>CM062815.1:218796166-219996166 GCA_031772625.1 Pinus tabuliformis | reverse complement strand
CCCTATGCCATATATTTTACTAGTAAAAAGCTATCCAAAGCTTAACTTAACTATACAATCACTGAAAAAGAGATCTTAGTTGTTTTTCACTCCTTGAACAAGTTTAGTGATTATATCACATGATACCAAGTATTTGTATACACTGATCATGCTTCCATTAAATATTTAATGAATTAAAGTGATGTCAATGCTAAGGAGCATTAGATGACTATTATTATTGTAAAAATTTGATCTAAACATTGTTGACAGGCCATGGAAGGAAAATGTGGTTTCATATTTTTTGTCTAGACTAACATCAGTTGAGAAAATTAGGAGATGATAGATGATCAACTTCTGAATGAACTCCTCTTTTCTATTTCACTATGGTCTCCTTGCTTTTTTGACATATAAAATTTCTTGGTTGTTGGGAGATTCCCTCCTTGTTACATAGTATTTTTTCATGCCTCCTACACTTCCCTGTGACATACCCTGACATGCCAAAAAGATGATAATTATATAGTATACTCATCAATGTATGCAACTTAGATCCCTCCTTTAACTTTGCAAGGAAAATATCTAGAGCTTTTCTTGAAGAAATAGCTCATGAAACCCTAAAATGAGAATCATCGTGCTTATGAAGCTCAAAACCATGATGATCGCTTGTTTCATCTTGTTAAGCCAGTGATGGCATCGCTCTATTCTCTCTCATACTCACGATGGTATCAAAAAGGAAGTTTTCCCAAAGAGGATGTGAAGCTTCGTGATCTAGAAGCTTCCAAAGTAGTGAGTTGGAGGTGGTTTCGCATAGATGCGGTCGAATCCTCCTAATTTGACCTCATGGTCTCATCCCTATGAGCTACCTCCTTAATATGTGGGCCTAATCCTATCTTTGGAGGAGGCTTAACTCCCTCTCCCAACCTATAAATTCCCCCTCTACCATTCCCAAATGGTTGATCTATGTCCATTTGAACCTCTATGCTGAGCTTGTGCTTAGAGGTTATTCATTATACTTGGAGAAGGAGTGTTGGAGAGTTTCTTGCCTTGGACTTGGATTACCACTCAAGGAGAGCCTTTCAACATCAATACTATGGTTGTAAGCTTCCCTTTTATTCATTAAATAATAATACAACTGTTGGTTCATCTTCCAAAAATATATATGTGAATGTGTGTATTGGATTGGCATTCCTTGATAAGCTCAATAGATTATTATTGGATTTGCTATTGGTTTTGGAATGCTTTGTTGTCTCTTAGTCATTTATGTAGGTACATAAGCACTGAAAGAAGTAGGAACAAGGCCTCGACACAAGTAGTTCAATGAGCTCAACAAAGGAAATTAGATTAGCATCAGAGCGAGTTAGGCCTTGTCTCTTGCTCTATTTTTCAATCATAATCTAGGAAGATGTTTAGTTGATTGTCCCTTCAGTTGCTAGACCCACTCATTGGGCTAGAGGAATCATCTCTATCCACAGAGAGGATTAACCTTTTCCACAAAATGGAAACTCCACTAGGGAGCCTATGACCCTTTCCATCTAATCTTTGACGCTGATCTTTTGACTAGTTTGACCAATCATCAGTTTTCTTGCTTGATTTCTTTTCTGTAACCATTTTCACTTGTTGTTAATTTTTTGACGACATCGATATTTGTCTAGCCTTGAAGATTTTTTATTTTTTCTTCATTTTCATTGCCCATTGCAGGTTTTCCTCTTACAGTCACGATGACATCATGATTTTGTTAAGAATAGTTGTGATTATCGCTCTTTTTCCTATGACAGGTACGATGACCCCAGAGTATAAGAGAAAATAAGGTTTTTCATTCTTGTTTCCAGTCTCTGTGTCCTCTATCAGTGATTTTCTAAAGTGCTTGTGGTGTTTTGATTAATTATCTCGATTAATTTTCAAATTTTGTCTCGTTGGCTTTGAAGTGAAATCTAATTGAGTTATAGGGTTTCTAGTCAATTGGTCATCACTTTCCACTTGTTGGTTTCATTGAGATGCTTGTTTTGCTGATTGATTGAGTGTTGTTTTCTGTGTACATCACTAAAAACATCATTTTGCATTTGTTTTAGCTTGTATTTCAAAATTTACTTTTCATCAAAATGAATTAGATTAGTTGCATTGAAAAGTTATTTTTTGAGATTCATCATTGAATCTAGATCACATTTTTCAGTGATTGAAAGCTAAAAACTATATTAAAATGAAAAGAAAACCATCATTCCTATAAGTGCATCTTTGTAAAATAAAATCATTTTTCTCTCGAAAAGTTTCATTTAGGATCAGTTAGAAGACTGAAAATCTTTTTATTTTTGGCATTGCATTTAGTGAGATGAAAGATTAGATTTTGTTTTCACATTTTGCATTTGGAAGATGAAAATGAAAGATAGTGGAAGGCATTTTGCATGATTCATTTTATTTGATGCATTATTGATTGCAATCTCTTCCTTTGATTAGTCTATCTTTCATTGAAGCGAATGTTTTCCTTTTATCATATAGTTGCATCATAGGTGTTCAGGTAGCATTGTTAAGGCCTTGAAATCGAGACATCATTTCAAGATTAACTTTAAAATCTATAAATCAATCTAAGGAAAATTTGAAACATTAACATTCATATCTAGTGGTCTAGGATAGAGACGTGTTCTGATGTCTTTAAATCTTAGAAGTTGTCATTCGATTTGGCATTAAACACCGTTATCACAGACTTGTGCTCCCCATACCATCGTGTGTATAAAGGGAGACCCCTATAGGTTGCAATCCTTTATCTGTAGGAAGCCAAGTCTACGATGCTGTAAACTTGATACACCAAACACAACATTCAGGGATATTGCCTGCACATACATCAAGTCCTTGGTCAATTTATTGGCTAAGGTGTATATTGCAGTTCACGGTTACCTGGTACTCCTTTTACCTAGACTCACCTGAGCAGTCATTTCAATCCTTTCTGACTCTTAAAATTTGAAAATATCATCGAGCACTTGTCCTTTCCATCTCGTTAAACCTACAAAAGTGACCAGAGTCACCTTTTTGTCCTTTTCTCGACTCTTAAAACATGAAAAGGCAATGTTTTTGTTTCAAATTATAAAATTAATTGACTGTGAAACAACATCCTTCCTATGGAAATACTCCTTAGTAGATCTTAGTTTGATACTAATGGCAACATTTCATGAGTCTACCAGTTAAGGAAACCCCTCTGATGGGAATCCTGGTCCTTCTCCTTCTTTTGGAAGGGCTGGTGCTACTTATATGGCAATGTTGTCACTTCCTAGATTGACCATTGGTGAGAGTTTGTTTATTTTTGACCTCGATGATTCCGAGTGTCGAAACAACTTTTCAACGAAGTTCTCCTCCACCTGAAAAACATCAACCTCATTTTGATCCTAAAGATGACCCCTCGCCTACTTCGACTATTTCTTCACCTCGTTCTTCCTCTTCGCTTGGTGAACATCTGGGTTCTAGTAACCAGGAAGCTAATAATAAGAAGAAGAGGACAAAGAAGAAGAAGAAAGATAATCAAGGGGGCAACCGAGCAACCATTGCTACACATGCAACTAATGAAGAAAAATCTTCCAACAAGCCCCGTAAATTAAAATTTCCTTGCATGTTATGTAAGGGATACCACCTTATTTGGAATTGTCCTGGTATTCCTAAGGTCTTTGAAGTGTGGTCCACAAGTTCTCATCAACCTTTGTCATTAGCCTCTGGTAATCATGGTTCTGATAAACCTTCAACTAGTGACAATATAGCTCATGGGAAAAAGGGAAAAGTCAAATTTCCCTATAATTTCTGTGAAGGTAATCATCCCATTCACCTTTGTCTTTTTATGAATGAAGTTTCAAAAGAGTTGGAAAACTTGACAACTTCTTAACCTCGTCTTCCAACTGGGTATCAAAACTTTACCCTGATCCTCCGCTACTTGATCCAGTGTTTAATCGAAAGTCATCTTTGGTCAACCCAACTCTATCTAAAAGTGAGTCTCGTAAGTTATTTCTCGACTAATCATTGGTTGAGAAAACAATAGACTTGGTTCCACCTTCAATTAATTGTACCTTTCCGGTAGAGAGTGAATCTTATAGTGGTCAAGTTCTTCTAGTTTCTTCATTTTTGAATGAACTGGAGGGAAATACTCCCATTCACGAGGTGCATGATAGAATTTCTCCTATTACCATAGAGCAAGGAGGCAACTCCCATGTTCCTATGACACCCCCTCCAAGTAGTTTGGTCACTTCTTTTGATTGGAGTCGACTGGCAAGATATCACCTTCAGTATTATGTGCCTTTTCAGATTACAATACAGGTGTTAGAAAATTATATATTACAGAGTAATGAAACACATAAAATATATTGCAAAAATATAAACATAGAAAACACATAAAACAAGAGAGACACAAATATACATGGTTCAGCCAATTTGGGCTATGTCCACGGAGAAACAGCTAGTCCTTCCTTTTATATTATCCAGCAAACTGAAGAGATACAACCTACAACAGATCCACTGTAATACCCTCCTCGTTCTCACACAATCTCCTCTCTTTGTCACTCAGAATACAGATCTACATTAACATAATATAATTCCCTCATATATAGCAAGGGGTTTCCTTCTAGGGAAAAAAACCCTAAATTAAACATAAATTTTACTGTCAGATCTTTGCCTAATGAACGGCCCATATTGACTAAGAAATTACAACATTTTACATTGAAATTTTACATCTATTTTTAACTTTGGGGGTATTGCCCCTGGTCCCCCGGGCTCCCAAAGATCACAATTGCCCCCCTGGACCCCCATTGCAGCGCAAATATTACAGGCGGCATTGCCACCACATTATGAACTGGGGTCCAATGTGGTGATACCTCTGAATAAAGAAGATAATTAGGCTCCACACCCAACAATCTCCCACTTGGAGACTAATTATAGCAACTCCACTGTTGTTTCATTTGTTGGACAATGACTCCACTTTGAACCTCATTGTTTCTCATCTTATTCATCATACTTGAAGACCAATTGAAACTGAGCATAATCTCAGTTTCCCTGGTTACAACTTTTGTTAACTTATGTGCAAGATTCTGGCTAGTGTGTATCATTTCTAGCTTCAACTATCCATCTTCTAATGTTGACTGTATGAAATGGTACTTGAGCTATATATGTTTAGTCTTGGAATGAAATGCAGATTTCTTTCCAAGATGTATGAAACTCTCACTATCGCTATATAACTTGCCCAACTCCTTCTTCTTAGACAATTCATCCATAAACCTTTGTAACCAAATCATTTCTTTACTAGCGTCTGTAGTAGCAACATACTTTGCCTCTGTTGTTGAGAGTGCAACAACACTTTGCAGCTTTGAAACCCAACTGACAGTTGTTCCACCTACGGTAAACACATACCCTATTGTGCTCCTCCTATTATCTCTATCACCTGCTATATCTGCATCAGCATATCCCTTTAGAGTAATGTTTGAACCAACAAAGCAGAATGCTTGATTTGTGCTACCTCTCAAATACCTGAGAAACCACTTCACCACCATCCAATCTTCCTTTCTTGGATTGCTCAAGTACCTGCTTACAACTCCCACTCCATGTGAAGTATTAGGACTTGTGTAAACCATTGCATACATTAAGCTTCCAACTGCTAATGCATATGGAACTTTAGACATATAAGCCATTTTTTCATGAGTCTTTGGACACACCTCCTTACAAAGTTTGAAATGGCTAGCCAAAGGTATACTAACTAGTTTTTCATTCTACATATTAAATCTTTTCAACACCTTTTCTATGTACTCACTTTGAGACAATGTTAACTTTTGATTCTTCCTCTCTCTAGTTATCCTCATAACAAGGATTTGTTTTGTAGAAACCAAATCCTTCATTGCAAATGAGTTCGCTAGTTTTATTTTGAGCAAATTTATTTCCTGCATGTTAGAACCTACAACAAGCATGTCATCTACATATAATAACAATATAATATAACTGCCATCATTTTCCGTTTTGAAATAAACACAATGATCAGAGTGACATCTAGTATAACCTTTTTTAGACATAAACCTGTCAAATTTTAGATACCACTGTCTTGGAGCCTGTTTTAAGCCATACAAGCTCTTCTTCAACCTGCACACTAGTTTCTCCTTCCCTTTTGCGTCATATCCTTGTGGCTGTTGCATATATATCTCTTCCTCCAAATCCCCATGGAGAAAGGTTGTCTTTACATCTAACTGCTCAAGATGCAAATCTTCAGTTACTACTAGACTTAAAATAGTTATGATTGAAGTAATTTTAACAACAGGATAAAATATCTCATTAAAGTCTATACCCTTTTTCTGTACAAACCCCTTCACCACAAGTCTAGATTTATACCTTTTTCTACCTCCATCTTCTTTCTTCAACCCGTAAACCCATTTATTCTACAATGTTGTTTTACCTGCAGGAAACCTGACTAAGTCCCAAGTCTGGTTATGTGCTAAGGAGTCCATCTCTTCTTTCATGGCTTGCTCCCACTTCTTCCTAGTTTCTACCTACACTACTTCTTCATAACATTGTAGTTCACTAGAATCAGTCAACAATACATAATATAATGAAGGAGAGTATCATTCAGGAGGCCTACTTATCCTGGTAGATCTTCTAACACCACTTTCAGGTGTTTGAGGTACTTTTTGCTATTGTGGTTGTTGTTGTTGTTTATAATTATGATTTTCAGGCACCCTCACTTTTGCTGTGATCTCATCCAGCACCATGTATATTCTGTTTCCTTTTTCCTTTTTCTTTTCCTGCATCTGATCCTTATACAAAACCTTTTCATTGAATATGGCGTCTTTCCTCCTAATGATTTTGTGTTTTTCATAATCATAAAAGCGATAACCAAAATCATTAACACCATATCCAGTAAAGGTACATTTCTTTGATTTTGCCTCAAGCTTTGTTCTATTTTCTTTATTAATGTGGACAAAGGCTTCACAACCAAAAGTCTTTAAAAATGATTAGTTTACCTTTATACCTATCCATGCCTCCTCTGGAATACCACCATCCAAGGAACTTGAAGGCCCTCTGTTTATTATATAAATTGCAGTATCTACAACATCTGCCCAAAATTGTCAAGGCAATCTAGCATGCAATCTCATGCACCTTGCACGCTCCATGATTGTCCTGTTCATCCTTTCTGACACACCATTTTCTTGTGGTGTTCCTAGAACTATCTTCTCTCTGTGAATTCCATTCTCTGAATAGTACCTATCAAACCCTTTGCTACAATATTCACCTCCATTGTCTAATATGAAACACTACAACATTTTTCTTATCTCATTTTCAACCAAAGATTTCCATTTCCTGAAAGTATCAAATACATCAGATTTATTTCGCATACAATAAATCCAAGTCTTCCTAGTTGCATCATCAATAAAAGTAACATAATAACGAGAGCCATCGAGAGATGATACATGAGCAGGTCCTTGTACATCTGTATGTACAAGCTCTATTTTTTCGCTCTTCTTTTCTTTCCCAACTCTGAGGAAACTGACTCTCTTCTGTTTTCCATAAACACAATTCTCACAGAATTTTAAATCAACATGCTTCAAACTTGCCAACAAATTTCTTGAGTGAAGAATTTGCATCCCCTTCTCACTCATGTGCCCAAGCCTATGATGCCACAATGTCGTATCTTCTCCTGTAGAGGTTAAAGCATTAACAAAATTATAAATACCATTGCATAAATACAATGTAGCAAGATTTTCTCCTTTTTATCTTATTGGGGCTCCTTTAGTGACCTTCCAGGTTTTATCTGTAAAAGCAGTCACACATCCTTCACCTCCCAACTACCCTATTGAAATAAGATTTCTCTTTAGATCTGGAACATGCCTTACCTCCCTCAAGAACCATTAATTTCCATTATGCCGTTTTATGAAAACTGTACCCATTCCAATGATTTTATAGGGTTTATCATCACCCAATCAAACCTGTCCAAAATCTCCTTGAACATAATCATGAAAATGTTTCCTATCAAGTGTGGCATGGAATGACGCCCCTGAATCTACTACCCAAGCATCAATAATATTTTCTAATGAAAGAATCAAATCATCTTGCAACACATCACATGTCACATTCGCTTCATGATTGTTTTCTTGTTGTCCATCTCCTTCTTTTCCCTTCTGAGGCTTGTAGTCTTTCTTCAAGTGTCCTTTCTTCCCGCATTTCCAACACACTATCCCCGATCTGGACTTGGATATGCCTTTCCTTGACTTACTGTGATATCCTGGGCTCCTTCCTCTTCCCACTTTTCTTCCCATAGTCGCTGCAGTCAAAGCATTACCTGATGTCTCACCGAAGCTTTTCCATCGCATTTCTTCGCTAAGGATTACACCAACAACATCATCAAATTTTATAGTACTAGATTGAGGGACATATTTACTAATGGCCATAACTAAACCATTCTAATTTTCTAGCAATGAGCAAAGAAATAACAGAGCCGTAACTTCATCATCAAAAGGTACCCATACAGAACTTAACTGACTAGTAACTGTATTAAATTCATTTAAATGATCAACAACAAATCCACCTTTTGACATATTCATATTAAATAAATGCTACATAGGAAATACTTTATTTGAGGCCGAGGGTTTTCCATATATTTTGGCCAATGCCTTCATTGAACCCTTTGTTGTCATTTCCTTTGAAATATTAAAGGCTACTAACACCGCCAGGCATAGCCGCATTGTTCTAAGTGCCTCTCTGATGAGAATATCCCATTCTGTGTCTATCATATGTGTCATATTATTTGTCTTTCTACTCAATGGTAGGTATAGATCTCTTTGATACAGATAATCTTCCATCTACATCTTCCACAGTTGGTAGTTTTGGCCATTAAATTTTTCGACCCTAAACCTACCATCTTCCGCCATTGCCCCCACTCGAACCAGGAACCCTTCTCTTCTGCAAGTTTATCAGCCAGATAGAGATTTGGCTGTGATACCAATTGTTAGAAAATTATATATTACAGAGCGATGGAACACATAAAATATATCGCAGAAATATAAAAACAGAAAACACATAAAACAAGAGATACACAGATATATGTGGTTCACCCAATTTGGGCTATGTCCATGGAGAAACAACCAGTCCTTCCGTTTATATTATCCAACAAACTGAAGAGATACAACTGACAACAAATCTGGTGTAATACCCTCTTTGTTCTCACATAATCTCCTCTCTCTTTCTCACTCAGAATATAGATCTACATAGACGCAATACAATTCCCTCATATATAGTGAGGGGTTGCCTTCTAGGGAAAAAAATCCTAAATTAAACATAACTTCTATAGTCAGATCTCTACCTAATGAACGACCCAGATTAACTAAGAAATTACAACATTTTACAAGGCAATTTACATCTATTTTTAGCTTTGGGGCATTGCCCCTGATCCCCCACTAGAGGGGGCTCCCAAAGATCGCAGCCCCCCCCCCCTGGACCCCCCTTGTAGCGCAAATATTATGAACGGCGTTGCTACCACATTACGAACTGGGGTCCAATGCAGTGATACCTCTGAATAAAGAAGATAATTAGGCTCTATACCCAACGGCAAGCTTACCATATGGCCATACCTAGCATAGTCATAGACGAGGGCACATCTGTTAGCATCATGTTCTTAACTGCTTGGCAAGCTTTGGGTTCTCCTCAGCTTTTCCCCGTCACCCATAATCTGTTAGCTTTTAACAGAGGAACCAGTCAACTGTTATGGATCCTTCCTAAGCTTCCTATTACTTTGGGAGGAAAGACTATTTATATAGATGTGATGGTTGTCCAAGGCCCATTAGGTTTTCATCTACTCCTTGGTCGTGACTATGTTTATGTCATGGGAGCTCTTGTCTCTTCCCTCTTTTGAGTGATGTATTTCCTGGATGAAGGAAACATTGTGATCATTGATCAGATTACATTCATTGGTCTTGAATCAACTCCCCATCCACCATCATCCCTATGTGGTTCTTAATTACGTGGCCACCTGTTCCATGCTCACATCTACTAATGATCTAGTAGGTGATGTGGTACACCACGTACTAGGGGCATTGGAACCCAATTTTTCATTTGGATCCCTGCACATGTATCTTTCCCAGAGTGTTGTTCTCCCATCTGATGAGAACCTCTTGGAGGTCATGGGCTCTTTTGGTCTGTGATGAAAGGTTTGAAGCAGAGTTCGTTGTCTTGTGTCAAGCTCCTTAAAAATGAAACAAGGGTTGGAGCAAAGTTCGTTGTCTTGTGTCAAACTCCTTAAAAATGAAACAAGGGTTGGAGTAGAGTTCCCTATTTTGTGTCAAGATCCTTAAAAAATGAAACAAGGGTTGGAGTAGAGTCCCTTGTCTTGTGTCAAGCTCCTTAAAAAATGAAACAAGGGTTGGAGCAGAGTTGTTTGTCTTGTGTCAATCTCCTTAAAAAATGAAACAAGGGTTGTGGAGCAGAGTTCCTTGTCTTGCGTTAAGCTCCTTTAAAAATTAAACAAGGGATATGAGGATAGTTATTTTACTATGTCAACCTCGTTAAAAATTAAATAGGTCTCCATGAGAAAGGTTAGTTTAATGTGTCAAGCTCATGAAAAAATGAAACAAATCCCCTTCCAATTCGAGTCTTTGATTAGATCTCGTAAAATCCAAGTTGAGTCTTCCATTTGATCTCGTAAGTGAACCTTCATTCGATACACATAGGTGAATGTAATGAAGCGTGGGGGCCATGTACCTCGAATTGAGTCATTATGCTTGGGGCATGCCAACTTATCTCAAGCATAATTTATCTTCGTTTCAAGCTTATGTAAAGATGAAACCAACACCACAAGAAAAAAGGTCATTGGTGAGGGTCATGCCTGTGACGGAGCTTGAAGGTTCGTCACCAATGTTGCAAATTTCGACATCGTTTCTATTTGTGACTGGGTGCGTCAACGGAAGAGATTGATTTTAAATCAAGTTCATGGAGAAAATATTTTATGGAAGATGTTTTTTTATGTTGAGGAAGACATAGTAATATTTTTTTATTAAATTTGAATAACAATAGTACCTACTTTGTATCTCTCGTATCTAATTATTTTTATCTCTTGTAATTCATGCAAAAAGTGGGTTAATAGTGGACATGTAGCATCAGCTCCACTCCTTTTAATCCAAAGTTCTACATGCAAAACTTTGTGTCACTTGCGCTGCAAAGCCTTTGCTGTAGAGTGTGGAGTTAACACCTACCTCTGCATGACAAAAGCTACACATACCTTTTGACTTGTTTTTTCACGTTTTGTCGATTATTTGTGTGGAGTCTGGGACAACAACCTCCACATACTTTTTTTCCATACCTCTATGTGAGTGTAACCTTGCACATTTTCTTTGCTTAAACCAATATCAAAAGCATTTGTGAGATTCTTTCAAGGCATGAATACATGCTTCAATCATGGAAATTAGCAAGGTTTCTAAAGCAAAAAATAACCATGGAGTTAACCTTTTCCATTTCAAATATGTTAGGATTCTATTGAGAGCTTTTTAGAGATAATTATTAACTGGCCCTCTACTTTTCCCTTTTTCTTAATATAAATTGCATCTCTTATTACATTTCTAATCAAGATATTTACATCAAACACTGGATCAAAGGGCCAAGCACTTTTCATAAATGCTTCCTTGTCTAGTAGAAGAATAAATGGTCAACATGTCATCTTGGCTGTAATTTCTTGGGAATTAATAATATTTTCTGAAAAATGACTACTCTTGTTTGAATCTAGAACTATGTTTAAGCTTTGAAAATGGATTTTCCTCCAAACTGATCTTGGAAAGGTCCTTATTAAAGGCTTCTCTATTTCTCATCCACTAGAATGAATGGCTTATATGTTGAAAAGTATAGTAGAGCTCCCTGCTGAAAAGCCTAATCATCCCATTGTCATCAAGAGCTTCTCCTTTTCCCCAAATTGGACCCAAAAAAATATTGAGTACTTAATTATGATCCAACATGAGAAATTTTGATTGACACTGCAACTCAAGAGCTATTCAATTTAAAGTGTGCTAATATGATTCATCATTCTTTCATTGAATAATTATATTGTTTTTGAATTTGTCATTTGTGCTTGTAGTATGTGGTACTGACCTTGTTTCATGTGAAAGGGTTTTTATTCTTGGACCATGACAATGCTAGTAATATTTAGGCCTTTTGTAGTATTTGTACCCCATGACCATTTTTGCAAGTTGTATGTCCTGTGTGGAAAGAAATAAGCATTTACTTATTACCTCCTAAACTAGAGCACTATTTCTTTTATTAGGTGCCATGTAATGTCCTCTACAAACTGAGGATCAATGGGACATAATATCTTATCCATCCCCGTAGGCTATTTTCCTCCATAAAGGGGAAAACCCCTAAAATACCGATTGTTGGGCAATTTTTGGGGAAACTGGGCTTAAAAAACCAAAATTAGGGGTTTGAAGTAACGTTCACTCAATCACTTAAGAATATGAAACCCCTCTGGAAAATCTATAAATAAAGAAGGATTGAATTCATTTTAGATCACCAAGTGTGGATAAATTAATTTCTTCTTGAGCATTAGGTCTAATAGTTTTTGACCCCTTCTATCTCTTGTCAATTTCGGTGGTGAAAGATTCCACCCTAGTTGACATTCCCTTATTATCTCTCTATTTGGGCACAAGGGTCTTTGGCTAGTCAGCGAATTCTATTGGATATTGGTCTCTTGTCTTTTCTGGGCACAATATTCCTGTCAAAGGTGGATGAATTTGGAGGATAGTGCGAGATATCTTAGTTCTATTTGGCATACACCTCTCTTGAAGGAAGCAACAAAGTTTCTGAGTCCTTAATATCTTGTTTTGGGCAAAGCACTTATGTTAGGCAGTGGATTCGTTTCTAGCACCTAGGGTTGCAAAACTCTTTGCTTTATTTAGTTTTGCGTGCACAGTTAAAATGAACACTTCCCTAGTTATTAATTCTCAGCCTTAGCTAAGGAATAATGTTTGCATATCTCATATCATATTCAGTAGAGGCAGACTTTAATTGTCTTGTCTACCCATGCAAGGAAGGTGCATTAGGATTAGGAGTTAAGAAAGTTGAAGCATTGTCGTACATGTTTCCAGATTCATTGTACCTTATAGACTAAAGGAAAAGTGAATAGTAGTGTTTGAATTTTTTAGTTATTTCCTGTTTCAAAGAGTAATAAATAGTGATGTGATTTGAGTTTCAAATCTGTGTACTTGTTGTTACTTTCTTCACTGGCATGTGCTTCCCTGTTCAGAAAAAGGGCTTTTTCTGTAGTATATATCCTCCAAAGCTTCTTCAATGAAAACTAAATATCAAATCATGTCTTCATGCTCCAAAGCATCTAAGGAGTCACCATAGAGAAGCTCCAAAGTAGACCAATGAGCTTTGATAGGCCAACTCCAACCCCATGTCACCATACAAATGTTGACAACACTAATACAAAAATTATTCTGAAGTGTTGCACCCTACACCAATTCCTAAGATGGATGCCCAAAGGGGTTCTAGAATGAGGCTCAACCTTCATTGCCACATTTTAGACTTTTCAAAGGGACCGGTCCCTTTAAACCATACCAATTTTTACACTTTCACAATTTGGCCCTATTCCTATCAATTTTATATTTTGTATTGAAAAGTTAGTCCTATTTTACCTGTTTATTAACTTTAGGAACAATTATAGGTCAGCTCCAGAAAAATGTCAACAAATTTTTGGGTTAGGTTGGCATTTCTCCAAATACTATCACACATGTATATACAATCACACATTTTCCTTTTTAGATCTTGATTCGTTGAACAAAAAGGTTTGCTTCCTATATAATTTTGTCCCATAGGTCCGCATCAGCACTCATAGATAACAATCTTCTTAATTCTTCATCTGTGTGCATAGTAAGGTCCCTTTTGGTTGCTCTTTTTGATGGAAAAAACTCTAACAGTACACCTTTTACCACAAAGATGTTATTATTGGATAGAAATCTCCAGAGGAATCTTACACTAGACATATAAATGACTATTGTATATCACAATATTAAGAATCAACATATGAATATGTGGCAAAACCTAAACTCTGTGCATTCAAACCATTACTTTTTCCTTCATGGCATATTTCATTCTGCATAGTAGATGTGTTGTGGCACTTGAGTGTGTTCGCATAAAAAATTCTAAGGCCAAACTTGGATTCCCATGTGTCATGGAAATTCAACATATGGCTTGTTCACCTAAGAAATACTTGTAACTCATATTAGGGTACTCATGTATAATCTCAACTCATCCCACTTAACAAGTTACCAAGAGAAGGATCATCACATCCAACCTTGGTCTAAAACGATTAAGCCACACAATTTAAATATGGACATGCCATAACACCTGACATGTCTTAGAATTCCTTGGAACTATGTGGCATGCGTTAACATACCCTACATTCCTTGGCATGCTTTGAAACTCCCTAGCACACCGTCGCACTTCTTGACATGCCTTGGTAGTTTAGCATACCTTGGCATTTCCTAGCATATAACCTTGTCACTCCCTCCTTAACACACCTAGAACTCATTGAAACTCCCTCTCACACACTCTTATTCATTCATTTCCATGTGTTTTTACCTAGTTCTTCCTTATGTTTCCCTGACACCCCTTAACACTCCCTATTTCACCCTAGCATCTGACACATCTTAGCCTACTGCCTTAACACTATAGCATTCCTTACCACTACATAGTATACCTTGTCACTCTCTCCTTAGCACACATAGAGATCGCTGACACTCTTGGTCACAAACTCTTATTCATTCATTTCCATGCATATTTACCTAGTGCTCCCTTGTGTCTCCCTAACACTCCTTATCACTCCTTGACACATGTTGTTACACCCTAGCACCTATGACATCTTAGCATGTTTCCCTATCCTCTAGCATGCCTTAACACTGCCTAGCATACCTTGTCAATTTTTCCTTATCACACTTTGAACTCACTGAAACTTCTAATCACAAACTCTTATTTGTTCATTTCCATTCATTTTGACGTAGTTCTCCCTTGTGTTTCCCTGGCACTACCAGCTAACACTTCTTTGCACGCGTTGGCACATCTTGGCCGCATGTCACCCTAGAACTCTAGAATTCCTTAGCATTGCCAAACATGACTTGTAACTCCTCCTTAACAAACTTGGAACTCACTAACACTCCATGCCACACACTCTTACTCCTTCATTTCCATGCATTATTACCTAGTGCTCCCCTATGTTTCCCTAGCACTCCCTAACACTCATTGGCACACATTGGCAAACCATGCCACTTGTCACATCTTAGTAGGCTTTCCTAGCACTCCTATAACTTGTTAACACTCCCTATCACACACACACATTCATTCATTTACATGTAATTGAAACGAGTCCTCCCTTGTGTTTCCTTGGTAATCCCTAGCATGTGTTGGCGCCACATCCTAGAACCTACCACACATTGGCATGCCTTAGCACTTGGCATGACTTGACATGCCTAACATTCCTTGGAACTTTCTAACATGTGTTAGAACTTCCTGAAATTCCCTACACACCTTGGCACTCCCTAGCTTTCATGTCCTCATAGATAACCTTACTTTTCTTGTGACTTGGGAACCCAACCAAGTCATTGAGAAATTAGTGTTGTGCTTAGACCAAAGTCTTCCTTTGTCTCAAACTGCTTTTTCCATCCTCTTATCACAATATTAGCATTTCCTCCTACAAGTCCTAATATGAAATTATCCTAACACACTTCTTCCATGGGACACCTAGAATTCACTGACACTCCCTGGCATAATCTCTTATTCATTCATTTCCATGCACTTTATCCTAGTTCTCCCTTGCGATTCCTTGACACTCCCAAACACTTCTTGACATGCATTGACACTATCTGGCATAGGTCGGCACACCTTTTCATTCCTTGGCATGTCATGGCACTCCTTAATTATCATGCCCTCATAAATACCCTTATTTTCTTTTAGACCTAGGAACCCAACCAAGTCCTTGCTCAACTACAACAACTTTACCAAGTTACATTTACTACAAATAGACTATGCCTTGTTCCCCTAATGGACTATAAATCATCTTAGGCTTCTCATGTCCAATCTTAACTCATCCCACTTAACAAGTTAGCAAGTCAAGGCTCACATCCAACCATGCCCATAAAACAACTAAGCAACATAGTTTACATCTTCACATTCCATAACATTTGGCACGTATAACAATCCATTGGCACTACATGGCACACATTATCATCCCCTGCATTCCTTGGCATCATTTTCCACTCCCTAATAGACCCTACCACTCCCTAACATGCCCTGACACTCTAGCATGCCTTGGCACTGCCTAGCATATACCCTTGTCACTCCCTCCTTAACACAATTGGAACTTGCATACACTCCCTATCACACACTCTTATCCATTCATTTCCATGCAGTTTGAACCAGTTTCCCTTATGTTCTTGTGGCACTCCCTGACACACATTGGCACACCCTAGGACTTAGCACATCTTGGCATGTTGCCATGGCACTCTAGCATTTCTTGGAATTACATAGCATACCTTGTCACTCCCTCCTTAGCACACCTAGAATTCTCTGACAATCCCTATCACACACTCTTATTCATTCATTTCCATGCATTTGAAACTAGTGCTCCCTAGTTTTTCCCCGACGCTCCATAACTCTCCCTGGCATGCATTAGCACACCTTAGCACCTAGCACATCTTGTCATGTTTCCCTGGCCTCTAGAATGCCTTAGCACTTCCTAGCATACCTTGTCACTCCCTCCTTAGAACACCCTGAAATAACTGACACTTCCTGTCAGAAACTCTTAATCATTCATTTTCATGCATTATTTTCACCTAGTGCTCCCTTGTGTTTCCCTAACGCTCCCTAACATTTCCTAGCACTATTTGGCACACATTGGCACCTAGCACATATTGGTTGCATGTCACTTTTGCATGCTAGAATGACTTAGTGTTGCTTAGCATACCATGTCACTCCCCTCTTACCATACCTGGAACTCATTGACACTCCCTATCACACACTCTTATTCATTCATTTCCATGTATTTTGACCTAGTTCTCCCTTGCGTTTCCCTAGCACTTGCTAACACTCAACACACATTAGCACACCTAACTGCAATGAGTTTCACTAACAGTCAATCAAAAAACCGTTCTAGATTCTAGCTAGTTACTTGTTCTTGACTAAGATATTAGGGCTAAGTTTATTGTATAGTGTTCAATGTGAAAATATTACTAGGTGTTTTTATCGCATTACTTGGAAGGTGGCTAAACCACAAGCATGACGGTAGGGTTCCTGAATTTTGTATTTTAAAGCTAACCTGCAAATATATGACTATAAGATCTTTGGGAAATTGTAGTTCTCTAAAGAGATTCATGGTAGTGATTTTCCCATTGGGCTAGACCCGAGAACTCGATTGTTAATTAGATGCAGAGAAGTGGTAGTTTGATGCCGTAAATGTCAAATGTATAGTTCAACAACATGATGGAGGCCTACCTCTGACATCAAAATTCATTTTGTAATCTTTGTGGTGCAAACCACATGATGTCTAATTGTTACACCCTCCTTGCAACAACACCCTTCGCGTAGTTACCTAGTGACTTCCTTGCCTTTGGTTGCCCTCTCCTAATCTTGTTCACTCTCATTTCCTTCTCCCTTACTCTCCTCTCACTGTGCTCTTTTGCTTCCTATTCTCCCTATCCCAATTTCTCTTCTCTTTCTACTTCTCACTCCATCCTTCTAGTTAGTTAGGGCTTGGCTAACTAGATTTTCCCTTTCCTGCCATTTGGCCTCCCATTTTCTCCCCATCTGTCATTTTCCCTCTTCCTAGGTCTGTTCTAGAATCGACAAGGTGTGAGGGAGGAGAAAAATCCATTCATGTGTGTTAATAGGTTGAAAAATATCTGCCCACCCTCATTGATTGCATTAAGGCTTGTAAATATTATACCTGTGAGTTTCTGTGAGTCTCTTCTTAGGTCTTGGGTCGAATTATTTTTACTATTTCAACTATATGAGTCAAGCTATACGTTCTTTAAGCCCCCCATTAATAGAGTTCCTTATACTTATATCATGCCCCTGGTATAAATACATATGTATAGGTTATTATGGTATATGTTGAACTTTTGTTATTACCCTCACCTTGAAGTCATTGAGGTTCCATCTAACTAACACTAGTTAATACAAGGTTCATTGAGTGAGAAAAATGTGCCATCAATAATTATAAGTGGTTAACTTAAGGAATGACCATTGGTTGAAGCCTCATCAATGGATATTGGGTCGATGGTTAGGGTTTTGATTTAGTTAGACACTATTCACTATTATATTTGTGGGCATAGAGTAATTATGATCTTCCCCATGTACACAAGGATAACTGAGAAGTGTTTCCCATAATCATGCAAGTGGAACTTCAACATGTACATCAACGTAACCACAAAATATTTATCATATTTATCCAATGCAAGGTGATAGGAAAATATTTACGTTATATACGTGAATGTACTAAGGTCGGGACCATTAGCATCATATCTACATATTTACCACAAGATGAGGGTCATTACAATGCCTTAAAAATAGCCATAAGGCCTTCCTCTTTTGCAGCTCCTTGACCACAAGGTTTTAATTGAAAAACACATAGTTCCTTTAAATATTTGTAGGTTGACGCAACCACATCAAGCCCTTGAACATAAATATAATAAAATATTTGCAATTTGTTACAATAATAAGTCCATTATGCACACTCCTCATCTAGATTTGGGTAGAGAGGGAGAATGCTTGATTGATGCCAACCTTGTAAATGATAAACTTTGCCTACTCATTGGTTGGACTCTCCACCACTAGTTGACACCACTAACACACACCAAAAGTCCAAGATACCCATAATATGTTCCCTACACCCAAGGGCTTAGATTACACCTCCATAAAATGTACCTTCAAATTTAGATGTCCCAAAACAGTAATATCCAAAACCTAGCCTATTTGTTAGATTTTTGTAACTTTCTCCTTAACTAACATTAGTTTTTAACTACTTAATCCACTTAACATATACTCTCTCTTGTTTTCACCCACATAGTATACAAGAACACTTAAGTTTTTAATACAACCAAGTTAAGAGGGCATGTTTCTTTCTTTCACTTAAATGTTTTCAAGACAACCGAGTTAAGAGCACGTGTTTCCTTTTCAAATTCCAAATGTATAACATGTCTATCTCTATAAACTAACAACAAAATCATTGCATAAAAAATGTAATCTTAAAATTAAAATTAAAATTAGATTATATTATTATGATAAATACACCAAATATGGAAAAAAAAAATCAAACACAACATAAAAAAAGTGTTAGTTTATCAAATACAACTACAAACTTATTAAGCCAACCTAGATCCATGTAAACCTGTATCTGTCAAGCGTTGAGAGGGATCCAATATCGCGATGTGAAAAACTCTTTTTTGGCACTTGATAAATCCAGATTAAGATGGATCTAGGCTGGTTATATAATACTATATCATATCTATATTTGTATCTATGTGTCTCTTTCTTATTCCCTCTCTCTATCTCACCCCCCAAACATACCCACTCTCTCCTGATATCTATCTCTCTCTCCCTTCCTCTTCATCTCTACCTCTCTCTCTTCCCTCTATCTCTCCTCTCTCCATCGCTCCCTTATCACTCCATCTCTCTCTAGCTTTGTTCCTCTATGTCTTTCTTATTCCTTCCCTCTCTCCCCCCCTCCAACTTCATCTTTCTCTCCTCTCTCTTAGTCCTCTCTCTCCCTTTTTCTCTCGTGTTCCTTTATCCCCCCCAATCAATCTACCTCTCTCTCCCCTCCTCCATCTCTATGCCTTCCTCTCTGTCTCTTTCCCTTCTCTCCCTATCGTTATCCCCAACTATTCTCTCTCTTCCCTCCTCTCCTCTCTCCCTCTCTTTATCCATCTATCCCTTGTCACTCCCTCTCTCTCTCTGCACTTCTATCTCCCTATGCCTTAGTTCTTTCCTCCATCTCTCTCCCCCTCCAACTCCAAATATCTCTCTCCCCCCTTTCTTCTTCTCTCTCTCCCCCTCCAACTCCATATCTCTCTCCCCCACTCTCTCCTTCTCTCTCTCCCCTCTCTCTCTTCCTACCTCCTTCTCTCCATCTCCCCCCATCACTCTCTCTCTCTCTCTCTCTCTCTCTCTCTCTCCCCACCCTCCATCTTTGTCACTATCTCCCTCCCCTCTCTTCCCTTGAATTTGCTTGCTATCATCACTTGGATCCTTAGTTAATATAGATCTATGTTGGTTCTTACTAATATTTGTATTATATAAATTTCACATCTTTAAATACAAAAGCTTTCTCATTTTAAATTTTATTAAGACTTTAATTTAATTTATATGGGAATAATTTTAGTAGTCTGGAGGATAGAGGGTTTATATATATCTCAAAACTAATTACAACCCTTTTCCTATTAGCTTCAAATAAATTTTTTTATAAAATTAAATTAAATTAAAATATTTTTATTGTGAAATAAGTTATGGTTTTTGGGCATGTGGTATTGATAAGCCATGGTATTGTAATAAAGCCTATTTACAAGTTATTAATATCCATGGTAAAGTGGGGTTGAATATCGATGGTTAAGAATCTTGTCATATTGTTATAAAATATTTAGATTGTGAAATAAGATATGATTTTTTGGCATGTGGTATTGATAATCCATGGTATTAGCCCATGCTATTGTAAGAAAGCCTATTCACAAGTTCATAGTATCAATGAAAAAGCAGGGGCAAATATCCATGATTTAGAATCATGTCATATTCTTATAAAATATTTTAATTTTGAAATAAGTTATGTTTTTTGGGCATGTGATATTGATAAGCCATGGTATTGGCCCATGTTATTGTAACAAAGTCTTTTTCCAAGTTAATAATATCCATGGTAAAGTGAAAATGAATATCCATGGTTAAGAATATTTTCATATTGTTATAAAATATTTTGATTGTGAAATAAGTTATGTTTTTACAGCATGTGGTATTGATAAGCCATAGTATTGGCCCATGGTATTATAACAAAACCAATTTTTTAGAAGTTAATAATATCCACTGTAAAGTGGGGGGTGAATATCCATGGTTAAGAATCTTGTCATATTGTTATAAAATATTTTGGTTGTGAAATAAGTTATGGTTTTTGGACTTGAGGTATTGGTAAGCCATGGTATTGGCTCATGGTGTTGTAACAAAACCTATTCACAAGTTATTAACAAAATCAAAATATAACAAATTGAATTTTATTATTTTTATTATTAATTGAGCCCACATTAAAATTTTTGCACTCATCCCCATCCTTTTGATTTTTATTTTTATTATTACTATTATTATTTAAATAAGCCCATATTTAAAAAAAATTACATACAAATTTTAACATTTTTGAAAAAAACTAGACTTACTTTTGATGTAACAAAGCCCTCCCAATTCCAATCTTCATTTACGTTCTAAAACAAGTAGTATATTTTGACTTTTCATAGGGCAGAGAGAAACAAGTAGATATTTTCACTTTTCACAGGGAGTGAGGGAAAATGAGATTGAAAAGAGTTGTGAAATAAATTTTCACTTTTCATAAGGTGGAGGGAAAACGAGTAGCATATTTTCATTTTTCACAAGCAGGAGGGAAAACGAGATTGAAGAGAGTTGCAAATTAAGGTTTTACCAGATATCTAACCCCGCCATTGGATCTTCAATCCATTAATGGCGCCCGTTTCATTTCTAACCTCGTTGCATTTCCACCCCACTTTTAGTCTTCTTCCACACAGGGAGTAGTACACACACCTCAGATCTCTAACCCCACCATTGGATATTCAATTCATTAATGGCCCCTAGGTATGTTTCATTTCTAACCTAGCTCCATTTCCACCCCACTTTTAGTCTTCTTCCACACAGGGAGGAGTACACACACCTTTCATCTCTAGTTCAAAATTCACTATTTATTCCATCCTTGCTTTTAAGTTTACGAGCAACATATTTTCACTTTTCACGGGGCGGGAGGGAAAATGAGATTGAAGAGAGTTGTGAATTAAGGTTTTACTAGTAGCAGACTGATATCGAACCCCACGATTGGATCTTCAATCCATTAATGGTTCCCACGTATGTTTCATTTATAACCTCGCTGCATTTCCACCCCACTTTTAGTTTTCTTCCACACAGGGAGGAATACACACACCTGAGATCTCTGGTTCAAAATTCATTTTTTTTTTCATCCTTGATTTTAAGTTTATGCTTTAATCTCTGTGCCTCTCTTTGTTACTGTTTGTAGGGATGGCATTGGCATTTGATGACTTTGGGAAGCCATTTATTATAATAAAGAAGCAGGGGCAAAAGACCCAAATGAGAGGCTTAGATGTTCAAAATTTCTAACATTGTGGTCACCAAGGATGTTATGAGAATACTGTGCACCTCACTGGACTCCAATCGAATAAAAATGAAGCTCTAGAACCCTTGTGATGATGTCATCATTAGTAAGCTCCGATTCTTTTTATTCATTGTCTATTTCTGGATCAGTGAAACCGCCCTTAAATTATGAAAATTAGTAGACTTTATTTCAAAACTTGTATTATTCATAAATAAAAATTACTTAAATTTTCTGTAAAGACAGAAATAAACCATTAAATTATGAAAATTAGTAGAATTTACTTTAAAACCTATATGATTCATAACTAAAAATTACCTTAATTTTTTGTAAAGACTGAAATAAGCCAATACTCTGCAATCTACTCACTCTTTTGCTAGATGCTCTAATGTGCATTAAGGGAATTTCACCCACTATATTTGTATGTGCCATATTCCATTATGTTGGTTCCATTTATAGGTGCATGTCGGTTTTCGTTGTAGGTAGTTCTCATATTTTATAGGAGCTAGATTTTTAGGTCTTGCATGTCAAACATAGCTACATGGTATTGGTCCATGCATGTAATATACCTATTAAATTATGTGCACTTTGAGGATGTGGTACTTCATTTTACCACCCAAATTTACACAAAAACTGAACCCAAATTCACACAAATTTATGAAGTAACTGAAGTAAATTGTTTCTGTTATTAACTATTTACTATTGACATGCATGAAACTATAGATTTATGCAACCTAAATACACACAACCATTCCATTAATCACGAATCCATAAATCACAAATGTGGCTAGAGAAACCTAAAATTAATTTAGCAATGATTTAAATCATAAAAAATTAGTAATAATTCAATACAATTCATATATACATTTAGGAATACTTATCTATCTAGAATTGTTCAACAATTAGTTGTAGAAGAGGGAAGTAAGATCACAACCATATAACCGAAGATCAATCACAGTTCATATTTTACTCGATCACTTGCTTCATCATTGACATTAGCACTATTTCACTTGATCATAGGATCCATTGTTAGTAAGATCTTTGTTTGACAATAGACCACACATAAGGGTATGCAGGTGTATTTTCTTACTATCCATAAGCACACCTGAAATATAATCTCTTCATGAGTATAATTGATGGACTTTACTATACTGGAGCATCTATATTTTTTCTTCTTTTATAGTTTGTCTCTATAGAGTTGATTTTACTCGGTGTACACTGTATGCATCGCAAAATTTCTCTTTAGGAAATCTTATTTTTATTCTTTCCAAGAAAAACTCTCTAGGGAATCCCAATGGATGTTTCCCCACATTCATGGATGGCATCCATGTTAAACCCATTTGCATTGACTAGTGCCCCTCACCCAAGGAATTTCGAACATGGCACCTGCTAGCACAGAACTAGCCAAATACCCAGTAACATTAATGACATTTGGTTGGGTTAAGCCATTGGGCTCAATAAATCATAATCAACTACATTATTTTCCATATTGATCCTATTTAACATTTTGTTAGAGTAACCATAACAATCCAAGTCTGTTCCTATTTTTATTTTGGTTTTTAATTCATTTTTTGGTATGGTGACAACTTTATATGACTATATAGATGTTTATTTTTGTCAAAGTATATGTTGAAAAGTAGATCCTCTCTTACATTATGTTGTGGTAAAAACACAACCCCCCCATTATTGATGTGTTCACTTCAAATAATGGGGACCCTTTCTATAAAATTTTGGCTAAACACCTTTTAGGATTTTAATTTAATTAATTATCCTACGCGTTTGTTAATTTTTCATTTTCTTTGCATTCTTGTTTTGATTTTTTTGTTAAAATCAATTTTTTTATAAGCTTCCCATTGACACTTGTTTCGCCTCATTTGGTCAACTGGTTTGAAAATGGTACTCCTTTGAGATCTCATCATTTATCTAGCCTGGGTTAATAATGCATAAAATGTACAATATTTCATTTTATAAATAAATTAGTTCAATAATGAATTTATTTTAAATATTAACCCCTACTAAGTTTTTACTAACATTTTTCATTTTTACTTATACAGCCAAATCATTAAGCAGCAAGATTTTAGAAATTTACTTCAATTTCCAAATTTATTACTAATCTCGAAAACCCAAAATTTCGAAGTGGCTGTAGTTTATTTTTCATTTATTTTTGAAGTAGCTGTAGTTTATAAAATAAATCTCATTAAAATAAAACAATATAAAAATTAAAATATATATAAATAATAATAATAATAATAATAATAATAATAATATTTTTATGATCGGATCGGGAGTTTTCAAAGTGTAACAATATTGGAGGACCTTCAATCTTCCCGATTGCCGATCCCCCGATCATTAAAAGGTTCAATGCATCGCATCGGGGGTTTTCACTTGATACATCTCTTAAAACCCCGACACCTCCCCGATGCCGATTGCCGATAAACAAAAAGTCAACGGGCATTAACTTAAGTTTTTATGTTTTGTTTTTAAGTTTCATACGTGAGTTTAGTAAGTAAAGGAGGATAGTTATGAAATGGGAATGGTAAATTAGTTTAATTAATATTAAAATAAATATTTAATATTTAAATAATAAATTTTAAATTAATTTAATTAATTTAAAATTTAATTATTGTTAACTATTAATTAGATAAATTTATTGATTATATTAGTTAGTTAGATTAATCACAGTTTATGAAGTGATTACTTTAGTTAATAATAAAATAGAATTAATTATTAGATAATTAGAATTCTAATTTAGGATTAGATTTTTAATTAAAATTATGACTTTTAGCCCAGCAACAGAATTTCCAAATTTATGCCAGATTTGACTCATCAACTTTGGAAGCTCATAGAATGAGTTTTACTTGGCCAAATGAGGCCCAAAATAGCTCATTCGAAAGATAAAATCAAGGAGAACATTTATGAGGAGGTTTCACTAATAGATTTGGTTATTAATTGGGTCAAAAATCATGCAGAAGATCGAGCTCCGAATTTCGAAAACAAAATCAGTTTTCTGAGTTATTTTCTACATTTTCATTTGTCCAAGTCTCTTCTAATTACAGATCCATTTGTCAATAATATCCTTGGCCAATTACACCATCCCAGGCATCAATAGAGAGCTTATATTTTATTTTCAATTATCTATTTAAATAGAATTTGATTGGATTTGTTTTAAATGCAAGAAATGACATTTTGATTTTATTGATTGCATCTTAATTTATTTTGATTTTTTTTGTAGGAAAATAGGGGAAGAAATATGGAGAAAAGGATCTCAGTCAATGAGAATGCTCTAGCAATTGAAGATTAGAATTTTTAAGCAAATAAAATTGGATTTGACAGATTTACCTTCGACAAACTTTCCTTTGCAAATATTATAAATAATAGATGACAGAATGTAATAGGGGGTTGCTCTCCTCTGCAATTTTGGATTTCTAAAAGCACTTATGTAATAGGAATTTAGAGTTGTAGAAGAGAGGAGAGAAAATCTTAGATCTCGGGATTATTGAGGATTTTTCCTTTATATCTTGAATTATGCATGATGGGCAAAGTTTGCACTATAGTGACTTTAGTTTGGAAGACAGAAGTTCAAGCAATGTAAAGAGCTGTTGGAGATGAGGGATAAAGAAATGGATGCAATAAATTGGTATTTTTAATACTATCGTTTCAAATATCAGTTTCATTTTTATGATAACAGAAATGTGTCATTTTATTCATGTTTGTGCACTTTTGTTGATACGGGTAATTTGTCTCAATGTTGTTATTAGGTATCTCTGCTCTTATGAATTAAAATCTGATTTCTGAGTAACTATTTACTCAGAAATCTGTCTTATAAAACTGATTTATTGAATGGTAATGTGTTGTGAACTATTTCCACATATTATTGTTTAGTTATTGGATTTACTGATTTGATAATTAATATCTTTTTTGTGAACTACTTCCTGAATGTTGTTGGTTTATTATTTCAGTTAAGAGGTCTCAATAGGATGTTTTTTGATTTCCAGAATATCAGTTAATTGAACTACTTCATTAACTTGATATTCATTATAAACAAGACATATTTAAAATCCCAATACTTTAAATATCTTGCTCTTGGTTGGGTTAAATCTATATCTGCCTAATTAAGATAGGATTAAGATTAGTTTTTTTTGCTTGCATCTTAGAATAAGCTTGCATTTAGAGTAATTTCTACATTCTTTTAAGTCTTCTTCTCAAAGAGGCAAAATTTTAGTTGTGGCTTGGCTGAACCCAAATCAGCTTAAGGGTCATTCTCTTACCTGATCAGTAAGAAGAATTGATCTGATATCCCTGTCTATTGGTAGTTAAAGATATATAATAAACCAATAGCGATAGGGAGAAGGTAACTGGACCTAGTTAAACTAGTCGGAGCCACCACACCAAACAGAAAAGGAGCTGCTTTAAGGTACGGACCGGGTGGTTTTCCTCGATGTTGATGCAACAATTTTCAAGGCATCAATATTTTTGGTGCTAGAAGGAGGGCCTAAAACTTGTTGTCTAGTGGAGTTTTTCAATTTTAACATTTTATTTATTATAGTGGCTCCTCTTAAGCTTCCAATTTGGAGTTGTATCCATGGACGTGCATCTTCCAATACTCCACCCGAAGTGGTAAGACTCGTCTCAGGTAAAGTTTAATAGTGAGAGAAATTCTTATGCTTTTAATCATGTCCTTCAATTTATTCAAAATGTCTCAAATTATGATTTTCAAGGAATTGATGAAGGCATCTTATGTAGAATTTTTACTCTCACATTTGTGGCAAAAGCTAGAAACTGGTGTAGAACTCTTCCAGTTGCCTCAATTCACAGTTGGGATCACTTTGTTACAATTTTCATTTGTAAATTTGATGGCTATGATTATGAACAGGTATGTGAGGAAATTGAATATCTACGAAGGTTTGAAAATGAGTCTATTAATGATTTTAATATTTGATTTCATTTGAATTGTTTAAGATTTAAAGTTGAAGATAAACTTACGGAAGAAGAATCATCAGATTGGTTTGAATATATTTGTTCTCTTCCTCTCTTTCTCAATCCATATGAGATTAGTTCAAGCTTTGTCTCATCCCCTTCCAACATAAATGAGAATTCCAATTTGGATGTACAAATAAATTGTGATGAAGTGGTTTCACAAAGATTAGAAAATATTTCTATTCAAACGCAAGAAGACAACATTAGCAATTTTGGAGAAAGAGTTGCCTTGGAATCTGAAAATTACTCTGCAGTCAATTCAGAAAATCAGATCGCAAATCAACAAGTACAAGTAGCAATCAAAGTAAATAATAACACGCAAACTGCTGTACAAATTTCTGAATTTTTCCATGATGAGCAAAAAAGCAGCCTTCTTCAAGAAAGCATGAGTACACAAAGGAATGATTTAGAATCTGAAATTTACAATGAGCATAATGCACAAGAGTTCTCAAACAGAGACAATTTTAAATGCATTGTTTCAGGTTCACATTTTTCCCTTTATCCTGATATTTTTAATGATGGTAATTTTTCCCCTCTTGGTATTAATGATTTTGCAGAAAATAAAGAGGATGGTCTAAATGAATTACCAATAAATTTTTATCAAGATAAAGAAACAATAATTGATCATTCTTTTGCCATTAATGAGCATGAAATTTTTATTCCTCCTTGTTTTGATATATTGGATGAGATAGAAGGGAATTTTAGAGAATATTGTGAAGTCATTTATGATAATTACTTTGACATTGAGGATGTTGATTTCTATTCCTCTCAAGAGAATCCTCATGAGAAAATTCAAATAACATCTGTGAATGAGGAACGTTTCAATTTAGAAATTATTCCAACCTATCCTCATTTTAGAGTAGCAAATTATCTTCATGATTTCACCATTCAAGAAAACATTCCAATTTATGATTCATATCATGATCAAGCTCTCATTCCTACTCATAATCATAATTTGTTTTCTAATTCACAAGTTGGAATTCAAAATTACTCAAATTCCATAATTCTGGCCAATCCTTGTGAAAAATAAATTATTTCAAAACGATCCCAATTGTGCTGTAACATTAGTTGTATGAATAGTGATTTCATTTTATTTTTGTTTCCTCACTTATTTTGTTTAAATTTAGATTTATTTTTTGATTTTATTTTTTAGAATTTTAACACTTTATGCCGCCATATTGAGCACTTTATTATCAAACACTCAATTGATGCATTGCCCTATTTGAAAATTGAAGTTTTATATTATAATCAAGAGCATCAAAAGCTATTTCAATTTCAATTTCAATTTCAATCAATGATAATGTTTCATCAAAAGCTTCTATCTTCTCAAAGGAAATATCAACAAGAGAATATATTTTTAGAAATCTGCCAACAATCAAATTTAATTAATAATTTTCCATTTCATTTGAAAGATTTCCATCCATTTTTCATTAATTCATTTGAAAAATATTTGGAAATTTTCCTTCATGGAAGATTGTCAATATCCTAACAGTTACACATAACACTAACAATTCCTTCCAGGCCTTTGAATCTAAAAGCTCATATCCACAATCTGGCCTATTATCTCTTCCTATGAACATTTCCCAATCCTTAATAGAAATCCATCCAGATTTCTATGATCCAACTAGTATTCAATTGGAAAGGAAATTTCAAGATAAGGAGATTTTAATTAACTTGCTAACAATAACTGTAATTCTATGTACAGATTTATCTCCCTCAGTTTAGTTAGATTTGTATTTTTATTACGAACATTTGAATTGTACATACATGCAAGAATTAAAATCAGAAAATGGTTACATTGGAAATATGACTATACCTAGTCATTTTCATGTATATGGTTAGAATAGGAGTAGAATTAATTTAGTTTGTTTATTTTTTTATTTCAATAGTTTTGCAGATTAAAAAAATAAAACAAAGCAATCAGCCCTTCTCATACATGTTCAGTGAAAACATTTTCTTCCTATCAGAAAATTTTAATTCTTGCTCTCCTTTTTTAAATTTCTTACAGCAATACCTCTACTCTATCTATTTTGAATAATGTTTTGATTAAATACAATTAAATTTGCACTTGGCATCGATTTCCTCAAAGCCACTTTTCTTCGTTGCGAGATTTCCTTCTAAGATTTTCTTTTGAAATTTATATGATAAAGGTTTTGAGGATATAAAAGCTTCATGATCCCATTATCCCATGAAATGTATGATTGTCTATGATAAGCTTAATTCTAATTCAATCATTATTAGTCAGTCTAACCTTTCACGGTAATCATATGAAGTTCATATTATTTTCCTCGAAATTTGCTAAACTAACCTTAAGGATGTCCATTTTGCTGAGTGCACACATTCAAATCTGTTTTGATATTTTTCCACAATTAGTGGCTTTATCTCATTCTGATCTTTAGTTTATTATTTGATGCTGCAATACGCATCATATTTATTTACTAAAGGCATTACTGAACAGTCATTATAACAATACAGATTCTTCTCAAGTTATTCAGAATAAGCAGAGGTAATAAATTACTGTTTCAATTCAAAAGGGAAGACTATTTTCATATTTATTTCTGGTAAATTTTATATTTCCTGAACATGAATAAACAGATTTTATTTAGGCTAATTGCACACTCCGATTTAGAATAAATGATGAGATGATTTTGAACAAAGTCAGAATTTTGATAAATCCAAGGAAGGATTTGAAGATTCATGAGGTAAAATCTGCAGACAATTTCCTTCCAGGTACGCATTTACAAGTTCGTTCTCATCTATTATTAGTTTCTCTTTTCCTTAGTTTATTTTTTATTTTTGTTTTGTTTTATTTACAGGTTTTCATTTGTTTTCAAAACTTGAAGTAAGCAACAAACCCATTTCAAATTTGCAACAGGTTCAAGGAAATTTTATTTGTGATTCATTAAGATTCGAGCATTCTTTAACTTTTCTTTCATTCATCATTTCAATTTGGTTTTCATATTGTTGATACTACGGTGAATACATATTCGCAATACTACCATCCTGCTCATCTTCATCAATAATTTCATTCCGATATCACATCATCCACTTCACAACCATTTGTAGTGAAATATTTCATCGGAAGTAGCTTTTAGCATTTTTGATAACAAATTGTTTATAAAATATCTCCGATGTATTACCTCGCTCATATGTCATATCGCATTTCGCATATCAGAGGTTTGCAGTTGAATATACTTTCATTATCATGAATCGTTGATCTCTGATAAACGACTTTACCAATATTGTGATGACCACATAATTCCGGATCCGATATGAAATTCAAATCAAGTTTATAAAATATCGCGTCCATTCAATCGCAATAAAGTAGGGGTATAATTTTAAAGGGCCGATGTCTCGGATCTGATATGTTATTAAATTTTCATCATAAAATTATCAGGTCCACTCTTCATCGCATATCGGCGTATCAAGTATTGTTACATCATGTGCTTAAGATTTCCGATCGCGATCACCGATTGCCGATCGCGCCGATTACCGATCACCGATTAGCATCGCCGATATCGCAATCGCTTCATCGCATTTGTATTGATGCTCACATCACATCTCTGACTCTACGATGTGTGATGTGCGATGTGGGAAGCACAATGTAAATATGCCCCGATCCCCGATATAATATTTCTTTATTGATGCGATCGCTCCATCTCATAGCACATCTTCTCATCACATCTTTTCATATCGGTAATTTGCCATTGCAACCTCCGATGCGATAACTTCCAATGCATGCTTCTAAGCCATTAACATTTAATCAATATATGGCATAGCAACAAAGGTGAAGTCTTGCAAATTAAACTTGAAACATGGTGAAGAAACATGTGATGCGAATCATCCGATACAGCAATATGTTATTTTAAAAGCGAGCTTCGACGGTAAGAAAGCAGTTAATGACCAATTTGCAGTATATTTAAATCATTTTGACTTCTCATATATTTCAGTTTTAAATATATAATTCCATAATTAAAAATGGAATTCAAGACCTCTCTATCTTCATATTTAAATTTTATTATCTTGGATTTGGTCTTGATTCTGAACAATTTATAAAATCATGGAGTTTATATGAAACTTATAATATTTTGAGAAACATTCGTTACTGCAAATTCTCATTCTCATTTCTAATGCATTTCTTTTAATTTCAATTCCCTTGAACACTAAGCATTCCATTTTTACATTTTACTGCTTGCTTTAGTTTAAATAAAATAAATAATGATTTTGGGTTACAGGATTTTGGTTAGTTTGACTTCTTCATGTTTTTAATGTTAATTAAAATAAGGAGTCAGCTAGTTTGGAGAAATTGATACCTTTCAGGTAAGATCAAAAGGAATTATCCAATGGTAAGATTCATTTACCCAATTTCATTAATTTCCATTTCGTTAATTTACTTTCATTTTTGTTTTCAAATTATGCTGATATATAAATCTGTTTTGCAGCTCTTCATAAAAGCTTTCAATCCTCGGCCGGATCATATTTTCGAAGTCATATACTTTTCTCCTGGCTTTATTTCAATAAGCAGCGATAATCTTCATCGAAACAGCTACACCAGGAAGTTTTTGAACCTTTAGTTTGTTTCTTTAAGCATTCCTTTTATTAGAAAATGATTAAGATGATGCTTTGAAACAAGAAGAATGATATCAGACAGAAAGTTTTCATTGTGGCTGAATTTTATCGTCACTGATATCCAAAAAGCCTAAAACACTTACAACCCTGCAAGGTATGATTTTTCTAAATCTCGACATAAGAAGAAATGATTATACGATTATTTTCTTTTTTTTCATATTGTTGAGACATTGGTATAAACATTCTTGTTTGAGTTTATCTTTTGAAACTTGGATTTTCCTTTCATTTTTCGAATCTCTTCATTTTTATTTTTGTTTGCTGATTTCTTTCTCATTTTAGCATAAGAATTCTTTTTCCTTTAGTTTTCAATTTTGATTTTGGTGACTTTGCCATGATTTATATGGAAGGCCTACTTGTTACCTAACAATGGTCAGCATACATGGAGAAAAATAGTTAATAGTCACCTATTAGCTTTTTCTTAAATCTCTTGGTAAAGTTTGATTTTATTATTATAAAGGTAGACACACTTAAGGAAGAGATTACCAATTTAGTGAAGTTGACAAAGTATTATAAAATCCAAAGAAATTCTTTTTCATCAAATTGTAATCATTTTGAGATTTCAATATTTTATTAAGATCTTTCAAAGTTTTATTATTAGTCAAGAAAAGTTATTTATCACCAAGTAAAGACACTTTACAGCAAGGCACCTTTAACTCTGAAATTGTCATTCTTAACTCTTAAGGAGTTAATGATTCTCCCTGTCCCAAAGAGTCTTATTTTTCTAGAGTGTAATTAAAAAATATATTTAAACTTAAAAGATAAGAGGTCTCATCATGAGCCTGCTTACCATGATCATAGGGGAAAAATAGGCTGACATTACCAACACTGCTAAACAAACCAGGGTAATGGCTTATGATTTCCAACAATTATAAGACAAGGGGTTTCATCACGAGCCAACTTGTTCAGTCCAATAATAACCAGTGAATGGCATTGTCAACTATCTGGCTACCAAACTAGGACAATGGCTTTTAAGAATAATAAAAAATAAAAATTCAAAGAAAATAAACATATATAAATGGATTTATCTCTAGATCAATAATTCTTAAACAGATGGGATTCTGAATCATTTATGATTAAAAGGTAATGCTGTCGAGACTAGAGATGTTCGCTGGCAGCAGTGGCTCTACCTGTGACAAATGAGTATATTTCAAAAGCTAAGCTGTAAAGTGACCCCTGCTTTATCTCTACAACTAATTAAGGACTGATATAGAGTATTGAAATATTTTAATTTATGAGAAATTTTGAGAAAAATTATAGTTAGATGATCCTTGCTTTTATTCAGACTAATGAATCTAGTCAAGCAATCCAAAAATAATTTTCTCTTCTTTAATTATTTTTACTTTAATTTTAAGAAAATCTCATTCATATCAAACAGAGATAACTGGTTCTTCTCCCATGTGTCGCCATTGTTGTGGTAAAAACACAGCCCCCCCATTATTGATATGTTCACTTCAAATAATGGGGACCCTTTCTATAAAATTTTGGCTAAACATGTTTTAGGATTTTTATTTAATTAATTATCCTATGCGTTTCTTATTTTTTCATTTTCTTTGCATTCTTGTTTTGATTGCTTTATTAAAATCAATTTTTTTATAAGCTTCCCGTTCACTCTTGTTTCGCCTCATTTGGTCAACTGGTTTGAAAATGGTACTCCTTTGAGGTCACATCATTTATCTAGCCTGGGTTAAAAATGCATAAAATGTACAATATTGCATTTTGTAAATAAATTAGTTCAATAATGCGTTTATTTTAAATATTAACCCCTAGTGAGTTTTTACTAACATTTTTCTTTTTTATTTATACAACCAAATCATTAAGCAGTGAGATTTTAGAAATTTACTTCAATTTCCAAATTTATTACTAATCTCGAAAACCCAGAATTTCAAAGTGGCTGTAGTTTATTTTTCATTTATTTTCGAAGTAGCTGTAGTTTAATTTTCATTTTTATTAAAGTGGTTGTAGTTTATAAAATAAATCTCATTAAAATAAAACAATATAAAAATTAAAATATATATAAAAATAATAAAAAATAATAATAAAAATATTTTTATGATCGGATCGGAAGATCGGATTGGGAGTTTTCAAAGTGTAACAATATTGGAGGACCTTCAATCTTCCCGATTGCCGATCCCCCGATCATTAAAAGGTTCAATGCATCGCATCGGGGGTTTTCACTTGATACATCTCTTAAAACCCTGACACCTCCCTCATGCCAATTGTCGATAAACAAAAAGACAACGGGCATTAACATAAGTTTTTATGTTTTGTTTTTAAGTTTCATACGTGAGTTTAGTAAGTAAAGGAGGATAGTTATGAAATGGGAATGGTAAATTAGTTTAATTAATATTAAAATAAATACTTAATATTAAAATAATAAATTTAAAATTAATTTAATTAATTTAAAATTTAATTATTGTTAATTATTAATTAGATTAATTTATTAATTATATTAGTTAGTTAGATTAATCACAGTTTATTAAATGATTAGTTTAGTTAATAATAAAATAGAATTAATTATCAGATAATTAGAATTCTAATTTAGGATTAGATTTTTAATTAAAATTCTAACTTTTATCCCAACAACAGAATTTCCAGATTTATGCTAGATTTGACTCATCAATTTTGGAAGCTCATAGAATGAGTTTTACTTGGCCAAATGAGGCCCAAGATGGCTCATTGGAAAGATAAAATCAAGGAGAACATTTCTGAGGAGGTTTCACTAATAGATTTGGTTATTAATTGGGTCAAAAATCATGCAGAAGATCAAGCTCCGAATTTCTAAAACAAAATCAATTTTCTGAGTTATTTTCTGCATTTTCATTTGTCCAAGTCTCTTCTAATTACAGATCCATTCATAAATATCCTTGGCCAATTACACCATCCCAGGCATCAATAGAGAGCTTATATTTTATTTTCAATTATTTATTTAAATAGAATTTGATTGGATTTGTTTTAAATGCCAGAAATGACATTTTGATTTTATTGATTGCATCTTAATTTATTTTGATTTCTTTTTGCAGGAAAACAGGGGAAGAAATATGGAGAAAAGGATCTCAGTCAATGAGAATGCTCCAGCAATTGAAGATTAGAATTTTTGAGCAAATAAAATTGGATTTGACAGATTTACCTTCAACAAACTTTCCTTTGCAAATATTATAAATAATAGATGACAGAATGTAATAGGGGGCTGCTCTCCTCTGCAATTTTGGACTTCTAAAAGCACTTCTGTAATAGGAATTTAGAGTTGTAGGAGAGAGGAGAGAAAATCTCAGATCTGGGGATTATTGAGGATTTTTCCTTTATATCTTGAATTATGCATGATGGGCAAAGTTTGCACTATTGTGGCTTTAGTTTGGAAGGAAGAAGTTCAAGAAATGTAAAGAGCTGTTGGAGACCAGGGACAGAGAAATGGATGCAATAAATTGGTATTTTTAATACTATTGTTTCAAATATCAGTTTCATTTTTATGATAACAGAAATGTGTCATTTTATTCATGTTTGTGCACTTTTGTCGATATGGGTAATTTGTCTCAATGTTGTTATTAGGTATCTCTGTTCTTATGAATTAAAATCTGATTTCTGAGTAACTATTTACTCAGAAATCTGTCTTATAAAACTGATTTATTGAATGGTAATGTGTTGTGAACTATTTCCACATATTATTGTTTAATTATTGGATTTACTGATTTGATAATTAATATCATTTTTGTGAACTACTTCCTGAATGTTGTTGGTTTATTATTTCAGTTAAGAGGTCTCAATAGGATGTGTTTTGATATCCATAATATCAGTTAATTGAACTACTTCATTAACTTGATATTCATTATAAACAAGACATATTTAAAATCCCAATACTTTAAATATCTTGCTCTTGGTTGGGTTAGATCTATATCTGCCTAATTAAGATAGGATTAAGATTAGTTTCTTTTGCTTGCATCTTAGAATAAGCTTGCATTTAGAGTAATTTCTACATTCTTTTAAGTCCTCTTCTCAAAGAGGCAAAATTTTAGTTGTGGCTTGGCTGAACCCAAATCAGCTTAAGGGTCATTCTCTTGCCTGATCAACAAGAAGAATTGATCTGATATCCCTGTCTATTGGTAGTTAAAGATATATAATAAACCGATAGCGATAGGGAGAAGGTAACTGGACCTAGTTAAACTAGTCGGAGCCACCACACCAAACGGAAGAGGCGCTACTTTAAGGTCCGGACCGGGTGGTTTTCCCCGATGTTGATGCAGCGATTTTCGAGGCATCAAAACATTCTACCTTGTCTATTATGTATTAATGGAGTTCAGTTTCATTAGCTGTGACCGAAGAACTATGTTAGGCATGTATACAAGGATTCTTGTATCATTGTTTATAAACTGAACATTGTCCTTAAACAAGAAAAGTAGATCCTTAACGCTACATGTTTGCATCTCGGGGAACTTCCAATCATAATAAATGAGATGAAATTTAAGTGTTTCCATAATCCAAATCTCAAATCTCAAGTTTTGTGAATTCACTCAAATATGGTCCTCGAAAAGCGAAGTGAAATTTAATTATTTCCAAATATTAAGTTCTGTGAATTCACTCATATTTGGCATTGGAATCTTTTGAGCAAACGGGAAGAATTTCTTTTAGTTACATTCAAATTTTCCAAAAATAATACCAAATTTCTCCTTGACTAAAATTCTCCCTAAAATGACTTTGGGATTGAAATTTTTTTAAAAATTTTTAGGGAAACAACCCAGAATACTTTTTCTAGATTAGAGTTTTATAACACTAGGTACTAAAACAATCTTCTATTTTTTGCTGCAAATGTCTGATAGAGTCTGCCCAGAAACTAATGAGAAAATTAGGTAGATGCGTTGGTTGGACTAAATAATTTTGAATGAATAATCACTTAACATAAATGATATATTAGGTTCCCTAAATATATAACTTAGAAACTTGAACTAAAGAATAAATCTCAATGACATTGACACGTTCTTAATTTAGTTGAATGAGGCCAGGAATAACTTTGACTAGAGGGTATTGAAAATGGCAGAATTTTGTCCTGGTTGGATAGATTTAGAACTAAAAATCAGTAGTTTTCTTGCTTGCATAACTTGGGAAGATTTTTGTATCTCAAGTCTCAACCTTATTGAATAGTATGATTTATGCCTTGCAATGCTTCTTGCTTGCATAACTTGCGAATATTTTTGTATCTCAAGTCTCAACCTTATTGAATAATATGATTTATGCCTTGCAATGTTGAGATATGTTATGATACCACTTGCTAGTGACCTAAACACTTTGGATTAAAAGTTAGTTGTGAATTTTCCTTGCAAAACATATAAATGAAAATATAGATTAATTGTCCCTTGTGTAGAATTTCCTTGAAATTTTTCTACTGCTTGAATGAATAAATCTGAAACTAATTGTTGCACCAAGACAAAAAATATCTCTACCAATTTGTAGTGGAATAGAATAGATATAAAACACAGTCACACTATAGCAAAAAAGACAAAATTTTCTAGGGAACCCAACTAGAAAAACCCTCTGCTAGTTGTAGAAATTTAAAATGCTATCCATATTAGACTTTGAGACACCTTCTTTAAGACCAAGTTCATCTATGCTTATTTATTTCCATATTCATTTTCATAAGCATTATGGTTGGTGTCCAACAAATTAGAGTAGCTAGAAAGTGGTGTAGGGAAAAACACCCGCACATATCCACAGTATGCATATATCAATAATGCATCCACTATTGTCCCAGGTATTTAACTCTAAAATGGAGTTAAATCTTCAGACCATAAATGGTCAAGGCCCCTTTATAAGCTGTTCCTTTGTAACGGAACCAATCACCCCTCCTAAACCTTCCTCTCGGGATTATATGAACCCTCAAACCTTGTATAAGACTTCGACTAAAGTCTTTCCTCCTTTTCCTTCTATCGGGAATTACAACCCTTCACAACCTTCAATCGACACTTTTTATTCCTTTCGTAATCCTTACACAAAGGATTATCACACAATACGCCTTTTCCTCCTTTTTACGGGTTCTGCACAAAACCCGAGGCTAAAACCTCATCGCAATCGCTATTGGCAATCTTCCCCGGCCTTACCACATATGTTGTGCATCACCCCTCTGAATCCAATATATGACTATCAGAATCATAAAACACTGCTTAAGTCTTAAACCACCCGGCAAAACACTTTACACAATACAAAGGAATTGCACTAACCTTCTGCCCGAATTATATAATAAGTGGACCTGAAATTCTATACACCAGCACTTATAATTGTCATCGGTTCCATAACTTATCTCTCCACAATGCTTCCGCTGCAACCTCTGCCTTCTCCGAATGCCGATTCCCGATTTACGAACCTCCGATCTCCGATTAGTGCTTAATCACTATCGGCGTATCGGTGTTCCTTTATACTGGCCCTTGAATACTTCAAACCACCAATCCAACTGGTTCTCCAGACTTGATAAGGCTATAAATCAGTCTCTATAATATTTCACGTCCGGAACTTAGTTCTGACTGTGTTTTGCACTAATTTTTTAGTGTAAACAGGGATTTAGGTTATGAGACTTACTCTCCATAAATAGTCCCGCCAATGCGATGCTTCGCCTCCTTCTTCAAAGAAATCATCCGGACTGTTGATCCATGTGATCAAACGGTTCCTATGCACTAGTATTCTAATCCCTTGCTCTTCAGTTTACTTAGTTTTCCTCGCTAAGTCTTCAGGTTTCTATGGGTTTAGCTTCTCCTCAAAGGTTTTCCTCAAAGGTTCTGGGTCTTTTGTTCCTGTCAGGCAGAAAGAGTCGATTGTGCGGACACAACCAACCTCCCTAGGAGCCTAAGACTCTCTAGTGACAAACAAGACAAACTAGAACTATCCTTCTCTAAACATGCATTATAATATGAGAAATCAAGTGTTTTGTTCTTACCTTTGTCCAAACGCTGTTGTAGAAGTCCAAGCTTTGTTGATCTGGATGAGCTCCTCCTTTTCTCCAAAACCTGCAATCACCAACAGTCAAACAATTAAATAGCACCTGATTATAACATAAAACAAAGCATATTCAACATATAGACCAAGGAGTACATGAAATAACTCATAAACAACAAGTTATTGAGAAGAATGGACCAATTTGCATTAAAGGTAATCAAAAGGAACCATTACAACCTGAGCCTTGGTGTTGTGCAAGCTCCTTCCAGGGTCCACAAGAGTCTTCCTTTACTTTGACAAAGCTCACCCACTTCCAAATAGAACAAGCAAAGATGGCAATCTCTCCTCACAAGCTTCTAAATGGGAGTCCTAATTCCTGCAGCATTTACCCTTAGAAATGTATAGCTTTCAACCTCCCCTCCTTCTGGCCCAATGCCTCTACTTATAGTGCTCAAGAGGATGTTAATCAGGTCCACCATCAATGGGATAATCCCCTCTTTGGATGGGATAGCTCCCCTATTGATGGGATAAGTTCCTCTTTGGTAGGAGTGCATGAACCATCTGGAGACGCTCAATACACGTCGAACAACCTTCTAGAATGCTCTAGAAATAACCACAAGTGACTTTTTAAAGATGAAACTTGTGCATTTTAACCTTTTCAGGGGGACGCACCTGCACCTTTACATACAGAGCGTCCAAAGACGCAGTTTGTGTGAACATTGGGTGCGTCCCCGTAGGTAAGGTTGAGAGAACCTGCGTCCCCAGAGATAAATACATTTAGAAAGACTTTCTCTCTTTTTTGGAGTTTGACATGGAAAGCAGAGGCATAAGACTTGCCCAGGAGGATAGCATGACTGTTGATAGAGCCATACTAACTGTACATAGCCATGGTGACATTTTTTAGTGTAACAGATTGCCCCCTAAAGTGCGAAGCCTGTAATAGATTAGGGTTTTGTAAATCTAGGAAGGGTGAAGTGCTTTATCATTTCAAGGATTATCTCGTGGAGAGCCTGGTCAGAACCTGCAATTTTCAACACAAAATACATGTATAAGATTATATCATCACTGAGGTAGGCATTCCCATACTCAGATTTAAAACTTTAACTAACAGACTAACTACTCTGATACAGGAATGATCTTGCAATACATCATAATCATAGACTTTTGTAGACACAGTATGGGCGCAACCATCTGTTTGTGATTAGTCTACTTAGATAATGAATACAAAACTCCTCACAGCCTCGATGGTAGAAACTAGATCCAGGGTCTTCATTTCTACCTCTCGAATTGGTACGATTCTAGCCATGCGAATAAATGAGTTGATGTCGAACATGGTAGAAACCACTTGATTACCAGTCAATGATGTAAACTGTTAACAAGCGTGAGAGAGACCACCAGTAATGTCAATGGTTCTCAAAGTACCCAGTACAATCCATGAGATGTGAATGAATGAGTTGATGTCGAACATTTCACGGAATCCTTTGATCGAAAGTCAATGATGTAAACTGACGTCAAAGGCGAGAAACCTGCCATTGATGCATGCAGACTTCAAGGTACTGACGATCTCTAAGTCATCTCTCTAGATACTGTGCTGATGTCGATAGAAAGCGACTCGTTGCAGGCAAGCCTGCAACACGAAATCATTGTTCAAGTTGAAGAAATGTTGCTGTAAGGACTGACTCAGGGATGGTCAAACGGATGACAAGTATTTTGCAGATGAAAGTTTTACTTGCAGACCTCTTGAACACATAACGACACGACAGATGGCTTGGTGATGAATAATTCAAAGTTAATCCCCGGAACCCAGTTAAAGACTTTCAAAGTGGTTTGATCAACTGTGAGGTAAGGATTTCCCAACCCAGGTGAATGAAAAAGTGTCGTGTTCAAGAGTGGTAATAAAGTTTCTTCTGAGACAAAAGATAACAAATAGGCTCATTCTTCTCTCTTTTCCCCCACCATTTCTGGCAAGTACCTCTTTATTTTTAACAAGCTTTAGGAGGATAACATATGCTTGATTATAAGCTCATCCTTCGGATGAGTCCAACCTAGTTTTGATTCGAACCCTAGGAAGGAGCGGTTCATTCCTGTTTGTAATTGAACAGGTCCTTTACTATGAAATGTTTAACGAGCCCAGTATAGGAGAAACTCGGCGTTTTTCAATTTTAGAGAGTCTGAAAAACTTAAGAAGACTCCAAGTTGAACTTTTTCGTAGATTTGTGTCCCTTAAGCCCGAAAAAGTATAAAATAATACCTGGGGGAACCGCTTGATCTTGCGATCAAGGAGTACTTTCATAATTAGTGCCACTGACCTGAAAAGTAAAAAGCGATCAAGGACACGTCATTTTATTTCCGTGTCGAGTTTGAAACGACAAAAACCCGGCAATCTTTTCCTGTTTTTACGGTCAGAAAAGGGCTATAAGGGGACCGTCTTTTAATTCCATTTTAACGAGTGTAAAAGAAAAGCTCGACAATCTTTTCATGTTTTAGGAGTCTGAAAAGGGCTTTAAAAGAGAACTCCAAGGTTTCACTTTTTCGTAAGTTTTAACGAGTTCGAAAAAATGATAAAAATGTACTCATGGTTTTCACTTTTTCGAAAGTTTTAATGAGTTTGAAAAAATGATAAAAATGTACTCATATGGCCGACTTTCAATTTAATTTATGAGCAGGAAAAGATGGAAAGAACTCAGCATTTTCATTTGTTTTACGAGAATGAAAGATAGCAAAATAATCTCGAGATTTTCATGAGTTTAACGAGTCTTGAAAATCACTGAAATTGACTCGAGATAGGTTTCATTTTTACAAAAGCTTGAAACAGATAAAAACTATGCTTCAAAGTAGTTTCATTTTTTAACAAGCTTGAAACAGAGAGAAAACTGTGCTTGATGCCCCCTAAGCGTAACTGCTAGAGCGCATACCCCCCTAGCTTCATTTCATTCAACCAGTTGGATGAAATGAAGGTTCAGTTACGAGATCATTTGAAAGACTCAACCTAAAACTGTAAGAAAATTATGCAAAAAACTGAAATAACTAACCTAAATATACAACGTAACATTTGAGATCTAGTCAAATTCTCGACTTAAGTAGGGGAGGATTTGTTTCATTTTTTAACGAGCTTGACACAGGAAAAGAACTATGCTCGGATTCGGTTTCATGTTTACGCAAGCTTGAAACGAAAAAGCATGCTTGTTAAAAGTTCACATGCCCCCAGCATAATGACGCAAAACGAGGTACATGCCCCCCAAGCTTCATTGCATTCAATGAGGTGGATGGAATGAAGCTTTACTTTTCGAAATCTTGGAAAGACTCGTGGGAGTTGTTTCATTTTTTAGTGAGGTTGACACAGGAAAAGAACTATCCTCAAAACCCTTGTTTCATTTTTTAAACGAGCTTGACACAAGATAAGGAACTATGCTCGTAACTACTCTCTACAATCTACCTAACAAAAAACTCTACTCTAAAAACCTTGATTCATTTTTTAACGAGCTTGACACAAGACAAGGAACTATGCTCTAAAATCCTTGTTTCATTTTTTAATGAGCTTGACACAAGACAAGGAACTATGCTCATGACTACTCTCTACAATCTACCTACTTAACCTACCCTTGTTTCATTTTTTAATGAGCTTGACACAAGACAAGGAACTATGCTCAAGACTCCTTGTTTCATTTTTTAACGAGCTTGACACAAGACAATGAATTATGCTCAAAAAGTTCGCATGCCCCCAGGATAATGATGCAAAGCGAGGTACATGCCCCCCAGGCTTCATTGCATTCAACCGGCTGGATGAAATGAAGGTTTACTTTCAATATTTAACTTGAAAAGGGAGTTGTTTCATTTTTTAACGAGGTTGACACAAGAAAAGAACTATCCTCATACCTGATTCATTTTTTAACGAGGTTGACTCAGTAACAGGAATTATCCTCAAAACCCTACTTTCTACAATCTACCTACATATCCTAAAATCTACCTGATTCATTTTTTAATGAGGTTGACTCAGTAAAAGAACTATCCTCATGCTAGCCTGATTCATTTTTTAATGAGGTTGATACAGGAAAAAACTATCCTCGTACACACTGATTCATTTTTTAACGAGGTTGACACAGTAAAAGGAACTTTCCTCACACACACTGATTCATTTTTTAATGAGGTTGACTCAGTAAAAGGAACTTTCCTCACACACACTGATTCATTTTTTAACGAGGTTGACACAGTAAAAGGAACTATCCTCGCAACTCCTTGTTTCATTTTTTAATGAGCTTGACACAAGACAAGGAATTATGCTCATGACTTCCAGTTTCATTTTTTAACGAGGTTGAGACTAGAAGAAACTATCCTCACTACAGCCTATTTCATTTTTTAACGAGGTTGACACAGGAAAAAGTCGAGTCGCCAATTTGTCAGGCGGAAAGAGTCGATTGTGCGGACACAACCAACCTCCCTAGGAGCCTAAGACTCTCTAGTGACAAACAAGACAAACTAGAACTATCCTTCTCTAAACATGCATTATAATATGAGAAATCAAGTGTTTTGTTCTTACCTTTGTCCAAACGCTGTTGTAGAAGTCCAAGCTTTGTTGATCTGGATGAGCTCCTCCTTTTCTCCAAAACCTGCAATCACCAACAGTCAAACAATTAAATAGCACCTGATTATAACATAAAACAAAGCATATTCAACATATAGACCAAGGAGTACATGAAATAACTCATAAACAACAAGTTATTGAGAAGAATGGACCAATTTGCATTAAAGGTAATCAAAAGGAACCATTACAACCTGAGCCTTGGTGTTGTGCAAGCTCCTTCCAGGGTCCACAAGAGTCTTCCTTTACTTTGACAAAGCTCACCCACTTCCAAATAGAACAAGCAAAGATGGCAATCTCTCCTCACAAGCTTCTAAATGGGAGTCCTAATTCCTACAGCATTTACCCTTAGAAATGTATAGCTTTCAACCTCCCCTCCTTCTGGCCCAATGCCTGTACTTATAGTGCTCAAGAGGAAGTTAATCAGGTCCACCATCAATGGGATAATCCCCTCTTTGGATGGGATAGCTCCCCTATTGATGGGATAAGTTCCTCTTTGGTAGGAGTGCATGAACCATCTGGAGGCACTCAATACACGTCGAACAACCTTCTAGAATGCTCTAGAAATAACCACAAGTGACTTTTTAAAGATGAAACTTGCGCATTTTAACCTTTTCAGGGGGACGCACCTGCACCTTTACATACAGAGCGTCCAAAGACGCAGTTTGTGTGAACATTGGGTGCGTCCCCGCAGGTAAGGTTGAGAGAACCTGCGTCCCCAGAGATAAATACATTTAGAAAGACTTTCTCTCTTTTTTGGAGTTTTACATGGAAAGCAGAGGCATAAGACTTGCCCAGGAGGATAGCATGACTGTTGATAGAGCCATACTAACTGTACATAGCCATGGTGACATTTTTTAGTGTAACAGTTCCGCTGCTCAACTACTCCTCTGAACTCAATTCCTCGAGCTCTCAACTTCTCTTTCACTCCAGAGCACCGCTCTGATGCTTCAATGGGACTCGATGGTCCATTACGATTTTCTGAATCGTTCTCCTCTCTATGCTTTGCCTTCGACTGTGTTTGCCTACAATTATTGCAAACCTATGGTTTCACACCATAAACAATCATAGAACACGCATTTCATACATTCTGACATAGTCAGGAAAACTCTGCATATATTAATATAAAAGCATAGATTACACCTGAGAACACATTGGGTTGGATCATTGAAGGATCCGATGACTCCTCTAAAAAAATCCCTAAAGCTTTCTGCATGCATACATATGTGGCAAACTTTACCCACTCCATCTTTTTCTCTATTTTAAAACAGAAAAGTCTCTTTATCGGCTCAATGATCCACATCTACTCTAATTAATTCCTAAGAAACTCTCTCTTGCTCCTATAGAGTTGGATTTGACTCCTACCACTCATGTTCTCATTTATTTATTTTGAGAGCATTTACATATTCTCCCATTATCTAATTAAATCACTTAAAAGCCAAAATATTACATTGACTTGAGACTTAGGAAAACTATTTCCTAAAATGCATGACCCCCTATGTCTACTATTTACAATGACTTTCCTTGGGCTGAATGCTCCTGCATCAAACTCCCAAAGTAGAAAATATTCATGATCTCTTGATCATGTGTCTTCTGGTCTTGGTCTTCCTCGATCCCACACTTTGTTCTGTAATTGTCCAGATGCTTTGATCCTTTGCCGTTGCTATATGTCTGTTGTATTTTGCTCCACCTTCTTCTTCTTTTCAATCAGGTTCAACTTCTTATTGATCTTGCTTGCTGCTGCTACCATTTTTCTTCATTTGGACCGCTTTATCATCAACTCCCATATTTCTTCAATTTCTATGTCCAGCATATGTTTGAGCTGGTCCATATTCTTCTCCTTACTTCTTCCTCTTTATTTTTGTTTCAGGTTACTGTTGCTGTCTTCTATGCTAACTCTTGCTTTGCTTGTTCTTGCTTCTATGCTTGCTCTGACTCCTATGCTGACTTCATCCTTTGGTTTACTTGATTTACTGACTACCTCCCTATCATCCTTACCCTCTTTCATGATTGAATCATGATTGTTCAGCGCTTTCTCCAGCAAATTAATTTCTCCATTCCATGGTTTGAGTTCTTCCATAGAATTCTCTTCTTTCATTTTTATTTGGTTGTTCACTTGTGCCAAATCTCCTCCAGCATCTGCAACAAAACTTGCATTCATAAAACACTTGTTAAAATAAAAAACATAAGGCTGTTGTGCCTTATCTTCCTCTGGCAACAATTTAGTTTGCTGCTCTATTTTCTCATTCTCCTCTGTCAGCACATCAGTATGATGATTCGAATTCTTAGCAGAATTCATGAGACTATCCATTAGTCTCTCTTTCACACCATCTGTTCTAATGATGTCTTCCTGCATGGGTTCACAGTGGTGAACTTCTCCTCCTTTAACCTGTTGTTGGTTATCTTCACTTTGAAATCGTTTGATTCCTACTGCCTCCTTACCATCTTCAAACAATCTCTGCTCAATCTCTTTGATCATATACTCATACTCATTCATGCTTTTTAATGAACCTGCAAACAAATTATTGCATCTTCCTGTCTCCATGGCTACTTGAGACACATCTTCTTCTTCAGAAATTGTAACTGCAGCTTATGTTCTACCACCAGGTTCTCTCATCAGTTTCTCTAGCAGTTTAATTTCCTCTTCACACTTAGCAAGCACTTCATCACATTGCTCTCTTCTTCTAGCTTCATCCTTTACATGTTGTGTTACAATATTAAAACATTGTATTCCTTTGACCCTTGTACTCTCAAGGTCTTTTTGCTGTAGAAAATCACTACTTCCCCCATTCAAGATGTTTTCTTCATCATACTCTATTCTCCTAGAGTACTCCTCCAGACTTTCGACATCTTCAAAACACTCTCCATCCTCTTCAAAACACTCCTTTGTTAGTGTTCCTTTTCCCATGATTAAATCCTTTGCATAGGGTTCCTCCTTCTTAACATCTTTCAGTAGATGTCCTTCTTCCCTATTTTCTGTCTCAATAGTTTCCATGGCTATCTCCAGTGTGCCTATCATCATAGTGAATTGATGATGCTTTACTATGTTTTCAGCTCACATAGTCTCTTCCTCAAGTTTTCCTTCAGTCCCTTGTTGTTTATCTTCTCTGAAGATATCTTCAAATGGTTGCTTTTCTCCTGAATTATCTTCCATCATACACAAACTATCAGTTTTAAAAATATAAGACCCTATGGTCTCACTTGATGGTTCAACCATCATATCTTCTTGCTATTCTAAATCATTCATATGATTCAGAAATCTTTTATAGTCTCTTCTTCAATCTCCTCAAACCCTTCACTTGGTTGCTTGATATCTTTCTCCAGCTATATATTAGATCTATCTATCTCATTTTTTTCAGAACAGAATTTAGATTCTGCTGGTCTTCTTCCTTCTTCATGACAATATCAGCCAATTGTCCTTCACCTGTTTCACCTACATTCATACACAAATTGTAAGATTTAAAATCATCAGACCTTTTGGTCTCACTTGAAGTTTCAGTCTTCAATTCTTCATCTTTAGTCAACATCTTCTCATGCTATTTTTAACTATCCCAATAGTCCATGAGATCTTCACTTGATCCTCATTCTTTAGCTTCAGTGTAGTCTTCACTTTCTCCCAGAATTTCTCCTTGTTCTTGTTTACAAATGGATTCTTCCATTTCTAACTCAACTTCCTTGAGTTTTCCTTTCAGCCACCTTACTTACTTTTGTTGTAGCCTTCTCTACATCTCATGCCATTCCACTGGCTTCTTCCTCAAGACCCAACCTAGTCTCTGGCTTTCCTCAAGCATTCTCCTTAATGCATTGAGTTGTTATTTTAACTCTGCAACTTCTTTGTCAATTTCTTCTTGACTCATCCTCTTGCCATTTGCTTTGGCATCCTCTTTCTTATATCCTCTACTGTGGCTTCTCTCTGAACCTCTGTTATGACTATCAGTAGTCATCTTCTTCTCTTCTTTCTTCATGAACTCCTTTGCAACAAGCCTCTACAATAGCTAGTCCTCCTGGAAGCAATCTTACCTCACTAAGCTCTCCTCACTCAATCTTTTGGTAGGCATGGTCCTCTATCTGGAAACTCCCCTTGAGCAACACCTTTGCTCTTTCTAGGCTTCTGCAATCTCTCACTTCCTCTTGAGAACACTTCAGTTGTCCTCTCTGTCCAATCTTTTGTTGGATTCTTTAGGTTCACTACCACTTCTTCTTCAGAGTATTCTCCTTACTCTATCTTCAAGAACACATCTGGTTCTCCTCTCACAGCTTCTCTTGCTGTCACCTATGCATTAGCATAAAAACACACATTCTTAATTTAAAATAGAACACATTACCTCGCCTTCAAGATCTCAACATGATCTTGTTTCATCCATTCTTTTGTACTTTTGAATGGATTGTCCTTTATTTGGTCCCCAAGTCCTCTTTCCTTCAGAACTTGCATTAAGCAATCTTGCTTTCTCTTTCCTTCAAGGAATTCCCTGTTCCTGTTTACTCCAAGCCTCTGCTGGAATGCTACAATCTTCTAGAACTTCAAAAGTTCCCCTTACAAATTACAAATTTGCTCTGATTACAACCTTCTACTCTAATACCACTAATGGTGCAGGGAAAAACGCCCATACATACCCACAGTATGCATTTATCAATAATGCATCCACAACTGTCCCAGGTATTTAACTCTACAATGGAGTTAAATCTTCAGACCATAAATGGTCAAGGCCCCTTTATAAGTCGTTCCTTTGTAACGGAACCAATCACCCCGCCTGAACCTTCCTCTCGGGATTATATGAACCCTCAAACCTTGTATAAGACTTTGACTAAATTCTTTTGTCCTTTTCATTCTATCAGGAATTAGAACCCTTCACAACCTTCAATCAATGATTTTTATTCCTTTTGTAATCTTTACACAAAGGATTATCACACAATACGCCTTTTCCTCCATTTTACAGGTTCTGCATAGAACCCGAGGCTAAAACCTCATCGCAATCGCTATCAGTAATCTTCCCTGGCCTTACCACATATGTGGTACATCACCCCTCTGACTCTGATATATGACTATCGAAATCATAAAACACTGCTTAAGTCTTAAACCACCCGACGCAACACTTTACACAATACAAAGGAATTGCACTAACCTTCCGCCCGAATCATATAATAAGCGGACTTCAAATTCTATACACCGGCACATATAATTGTCATCGGTTCCATAACTTATCGCTCCACCACGCTTTGACTGCGACCTCTACCTTCTCCAAATGCCGATTCCCAATTTCTGAACCTCTGATCGCCGATTAGTGCTTAATCGCTATCAGCATATCGACGTTCCTTTATACTAGCTCTTGAATTCTTAAAACTACTGATCCGACTAGTTCTCTGGACCCAATAAGGCTATAAATCGGTCTCTATAATATTTCACGTCTGAAACTCAGTTCCGACTATGTTTGCACTAATTATTCAGTGTAAATAGGGATTTAGGTTGCGAGACTTACTCTCCATAAATAGTCCCACTGATGCGATGCTTTGCCTCCTTCTTCAAAGAAATCATCCAGACCGTTGATCCATGTGATCAAACGGTTCCTGTGCACTAGTATTTTGATCCCTCGCTCTTCAGTTTACTTAGTTTTCCTCACTAAGTCTTCAAGTTTCTATGGGTTTAGCTTCTCCTCAAAGGTTTTCTTCAAAGGTTCCGGGTCTTCTGTTCTGCTGCTCAACTACTCCTTTGAACTCAATTCCTCGAGCTCTCAACTTCTCTTTCACTCCAGAGCATCACTTTGATGCTTCAATGGGACTCGATGGTCCATTACGATTTTTTGAATCATTCTCCTCTCTGTGCTTTGCCTTTGACTGTGTTTGCCTACAATTATTGCAAACCTACGGTTTCACACCATAAACAATCATAGAACACGCATTTCATACGTTTTGACATAGTCAGGAAAACTCTGCATATATTAATATAAAAGCACAGATTACACCCAAGACACCTCAGTCTCTCACACACACACAGGCCTAATTTTACTATTAGTGGCCTCCTCTATTGAACGTGCAGGTTCACTTATTTATGAGAACACATTGGGTTGGATCATTGAAGGATCTGATCACTCCTCTAACAAAAACCCTAAAGCTCTCTGCATGCATACATATGTGGCAAACTTTATCCACTACATCCTTTTCTTTGTTTTAAAACAGAAAAGTCTCCTTATCGGCTTAATGATCCACATCTACTCTAATTAATTCCTAAAAAACTCTCTCTTGCTCCTAGAGAGTTGGATTTGACTCCTACCACTCATGTTCTCATTTATTTATTTTGAGAGAATTTACATATTCTCCCATTATCTAATTAAATCATTTAATAGCCTAAATATTACATTGACTTGAGACTTAGGAAAACTATTTCCTAAAATGCATGACCCCCTATGTCTACTATTTACAATGATTTTCCTTGGGCTGAATGCTCCTACTTCAAAAAGTGTTTCATTGATTTCAAAAAGTAGAGCAGGATCAACTTTATCCAAGAATCCCCTAGAAGGCCCATCAGTAGCAAGAAGAAAGGTCTTTTTTAATTTTATTTCATCACATGCATCCATCATAATCATTGATTTGTCTTCATTTCTTTCACAGTCATTTTCAATGTTATATGCAAAAGGTAATTTAGTATGATATAATCCTTAGGTAATAAACCTCATACACATTGTTGGTTAATTTATGTTGTTTAAAGTTTATTGAGTTTGAGTTTTATCATGAAACTACTAGAAGTGTACTAGCATGGGTGAGTTGATTATCTTGAAAACAATGTTATGGTTTGATCTAGTCCTTGGAAGGAACTTATAGTTGATGGTCAAAATTTCACATTCCTTTCATTTTTTTATCTTCACATATAACAAATATCTTTATGTTATAGCCTCTAGATAGATATATACAATGACTGCCACTTAGAAGTTTGATGCCATCATTTTGGACCTTGAGTTTACTCAACTGACCTTTGTTTGAGTTGAAAATGTCATTAGATCTCATTATATCATCTATTTCCAAGAATGAATCCAATTTACCTTTGTTTCAGTTTAAAATGTAATTAGATCTTGCTATATCATCTTTTGTAGAGAATGAATCCAATTTCTCATAGTCCATTTGCTTGACGTATAACAAAGCTACTTTAATTCATTAAAATTACTTTTCATATTCTATTTGCTGATTGTGATTTTGCAGGCCACATCTGCATTGGAAAAGGGGAATATTTAATGAAGTGTGGAAGGAGAGGGAAGCTTCAGTTATGTCCTTTCAAACTTTCTAAGGTATGTAATATTGTTTTTTTAAATTCTCCATAGAATGTTGTGCTTTAACTTTTTCTTTTGATAATGGATTATTTATGTGATCTCCCCTCTCTTACACACAATAAGAGTAAACACATACATGACTTTTTGGGATATGTGGACAATGGACAGATTTATGCTAGCCATTTATCTAGAAATTTACACTGTAGAAGATTAAGAATTTACAGTTGAATATTTCCTTTCCACTAAATTAGAGTTGAAGAGTCGGACTCCTGTTTTTCAGGCATATACCTCACTTTTAAATCAATTTATTGCTGACTTTGTATAAACCTTCCATGGGAGGGAAAAGAGTGATCACTACCATTGCTTATTGTTTTTGCAGACCAAGTAAAGATTCCAAATGTGTATAAATTAGTGGCTCCTTGGAGAATCCCAAGAGTGTCACTATTTTAGCAACAAGAAATTTGTTTATTTTGAGTTCTTCATTAGTGCATTGACAGTATATTGTTTATTCCATACAATACCTCAATAATGTATGATCAAATTACAGTTAAGCCTGTCATAATATTTTGACTTACCCTCTTTTAGAGGGAAACTAGAGTGTGTGTCAAGCTTGCACGTCACAATTGTATCATGCAAATTTTACAATTGTATCTAAGCAATAAGATACCTATTGGAATTCAAGAGACAACAATACTACAATGTGGGAAAGAGGTTTCACAGTTAACTTGTCTTTTACATTATGGTTGGAGTTTTGTTGGCAAGATGCTAGATACCCCAACTTCCTTTTTATGACCGAGTGCAAGATTGAATCCTTCGACATATTCCTTGCTCAATTCTCATTAAGTGATGGGTTTTCTCAGAAGTGCTTCACACCTATAAACTTTACTAGAGTTGTTCTTGAGTCTTTGGAGGTGGTTAGCTTTTCAAATCACACATGTATAAGAAGAGAAGAAATAATATGCCCAGCTAATTTGAAGTTATCTACCTGTGAATAGGGTGTTCCCATTCATAAACCTGATGACTTGCTCTACTTCTTTCTAGTGAACAAATTTGGGACTTGCCATGAATCATGAGGCAATTCCAACCCCATAACTATAAATTTCTTATTTAAATCTATACCCAATATATTATAATCTGCACAAGGAGAACTCCATTCTTGTTTCGAAAGAACCTGCAATCGACTTGTACCATTTTATTTAATATTTTCTGTATTTATTCAAATCCTTGGTTTGTGACATAAAGATGCAATAGACTACCTTGCATTTTCTATACTAACACTCATAAAAAGTAATAAAGTATGCCCAAATCTATCATTTCAAATTATCTATGTAGCTCACCTTTTGGTTTTTCAATTATCAAAGTTGTTACCTAGATTGATGAAATATTATACAACCGATACCATAGTGACAATATATGTTATAGTTTTAACCATGTTTCTCTGAAGGTGTTTCTCCTTCAGTAGAGTAGCAATACACTGCAGTTTCCATTTAGGGGAGAAGTGTACCCAATAGCAACCTTGCCCTGTGTGCAAACGGGTTGAATGCACATTAGTCTCTATCTATTGTTTTGAAGGTGTTTCTCCTTCAACAATACTTCATCTCAGTAGATCCTTTCAGTCCGCACCTTTAGTAGATGCATGTAGCCTTCGGATACATGTTGTAGATTATAGTTTTCCTATGAGGTTGTAGTAGCGATGAAAGAAGTGCATCGATTTTAGGAATCTTGTGGTTGTTCTATGAAAGCATGTTTGTTTAGTGTTTCCCAAACTTAGATACAACCATATTTAGTATGCTTTTATAGTTTGACTTAGATGCTCACTTTTATTAATTTAGGTGTTTTTCTTAGCTATGTTTTATGCACAAATTTATCTTTAAGAAAAGTGCACGGTAGAGAAGGGTTCTATATTTTGAGCAGGGGACACACTTCTAGGTAGGAGGTACTCTCTTTTACAAAGATTTTTCCATGCAAGTTAGGTGCTTTATCCAAGAATCCCAAGAGGTGTTACTGTAGCAATAAGAAATTCATTTATTTTGAGTTCTTCATTAGTGCATTGATAGTATATTGTTTATTCCATGAAATACCTCAACAATGTATGATCAAACTACAGTTAAGATTCTCATAATATTTTCACTTACCCTCTTTTAGAGGGAAACTAGAGCGTGTGTCAAGATTTCACATCACAATTGTATCATGCATAGTTTACCTGGCATGATTTTTGTGGATCTAAGCAACCAAATACCTATTGGAATTCAAGAGGGAACAATACTTCAAAGTGTGAAAGAGGTTTTGCAGTTAACCTGCCTTTCACATTATGGATGGAGTCGGCTTGTTGGCAAGATGTTGGATACCCAAACTTCCTTTTTATGACTGAGTTCACGATTGAATCCTTTGACATATTCCTCGCTCTATTGTCATTAAGTGATGGGTTTTCTCAGAAGTGCTTTACATCTATAAACTTTACCATAGTTGTTATTGAGTCTTTGGATGTGTTTATCTTTTGAAAGCACACAGGTACAAGAAGATGAGAAATAATATGCCCAACTAATTTCAAGTTATCTTCCTGCAAATAGGGTGTTCCCTTCCATAAACCTGATGACTCACTCTGCTTCTTTCTAGTGAACAAATTTGGGACTTTTCATGAATTGTGAGACAATTTCAACCCCATAACTATCAGTTTCTTATTTAAAGTTATACCCACTAGATTAGAACCCACACAAGGAGAATTACATTCCCATTTCAAAAGAACCTACAATTGACTTATACCATGCTATTTAATATTTTATGTATTTCTTCGCATCCTTGGCCTGTGACATAAAGACACAACAAGATACCTTGCATTTTCTATACTAACACTCCTAAACAATAATAAAGTATGCCCAAATCTATCATTTCAAATTATCTATGCACCTCACCTTTTGGTTTTTCAATTATCAAATTTGTTACCTATATTGATGATAGAATCGAAAACTGAGGCCACAGTGACAATATATGTTAGAGTTTTATCTATGTTGTACTAAAGGTGTTTCTTCTTCAGCAACACTACAATACATTATAGTTTCCATTCAGTGGAGGAGTGCACCCAGTAGCAGCCTTGGTCTGTGTGCAAATTGGTTGAATTCACAGTAATCTTTATCTATTGTTTTGAAGGTGTTTCTCCTTCAATAGTACTTCATCTTAGCAGATCCTTTCAATCTACACCTTCAGCAAATGCACACAGCCTTGGGGTACATGTTATAGATTCGAGTTTTGTTGTGAGGGTATAGCAACAATGAAATAATCACATCGATTTTAGGCATCTTATTGTTGTTGTATGAAATCATCCTTGTTTAGTGTTTCACAAACTTATATAGAGCCATATTTATTATACTTTTATAGTTTGACTTAGATGCTCACTTTTCTTAATTTAGGTGTTTTTCTTAGTACTATTTTATGCACATATTTATACTTAAGAAAAGTGCACAGTAGGGAAGGGTTCTATATTTTGAGGAGCGAAAACTCTTCTAGGTAGGAGGTACACTATTCTAGGGAGCTTCTGTCATGCATGTTAGGTTCTTTATCCTAGACAGAGTTCGAAGTCCTTGCCTTCTTAACAAAGTCTCTACTAGACAAGACACCAGTGGATAGAGTTCAAAGTCCCTAAATTTTCCAAAAACCCACTTGAGCCTTGCTATCTAGCCTAAAATCCTTTACATTCCAGTCATCTCTTGGTTGTGATGTCATAGAGAGATCCCTCTCTAGTTTGGTAGGGCTAGCTACCAAATGAAAAGCTTATTCCATGGTTACCTTCGTCGATCTCCTCATCAGCCTGGGACCTTATGGAGGATAACAGAGGGCATGACAACTAGTGAGTGCAAAGGTGTTCTAGCGAATGTAAGGTTCCCAAGTCATGGAAAAATGCAATGCTAGTTGTGAGGTCATGACTGCTAAGGTGTCTTAGGGAATGCTCGGGCATGCTAAGATGTGCCAGATAGTATGAATACATGTCAAACAAGCTAAGATGTGCTAAGTGCTAAGGCATGCCAAGATGTACAAGGGTTCCAAGTCCCTACCTCCTCTTCTTCCATATGCTATTCACTTATGACATTTCCTTTACAATATTTGGTGCATTTGATAGCTATAGGTCATTTATAGGTTATAAATGTCTTCAGAGTTTCACTTCTAATTGAGTATTCAACTGAACATATTGATTCTCTTATACATAACTATTTTTCCTCCCACCCAATTTTCATAACTTCAATAACCATTAGGTGGGGACCTACAACTTCGATGTTGCTTTACTTGTTTAGTAAAATATTGTCGAGACTTTAATTTATTGAAAGTTGTAGAATTTACAATTTATGAAGTTTCAAGATTTAATTTTTAAAAATATAATTCTTTAAAGGGTGCTAGCTCAATGGAAGAGCACATGTTTTATAAGCAGGAGGTTGATGGTTCAATTCCATCATGCCCTGACATCCATATGGAATGGAAACGATCAATTTTTGGTGACGGAGGCTCTTTTGACCATCACCAATGAGCTTTGGCGACATTTTTTAACCCTCATCAAAAATATGAAATGTTGATGGTCAACGAATGCCACCATATATACGCATCAATACTGACATCCCTCAAAGGTCCGTAACAATAAATCGTTGTTGTTGATATGAAATGGTGACGGTCGTTGTCCATCATTATAGTCATTATTCGTGACAAACCTTGAAGGTCACCACAACACCTATACTTCTAGCAATGTAGCTTTTGACAACGGTCAATGAATGTCACCATATATATGCACCAATAGTGACGGTCTTTAAAGATCCATCACAATAAATCATTATTGTTCATATGAAAGGTGATGGTCACTATCCATCATTATAATCAATATTCGTGACGAACCTTGAATGTCACCATAACACCTATACTTTTGGCGATGCCACCTTTGGTGATGTTCAGGTTTTGGTGACTGGGGTGATGGTCCTTCACCATTATTCATATGCAATGGTGACGGTCGCTATTTGTCATTATAAATCATTATTCGTGACGAACTTTGAATGTCACTACAACACCTATACTTTTGGCAATGCCACCTTTGGTGACATTTAGTTTTTGGTGAAGGAGGCTATGGTCCATCACCATTTCTCATATGAAATGTTGAGCGTCACTATCTGTCATTATAAATCATTATTGGTGACAGACTTTGTATGTCACTACAACACCTATACTATTGATGACGCCACCTTTGGTGACATTCAGTTTTTGGTGACGAATGCTCTTTTGACCATCACCAATGAGCTTATGGTGACATTTTTCACCCCTCACCAATATCATTTTTTCTTTTAGTGCAAATTCAAGCATAGTTTGTATCCATTTAAGCTTGTGTAAAAATAAAACCAAATACAAACATAGTTTGTATCCATTTCAAGCTTGTGTAAAAATGAAACCATTCCACATTACATCTCGTGATTGCCATTTTTATCATCTGATTTTTTGCGAGATGAACCTTGGTTGTTCCATTCCATCTTTGCCATCTCTTTTGACGATCATATGCTTTCACTTGGTTAGTTTACCCTTTCTTGAGGAAAATCTGTGATGAGTGGTCTTATTAGCTAGCCTCTTGAGCATTACATGTTTTGAGTAGTTCCATCATCACTGAAACTAGTTGCTATCCTTTTATACCACTCATTCCTCCAGGTGGATTCCTCTTTTAGCTCTTTTTAGACTCCAAAAATATGAGAATATTGTCGAGTAATTATCACTTTGAACTCGTTAAAGTAAATGAATTTTCATCTACTGAGTATAGGTTTAACCCTTTTCCAGACTGAGATAGACTATTGTACGAAAAAGGAACACCTTATTCGAACATGGCTAGGAAGTTCTCTCAAATATTTTTTTCCACCTTTTCAGATTCGAGAGACAAATTACAAAAAGGGACATGATGGAGTTTTATTTTCCATGTGTTTTTCAAACTCTCTAAATATGAAAAATGTATCGAGTTATTCTTACGTTGGACTCGTTAAAATTTTACGATGAAAGACTCGTCACCATGATGAGACCGAGTTTCTCCTTCCTAGGGCTCGTAAAACTTACTAGGGTGGATTCATCCGAAGGATGGACTTATACGATAGGAATATGGTATCCTCTTCAAGATTGTGTAAAAATAAAGAGGTAATCGCTAGAAATAGTGGGGGAAAAATGAAGATGAGACATCCTTTGTATAGGTAGCATGTCGCTCTTGAACATGACACTCTTTTGCTCTTGTTTTGGGTTTAGGATATCCTCACTTAGTCACTTGCCCTCCCAGGTTTGGGGTATCCATATTACCTCTCATTGGACTATTCCACACTGTCATCATGACCTTTAGTCCCATGTTGAGTTAGACGTTGCCACACTCAGGAGTCATGTCACCAATATGCTCAAGAGAAGTCCAATCTGTAGTTATTTACCTATACATTGTTTGAGTCGTTGCTATAGTTTTGAATATCATTCCACTTTATTCCTTGTTTCATGTCGATGATGGGGGATTCATCATTGCCCTACTTTGACAAGTCACTTCCTTTCGACTTCAGCTCACTATCCAGAAAGATGACTTAGGAACTCCCTTTCAGTACCTTAGATCCGGCGTGCCTTAATGGCCAATTCTTCGCATCCGATGACAGGTCTTCATTATTGGTTTTCAATTGGGTGATTCCACAAGTGTTCGACCTCAAATTCATTATCACATTCATGGATTGTTCTGTTGTACCTTGAGGGCCATTGTCATTATTTGTGGTTTCTCTTGTACCTGTTAACGGTCCACCTCATTGGCCGGTAATCAAGTGGTTTTCTAGCAAGTTTGACTTCAACACATTTATTTGTATGCTGCAATTCTTACATTAGTTGGGTCAGGATGGAGCGCAAGACCCTGAGTCCTATCTGTTATGGCTCAGGTTGCATGGAGTTTTATGTTATTCATGATTTTACACATGTTTCTATTATATGGATGGTTGTGACCATACCGTGAGACTTCATATCTATACTGATCCCTGTTATCTAGATGGTTGTGCCTGTTGTCCTTTGAGATAACCTAAGGTCAATTGGTTATGCCAAAGAATCTAAAATGTTTTGTTGGTTTTAATGGTTTGGATGACCAATGAAATGTTTAAAAATGGGTGTTTTAAACTTAGAAATATTCTTAATAAAACAAAAGGTTGTTCTTTAAATACATATGGTTTTTTATTTAAGTGGGATAGATAAGTAAAATATAGAGAACTATAAGAGATTTAATATTAAAACTGAGTATTTAACCATTTATAAGAAGAAATTAAAAAAACTGTGTTTTCTTAGTCAACAGAATATAATTAAACTATTACAACAATCTAGTGAAATTTAAGTTCAAAGAGGAATTTACAATAACATATAGTTTTGCAAATTAATCTCTTATTTAAATGCAACTTCGGAATGGATTCAAAATGAAACTGAGATTCAATTAAATTTTCAATTGGATGACTGTAAAAGAATTAAATTATATGAAGAATACATAATGAAAAACGTGATGAAAACAACTCACTGAGAGACAAGCCATATGAAGTAAATCCAAAATATTTTATTTAATAAAAAATGCTCCAGCTTAGTACAAATTTGTGTGATAACTAGTTCAAGGGTGCAACCCTCAATACTTCAACAGACTGAAGTATTTAAACAAAATTACAAAATATTACAATAAATGCCTGAGTGACACGACATTCTATTATTCTTCAAAACTATAAAAAACAGAAGTAATTCAATCAAAGGAATGAATGTAAACATCTCTCCCTATTTTCAAGGAAAGTTGTTGCTAAGTAGCCACTATTCGGGTGCTACATTGGTGAAGTTGACATGTCCTTTAATCCTGAAATTTACATAACTTTTCCCACCTTTATTCATCTGGAACAACTATCTTGGTTACCTTGCGGTATATTTCATTTACCTCAGTATACCGAGCAAAAGTGGGTTTTACAGTGAGAATATGTTTTATCTCATGTTGAATAAAACTGATGTTGTTGACGGCTTCATAAAACACTTTGCCTATAATAGAACCTTTAATGTTGGAGGACTTAGTTGTGTCCCTGGAAATGTCTTGAATTTTCTTCATATAGTCTTCCCTGGTCATTAATTTATCATTGATTACAAACAGTGAAAAGAGACCCTTCTAGTTCAATGCATCAATGCTTGTGGAAAACCTATTGAAGTTTCTACCTCTAAAGTGTGACACTTTTCTATCAACTGTACAACTAAGTTCTTCTTGGTTAGAACTTTCTTCACCTCCAAGATGGTTTCTATTCTGTCATCCACTCCTAGATCATCAAGCTCATACCTATTTTTAGAGTTAAGGAACCTTATAATTTTGTTGGCTATAGCAAGCATCTCTCCCAATTAAGCATTTATATTGGCAATGGTCTGCTTTGCCTTTTCCATCAACTCCTTCTGCTAAAAAATAATCTAGATACATGGTCAAATTTCACCTATCTCCTCAATGATGTTATTCCATATGATTTCCTTGACATGAACTAGAGTGTGGCCAATGGAAGATTCAACTGCTGACTTCTTCCATAATTCTATCTGATTTTGAGCTCTCTGAAGCTCTACTGCACAAAAAATCTCATATTTCTGGTGATGATCCTCTAGAAGTTTCACTTGATCCTACAACTTCTTTATTTCTTTAGTCTGGAGAGACATGTTTTGCACTACATTGGCCAATTGGTCTGCAGTATCTCTTATACTTTTTGTCACAGATATGGTTGTAGGAATGATCATGATAGGGAGTGCTTCCAAAGGGGCAGCCTTTTTAGGATCTTTCTCCTTTTCTTTAATTAGCTTCTCCATGTCTATCTCCATTTGCTTGAGTTGTGCAGTCTGCTCAATGATTAGCTTCATCATATCTTCCTTTTGAGTCTTTGTCTCTTCAATATCCTTAGCTAGAGGATTTTCTATAGCTGGGAGTTTTAACTGATTCCTTGATGTTGTTATGTCCAAATTCTTCTTCTTCACAAGTTACTCTCCAATATTGATGTTTGCATGATCATAACCCAATTTGATTACCAAATCCTCCAGGGTTTTAATCCTGGTGTCTTTAGCAGGTGTAGAGACCTTTTCCATCTTGAGCTGCGATTGGACATTTGCTAAGGTAACCTGTAGTTTTGATAAATTCATGGTAGTCTTAGTGACAATTGAAAATATCATTTCCCAAGTTTGCTTATGCATCTCCATCTGATTGATGGGGTGTATATCCTTTACATCAAACTCAAAAGTTGTCTTTTTGTAGTTTGATGCAGCCTTGGGCTGGGGAAATTGTGCTTGTAGGAATGCCATTTTCATTTTCCCCTTTTCTGGGTCAAAGGCTGACAACAACTTGCTTTGGGCACTAGAAGTCTTTTTCCAAAATTGGTTGTAAATGTTAATCTTCAAAGGCTTCATTTCTGACTTTTATCTCCTTGAAGATGTCCATAATATTCTTCTTTATTTCCCCTAAAGTAGATGTCCCTGTCTGCATAATTTTCTACAGCTCTTGTGAAGTTGTGGAGGTAGTAGGTGACTGTTGGAGTGATCACCCACCAATGAGGAAACAAGTGGCTCATTACTGGTGATAATGGTATGCCGTTATGAATCTTTATTGAGGCTTAGTGTGGAACTAATTTTGGCCTTATTTTTGTACATAATATTAAATCCCTCACTGAAAATATCAGTTCCTAAAGGGGACTCTTCCTCTCTTCTTCTCTTGGTTGTCTTCTCTTTCATGGTAGGAGTATGCACTGTGGATGATGATACATGTTTTTCTTCTACCTCCTGAAGGGTATTCTCAACCCATTGCAACTGATTCTTGTATTTCTCTATGTCTGGCATGGATGTGTGAAATTAAGAAGTAGACTTGATTTCTACCCTTAGTTTAGAAATGATCCCTAATGGAGCATATGACTAGGTGAGGCTTAGGCTGAATTGTATTTCCTTCAGGAGCTTATCTACTTCTTCCCCTATTGCCCTGTTTTTGCAAATGAAATGGCCAACTTGTGTTTTGATTTTAAAATAGGACCTTTTCTTCGCAACAACAAAGTGGATTTCATCCATATTAATCATCTGCCTTATGTACTCTAGAGAAAAAAATCCTCATTGGAAGGAATTTTGGCAGCTTGTAAGGTGGGAGTTCACATCCAAATATTTTGATTTCTATATAAATCATATAAAGGTACCAGTCTCCTGTCTGAACTTGATTTGAAAGTTGCAACACCCTTGTGATTTCCTCACTTATCCTTGGTTCCATTCTGCTGCTTAGGAGACCTATTGCTTGGTGAAGAAACATCTTTGTAAACTTTTTATAAGTGTACTCTTGTTGCTCCTTCATGACCAGATTAGTCCAAAAAATGATTGACTTCTGGTTTACCTTCTCATCCAGCTTTTGCAAAGATAGGTTGACGTTGTCCCCCTTAAAGTATAGGAACATGTAGACTAATACAAAGGAATACTTTAATACCTCTTGAGTTGGAAATTTGATAAGTTGTTGATGAATGGATTATACAAGAAATTGGATGGAGCTAACTACAATGGAGGGCTTAGAATCAATAGAGAAGATGGAAAAAATCCTATAATGGCCTCATCTACCCATTGATCAGAGTAGTATCCAAGGAGGTAGGAAACAACTCTAACAATATGCTTGGCTCTCTCATGGAAAATAGATGAGGGATAATTAGGATTTCTCTTTGGTAATGAAGAATGTTGTGTCAAAAACAACTCAAGGGTTTGGGCTCTCTTGGAAAAGTCTAGTTTCTCGTATAGTTTAATCAGTGCTTCATTGGAAAATTGGGTAGCATTCTCTACTAAGGGGGCTTACATCATCTGGTCAATGGTCTGAGGGGTTATGGTTAACAAACTTTCTTGTGTGGAGGTGACGATGGTCCTTTGGCTCGGAAAATTGGATGCATGACATTTTCTAATAAAATTTGGGGTGTTGTGGTCACGAGGAAAGATGTAGTGAGGTAAATTTGACTCCCACAGCTAGATGTCATCGGACTTGTCAATGTATTTGTCCTTGAGTGAGCACTACATCTTGAACAATTCAAGTCCACATAGTGTCTAATGTATTTTTTAGTCTCTCTTAGCCATAGGAATGTGGTGAAGATCTATGGGAGGAAATATCAGGGGATTGACAATTTCATCTAGTCCTTTATCCTTTAGAGGCATCTTGGCCATGGCTAAGAATATGAGTGAAAATTGAACTAGGAATTTGAATATACAGAGAGAAATTAAGTTTTGGGAGAAAAAGTAGAGGTAACACGTTGGAAATGATTGAGTAGAGAATGTCATAGGTGGTTGAAAATTTGAGAATGATGTCCACCAGTACTTGTACCAAATCAATTAATGGTGATAAAGAATGAATTCAGTAACTTGTTCTCAAATGGGGAGGAGGTTTATATAACAAATTTGGTTTTCCATTGAAGGTGGCGCGGGTCCATTGAATTAATGGCTAAGCCAATTGAATGCTTAATGGGTTAATTATAGAGGGAATGCATGTAATTTGATGGAGTTAACAGACGGATGAGGTGGGGGAAGGTTAATGGTGAGAGAGGAACGGGTAGGAGAGCGGTATCAGTAGCGAGGGAATCGACTTTTCGGGGGGGAGTGGTTAGTGGTTTCAATCAAGGGGGGTTCGAAACGTTGAGGATATGACACGTAGGGGCCAAAAAGGTTTGGTATACCACCCATTTCGGACCCCTCTCGCCCCTCCGATGATAAAGCTCAGATGGTGAGGGGGGGCGAAATATGATGTGGGCCGTCGGATGTGGGAAGATGGGCGGAGATGGAGTGTGATATGGTAGGGAGTTAAATCATGACATGATGGGACTATTTGGTGGGGTCGGGAATTGATTTAATGCAATGTTGGGGAATGTGTGATATAAGAGGGTGTTAAAACTTAGGGATATGAAAGTGGAGGGAAACGTGAGTGGAGGGGGCTAATGATTTATGATTTTATACTTAGGGATAGGATTAATATCAAATAATTGATATATAAACCTTAGAGTAAAGCTTTTACTCCTCTAACTTTGTTCTCCACATGAAAAGACATATAATATTTGTTTGTGGTGCATTTAGACTAGTAGCCTATGCATTTATAAAAACATGAAGTGAAGACTTTCTTTTCTTTTTTCTTCCCTAGCATTTACTTTCCTTTTGCCTTCTTTATTTAGGGTAGCTACCACCTAACATTTTATTGATATGGATGGCTATAAAACATAAAAATTCCCTAAAATTTTAACTTTTCTTTCTTTTGCATCCATATCATAACTTAACATATTTGAATTATTTTTACTAATATGCTGACTTATCAAAACCAAATAATGTTAAAACATCGGCTCCAGCTGGGGACTGCTTCCCCCAGTGGGATGCAGAGAACAAGCAGATCCAAGTTCCTTCTCCTCGGGCTATGGAGTCTTTGCTGAAATAGATACTCACTTGCAATTTTTTCAGAAATTAAATAAACTCTCTGAATATTTACAGATGATAAATGAATGGAAAATCAATACTAAGTGTAATGTTTCAAGTATCTCCCATTGATTGGTAATGAGGAATACTCTCCTTCTAGATTTTGTAGGATGAATGTATTGTTCCCTTTGACTTCTGCAATGCTAAATGGACCAAACCAGAGGTTGTCAAATTTTCCATGCTTGCCTTTATCCTCTCTCCTTGTATCCCCATGTGAGCACTAGGTCACCCTTCTTGCAATTTCTTTCTCTACCCTTTCTATCAAACAATTCTTTCATCTTATTTTTGTATTTCCTTACCTTGTACTGATTTCATCCCTATCTTCATTCAACTCAATTATTTGATTAATCCTTCTTGAGAAATCATCTTTTTCTTCATAGCATTCCTGGAGCAATCTCATTACAGCTATATCTAAATGAGTATGAAAATCTACTTCATTTCCATAAACTAATTGGAAAGGAGACTTTCCTATTTATCTCTTAGGATAAACTCTGTTAGCCCAAATTGCATGGATTAGATGGTTGTCCGAACCCTTTTTATGGTCTTCAAGAGTCTTCTTAATGACCTTGACTAAGCTCTTGTTGGAGGAATCTGCTAGTATCGTGTAGAATGGTGTAAAAGGATTAAATACTTATGATAGCATTCAATCATTTTAACACTGTTGAAATCTGCTGCATTATATGTAACAATCTGTTGAGGACATCCAAATCTTGATAGGATGTTCTCTTCAAGAAATTTTATCACAACAATATCAGTTGCATTTTTAACCGATATGGCTTCTACCCACTTGGTGAAATAGTATGTAGGAGTTAAAATCCATCTGTGCTGATTACTGGAATGTGGATGAATTTCCCCTATAAAGTCCAACCCCCATTCTAGAAAAGGAGCATGGATAGATACTAGGACCTAAGGAAGTGCTGTCAATTTCCATTTTCCTACAAATAATTGGCATGGTTTGCAACTTCTTACTCTTGCTCCAACTTATTTGAAAAGTGTGGGCCAATAGAAACCTGATTTTAAAATTTTGTAGGCTGTTCTTCTCGAGGCATAGTGTCCACCACAAAACCCTGCATCGAACTAATCTATAATTCCCTCTATTTCATTTTCAGTTAAGCACAGAAGAAGGATATTAAGAGGGTATTTCAAGTATAGATTAGCATTGATAATGTAGTATTTCATTGCTTTAAGATTAAGAGATTTGTACAATTTCAAATTAAGATCAACTGGACATTGAAAATCCGTAAGAAACTGCACAATATCAAAATACCAATCAGAGAGTAGATATTTCTGATCTATGTGAACAAGAATGGCTTGATCTGAAGAAAGAGGTTCTTCTAAATTCTCCCCTTCTCTAAGAGGAGGAGGTTCTTGTGGATTCTCCTCTGATATTAAGGAAGGTTCTTGTGGATTCTCCCCTGATGACATTCAAAAAACCAGATTAATCCCTAATACTTTGCAGTTGGATTTAGCTAACAATTCGGCTAGGCCTTGGCCTTTTACTAGCTTTGTGGTTTTAATTTCAAGGTCAAATTCAAGGATTTTAACAATCCATCTCCCTCTTCTTCCACCAGTATCAGGCTGAGTCAAAACAGTTTTAAGACCATGATTAGCGACATAAGCTGTAATGTGTGAATGTAGGATTTCTAAAGTATTTGAGGGCTTGACTTAAGGCATAAGCTTGTTTTTCAATAATATCATACCTAAGTTTAACATCCCTCATAACTTTTGAAAATAAGGCTATAGGTTGGTCATCACCATTTGTATTTTTCTATAAAAGTACAGAAGCTAATGTTGTCTCAAATGAAAAATAAAATATGCTAAAAGGTGAAGAATAATCAGGGCTAGCTAATGTAGGGGCCTCAGATATGGCCTTTTTGATCTGATCAAAAGTATATCTATCAGGGACTATCCATATCTGTTATATCTTTAACTATCTCAACATAATTCGGGATGAACCTTCTAAGAAAATTGATCTTTCCAAGGAAGGTTTGTATCTCTTTCTTTTTCCTTGTTAGAGACAAGGTCGAAATAACTGAAACTCTCTTTGGGTCAATTACAACTCACTCCTGTTGGCATTATGATTCAAGTGTTGTCCTTGATGGCAACTCACTCAGAGGATGGTACAGGTGCTCAGAGGTTGGTACAGGTGATGGCAACTTAATCAGAAGACAGATCTCAGTACAGCATGCCAAGGAAGCTCATACACGCCGTTTCGTTAAGCCCAAGTCGCGTGTACACGCTAGTTCATTTCAGAAAAAGCGCGTGTATGTGGAAAGGTTCCTTTGGTTCATGGTGGTTAGTCCTTGGAAGTTGTGCCTATAATTTCGGACCATTATGTCTCGACGGGCGTGTCGATCCCTAGTTTTAAAGTTGATGGTATTGTGTTACTATGGTTTTGGCTCTTGGTATTGAGAAAGGCCTAAGGCTATATAAGGAGAAGAAGATCATTAGGCAACATCATCTTTCGACAAGGGCTTAAATATCTAAGAGTGAAAGAGATCTGATTTGCAGGTGCTGGGTTGCTTGATCTAAGCCAAGGAGAGATCACATTGGTTGATGGAAGACTAGATCTAAGGATAGATCGGGATCTAATGGTTTGAAATGCACTATTATGATATGGTTGATTATGCTTATTTCTAGATCTGCATATTGTCGCAATGCTATGTTCTGGGTCTAACTAATGTCTGGTACAGCTGCAAATTGAGAAAGTTTATTTTTAGATCTGTACGCAGGTTGGCTTCGGTAAAAGAGCGTGTATACGCGGGTTTTGCTCCTTGAAGTAGCGTATATCTTTTGAAGCTTGTTTTTGGGTTTACAGTGGGGTCTGACAGTTATTGCAGAGTTCTGTTGTCTGCTCTGTGTTCTGGTAACTGGTGATTAACAGGGTTCAGTGGTTCAGTGATTCAGAGTTTGGTTGTTTTATGCTTCAATGATCTGTTGTGGAAATTGAATGAATTGTGGTCTTCAGATTGTAATGTTGTGCTTCAGGAATATTCAAGTCTGAAAATGTATGAAAGGTGATACCTGAAGAAAAGAAGATTGTAGGTCAGCACCTACGTACTAGTATCTTGGCTAGTACAAGAACAAAGGGGGTTGGAGCTCCCTTCCAAGGAAGTTTGGAGAACGAGAGAAGGTTGTAGCCTTCTGCAGGTTGTAGCCTGCGTACTGGTATAAGGCTGCACCAGTACAAAAGATTGTAAACTGAAGTTTCTTAAAGAAAGATAGAGATAACTTGCAGCAGGTGGTTTTCACCCACATTGGGTTTCCACCTTATATCTTGGTGTTCATGTGTGTGGCTTTTGATCCGTTCTGTTATACTGCATCTGCTTACTGTTAGTGTGCTGAATAATGTCCTGATGAACTTAACTGAAGAATAAGCTAACTAAGTTATGAGTTTTCTGCTTATACGCTGTTTTATTTAGTCACAGTAGTGTGTACACGCTGTTTTACTTAACTGAAGTAGCGTATATGTTTCTGAGCATTGAAAAGGTTTGATTGATCTGATAATACTGATTCACCCCCCCTCTCAGTATTATTTCCAACAATTGGTATCAGAGCAGGTCCTTCAGGGAAGCTTGATCGCTTGAAGGTAGATCATTCATCATGAGCAACTACGAGAAAGAAGCATCAATCAGGCCACCGGTTTTTGATGGAACAAATTTCAATTATTGGAAGGTAAGAGTTACTGCATATCTTCAATCTCTTGGTACAGAAGTTTGGAACATTGTAGAAACAGGCTATGCTTTTCCTTCAGCTACTCCTACAGATCCAGCTGAGAAAAAGACATATGAAACAAATGCAAAAGCAGTCAGTACTCTATTAGGAAGTATATCCCAAACGGAATTCACGAAGGTCATGCACTTCAAATCAGCAAAAGAGATATGGGACAAAATGATCACTAGCTATGAAGGAGATGAACAGGTAAAGGAAGCTAAACTTCAAACTCTCAGGATTCAATATGAGACTCTCAAGATGTATAATGATGAAAGTGTGGCAAATTATTTTCTTCGGGTAGACGAGATTGTTAATTGTATGAAAAATTTGGGTGAAGAAATAAAAGAGACTATAGTAGTTTCAAAGATTCTAAGATCATTATCCCCCAAGTTTGAATCTAAAGTATCTGCAATAGAAGAAAAGGAAAATCTCAAAGTTCTCACTATGTCTCAGCTACATGGAATTCTAACTGCTTATGAAATGAGAAAGGGAGGTCCATCAGACAGAAGGGAAGCTGCTTTGAAGGCATCAGGAAAAGAAGATTACTATGAGGCAAGCCATGTTCCAGAAGAAGAGGAAGAAGAATCAAATTTTGTCAGAAATCTTCAAAGGGGTGCTGGAAGGTTCAGAGGTAAGCTACCTTTCAAATGCTTTGCTTGTGGAAGAGTAGGTCATTATGCTGCAAAATGTCCTAATAAAGATAAAGGAAAAGAACCTGCTAGATGGAATAAGAAACAAAGTGCAAATAAGAAAAGCTACTACACCCATGAAGATAGTGATGGCTTATCAAACAGTGATGAAGATGAACAAGGTAATAAATATAAGCTATTAATGGCATTTGAAGATGATGATTATGAGGATGCTGTAGATGTGGATAATCTCTATAATGAAATTACTAGACTCAAGAGATGCATAGAAGAAAAGAGTGTGATCATTGATACTTTGCAATTTCAAATTAATGAAAAGGAAAAACATCTTGAAAAACTAGAAGGTGAAATTGTTGGTCTCAGAAAAGAAATTGAGAAAACAAAAGCTATTAATCTTAAGTTTGTCAAAGGATCTGAAACTTTGGATGAGATTATCAATGTGCAGCGGTCTCCTCTAAACAAGACAGGTTTGGGCTATAATGGAGAAACCTCTCAAGCATCCACCTCAAGAAGTTATCTTGATGCAGCAAGAAGAAATGAGCAGAAGAACAATGAAGATAATCAGGTAAAGCAGGGACGAATTACAAACAGAAACTATCAAGGACAATCCTTCTTAAGGGTGAACAAAAGCTACAACCAACCACAGGTAAAAACTTCTCAGTTTGGCACAAGAATAGATGAAAATAGAAATTACAATCAGTTGGCTGGTAGATTCAATAACCGCAGAAGCTTCTTCAATGGACAATGCTTTTCTTGCCATAACTTTGGTCACAAAGCAGCTCAATGTGTTGCATATAAAACAATCATGACTAGGGAAGCTCAAAAACAAAGAAGTATGACAGGGATTACAAAGAGGACCTATAACAACTTTTCGGTTCTTGAAAATGAAGTTGAATGTTCTATTTGCAATAATTTTGGTCATAAAGAATCTGAATGCAGGAGCAGGTTTCAGGAGAAAAAGGAACAAGCCACGAGCACCAAAAAATGGAGAATAAAGGAACCTCAGACAGAAAGATGTGGGATAGCTTTTTATGTAGAAGGACAGGAAAATCTATGGTACATTGACAGTGGATGTTCGAAACATATGACAGGTGATAAAGAAAAACTTGAATCTTATTCTACTTTAGAAAAAGGAAAGAAAGTTTCTTTTGGAAATGATACTCCTGCAACTATAAAAGGAAAAGGTATTGCTCCTTTGAAAGAAAAGGTCAAGGCTGGAAATGTTTTGTATGTTGATGGATTGAAGCATAATCTACTAAGTGTCAGCCAGATGTGTGATCAAAAAACCGAGGTTATTTTCAGATCGAATGGATGTCTTGTTCGTGATCTTGATACAGGTAAAACAGTTCTCAAAGGCAAAAGAACTCCAAATAATCTGTACATATTTGAAGAAGGACAACAACAATGCTATCTTAGCAAGGATGAAGAGCACTGGTTATGGCATCGAAGGTTGGGACATCTAAGCTTCTCACAAATAAGGAAAGCATGCAAATATCAGGCAGTTCGCGATCTTCCAGATATCAAAATTCCAGACAACACCATATGCAAATCTTGTCAGTTTGGAAAGCAAACCAGAACTAACTTTCCAGAGAAGGAAGGATCAGCTAGCTTGCCTCTTGAGCTAGTCCATACAGATGTATGTGGTCCATTTAGGAAAAGGACACCTCGAGGAGAAGAATACCTGATATTATTCATTGATGATTTCTCAAGGTTTGTTTGGTTAGGGCTTATGAAGCACAAAGATGAAGCATTCGAAAAATTCAAATCCTTCAAAGCATTGGCTGAAAATGAATCAGGACACAAAATTAAGTGCCTCAGATCTGACAGAGGTGGGGAGTTCACATCAAATGAATTTTTCGATTTCTGCGATGAACATGGGATAAGAAGAGAATTCTCTACAGCTAGAACTCCTCAGCAAAATGGGGTTGTGGAAAGAATGAACAGAACTATCCAACAAATGGCTCGTGCTATGCTCGATGAATCAGGTACTCCTGCAACCTTCTGGGGTGAAGCTGCACATGCTGCTGTTATCATTCTTAACAAAACAAATGTCTGAGTAAACAGCACTCAAACACCTCATGAGCTTTGGAGTGGTAAAACTCCTTCCGTGAAGCATTTCAAAATCTTTGGGAGCAAATGTTATATTAAGAATACTGATGAGCAACTTGGCAAACTTGAACCTAGAGCAGATGAGGGCATTCTTCTTGGTTATTCTCCACATAGCAAAGCATACAAGTGCTACAATAAAAGACTTGGCAGAATTGTTGACAGTATTGATATAGTGGTTGATGAGAAGGGATATATTCCTAGGCAAGTTCATCATGAAGAAGATGAAGGGTACTCTCAAAGGCGAAATGATGAAGAAGAAGAACCTCAAGAAGAAGAAGAATCTCAAGAAGAACCAGAGGAGCAGACAAGAATAGAAGAGAAGACTCCATCCAGATATGTCCAAAAGAATCATCCAGAAACTCAGATTGTGGGGCAGAAAGAAGCAGGAGTACAAACAAGAAGGACACTTGCAGAAGCTTCAAGCTACTTGGCTCTACTCTCCTCCATTGAACCACAAAATGTGAAAGAAGCATGCAAAGATGAATGTTGGGTCAAAGCAATGGATGAAGAACTTGAGCAAATCGAAAAGAACAACACTTGGGAATTAGTTCCTAGACCAAAAGATAAGAATGTAATAGGAACAAAATGGGTCTTCAAGAATAAATTAAATGAAAATGGAGAAGTAATTAGAAACAAGGCCAGACTTGTTTGTAAAGGGTATGCACAGCAAGAAGGAATAGATTTTGAAGAGACCTTTGCTCCTGTGGCAAGACTAGAGGCCATCCGAATGTTCCTTGCTCTCTCAAGCTTTCAAAACTTCAAGGTATTTCAAATGGACGTGAAATCAGCCTTCCTGAATGGAGACTTAGAAGAAGAAGTATATATTGAGCAGCCAGATGGTTTCATTCTTGGGAATGATCCAAACCTTGTATGCAGATTGAAAAAGGCACTCTATGGGCTCAAACAAGCTCCAAGGGCTTGGTACTATCGGTTGGACAAATATCTTCACCAACAAGGCTTTTCAAAAGGATCAGCAGATAGCAATCTCTATATAAAAGTTGAAAATAACAAATTGCTAATTCTTGTTGTTTATGTAGATGATATTATTTTTGGCAGCAATGAAGAGACTATGAGTCAAAACTTTGCCTTGGTTATGCAGAAAGAATTCGAAATGTCACTTCTTGGAGAATTGACATATATTCTTGGATTGCAAATACAACAAAATGAAGGAGGTATCTTCTTGTCTCAAACCAAATACCTCAAACAGATCTTGAAGAAGTATGGCATGGAAGAATCAAAGCCAGTATGTACACCCATGGTTACAGGATGCAGCCTCAGTGCAAATGATGAATCAGCTACAGTTCACCAACCCACTTATAGATCCATGATTGGGAGTTTGCTTTATTTGACAAGTACTCGACCAGATATTACACACGCAGTAGGAATGGTTGGAAGATTTCAAGCCAACCCAAAGGAAACTCATCTTCAGGCAGTCAAAAGAATCTTCAAATATCTTCAAGGGACCCAAAACTATGGCTTATGGTATCCTAGAAATACAGATCTCACTCTTCATGCTTACACAGATGCAGATTGGGCTGGAAGTGTGGATGATAGGAAAAGCACAAGTGGAGGTGCTTTCTTCATGGGTTCCAGATTAGTATCTTGGTTCAGCAAGAAACAAAGTTCGATTGCCTTATCTACATCTGAAGCAGAATATGTGGCTGCAGCATCTTGTTGCACACAACTTCTTTGGATGATGCAGACCTTGCAAGACTTTCAAATCACTTGCACTCCACCTGTCTCTATCTTATGTGATAATACAAGTGCAATCAGCATTTCAAAGAATCCAGTCATGCACTCAAAGACCAAGCACATACCAATCAAGTACCATTTTCTTCGGGAACAAGTGCTTGAGCAGAAGGTCAAGATGGAGTATGTTCCCTCTAAGGAGCAAGTTGCCGATATTCTCACAAAGCCACTGCCCAGGGAAACTTTTGAATATCTCAGACAAAAGCTGGGAGTAGTTGATGCTTCATCCTGTTGTTGAAGTTTGTTTGTTCTACAAAAAGTTGGTATACGCAGGTTACGGAAGGGATATACGCGTATATACGCGGATGCATGCTGGGTAAGTCGCGTGTATGTTGGACGCTTGTTGCAGAAAGAATATCCGCGTACATACGCTGTTTTATACAGGCTAAACCGCGTATATGAAGTTCTGAACAGCAAGGGAAAACTCTGAAGTTCTGAACAGCAATGGGAATGTCAGAATTCTTCAGGCACAGTTTCAGGGAGTGCAACAGGCACAGGTTCAGGGGGAGCAGCTTAAAAGTCTCATAAAGCATTGTTGGCATTCAGATGTTTTGGTTGTTGGTTTCAGGAGAAGGAGCTCAGAAAGAAATTCTGGTTGCTGATCTAACAAGATGTTTATCAGATGCTGTTGGTGCCTTTCCTAAGTCTTGGTCTAGATCTGTTGTCTCTATGTCATGTATCTCTCTTGTCATATCTCTTTTATGGTATCAAGGTCATGTAACGGCCTTTGTTGGTTTCCCCACTATGCCTGGGATGAATGCTGTAATATAATTGGTTGTTTCTGTTATGTCCCCTCTTGGTAGGGAGTATGGATGTATGTATTGAGTCTTTTGGTGATAGGAAGGTCCCTTATGGTGTATAAGTCTTGGTTCTTGTTGAAGAACATCTTTTGCAGATCTGGCCTTCGGTCAGGGGGAGCACAAGTCAGCACAGCCAAACAGAGATATCAGCATGTCCTCAGGGGGAGCACAGCCCTTTGCCCTTGATGTCAAAGGGGGAGAATGACTTGGTGTGATGGTTGCCATCAAGTCCAAAGGGGGAGATTGTTGGCATTATGATTCAAGTGTTGTCCTTGATGGCAACTCACTCAGAGGATGGTACAGGTGCTCAGAGGTTGGTACAGGTGATGGCAACTTAATCAGAAGACAGATCTCAGTACAGCATGCCAAGGAAGCTCATACACGCCGTTTCGTTAAGCCCAAGTCGCGTGTACACGCTAGTTCGTTTCAGAAAAAGCGCGTGTATGTGGAAAGGTTCCTTTGGTTCATGGTGGTTAGTCCTTGGAAGTTGTGCCTATAATTTCGGACCATTATGTCTCGACGGGCGTGTCGATCCCTAGTTTTAAAGTTGATGGTATTGTGTTACTATGGTTTTGGCTCTTGGTATTGAGAAAGGCCTAAGGCTATATAAGGAGAAGAAGATCATTAGGCAACATCATCTTTCGACAAGGGCTTGAATATCTAAGAGTGAAAGAGATCTGATTTGCAGGTGCTGGGTTGCTTGATCTAAGCCAAGGAGAGATCACATTGGTTGATGGAAGACTAGATCTAAGGATAGATCGGGATCTAATGGTTTGAAATGCACTATCATGATATGGTTGATTATGCTTATTTCTAGATCTGCATATTGTCGCAATGCTATGTTCTGGGTCTAACTAATGTCTGGTACAGCTGCAAATTGAGAAAGTTTATTTTTAGATCTGTACGCAGGTTGGCTTCGGTAAAAGAGCGTGTATACGCGGGTTTTTCTCCTTGAAGTAGCGTATATCTTTTGAAGCTTGTTTTTGGGTTTACAGTGGGGTCTGACAGTTATTGCAGAGTTCTGTTGTCTGCTCTGTGTTCTGGTAACTGGTGATTGACAGGGTTCAGTGGTTCAGTGATTCAGAGTTTGGTTGTTTTATGCTTCAATGATCTGTTGTGGAAATTGAATGAATTGTGGTCTTCAGATTGTAATGTTGTGCTTCAGGAATATTCAAGTCTGAAAATGTATGAAAGGTGATACCTGAAGAAAAGAAGATTGTAGGTCAGCACCTACGTACTAGTATCTTGGCTAGTACAAGAACAAAGGGGGTTGGAGCTCCCTTCCAAGGAAGTTTGGAGAACGAGAGAAGGTTGTAGCCTTCTGCAGGTTGTAGCCTACGTACTGGTATAAGGCTGCACCAGTACAAAAGATTGTAAACTGAAGTTTCTTAAAGAAAGATAGAGATAACTTGCAGCAGGTGGTTTTCACCCACATTGGGTTTCCACCTTATATCTTGGTGTTCATGTGTGTGGCTTTTGATCCGTTCTGTTATACTGCATCTGCTTACTGTTAGTGTGCTGAATAATGTCCTGATGAACTTAACTGAAGAATAAGCTAACTAAGTTATGAGTTTTCTGCTTATACGCTGTTTTATTTAGTCACAGTAGCGTGTACACGCTGTTTTACTTAACTGAAGTAGCGTATATGTTTCTGAGCATTGAAAAGGTTTGATTGATCTGATAATACTGATTCACCCCCCCCCTCTCAGTATTATTTCCAACAACTCCTTGGAGATTATATGCCCTAGTAATTTCCCTTCCTTGACAGCAAACAAAGATTTCTTCGGGTTGATGGATATGCCAAATTTCCTACACTTGTCAAAAACCTTGCTCAAGTGTTTTAAATTATTTTCATCAGAATCAGAGAAAACAATTAAATCATCTAAATAAATGACAGTAAATTCAGATGTTTTTCATACAAATTCTAGGTCCATGGCTCTCTAGAAAGTGGCTCCAGCATTGGTTAACCTGAATGGAATTCTAACATATATGAATGTACACCAAGGAGTGGTTAAAGAAGTTTTGTCTTGGTTAGCTTGACTTACCATAATTTGGTTGTATCCAGAAAATCCATCTAGCATAGAAATCCTATTGGCACCTAAAACTTTCTAAAGTAGATGGTCCATTTTAGGCAATATATAGTTGTCCTTTAAAGATGATTTGTTCAGGTTTCAGAAGTCTACACAAAGCCTAATCTCACCATTTTTCTTTCTGACAGGAACTACCTTGGCTACCCAATTAGAATAGCTTAAAGGAACTATGATATGAGCATTAAGAAACTTTTTAAGTTCTTTCTCAATGGTTGGAAGTAGTATGGGATTAATTCTTCTTAGTTTTTGCTAAAAGGGTTATGCTTTTGGTTTCAAAGGAATCTTATTCTCAATCAAAGATGTATCATAAGTTTTCAACTCATTATAAGACCAGGCAAAAACATCGTTGTATTTATTAAGAAGATTCAAGTATTTGGCTTTTACATCCGAAGGTAAGGTCGATGAAAATTTGATATTTATCACATCATCCACAGTCCCAACATTGCATTCTTCAATTTCTTCCTCAGGTGAGTGAAACGAGGGATTTTTAGAGACATCATTATTATCAAATAAATTTTCCAATGGGACTAATCCTTTGGGAATAAAATGATTAGATAATTGGATAATATCATGATCAAAAATTTTAGGATTGAATGAATTTTGTCGATTTTGTTGATTTAATTCTGGAATATTGTTTTGATCTCCTTCAATTTGCATATTTGAGAATTCATTAATGACTTGAAGGAAGGATTTCAACAGTTCGTCATCTTCAAAAATTTGCCAGTGTTTAAGGTTATCAGGAATTAATGGCCAATACTTGACTTGGATTTGCTATTCTAACGTTAATGACTCAGGAATTTTGAAGGAGCTTGCTGAGACAACTAGTAAATCAGCATGCATATTTTCATATCTGTGAATAACAGTTATGTTAAAACCTTGGAAGAAATTTTCAATTGTGTCCCAAGCTTCAATTCTGTAGGATCTAAGCCTTGGCTATTTAGTCTGACACAAATTTCTAACCTATTTGACTATAAGCTTAGAATTAGAAAATACACTCAAGTTTTGAACCTTTAAACTTCTAGCTAACTCAAGACCAAGAAGCAAAACCTCATACTCAGCCACATTATTGGTGACCTCAAATTCAAGTTTACATTACTGAGTAATGTTTTCTTTATTTGGTGAGATTAAAACAACTCCTGCTCCTGCTCCTTTTGAGCAAGAGCCATCAAAATAAATTTTCCAGATATCTGATTCTACAACTTTAGGTTGGGAAACAATATTTTCAATGGAAAGTTGAGTATTTGATGAATTTTGTGAAGACAAGTGAAAGCAACCAGAATCCTAATCTATTACATAGATAGGGTGGTTTATTTCTTGATCAGACCTACAAACAATATGAAGGAATCTGACTTCCCTATATAACCTTAAATGCTCACCTCCATCAACCGAGACAGTAGCAAAAGACATGTCCATCTGAAGTGATCCTCCAATTTTAGCACATCATGAGCTAGATAGAAGCATGCCAAACTCGGCAGGAATATTAGTGACAACTATGTCTAAAACTATACTTTTGATAGGTATTTGAGCTAAGGTCACAACTATGTCTTTGATCAATCCTAGGCATGGTACTTTCTTTGAGTCAAAGGTGTAAAGGTCATGATAAGAACAGGTGACTTGTAACTGAAGCTGGTCCATAATTACCTTTAGCATAAGGTTACGAGAGGCTTTAGAATCCAGCATGGAGTTGTACAAAAGAAAATCATGAGTTGTCAATGTTACATAAAATGGTGGAACAATTTCATCGATCATATTAGAACTAGGGCCAAACACTATTGAGGGCTTCTCATCTTGCAGACTAATAACATCTCCCTTAGCATCTACACTAGAAGACTGTATCCATTTAGACACTTGATTTTTGTAACCAGGTTTTTTAGAAAGTTCAGCTAAAGGTATAGGAATCTTGACCCTTTCCAATTCCTTTTCAATATTAAAAGTGGTCAAAACAGTCTTGTTATATGAAAGGGTTTCAGTGGATGACTCTGTAATTTGAGGTGTTGGAGTTTGTGTTTGAATGGTTTTCATTGCAAGTTCGATTATGGTGATAGATTTTGGAGGTATTCCAAGATCTGATCTAGGCCTTAGATCATACCTTTTATTCAATTATGCAATCAAAAATTCAAAGAATGCTAAGTATTTCGAAAGTTGAGCATCTCCTAGCTCTTGTTCAAAAGAATGAGGTGAGGATGAAGGAATTATGGCCATTTGTATTGTTGAAGAATCAATATTGTTTATATCTGCAGTCATTATAGGGCCTATATCCTGTGACTGTTGATCATCAATCACCAAACATGGTTGAATGTTTTGGTCAGAACCTGGTCTCTGAAGAATTTGCATTTGATTTCTTTTGAATTGAGTTTGAGCTTGAGGTCGGACAACAGTTTGCTGAACAGTTCTAGGCTATGTTTCAATTTTGGAAATCCTGTTAGAGAGGTTCCTGAGAAAAGATGTAATTTCATCAATTTTCTGATCTTCAAGTTTAGATTTGGAGGAGGATGAATCACAAATCTCAGATTTTAGTTTTATTTCTTCTTTTTCTGCTTTAGCTTTGAGTTTTCCAAAAGTTGACCTATCGGCTTCTACCTCTATACCATTTGTTTGCATGTCTTCTAATGTATTAGAAACTATTTCTCTTAGCATGAATACAAAGTTATCATCAAATGCTTTGGAAAATTTGACCTTTGCAGCTGCTACTAGTGGTTTACAATCAACAAACATTTTATGATAGAGTTTGTTAAATATTTTGATGAATTCAGCAACTGGTTCACTAAGGTTTCTCTTTAATTCTTCAAATTCAGTAAAGAAGTAAGCATGATTTTTCTTTACCCCCCATTTATTTTTTAAGATAGTTATGAGCTCATTCCAAGATCTGATAGAGTCAACTCTGAGTTTCCTAAACCAAATCCTAACATTTCCTTCTAAAGATTATACAAGTAATCACATATAAACATTTTCCTCTTCTATGTTCATATTGTCAGCGAAAACTAGGAAGGTTGATACATTATCCTCTGCGGAGGGAGCTATTTCTCCATTCAATTCTAGTAGATGTTTTAGATAACCATCAGGAAAATTTGCCATGCAGGGAGAACTAGAGAATCATACCTAGCTTGCACAATGGGTCGAAAAGCCATAACAGCAGGAGGAGTATGGGGTGTCTGAGTGGATGTTGATGAGGAAGAGGAAGAGGATGAAGATGAAGATGAAGATGAAGGATATGAAGATGAGTCAGTAGGCGTATTAGTATGTGGCAGGGATGGAGGAGACCTCTTTAAGGATTTGAAATGGGTTTTAATAACCAATTTCTGAACTCCTAGTGGGAAGTCTTCCTTATTCTCAAACAAAGGATTCGAATAGGTAGAAAATTTCTCTTCATGATTAGTAGAGGATGATGGAATAGAATAAGGAGTCGAAGTAATGAAATCTTAAGGTTTGAATTCAGGTAAATGTAAACCCAATTCTTCCTCAGATGAAGGTGATTTGATAGGAATGGATGGGACTTGAGATGAATCAAGTGACTGTATTAAAAAGGCTGATGGAGGATCAACTCCTCTAGAAATAAGATCAGATACACTAGGAGGTAGTTCTATCCAATCAAGATGGGTTGGTATAAATGAAAAGGGATCTACAGATGGAATGTCTTCAGGGTGTAAAGCTAAAGAAGAAGGTGTTCTACGCCTTCTCCTTGAAGAGGCTCCACTAATAAGTCCTTTTGGGTCTAGTAGAGGGTCAACAATCTTAGAATCAGAACATGATCTATTATGGTTATAAGGAGCCAGCTTGGACCAGTGGAATAGCCAAGTGAAAGATTTTGACCTATAATCTTATCCTTTATTCACCTTAAAACAAATGGAAAATATCTGTTGCCCCAGGGAAAATTTAACTTTTAGTTCTTTGCTCCCTGGCAATGGCGGAAGTCTGATGTTGTCCTTTGAGTTAACCTAAGGTCAATTGGCTATGCCAAAGCATCTAAATTTTTTTGTTTATTTTAATGGATTGGATGACTAGTGAACTATTTAAAAACAGGTGTTTTAAACTTAGAAAGATTCTTAATAAAACAAAAGGTTTTTCTTTAAATACATATGGTTATTTTGATTTAAGTGGGATGGATAAGTAGAATATAGAGAAGTATAAGTGACTTAATATTCAGATTGAGTATTTAACCATTTATAAGTAGAAATTAAGAAAACTATGTTTTCTTAATCAACATAATATAATTAAGCTATTATAGCAATCTAGTGCAATTTAAGTTCAAAGAAGAATTTACAATAACAAATAGTTCTACAAATTAATCTCTTATTTAAATGCAACTTCATAGCAGATTCAAAATGAAACTGAGATTCAATTAAATTTTCAATCGGATGAATGTAAATGAATTAAATTATATGAAGAATACATAATGAAAGACATGATGAAAACAATTCACTAAGATACAAGCCATATGAAGTAAATCTAGAATCTTTATTTAACAAAAAATGCTTCAGCTTAGTACAAATTTGTGTGATAATTGGTTCAAGGGTACAGCCCTCAATACTTCAACAGACTGAAGTATTTAAACAAAATTAGAAAATATTACAATAAATGCGTGAGTGACACGACATTCTATTATTACTTAAAACTAACAAAAACAAAAGTCATTCGATCAAAGTAATGAATGTAAACATCTCACCCTATTTTGAAGGAAAGTTGTGGCTGAGTGGCCACTATTCAGGTGCTACACTTTTGAAGCAGATGTGTCCTTTAATCCTAAAATCCACATAACTTTTCCCACCTTTCTTCATCTAGAACTACTATCTTGGTTACCTTGTGGTAGATTTCATCTACCTCAATATACTGAGAAAAAGTGGGTTTTATAGTGAAAATGTGTTTTATCTCATGTTGAATAAAACTGATGTTGTTGATGGCTTCATAAAATGCGTTGCCTGTCATATAACCTTTAATGTTGGAGGACTTAGTTGTGTCCATGGCAATGTCCTAAAGTTTCTTCATATAGTCTTCCCTGGTCATTAATTTATCATTGATTAAAAATAGTGAAGGCAGACCCTTCTGGTTCAATGCATCAATCCTTTTGAAAAACATATTGATTGCTACCTCTAGAGTGTGAAACTTTTATGTCAACTGTACAACTAAGTTCTTCTTGGTTAGAACTTTCTTCACCTCGAGGATGGTTTTTGTTCTATCATCCACTCCTAGATCATCCATCTCATATGTGTTTTTAGAGTTAAGGAACTTTATAACTCTGTTGGTTGTAACAGGCATCTCTCCCAATTGAGCATTTATATTGGCAATGGTGTGCTTTGCCTTTTCCATTAACTACTTATACTAAAAAATAATTTGGATACATGGCCATATTTCATCTATCTCCTAAATGATGTTATTCCATATGATTTCCTTGACATGACCCAGAGTGTGACCAATAGATGATTCAAATGCTAACTTCTTCCATGCATCTATCTAATTTTGACCTCTTTGAAGCTCAAGTGCATGAAAAATCTCAGATTTCTGGCGATGATCCTCTAGAAGTTTCACTTGATCCTGCAACTTCTTGATTTCTTCAATCTGGAGAGACATGTTTTGCACTACATTGGCCAACTAGTCTGCAGCATCTCCTGTACTTCTTGTAGTAGATATGGCTATAGGAATAGCTATGAAAGGGAATGCTTCTAAAGGGGCAGTCCTTTTAGCAGCTTTCTCCTTTTCTTTAATCAGCTTCTCCATCTTTGTCTCCATTTGCTTGAGCTATGTAGTCTGCTCAATGATGAGATTCATCATATCTGCCTTTTGAATCTCTGTCTCTATAATATCCTTAGCTAGAGGATCTTCTGCAGCTAGCAGTTTTAACTACTTCCTCAATGTTGCTATGTCTAAATTCTTCTTCTTCACAATTTCCTCTGCAACATTGATGTTTGCAGGATCATAACCCAGTTTGATTACCAAATCCTCTAGGGTTTTAATCCTATTGTCTTTAGCAAGCACAAAGACCTTTTCCATATTGAGCTATGGTTGGACATTTTCTAAGGTAACCTGCAATTTTGATAAATTCATGGAAATGTTAGTGACAATTGAAAATATCGTTTCCCCAGTCTCCTTATGCATCTCCATCTGATCGATGGGATGTATATCCTTTACATCAAACTCAAAAGCTTTCTTTTTGTAGTCTGATGAATTCTTGGGATGAAGAACTTGTGCTTGTAGGAATGAAATTTTCATCTTCCCCTTTTTTGAGTCAAAGGCTAACATCAGCCTGCTTTGGGCACATGAAGTCTGTTTCGAGAACTGGTTGTAGGTGTTAATATTTAAGGCATCATTTCTGACTTTTATCTCCTTGACGATGTCCATAATACTCTTCTCTGTTTCTCTTGAAGTAGATGTGCCTGTCTACATAATTTTTTGCTTCTCTTGTGAACTTGTGGAGGTAGTAGGAGACTGTGTGGACTGATCACCCACTAGTGAGGGAACAAGTGGCTCATTACTGGTGATAGTGGTCTGCTTTTCTAAATATTTGCTAAGGCTTAGTCCAGAACTAATATTGGCCTTCTTTCTACAAACAATCTTAAATCCCTCACTGAAAATATTAGTCCCTAAAGGGGACTCTTCCTCTCTACTTCTCTTGGTTGTCTTCTCTTGCATGGTAGGCGTTTGCACTGTGGATGATAATACCTGTTGTTCTTTTTCCTCCTGAAGGGTATTCTCAACCCATTCCAACTGATTCTTGTATTTCTCTACCTTTGGTCTGGATGTGTGAAAGTAAGGAGTGGACTTACTTTCTACCCTTAATTTAGAAATAATCCCTAACGGATCATATGACCAGGTGAAGCTTAGGGTGAATTGAATTTCCTTCAGGATCTTATTTGCTTCTTCCCCTGCTACCCTACTGTTGCAAATGAAAGGGCCAACTTATGTTTGGATTTTAAACTAGGACCTTTTCTTGGAAGCAAAAAAGTGGATTTCATCCATATTGATCATCTTCCTTATGTACTCCAGAGAAAAAATCCTAATTGGGAGGAATTTTGGTAGCTTATAAGGTGGGAGTTCACATCCAAATATTTTGCTTTCTGTATAATTCTCATAAAGGTACCAGTATCCTATTTGAACTTGATCTGATAGTTGCAACACCCTTCTAATTTTCTTGATGATCGTCGATTCTATTCTGCTGCTTAGGAGGCATATTGTTGGGCGAACAAAAACCTCTGTAAAGTGTTTATAAGTGTACTCTTTTTGCTCCTTCATGACCAGAGTAGTCCAAAAAATGACTAACTGCTGGTTTTGCTTCTCATCCAAATTTTGCAAATATAATTTGATGTTGTCCCCGTGAAAGTATAGGAACATGTAGACTAATACAGAGGCATACTTGAATACCTCTTCAGTTGGAAATTTGATAAGTTGCTGATGAATGGATTTTCAAGAAATTGGTTGAAGTTAAATACAATGGATGGTTTAGAATCAATAGAGAAGATGGACAAAAATCCTATAATGGCCTCATCTACCCATTGATCAAAGTAGTAGACGAGGTAGGAAACAACGGTAGTAATCTTCTTGGCTCTATCAGGAAAAATGGAGGAGGGATAAGGAGGATTACTCTTTGGTAATGAAGCATCCTGTGTCAAAAACAACTCAAGAGTTTGGGCTCTCTTGGAAAATTCTAGTTTTTGGTATAGGTCAACCAATGCTTCACAGGAAAATGGGGTAGCATTCTCTACTGAGGGGGCTTGCATCATTTGATAAAAGGCCTGAGGGGTTATGGTAAACAAAATTTCTCGAGTGGGGGTGACGATAGCCCTTTGGCTTCGTAAATAGGATGCATGACATTTTCTAATAAAATCTAGGGTGTTGTGGGTACGAAGAAAGATGTAGTGAGGTAAATTTGACTCCCACATCTGGATGTCATCAGACTTGTTAATGTATTTGTCCTTGAGCTAGTAGCACATCTCGAAGACGTCAAGTTCATAGAGTGTCTCATGGATTTTGTATTCTCTATTAGTCATAGGAACATGGTGAAGATCTATGGGAGGAAAGATCATAGTATTGACAATTTCCTCTGGTCCTTTGTCCTTTGGAGGCATCTTGGCTATGGCTAAGAACAAGAGAGAAAATTGAACTGGGAATTTGAATATACAAAGAGAAATCAGGTTTTGAGAGAAAAAGCATAGGTAACAAGTTGGAAATGATCGTGTAGAGAATGTCATAGGTAGTTGAAAATATCGGAATGAAGTCCAGCATACCTGTAACAAATCAATTAACAGTGATAAAGCATGAATTTAGTAACATGTTCTCAAATGGGAAGGAGGCTCATATAGCAAATTTGGTTTTCCGTTGAAGGTGGTGCAGGTCCATTGAATTAACTTCTAAGCCAATTGAATGCTTAATGGGTTAATTTTGGAGGGAATGAATGTGATTTGATGGAGTTAACAGATGGATGAGGTGGCAGAAGGTTAATGATGGGAGCACAACAGGTAGGAGAGTGGTATCGGGAGTGAGGGAATCAACTTTTCAGAGGGGGGAGAGTGGTTAGTGGTTTCACTCGAGGGGGGTCCGAAATGCTGAGAAGATGACATGTAGGGGTGGGCATGGTTTGGTATACTACCCAATTCAGACCCCCCCTTCCCCCCACAATGGTAAAGCTCAGATGGTGAGGGGGGGCCAAAATATGATGTGGGCTGACGGATGTGGGAAGATGGATGGAGATGGAGTGTGATATGGCTGGGAGTTAAATCATGACATGACGGGACTGTTTGGCGGGGTCGGGAATTGATTTAATGCAATGTTGGGGAATGTGTGATATAAGAGAGTGTTAAAACTTAGGGATATGAAGGTGGGGGAAATGTTAGTGGAGTGGGATAATGATTTGCGATTTTATACTTAGGGATAGGATTAATATAAAATAATTGATATATAAACCTTAGAGTAAATATTTTACTACTCTACCTTTGTTCTTCACATGAAAACACATTTAATGTTTGTTTGTGGCGCATTTAGACTTGCAACCTATGCATTTATAAAAACACAAAACAAAGACTTTCTTTTCTTTTTGCTTCCCTAGCATTTTATTTTCCTTTTGCCTTCTTTATTTAGGGCAGCTACCACCTAACATTTTATTGATATGGATGCCGATAAAACATAAAAAATTCCTAACATTTTAACTTTTCTTTCTTTTACATCCATATCTTAACTTAACATTTTTGATTTATTTTGACTAATATGCTAACTTATCAAAACCAAATAATGTTACAACATCGCCCATACCATGGATCATTTTATATAGTCTTCATCATGCGGATGGCTACGTCAATGCCGTGAATTCATGTCTTAATTTCAAACATGTATATGTATATGCATATTTGATTTGCAGGTCTTGTGACAATGTGCATCCTTGTCCTTGCCAAAAGCTCATATAGCATTTTAGTCATCACTCCTCATTCTGCCTTAATGATTTATGGGGCATCTGTTACACAATATTTTGTCACACCCCCTGCACTTCCTTGTGACATACCCTGAAGTGCCCAAAACATGATCATTACACAGTATACTCATCAATGTATGCAGCTCATATCCCTCCTTTAACTTTGCATGGAAAATATCTAGAGATTTCCCTAAATAAATAGCTCATGAAACCCTAAAATGAGAATCATCTCCCTTATGAAGCTCAAAACTACAATGATCGCTTGTTGCACCTTGTTAAGCTAGCAATGACATCACTGTGTTCTCTCTCATACTCATGATGGTCTCAAAAAGGAAGTTTTCCCAAAGAGGATGGGAAGCTTTGTGATCTAGAAGCTTCCAGAGCGGCGAGCTGGATGTGGATTCACATATATGAGGTCGAATCCTCATAATTTGACCTCTTGGTCTCATCCCTGTGATCTAGCTCCTTAAAATGTGGCCCTAATCCTATCTTTGGAGGAGGCCTAACTCCCTCTCCCAACCTATAAATTCCCGCTCTACCATTCCCAAATGGTTGATCTATGTCCACTTACACCCCTATGCTAAGCTTGTGCTTAGAGGTTATTCATTAGGCTTGGAGAAGGAGTGTTGGAAAGTTTCTTGGCTTGGACTTCGATTACCACTTAGGGAGAGCATTTCAACATCAAGGCTATGGTTGTAAGCTTCCCCTTTATTCTTTAAATAATAATACAACCACCGGTTCATCTTCCCAAAATATATATGTTCATTTATGTATTGGTTTGGCATTCCTTAATTAGCTAAATAGATTATTATTAGATTTCCTATTGGTTTTGGCATGCTTTGTTGTCTCTCGGTCATTTGTGCTGGTACATAAGCACTGAAAGAATGAGGAACAAGACCTCGACACAAGCAGTTCAAGGATCTAAACAAAGGAAATCGAATTAGCATCAAAGCGAGGTAAGCCTTCTCTCTTGTTCTCTTTTTCAATCATTATCTAGGAAGATGTCTAGTTGATTGTCGATTCAATTGCTAGACCCACTCATTGGGCTATAGGGATCTTCTATGTCCACAGAGAGGATTAAACTTGTTAGCACTCCTCATCCATCCTCCAAGGAGAAGATAATTCTTTTACTAAAAAGTGCCCCTTTCACCTAGATTGGGGGAAATCTCTTCAAATTGGGACCAGATCAGATCTTGAGGTGATGTCTAAGGGAGGGTGAGGACCTTGAAATCCTCTCAACATGCCATGATGGACCTTGTCAGGGCCATTTTTTTTCCAAGAGGATAACCTTCAAAATTCTCCAAGATGGTGACTATTGTCCTACTCTACACCAAGATGCTAGGAGATACACTGCTAGAGGTAATGAGTTCTAAACGATGGGAAATACTACACCAAAGGATGAAACTCACCTGCAACCTTAGGTGACTCTTTAAAAGCCATTCGAGAAGTGGGGCATGGATTTCATTAGACCAATTGATCCCCATTCAAACAAAATAGATACATCATTATGTGGATTGATTACTTGAAAAGGTGGGATGAAGTAAGGATAGTAAAATAGCAAAAAAATAGGAGGTGGAAAATTTTCTAAGGGAAAACATATTTTATAAACTTGGATTTCCATGGGAGTTGGTTATTGATCAAGGGGCTCAATTCACATCAAATCTGATTGAGGGAATCATGGAGAAACATCATATAAGGCACAAAAAATACACTCCCTATCATCCTCAAGAAAATGGGCTGGTGGAGGTAATGAATGGAAATTTGGAGAGAATGTTTACTAAATTTGTTAGCAACGACAAAAGGGATTAGGAAACCTAACTTGTGGAGGCCATTTGGGCCTATAATATCACTTGGAAAACCAGCACAAGGTTCAGTCCCTTTGAGCTAGTTTATGGCACGAAGGAATTGTTTTCCATTGAGTTTTAGTATAACACCCTAAGAATAAAGACACACTTGTACCTAGACATCCCTAAATCTCAGCAAGAAAGGTTGTAACAACTCAATGCTCTATATGAATTTAGATTATAGTCTCTCTAGCACACTGAGGTGATCAAATTGCAGACGAAGATTAGGCATGATAAAAAAAATCAGAGAATTGACCTTCGAAGAGGGCGATTGAGCCTGGCTGTATGGGGCTAATATTCGTAGGTGGGCTAATTTTCGGTGTTATTTCAAAAAAAAATATTCACCAATTTCCATTTTTTATAAAAATTATTTGCCCAAATTTTACAATATAAAATTATTTTACCTTAAAAATGGCCAACATTATATAGAGAGTATACATAAAATCATGATAAATTTGAATAATTTTACAAATTCATCAATAAACATTTATAGTTTGTATATTAGGGCCTGGTGAGATTCGCCAATGTTTTTAAACTTCAAGATAATTTTCCATCCTTAAAATTTTCCATGATTCCATATTTAAGGATTTCGAGGGGAAGTTGATGACAAGATGATTAGTTCCTTACCTTGTTGAAAAATGTCATGAGAATTTCTTTGTCCAAATCATTTTATGAACAAGGAATCCCACGTTTAGTTAATGATTACTGATTAATGCTCTACAATAGGTCGTTGTAAAAGGAGGAGTTTATCATTTCAAGAAGTAAGGGGTTGAATGTAATTGAGCATCTGAAAGCTCTTAGTTCATCCAACCTCTGATTAGCAGAAAGAAAAAGAAAAAAACTAGACAAAAAATGGAAAAATAGAAGGCGAATAAAAATCCTGGGTGAAAATATCCATTAGGGACATGATGCAAAATCTAGGATTTAAAACCTTCATGAAGTAGTCAAAGAGTTAAAAAATGAAAAAAATAAAAGACCCCAAGGTGAAAACCTTTTTTGTGCAACTTGGGGGAGTCTTTTAGTTTGAAAATCTCTGAGGCAACCTCCATGACTAAAAAAAAAAAAGATTAGAAAATAAAGAAAGGAAAAGAAAGGGAGCCATTACATCATCTTTTCTAACATGTTTTTTTGCAGGGTTCCATTCATAGTCCAAGGAAGATAGCATACAAGGAGAGAGATTCAAAACCCCAATTTCCCACCCTCGAAGCTAACTCTCAACATGTCCTCTATCATTCTATTGATTTCCCCAAGATTCTTTATCACCATATGACCTTTCTCACTCAATTCTTCCCCAATCTTGAAGTGCTACAAGATTGTCATGTATTTCTACAAGATTTTCCTAAATTTTCTACTGGATTATGATCAGTATTGAAAGAGGGCTAAAATATTGTGTTTTTCATATAGTAAAAATAGGAGGGGTCTACCACACCCTCATCATTAATTTTGCAGACTGCTTGGCCTCTCGTCCACCCAAATTTCCACTTCTTTCATAAAAATACTCATTTTCACGCCATGTTCCATCCCTTCCACCACAAAAAAAAAACCTTTGACTCATGTCAACAATATGATCATCATTTATCAATTTTTTTAGAGGCATATTCTGAAGGAATTTGTGATTATAGAAGGGTTTATGTGATTGCTAGAAGAAGTCACACAGTCGTGTAGTAGTTTGGAGAAACCCTGCAGGACCATAGCTAGAGCACCAAATTGAAGAAGTAACCATCATGAAGAAATTGGTGAGTCATTTGTTTGATCTTGAGAACCTACATGACCCTGTGCAATCTACTACATGATCATTGTTCACCTTCAAAAAGCCACATTTGATATACTTCTTGAATAACATGTATTTTCATGCTTCAATCAATCAATGACATTTGAAAAGAAATAACATGTTTTTTTCAAAGAAAATAAAATACATTGAGCAACAAACATTAGAGGAGGACACCTTAGAAGAGAATAAAGACAACCTCACCTCTGCTAAGAAATAACATGCATACGTAAAGTGATCATCACATAAGAAAATACTACAAGGTACACACAGGCATGAAAGACTCCTAACTTCTTCCTTTAATCACATAGTAGTATAAAGATGTTTCAAATATTTTAGGAACAAGGCTTTGTAGGATGGAGGTGGCCAACAGTGTCCGCCACCGTCAAACAATTAAGTGAGGTTATCTTTCTCTCTCATCACAAGTTGAGAAAATGAAAAATGTGAAAAGGTGATAATTACAAGGAGTTTGTGAATGGGTCTATGGAGAAGTTGTGAAGGTGGTAGGTGGGGGTCAACTAACATAGGACTGGGCCTCATTTTTGACAATGTCTCATTACAAAAATGGTAAGGAGGTCCATTGTCATTATTGGGAGGTGAGCTAACTACACCAAGGATCCCATAGGCTATCATAGAGAAGCTACAAGACTAAAAAAATAAATACTACAATATTTTTGCTGGCTTCTATAGGATACATAAGATGTGTTATAAGATCATATCTGAGTGATACAAGATTATGGGGAGAAGTAGAAAAGAGTTCGAACTTGTGCAATTTTTCCTACAAAACCCAAGAGCCATGAAACAACCTCTAAGGGAAGGGTATGTAACAAATTTTCCTCACCTCCCATGCACAAATAGCATATGGAATTACTTATATTTTTTACATAGAACCATCCTATAGAAAACTCATAAAAGTGAAAAGAAATTGAAAGCCTGAATTTTTTTTTGTAAGATAAGCATGATAATAGGAGGACACATTTGTTTTGAGTTGGGCATGTAACGTTTCTTCTTCTGATCAACAAAAGAGAACCATTCTTCTCATCTCTACTTTGGAACCCCAGGTTTCTAAAATACTAATAATTGACAGTAAATTACCTTATAAAAACTTCAAAAAATCTACGGTAGGGATCATGGGAGGCAGTGTTAATAGAAAATAGCCCACATACTCATTAAGGATCACAACACGCTCCTGTGAGGGACAACTTCAAAAACCATCAGTGGATGGAGCTATTTCAGAAATTTTAAGAAATTCAAGGGGTTTGATGATGAAATTACTCATTAATTTGTAATAGCCCACTACCTTAAGGGGAATATATTTCAACCACAATTGTGAGGGGGCTTGTCATCCATTTAAATGCAAAATTCTTTAGCAGGGTAATTGAATTACCCCTAGGATTAAGGTGGAGCAAGGAGGATCGAACAAAGGCTATCACTACTAAAAATAATTTCTTCTTCCTTGAAGAGAAACTAAGTGAACATAAAAATGGGGTAAGATGGGAGAGTCTACCCTACCCATGGGGTGAAGTAGCCTATCACATTTTGAAATTCATATCTTGTGATAGGAGGCTCAATGTTGTTTATTCCTATCATTTTAGGCTACTTTAGGAACTAAGATTCCAAACAGAATCTTCTATCCCAAGTAGACTAAGTGTTCCCCACTTCATTCTTTAGTCCATATGGAAATGTGCTAAAGGGTAAGAGAAAGCAAACATTAGTGTATTGTTGATCATGGTCTCGTAAGGCTCATTGTCATGTATTCTTCGGGGCATATAAAAAATGCTATTTCATGCACAAATTTTGTGTACATGGACACGTTTGAAGCTTTCATTGAGACCCAAACCCAAGATTTACTGGATCATGAAGAGACCACAAACCATATTTCTATAGAAGAGGAGATTTAAGAGGGGAAGGAGGAAGAAAAATAGGAAGGGATTGAATAGAAGAAGGAAGAGGAAAACCCAGAGATAGAAAAGGAAGCCTTTGGGGAACCTTCTAGGCCACAGAAGAGGATGAGACAAGAGCAACAAGCAAGCCTTTCAGAGGCAAACATTAAAGAAGAAGTGGTTTCCACTTTGTAAACCCTCACTAAACCAGTGAAGGTCAAAGGGAGGAAAATAATAACTACCAATTTTTCAGTCCCAATCCTCATTGAACTAGAAAGAGAAAGAGGTCGAACCCACCAGCGATGTAAATCGCAAAGTATAAGGGAGTTGAGGATTTGGCCCTGATGGAGGAGAAAACAAAAAAGATGGGTGAAGAGATGGTTGGTTTGAGACCACAAGAGAAAATCATGAGGGAACAACTACAAATGGAGAACAAGAAGTAGAAAGAGAACTTGCAAGAGAAAGAAGGGAAACTTTCCACTATGGCATGTTTGGATATGGAGGTCACCCAATGCATACATCCCTAAGAAACATACACCATGTTCATCAAATAATAGGGGCTTTAGCTTCAAATAAACGCTCTAGCACAATATGGTTCACTATGTCTTCAAGACTACAAAGAGTTCATTGAATTATGTCATAGATCTAATGTGGAGGATAGAGCTAGGATGACAAAATTATACATGCACAACATCATATTCACCAACATGAAATTATAGGATCCAAATTATACAATGGGAAATGTACAAAATATGTAATTTCCCTCTTGGCTAACTTATGAGGAATAAAGGGTTGAAGAGGAAAAAAGGAGCATATCCATAGAAACTAATGAACCCTTCTAGATCAGAGAAGCATTGAGGGCCCCTCACGTTATCATCATCAACCATAGGCTCATTGTTGAGGACCCCAAATTGGAACCACACTACATTGAAGAATAGGAGGAATCCATCCTACACTTTGAAGGCATTTTCATGCTGCTAGGGACTGAGGGCTTGCAAGATTCTCAGAGGAGATGGCACTCATTACCACATAAGTTAAACACCAGAGAGTGCCACTCTATAGAGAGATTGAGGAATTCCTTGGAGAAGACACCCTTATAGAAGAGGATAGTTCAAATACTGAATGCCAACTGGATTTGGCTTAAGTTCAACCTTCCTTTGTTGCTAGGTATACAATAAAGAAAAGAGAAAATAGAAGAGTATAAAGAATGATAAAATATAGAGAAAAATGTAGGGTTTCACCCTCCATCAGAGATATCTTGGGATGTTATGTTTGCCATGAGGGCATTGTATGACATGGAATTAAGTGGTTGAGTTGCTCAAAGTGTGAGAAACACCTTCAATAAAGGGGTGATGGTGTGCCTCACTAATAGGTATATAAAAGGCCCCATCTATCCATCCTTCAACATACGTTAACCTCTCTCCTCACATTTTGTAACGCCTTCTTGACTATAATGTGCTTATCAGGAAGATTAAAGGATGTTTATCATATATTGTGGCGTAAGATTATTAATATGTAGGGAAATGGTGCATTTAATGTGCATACTTACATTGGAGGTACATGAAGGAGATATAAGAGGCATTTCCCTTGTATTTACTCACCTACAACTTAACTTTATCCCTATGTTTATTTACCTACTATTCGAGGTTCTAAGAATCGTTGATGCACTCAAAGATTGTATGGATCTAAGCAAGCTAGATTCACGTTTTAAGTGATTTTGGAGGGAAGAAACCCTACTTTCAAGGAGGCTTCCCCTCACCATTTTTGTATAAATAAAAAATCCTAAGGGTTCAATAGGATTTTGAATATTTAGAGAAGAATATTGATTGCTAGGTTTAAGATATTTTACTTGTCATTTTCATTTGCATGTACTTGACTACTTTTTGAGATGAATGAGAATTATTTCATTGCCTTGAATCTGAGTTTGTTTTAGAAGGTTGAGTTACCTTAGTTAGGGCCCAACCCAAGAACTCGAGCCTCTCTCATTAGTAAAAATTATTTTGCGTCTTCCTTTTATGTACTTAGGATTAACAATATTTCATTTTCACAAGTTTTGTTTATATGAAAGAGTTGCATGTGTAGAGTTACTAATCATATTTCTTGAAAATTGTGGTTGTGAGTCTTTCATTAGTAAGAATAAAAACATTGGTTTTGTTTTCATGAAGTAGGAATATCTTGAGCAAAATTCGACTCATCCTTTCCTTTTCGTTTAATTTTCTGCAATTGATACTACTTGCATGATCTAAATGTATTGCAAGATTGAGTAATTTTTTTGGTGCACATGTCCTACTACTGGATTGTAGGGTATAGCAATGTTAGTCCAATTTTTCATCATACCACCAAATCCTTCCTTCATTCCTCAACAACTTCCTCAAAACCACATTTCATCAGGAGTTCATTCCTAGTTTGTTAAAGGCCACCGTGAGCATTTATCCTTGTGCACGATGGGCCTTTGAGGGCTACTAATAATTTGAATTACCTCATATGACCTTCATAGAACTTCCAATACCATTTATCACCTTCAAAACACCTTTTTATCCCTTATAATTATCATGGATGAAATCATGTAGCAAAATAAGGAAATCACGTAACATCTTATAACAATCATGTAACATCCTATAACATCATGTAGAACCTTTCCAAACTTAACCATAATTGTACTTAAAGTTTTATTTATTCCTCCTATCCCTTAAAATTTGCCCTTGGGCTCTGAAACCAAGATTGAGGAAGATTAGAGACCACATAGGACTTATCTCTTTACCACTGCAATTGATATGTGCAATTAGGGTTAGTAAACAAGTTCATGAATTAAATTGTATAGTGATGATTTAAATGATTACTTTATAAAGCACTCAATGAACCTTGTTACTAGGATATAATATCTTTTGAATGCAGTGATTAAGGGTTGATTTCATGTTATTTACTTTCTGCAAGATATATTAGGTTTTCCTTCTATGTTTTATGTTTCTTAGGCTAGTGTTTCCATTTCAAACATTCGTATTTCTTATAAATAATCTAGGATTTCCTTTGATGTAACATTTACATTTTGCAAGTAGAGTAGCCTTTACATTTTTGCAAGTATAGTAGCCTTTACGTTTATGCAGGTAGAGTAGCATTTGTATTTCTACAAATAGATTAAAATTTCCATTCCCACAAGTAGATTATAACTTCCTTTTATGCAATATCTTTTAATTCTCGCAAAATTTAGATTCAATTTTCTTTGTATACCTTGGTATGGTTCATTGCATAAAATAAAATTGAGTAGATCTTAGCTTATATCACATACAACACCTCCACCTCTTATGTTTGTACGATCCCCAGGTTGATAAATTCAAGTTGGTAGCTGTTGGGCCTAATAATTATCCTTAATATACACCCATTTTCACTCCATTCACACATTTTGTCACCTCTATTCCACCACGATGTCACCACATCAACTTCACTTTCATCATTAAATGGGTTACCATTGTGTTTTCCAAAACATTATTAATTCTTAGTATTTTTAAGTGAATTTGTGGTTAAACTTTAGAAAATAATATCCATATACTTATATACCTAATGATTAGAATGGGTTTATTGACATGTGTAGGTACAAAGGAAGCTTCTAAAGCACCCTTATATGGCATTCTATGTTCAAATTCGAATTTGATAAGATCATGGACCTCATGGAGAAGATCATGGAGGATAGGGTTATGTGTCACCATTGGTTGAGAGATATGTGGATCTGAAGAGGGAATAATGGATGCACATTTATGAGTTTGTTATCATAACTTTTGTATAAATAGGGATGTTATCTCCTTCATTTGTAATTTTGGAATTTAGAATTTGGAACTGAGAAGTTAGAATTTAGAACCTTAAGATCTTATAAGTTTGTAATGAGAAGTTAGAATTTAGAATCATTGTAATGGAGATTTTAGAACCTCTTGGAATGTAGAACTTGTAATTGCAATTTGCAATTGTTGATAAATAAAATGGAGCTTCTTTGATATTCTACATTTGACTTCTCTTTTGATGTGCTTGTGAATCCTTGGAAGGGCCCCATTGTTTAGCAAGTACACTTTTGTTTTGGTAAGCTTTCATTTTATGTTTGTTTGTAAATTTCATTAGGTTCATATGTTTGAAATATTAACGAATGGCCTTTTGTAAGAAAGTATTAATGTTTCTTTCAATGAATCTGATTTATTATTTAATGTTTGATTTCATTAGTTTAAGTTTCTGATTTATGTGCCTAAGATATAAATGAATAGTCTCTTGTAAGAGAGCTTTAATATTTCATGCAATCAATCAGAATTAGGTTTAAGTGCTTTAATTTCATTACTTTAAATAGTTTGTTGATTAAGATGATTAGAAATATTAATGAACAGTCTCCTGTAAGGGAGCTTTAATATTTCTTACACTTGTCACAATGTCTTTAGATTTCATTTTGTTAAATGACTAAATAGGTGTTGGAGATCCCAATGAAAGACCTCCTGTAAGGGAGCTTTGGCATTTCTTCACATATCTTAGTTTAGTTTGTCTCTAAGTCCATACATATTGGATGATCCTCGAAGTTTACTTACCCGAATTGATAGTAAATGAAACTCTAAGTTGCATCCGCATTTTAGACCCAACAGTAGCCATGGGAGTTGCAACATTCTTGTTGCAATGTTGCAATACCAAATCTCATCATTGATCACTTGGAAAAGGTATTAAAAAATATAGGATATAAAGAGATATACATTAAGAATACATTTACCAAAGGTAAGGAAGAAGATCCATACAAACCAACTCCCTTGAAAACGACATTGCTAGAAGGGTATACCTTCCCTACATTCATAGAGTTATCCATAATATTTTAAGATCTCTAAAGATGAATAATATCATCACATCGTTAAAACCGTTTTGCAATGTGAAATGATGAATGAGGTATGTGAAGGACAAAATTGGAATCTACCAATAAAAAATTGTCTAGAAGGTTTCTTGTTCCTATGGGAGATGTCACTTTGGTGAAAATGGGAGATCATTCAAGGCTATAATGAAAGAACACTCTACAAACATCAAACATGAATGTATATATCCTTAGCCTTAGATGAAGATTGTGCGAACCAAAACATCATGTATATATTGAAGACGCCCAAATTCTTGCTAGAAAAAATCATCATTTTAAAATACAAATTAGAGATGCTTTGGAAATTACCAAAAAAATTAGCAACTTGAATATATATGAAGACCTAGAAATCAATAGAAAGTTTCTTCCATTATTTAACAATCCTAATCCCTTGTTATCAAACCTAATCTTTCATTTTTCTTCCATAGCTTCCTTTTTTCCTTCTCATACTACATCACTCAACCCTTGGCTGGTTACGTTTTATGTCTCCCCTCCCTTTTGTCTTTTCACTTTTCCTCCCTTCCTATTTACCATTCTTTTCCCTATCCTTCCTCCTTTTTTTAACCCTATACCTTAGCTTTGGTCATATACTCATTTTTTCTTATACCCCTCCTCTCTCCTTATTTTCTTCTTTTATAGTTTCTCCCTCCTTTCCATTTCCCCTCTATTATATTCTTCTTAGTAATATTGTATTAATTAATAAAAAATATAATTAATTGATTAATTTAAACTTATTTCCTCATATATTCGATGTATATTTTTAACCCATATCATTAATCCTATTTTAATTAGTATGTTCGCCCTTTCAATGTTTATTTTGGTACTATATCCTCCTTTCGCGTTGATCTCGTTTTTAGTATTTTAATATACTATTAAATATATAATTTAATAGTATTTATCATATTATTTTTCTTCTTTTCTGGCTTGTCCCTCCTCCTTTCCATTTCCCTTCTGTTATATTCTTCTTAGTAATATTGTATTAATTAATAAAAAGATATAATTAATTAATTAATTTAAACCTATTTCGTCATCTATTCGATGTATATTTTTAACCCATTTCAGTAATCCTATTTTAGTTAGTATGTTTGCCCTTTTAATGTTTATTTTGGTACTATATCCTCCTTTCGCGTTGATCGCGATATTATTAACTTCTATATTAATATAATAGATTTAGAATGTTGACCTATCAAAATGTCTATTGTGGAGTTTACTTCTGAAAATTGAAATATAAAATCTCAACCCCACGAGAATATGAAAACAACTAATGGTTTCAATCCTTTTTTTAATATTTATCAAGCATTCATCGTAAATGTTGGCTTAGTAGGGATACATGTTTTCCATATTGATAATTTCCCCTATCTGACTGAACCCATACTATAATTTTATGATATTCCTAAATTCCACAATCCCCAATGATATTTTGTTAGAACATAAATGGGTCCAATCTAGCCTTCTTTTCTTTTTTCTTAAATGTATTATGCCTCGACATTTGGAGGGGCCATAATGAGTTATGAAATATTTTGATATCAAAATTGATGTTACAAGTCATATTTAATTAGATGAAAACAATATTAAAAAAAAATTGATTACCCCTTTCATTGTTTACTAGATGGGTTCCATGAGATTCAAGCCATTCATAGAATATATAATGTATTATATTCATTTTTCGAGAAATTAGATGGCTATACACTATATCTATTAGAATGATTTTCCCAAAAAGCCCACATTTCCCAATTCCTAGTTTGTATGCCTAAGTTATGAAGGGTACAAATTGTTATCTACCACGTAGCCAAGTTTCAAATTAACGAATTTATCATCATATCTTAATTTATGATAATATACTATACTAGATATGAAATAGATGAAAAATTAGAACTAGAAATGATGTGTCTGTAGTTTAAGGGAAATAATTTTGTGGCAAAGATTGAATATTTGGAAAGTAATGGAAATGGAAAATTAAGAAATATATTAGTATTTCCATGTCGTATATTTCCCATATGAACTTACGACAATACCTCACTTCACTATTTATAAGAGTGGATGGCTGATTTATATCTATCACAAGGTGCTAAGCTAAGTTCAAGGTATTTGAAATAATACGTGACAATACTACATGATGGAGGGGAAAGCTTTGCAAATTATGTCCCTTATGGTTGTGACTGAAAAATTAATATTTTAGAATTAGGTTTAAATGGGAAAATAAAGATTGAAGTCGTCAAACATATTCTTGTGTGAGATTTCACAATAATTCGTAAGGGTATTGAGGATGACCATGGGCTACATTTTAAGTTTTTTTTTTTAATTAGGCTACTGAGATAAAAAAAAAATGCTCAGGTATAAATGCTTATATGTTTGTGTTTACTTTAGGCTAGCGTGCATATGTATCTGATTTTTGTGGCGAGATTTCCTATCTTGTTTAGGCCAAAGAGTCTAGCAATCTAAATATGTAATCACATTGAGCCTGGCAATCTAAATATGTAATCACAACACAACATTAATAAAAATACATCACTATTGTAGACCATGTGAAAGAATAAAGATGAGGGTATAAGACTCCATGGGTGAGGAAGGAAGATAAGAACTAAGTGAAGAGAGTTTAAGAAAAAGATAAGATAAATATTAAAATAAGACCTAAATTTATTAATGCATATAAATTATCGTAACTATTTAAGGGAAGGGAAGAAATCACCCAAGAGTAGCGAAGAGATTTTTGGAGGTAGCACTTATCACGGGATCTGTAATATCCTTATGAATTTTCTTTCTGAATAGTTACTATTTTTAAACATTGAACTATGATTAGATTGAATGACTATGGAAGACATGTTGAGATTTTTGTGATTATGTAACTATTATTTTATTTTAATTGTGTTAATAAATAAATTTCTTGCAAATATTTAGGAAAGAGAACTAGATTTTAGAAAAATCCTTGTCAAGTTAGGAAAAAAATATTGGTGTTCAATTCCACATGATGGACCTTCCCTAAAAGTCTCCTAAAAATACCTAAGAGAAAATGATTAGAAGAAATTAAGTTAACAAAATGGGAGAGAAAGATTATGTTAATCACTTGATGATAAATACTAAGTGGGTGGAATAAAGCATTGTGGGAGAGGAAGGCATGCTTTAAATAAATAAAAGAAAATCGAAAAAAAATAAAATGAAAATGCCTCGGTAGAAGATTGACAAAACTTAAAGCAAGGCACTGCTAAAAAACAGCTGGGAAGAATGATATAAAAAAACCACCCATGAATCAAAGAGGTTGTTGATTCTGGAGGGAAATGAGATCTTAGCTCAGGGGGTGCATGAGGAGGAAGTTCATGGTTGGTGTAATGTGCTCAATTCTTGAATATTGCCTAAGGAATCTATTAGGGTTTTGGAGAATTTATGTTCTAATTGATATTTTTCTCTTGATTTTTAATTATTACAATGGTAGATTGGTGGATGATGCGTGGAATTAATGTCGAATTATATGGCTATAGTTATGTTCAAATTGTAATAAATTCAATAATTGTATGTTGATCTATTAGATATTAGGTTCTTAACATAATTTTCATGCATGTACAAGTTATAGCCCTAATAATTATATGCATGCATATAGAAGTTACAATATTAATAAGTTTATTGAAATGGGTTGTGATTGGAAACTAAGAAGAGATATTCATAGTAGGAATAATTAATCTGTGTTGAAGAAAGAAATACTTGTACTGCCAAAATTAATGCAGTGAATGGACAAGAGAGTATTGAGATATGCTTTTAATTAGATACATAGTTGGATAACTTATCCTTTATGGAAGAAATAAATAATGAAAATTTTGTACCCCCATCTGGGTGCAGGCCAATGGTTGGGACAAGTTGGATATAGTAATGATATGTACCTCGAAGCCATGCAATATTTCCCCCCACATGCGCAAGGCAACAGGTGTGGTGACCATTGGTATGAGTGCATGCAAGGATGGTCGGAAAGCTAGTAGGGTGGGAGGCGAGGTAAGGTGTAAAGGTAAGCATGACATGAAAGAGAGCATTGTTAGAGTTTTTGCACGTGGAAGAAGGAGGTGCTACAGAGGAATAGGAAGGCGACAATGCTTTCGACCCCAATCTCGGAGTTGACCTGCAATTGTATTCAGGTATGTTTTTTGGCCTTACTCCTCTATTGCAATGACTTCCTATTTGGGGTTTTCTGGTGGGAGAGGGGGGAAACAAGGAAGATTACCTAGGGGGTTGAGAATTGTTGGTGGCAATGGGGTAGGAAATTGGTGGCAATTTCTTGGTTTCGTGTCTATATCTTATGCCAGCCGGGTATTGCCTATGGCTGCTCTTGGGATGACCTTATGTTGTATGGTTTGGAGAACCTGAGTTCTGTAAACTGAGTCTAGGGTGGGGCTGACCGTAGAAGGAAAATGGGAGAGGGAAATGATGGAAGATGGGGGAAGGGGGTCAACAGAGTGCATAGGAGGCAGACCTTACAGTCGTAGCCAAATCAGGATAACAGTAATTTCCATTGGGGCTTTCGAAATGCCAGGGACCTAGAATGGAAAGATGAATATGAGAAATCTAGTGGCAGTGCTAAAACTTCCTGGGCAGAGGGGAAAGGGTTCCCAATTTCTTCTTGGAATTCTTCTAGGATGAGGGTGGGCTCACACGTTTGGCTAAGGCAAGGGACGACTTACCTGACTATAATTGGAAGGTGTTGGGTATGGAGGAGGGGAGTGATAGTGGGAGGCTAGAGTCAGACCCAATTTGGGGACCACTCTTCTGACCATCCTAGCTCTGGGCCCGATAGTGTAAGGGTCAAGGAGAAGCATGGTGTGACTCACTTCGCCGACAATACAATATAGGAAAGGAACCAAATTACAATGGTCTATTTTGGATTAACAAATTGCGTTGTCAATAATCTCAGGAAATTCAAATATGGCTCGGCCTATGAGAGGACATGGACGAGGAAGGCGTGGACATGCTCTTAGGAAGGATAAAGAGCCAAGTATGTCAGAGCCCTGTAGGGGAAGAAAGTAGGTAGAAAACCTTATCACCGAAGCTGCTGAGGCTTATAGTGAGGAGACTGATGAAGGAATCTAGAAACTGTTAGAAGAGTGGGAGGAGGAAATAAAACAGGGTAGTGAGACAGAGGAGGATATGGACAACTAGAGGACCTTATTCCTAGACCCAGGCAACACCAGAGGAAGAATTACGTGGTTCAAACAGACCCTATAACTCTATTGGTTGATGAAGAGTCTGTTGGGCAAAGAAATGGAACAATCTAAGTAGGAATGACACTTACACTCCAAGGTATGCTGAGCTACAAGCAAGATTTGCAAAAAATTCAATTCCAACTTCATAAGAAAGACATCAGGTTGGACATAATTGATGATCGTGACAGTGCATGCATCCTAGAACTGAATGAGATGCCTGGATCAATAGCTAAGGACCCAACACCTGTGGAATCGGCCTCGGGGGAGCAGAAGGACTAGTCACTTCCCCATGTTTACTTTTGTTTTATATGGATAGCTTTTAATTTTCGTCATGCAAGTATAAGTTTAGATAGATATATAGTGTATGGACATGTAATAGAGACATATATAGCTTGGCTAGAGAGATTAAGACTTTACTATTTTTGGATGGATTACAATATAGGTAGGTGGCCAACAGACTTTGTTTCCCTCTAGGGCAACTTCAAGCCCCCTAGTCAATCTATGTGGTGTGAATTTGCCTTTGTTTAATAGAAAATGAAATGGTCCTCGCAAACTTAACAAAAAAATAGTGAAAATTTTGTAATTTGACTTGAGGAAAATGAACTAAATGAGAGATGGTATGTCTATACTATTCTTTAAGAAATTAAAGACTATCAATAATGTTCACGATTCTATCTTGTACAATAAATAGTTATGTGTAGTTATAGAGAAGTAGAACTGAAGAGAGTTGTAGAGTTAATGTAAAATAACCTTATGTATGCCTTACCTTAAATGTGTAGAGTATAACTTATCTAATGAATTTTTCTAATGTAAAATAGAGTAATTGTAAAGAAATATATTATATAAAAATACTATGGATAGGAACAAAATTATGATACCTTATTATGAATTGAGAAGGGGAAAGCAAGTACTATTATGGAAAAATGATGAATAATAAGATTCGTACCACGTCTTAGTTTTATAATAGGGTAACGAAAATTTGAATACTAATTTTATTCCATGAAACTAATACAATATTATATCTCAAGTAAATAACTAAATAATTATAATTTTTTGATGTGAAACTTGAATTCACTGGATTAGTCTTGTTATACCTCATAACAGAATAAAATAAATGATACAACCATGGAATAGAATGATACTCAAATATGGACCGAAAGAAACTAATAGTTAAAGAAGACAATAATCGAGTTTATATGGGGAATATAATAGTTACAACTAATAAATATATGTAAATATGGGTGCTCATTATGTTAACAACCATAAACATACTAGATTATGACTACTAGTAGAATTTATCAGTAAGAAAAATACCCAGTGGCTAAGGAGACCCAAATATAGAAATCGACCAAATAAAAAATAATTCTTCAACATAGAGTTAATTAAATAGAATTGGCAACGTATATATCTATATATACATATAAACCTACATAACCAATATAAATGTGCACCAGTATGAAACAAACAAGAGGGTAACATCTCGAGCGGTATGGAACTCCTTAAGAAATAATACAATACAATCATATAAATGAGACTAAAGGAGGGAGACACGAATAAATATGCTACTTCAATTAAACATTAAGAAAAACCTAGTAAATAAATTTGATAGTCTATAATGAACCCATGTAAATGATAAGCAACTAGTACATATAATAGGTAAGGAATTATATGACAAAACATACACATATAAAAATGTCAAGACTAGTAATGCACCGAGTATATATATGTATATTAATGGAAATCCGAAATTTATAGAGACTAGTTATGTTTATATAGTCGTACCAATAACATGGTCCGAATATAAATTAAATATCTAAGTAGCAGAAAGTAACTAGGGTGCGTGCAAGGCCACATACAAGTAATCCATAAATATTATAACAAAAATTGTCCAAGCATAAACAAAACCATAGATAGGGTTTGGAACTTTGGACAATTGAGTCGAGAAAACACCGGAACCTTAATGTAGGGATAATGAGACGATTTTGGAAGAAATTCAATTTAGTAACAAACATGCTGCCCTAAGTCAAACCTTTGGACTGGAAAAAAGGGAAATATTTCATAACAAATCCCAAGAACATCAAATTTCACGTACAAATCCATAGAGTCACTGAAAATCAAGCTGCTAGTGTGAAAAACCCGTTGTTACATCAAAGAGAGAATTTAGTTAATAGGAAGGAAGGAGTTACGCGTAGCAGTAAAAAGGTTTCGTAAGCAGTGATCAAATTTGAAGGGCAGGGCTTAATTTCATTTAGAAGGGCACATATTCAGGTCGCACTTCTATAATGAAAAGCATAAAAAAAAAGAGCAATTCAATTGACAACAGTAAATTATTTTCAAATTTCTTTTTATTTTTTCACAGGAAAATGGTGGAACAACAACCCCATCGATGTTGTATATAAGGCAAGTCTGATATGAGCCACAGGAAAATGGTGGAACAACAACCCCATGGATGTTGTATATAAGGCAGGTCTGATATGAGCCACAACTAATATATCGAATGCATTTACCATTAATGGATAAAAAGGAGACCTATATTCCTGCTCCAGTTTAGATAAGGATTAATTTTGTAGGAAATTTTTGTGACCAAAACGTTCAAGCCAATATACAAGTAGCTCAATCAAATTTAAGTTTATTGCATGAACGAAAAAATTTAGTAAAATTCTAAACAGGTTTAGGATTCAACAAACGAATGTAAAAATGTGTATATGTTTTTGGTATCTCCTTTTTTAATATGAAAACATACCAGGAATTGGGAATCCGCAAACAAATCAAATCCAGTATGTTAGGAAGCTTGTTGAATGCGCTCCTCTCCAAGCATAAATCGTGCTTAAACCTTGCTTGAAAGTCATTTGCTGAATGATGAATCTATGCTCCTCTCCAACTTAAATAGTCATCAAACCTTGCTTTAGGCAACCTTCAAGCACAACCCAGTGAAATTACAGACCTAATACATGGCCCATATTGACATCTAGTCACTCTCAATTGAAACTACCAAATGTAATGGTATCAAGGGGTAGTTGTGACATAATAATTAATAAGAACTTCTATCATATGCACAATTAAAAAAAACAATTCGAAAAGAAACTGTTGTTTTTGAAATGGGAACAACTGCCAAATGTAATGGTATCAAAAGGTAATTGTGACATAATAATTAACTAGCATTTGCATCAGATGTTGCAAAGGAAACACCGTAAGGCATAAATTAAAGAACACAAATACAACACAAGATTACTTTGATAAATAATAAAAATATATTGACCACTCAAATCAATGCCCCATTAACTGGAACCACTTAGTAGACATATCTATCAACATTAGGATTATACACAATGATCAAGAAATTTCCCATATACAAACAACACCTTCCACAACAACCTTTTGTCACGTCCACATTTTAAAAAATGCCTTGGAACATGATTGGAATCTCCCATATTGTCTTTTTCATTATGCAGATAAATCTTCCCTATTGCTATTTTGATCATGAATATTGTTAGTTCATTGTTGTAAAGTGTTAGTGTGTTAAAATATACAAACAGCACGTTCCACAACAACCTTTTGTCACATCCACATTTTAAAAAATGCCTTGGAACATGATTGGAATCTCCCATATTGCCTTTTTCATTACGCAGAAAATCCTTCGATCAAGTGTTGTGTAATGTGCAAGACTAATCTTTGTGGGGAAGTCACCGTTGTACACTATGATCCTTTAGAGCCTTTCAGGATTTTAGACTCTCTTTCAAAATGTTGGTATTTATATCGGGGCCTACCTTCTAAAGAGTGGTTGTTACCGACGGAGTCACAGATGAGGCTTTATTTAATAAGCAAGGAATATTTTCCCTCGTACTCCAACTTTAGAGTACAAGACACTAAAAAAATTATGCAGCTGAAAGTGATCCATCTTCAAGATATTTTTCTTGTCAGTTACGAACAAAATGTTTAAAACCTCAGTTCTGCGAAGAACTCTGTTAAGCTGGAATGTAAGAGTTTGCCTTGTATTTGACAAGAGCTTGAGAAAAACTTCGCAGAGGAAATCGTTCAATAGGAGGGTTTCCTTTTCCCTTTTTCAGTTATATCTGTGATCATGAGTTTCCATTAACCCACAAGTTTCTTCGGATCAAGGTCTGATCCGTGAGTATTGAAAACTGTTTTCAGCACAAATTCACCTTAACATAAGCAGGTTTCAGTCTTTTAACATACATCTCATAAGTCCTGACTAATGAGACAACCGACTAGGCTAAACTGCTGAAACCTATGTGATTCCATTCTAACTAACTTGAATGCATGCTGAGACGAATTGATTCAAGGTAAAATATTTGCAAAAACAATAGTTCCCAGAAGAAAAGGTTTCAAACATGTTGAAGAAAATAAATATGAAGAGATCGAAAAAACATAACTAATTCATATTGAAACTCCTGTCTGCTTAAAGTATTGCTTGCAAAGAAAAACTGAAGATGATTCGTCCTTTTAACTAAAAAGGAAAAATTCCTCCATTTGCTCATACAATGCAAATGTACCTATACTGTTTGTTGAGAAATTGCTGCCATCCATGCTCTAAATGCCTTTAAAGAAGATAATCTTGGGGAGAAAATAAACAATAGCAGGGATATATGCCTTCAAGATTAAAATTGATGAACAGGAAGATTGCACCGAGAGTCTTATTCTTTCTGGTGAAACACATCAGAGTGAATCTATTCCATTCACTCAAGTCGACTGGAGGAGGCCATGCCCTTGGTTCAATTCTCACAACGGAGGAATCCACTTTAGGGCATGGCGTAAAATGCCTCTTGCTCACATCCATAAGGAGCTTGGTACTGGCCAGAAGATCCACATTGACAGCCAGGGGATTGAAAAGGGAATCACCAGGCTTTGCCACGAGGCGGTGGCCAAATTCCTTCTGAAGCATGAGGGTGGCACTTCGAAACTTGGGCATGGTGGACAAAAGCTTGAAGATGAGCGGAGATGATATCTGGTAAGGTATATTGGCTACACATATGTCAAAAGTTGGCAAGTCTGTTCGTAGTATGTCCCCTCGCACCAACTGTCCATAACAGAAAAGAAAAAGGAGATAGTCATATTAGAGAAGAGCAACTTTGATTTATCGTAATCCCAAAAATTAATAAGGTATCACCAAAGACAGCAATCACAAGGAACAAAAAAGGAATTGCAAGAGACAATTACGAAGACATCACAAGGGAACCTGCAAAGCACATAGCTTAGGCTAACTTTGCAGTAAACAGAATCTCTTTCCAGTGCATTTTCCTTGTAAATCTGGCAGAAATTTTGCCAGAATCTTGGAATTACAGGTTTGAATTGCATAAATTTAATACTGAGGTGCCCAATTGGACATAAGGGGGTAGGGAATCCATCTGCAACATCAAATTTGCAAAAAGAAGAAGTGTTTTATTGCCAAAATTGGCATTTTTCATTGCCAGACAGAAAGTGCAGTATGTTACAAGATTATGGCTTCCCAAAGCACACAGGTACTTCTAAGCATCATTAGATTGGAGAAAGGTAGTAACTGAAGAAAAGAAGGCTGCTATCACATAAGCATGAGGACTTCACCCCATAGCCAGTTTTCATCGCATAGGCATGAGAAATTCACCCTAAACCCAGTTTTCAGATTGGCAAAGATTTGAAAAAGTTTTAATGTATGTGGTATTTCACAAATAAACATTCTTCAGTATTGTTGTCAATGTAGGATTTTTTTTTGGTTGATGTTTCCAGTTTACAAATGCAGCAAGCGCACCCTTCTCCATTATGGGATTATCACGATGAACTGAAGTCAGGTCATGCAGAAAGCATGGCCATTTCCATTATGTGAATATCACAACGAACTATAGCAGGCTGACAACAGATATTCGAAAACATATGTCTCAGTGATTGTGGCAGAAGACCTACACCTTGCCCCATCCACATGGAGCCGGAGCCTGAGCCGCTGCTTACACAGGTGCATAGAAGCAACAGCTCATGAAGGGAAAACATGTCTCTGAGGATTTGAAACTTGGGGTGGGCATGAAGAGTCACAATCCATGTGGAATTGACATATTGTTAATGAGGTAAATAAGGTGAATGAATGTAAAAACAAGATGCAAAGGAAATTGGAACTCACCTCCAATCTCTGAGCCATTTCGGTCCCCTTTATGCGTTTGTGAACTACTTCGATCATCCGGGGATCAATCTCGACTGCGATGACTCTGTGGGCGGCCTGCAGCAACTCTAGGGTTAGATTTCCAGTACCCGGGCCGATTTCCAGGACGGTATCACTTTCTCTCATGTCCGCTTTCTCAACGGTGGATTTGAGAACACCAGGATTTGTGAGAATGTGGGATTTGTGAGAATGTGCTGCCTGCTCAGTACAGCCTTGGGATCAATCAACTCCACCCACAGACAGTACAAGAAAAGCCCGCCAACAGGGTTAGTGGGACGCATGTAGCACTAGAGAGCCCGGTTTAGCTGCACTGATGAAACTATTCGATTCGCCAAATGAAACGCCCAAACCGTTTGGGCAACCCTTTTGAATCAACGATCAACAGTTGAAATTGTTGCAATCGTCTAACATATAATCGTGTGGCTTACACGATGATAGGTAAGCAGAGAGGGGAGTTGATTTCAGAGGGAAACGCCTTACGGCGTAATAAGAACTTGCATCATATGCACAATTAGAAAAAACAACTCAAAAGGAAACTGTTGTTTTTCAAATGGGAGTTTCTAAAATGGGACTTAAGTTTTAACATGAAAAGAAATTTACAAATTCAACATTCCTAAAATTCTAATTTTTTCATTCCTAAAATTCTAATTTCAGGAAAAATGAAATTTAAAAAAAAATTGACAATTTGACAGCACTTCTTAAAAAATTTTAAGATATTATTCCAAATTTTTTTTTAAATGACAAAAATCAATTTTTAATTTTTTTTTGACTGGTAAAATTTTCTTCTTACTTCTCTGACTTGCCAGAGACCCTTTGAAGGGGTCTGACGTGTTCAATTTTGATCCCTGCTCGTAAGCCAACTTAAGCAACAAAAAACCCATGTGGTAAAAAATTGAGCCACTATAAGAAATGCAACTACACAAGTAGAAAAGCACAACACAATTGGAAACCTTGACAAACTATATCCATTCGATAGGAAAGTGGAAAGCCTCTGAAGGACTGGGCAGATCACACAATGCTCTGATACCAATTGATAGAAATTCAGTACACAGCTATAGCCGGTAACTAATCGTAAAACCACACATGAATTAACAGAACATGAAGCAACTATGGCTGCATACAATTTGGACTGTGCGTCCGGACTATCTACCTACTTCTATCCTAGCTCAACTGTATTTATACAATACTATTAAGTCAGTTAAGGCCTCTTCAGGCTTGAAGGGGCATGGCGGTGAGTATGGCAGGGGCGCCTCTTTGATGCAGGACAAGTCATGGTGGTGAGGCGGTGAGGCGATGTTCAGCGCAGTGGTGGTGGTGTGTTGTTAGGAGTAATTATTTCCAACACTCCCCCTTAATTACGACTGGCAAGTTAACCATGACTTAACAAAACTTAAACATGCCTGCTGGTCTAAGTCTCAGCTAGGCTTACAATGATTCAAAACTTTGACATCAACTCTTGTGCTCTATTTCTTTTTCCTTTTCTTCCAGATCCTATATCCTCTAAATTGCTTCATCTTTGTCTTTTTGGCGTAGGTTCCAAATTTCAATTTCTTCATTTGTTGTTGCAGCTCTACCAAAACATAGAAAATTATTTCAGGTTGTCCATGGATGTCTTCTACGTCTTCAAAAATTTGTTTGTATGTGGACTGCTGCCACATGTCATCTTCTATAGTTTTCTCTTCATCATCAATCTTCTGATTATCAATTTGCTACAACATAAGTTAAAGAGAATAAAAATCCTTAATATATAATTTTTTTTAATGGAAATGGATTTGTGAGGCAGGTAACCGGAGAGACATAGTGACATTGTGATTATTACACATGCAAGAGCATTATACATGACAAAAAGACCGAGGAGATCTTGCTATAGTAGCGGGCTCTTTTAATATAATTTAAGTTAAAATTATGTAATTAAAGGACGAGAATAATGAAATCGAGATTTGATTTTAGAGATTTAGTCAAGAAATGAGAAAAAAATTCCAGGCTAAAATTTGATTAGAAGATAAAGAAAATAGTGAAGATATTCTTAGCATATTTGAATCTAGTAACAAATAGAAAAAATCAAGGATTTGTTAGAGATCGTCTAAGGTTTTTTGGGATTTAAAAACATTTAAGGAGGTAGTTTAGGATCTAAATATGTTGTAGGTCTATAAGACATGGCGGTGTGGGCATGGTAAAGAAAGGCCCTTGTTGTGAATGAGGCCAAGGCCAATTTGTATATAATTTATGTGAAATAAAAATGGGTGAATTCATATATCTAGATCTTCTTGCTTATTGAGTTTGAATTAATTAATTGTGTGTGTATATTGTGCGTTGTAAGGAAATTGAAGGGATGAATTCACTGCTCATCCATTGTGAATGACATGGATACTCGTCGGAACCAAAGTGGTATCAAAGCAATTGGTACGGTGAGTTGGGTCAATGGTAAGTTGCGTGAACTGTTGGTGCTGTGAACTACCTATGGACACTTGCATGGAATAGAGTCACTAGTTGTGAATTTCCATGCCAAAATTGCAGAAGAAAAAGTCGCGGATAGTGGCCGAGTGAAAATTCTACTTGATGCTTCTCTATGTTGCCAACGTGGTTCTCACAAGATCCATGTGTTTTCTGTGGGCTGGTGGAAACTTGAATCGTCGCCTAGAAGTGATCTGATGTAGAAAAAAACATGGAAAAGAGAGACTATGGCGTTGAACTATGTTTAAATTTTACATTGGACCTGCAAGTGTTACGTTGCTAGTCAGAAGACATGGAGATCATGTGTCATATCAATATGTCAAAGGGAAACCTCACGATACGCTGTTGGATTATGAGGTATGCAAGTTAGGGGGCATAGGAGTGGATTTGTCATGTATATAGAGTTGCTTTCCTTTTGAACTAGGAAGATCCGAAGAAAAACTCCACATAGAGAGTAAAAAATCAAGCAGAGGTCATTTTGTTGTTGTGAATCTTGTTTATTCTCTATGTACTTGTGGTGTGTTCCTTCAAACATCACTGTTGCGTGTTCCTTCAAAATGATCTGTGTTCCTTCGAAATGATCTGCAAGGGCCTTATGGAAAATGGTCATAGGAGGTATGGAATTTGGTTTGAAACGACTTAGTCATCCTAGTTTTTTACTAGGAAGATGAAGAAACATTAGCTTAGAAGAAGTTAAAAGTGGCCTCAGAGCAACCAAAGTCGCTGAATTTCATATGTTGATCATTTTTCGCTCTATAGATCATTGTAGTTTTCTAGGTAGATCATTTAGTCAAAGGTTTTTGGCATTTTGTGAAGATCTGTAGTGCATACACTCTCCTAATATTTTTTTTATTGTACAAACTTGTTGCATGTAAAACCGTTGACATGTGGATTGTTGCGTGTAGTCCCTTGCATGGATCTGGTGTAATTATTTTTAATCTGCGCAATGATTTATTGGTAAGGAACCCGTTGAGATGAGTGAATCAATGAGAAATAAGGAATTAAGAATACACCTCTCTATTAAAACAAAGGTTTCCTAACGCAATATTCCCATAAACTTAGAATCACATATTTTTTATTGATTATAATGTGTGCATTTTGTTGATGTAATTACAGAATCTCAAGAGGAGACAAGTCTCGACATGACCTATAGCACTTGAAACCTTGCCATAGCAAAAGGTCTTGGTTTATATCATATTACATATTTATGTCCGTAAATAAAACGATAATGTCGAGTGCAAATTCGATGGGAGAGAATCTTTACATTGTGGCTTAGTTAGCAAATTTAGTGCAGTTTCCAACTAAAGCATAGGACCTATTATAAAGTGAAAAAACGTATGGTGCAACCTCGGAAATTGGTATTACAAATATGATCTTATGAAATCATAGTCATTTAAAACTAAAGAATAAAATTCCATTTGCAAACTACAGATCATTATAGGAGAATTGTTGATGGAAAGTATTGAAAAACTACGCTCACAGTGGAGTTGAATCTAATTGCATGTAATCTCCAAATAAGGAATTGTAGTAGACCCTAAAAAGTTCAAAGAAATACTTATTTGACATGTCCCTAAAGCTATAATTTGAGGGTATCAAATGATAGTACAGAAGGATTATTGAAGGGTTTTACCTATTTAGAGAAACAATCAATAAAAGATCTTAAATATTTTGAGGGTATCAAATGATAGTATAGAAGGATTATTGAAGGGTTTTACCTTTTTAAAGAAACAATGAATCAAATTTGAGTGGACTCATAAGTGCCGAGAGATTTTTGAACAAATGAAATATTTATTAAGAGTTGCATTCATACTCAAATTTGTTAATACTAATAAATAATATACAATATGTATAGATGCTTGGTTATACAAATTAGGTGGGGTATTAATGCATGATAATTATGTAATATCTTATGAATCTAGGAAAACGAAATATCATGAAAAGAACTATGTTGTGTATGGTTTCGAACTAACTAGAGAACTACATGAATTAAACTTGTGGAAGTATTACTTGTTAATAAGTAATTTTACACTAATTTTTTACCATATTAGGCAAAAGTACTTTTTAAGCTAGCCCGATTTAAATGTAAGACATGTTATATGGATGACATATCTAAGTGAGTTTGATTTTGTTATCTAAGATATTAAGGGAAAATAAAATAAAGTTGTAGATGATTTGAACATAAGTGTAAAATAGGTTTGCATAATTTCTATAAGTAGTGTTAAAGAAGACCTTATTAGAAAATTAAAAGAATAGACTTAGAGGATCTGACATATAGACAAATACAAGAGAAGCTAATAACCAAAGACAACCAAAACAAAGGATCAAAATATTCCATAAGTAAATATGATTTGTTAACCTTCAAAAATAGAATTTAAGTTGATAATGTGGTCAAATTTAAACAACTAATTTTAAATGAGCAACACAAAAAATGTTTTTCAACTCATCTTAGATACCAAAAAATTATTTCAACACTTCGGAATGAATTTTGTTGGCCTAGAATGAAAGGGGAGGTAGATGAATATTTAGCAAAGTGTCATGAATGGAAAAAAGTAAAAGTTAAACATCAACATCATGCTCAATTAATTACTGAACCCCTTTCCCATTTTAGAATAGAAATGGAAAACTATTTCCTTATATTTTACTACAGGGCTACCTAGAACTAGAAAGCAACATGGTTCACATGGTTGTAGTAGATAAATTCACTAAATAAGCCCACTTCATACTAGTTCAATCAATATATAAGGATGTTCATATAGTTTGAATTTTCATGAAAGATATTTTTAGATTGCATGGAATGCCAAAACCTATTACATGTAATAGGGATGCAAAATTTACTTCAATTTTTAGAAAGCACTTTTTGTAGAAATGGGTACATAATTGAATTGCAATATTGCTTACCATCCTCAAACACATGAAAAAATTGGAGAACTAATTGGATTATTGAGTATATTCTTCACATGTATGTAATGGATCAATTCCCTAAGTGGGAAGATTATATACATATGTTTGAGTTTGATTACAATAATAGTAACTATGAATCTCTTAAAATGAGTCCCTTTGAAGTCCTTTATGGAAGAAAATGTCATAATCCATTGCAGTGGACTAAAGAAAAAGATATACTAGTTTCGGGATATGATCTATTGCAAGAGATGGAGAATATAGTCTAAAAGGTAAAACAAGACTTAAAGGTAGCTCAAGACAACAAGAAAGTGAATGCATATATGAAGAGGACTCGTAAATATATAATGTGGGGGGACATGTGTACATTAAACTTAAGAATAAGAAAATCTTATCGAAAGTGAGAAGTTGTGCTAAATTACTAACTATGTTATGTGGATCATTTGAAATACTAGCTACAATATGACTAATGGCCTACCAGCTAACACTACAAACCCACATAAAAGTACACATTGTATTTCATGTATCACTTTGAAAGAAATATTTTCATGATACAACTCATATTATTGATTGGAATGTGGTATAGGTGAAACCAAAAGGAGAGTTCAAGGTTGAGCCTCTCCAAATTTTATAAAGGAGGGAAAATTTACTTCGGAATCGATCCATCACTCTAGTTAAAATAAAATGGAAGCATTTTGGTCCTAGGGAGGCCACCTTGAATATGGTAGAGAAAAGGCAACAAGAATTTTCTTCACTTTTCCTGAAGTGATCATGAATGTAGAGGAAAAGCCAAGGATGGCATTCATTTAAAAGGAGGGGAAATGTACTGCTCATGATGTAATTATTTTTTATGTGAATTTATGGTCGTACAATTCTTGTAAATAATTAAGCCATGATAATAGTCACGGGGATAAGACTAAGTCAAATATCCTTAATGACAGATGTAAGTATTAACATATTTTTATGAAAGAAATATCTTTTTATCTCACTTATTGTTTATTTGAAAATATAAAAGGAGCCAACACGTGAGTAGTCGGGCTAACCTACTGTCAACAAATCAATTACAAATCTGTTGGAGTCAAAGAAGGGACAATTTTTGAAGTGACAACTGTCACATATTAAACTGATTTCTAACCTCAAAAGACTAGCATGATGGGAGGAAAAGGTCATGCATGGGTGTGGAGAGAGAAGGGAGATGGTGGGAGATAAAGAAAATTTGAGGGAAGGAATTCCAACTAGAAGTACTTGAAAGAAGAGAAAGAGATAGATATTGAACTAGAAATATGTTTCTAGGGTCTATGGAGGAAGATATGAAATGGTGATTAGGATTACTGAGAGAAGAGTGACCTAAGGCTCGAGAGAAACTGCTATAAAAGTGGCTAATTTTGTTGGGTGGAATTTCTTTTCCTTTTATATTTCCAAATAAAAGATAACATAACAATTTTAACTCAACATTTTGTTTGATGAGATATTTTAAGAGTTGTTTTTAATAGAAAATGAATGTATGCACAGGATGGAAGAATAAATAGTTAGACATGTAGTAGCAATTCATTAAAGGGACTTTGATAAGTATATTAATTATTGACATGAGTTGTTTCTTTAGTTAAATATTCTAAAAATGGGGGAAAAACTATCTTCTAGATGTTGGTATTGGTACATAGGATAAGCAAGCTTAGAAAAGTCCCAATCATGTGCAAAAGAATATCCTATGTAATACTCATTGACAAATGTATTTCTCACTTTTAGTATGCAAAACCTTGAAGAGTAGTGGCGGAAACCTTTGGAATAGAAAAATTGTAGATAACATTTTATGCACAAGTAATACTCAAGAAATTACGAGTCTAATTGGGCTAAGGTTTACTGAGAAGAAAATAATAAGTAAACTTAGCGAATATTGACTCAGAATAGATGTTAGAGGATATAAACCATTGAATAGTGACAGACAATGGTCTCTCCCTATGTAATCAATATAATGTGAGAAGAGGAAAAGCACAAATATAAAAACTATGGCAAGTAACTTACTTGATGAAAGGGCTGAGAAGCTATGCATGAATAAAAACATATCCAATAATGGACTTAATCCTTGAATATAAGGCACTGGATACAACCAAATAAGTTAAATTCGTTATATTGAAAGGTCTAAAATTGATAAGAAAATGTAATGATACTTGAATTTACATTTCTTATTGATTAATAAACTACTTCATTCATAGAATTTGGAAGATAGAAAAACTAAAAAAAAAAATTATTAAAAAAAAAATAATTTTCAACGTTATGTGGCTACAATCATGATGCTTTAGCAACATTTAAGAGTAAATTGAAGGATGGGTAGTCTGGCATGCTTGTCAAAAAGAAAATTGTATAAATATAAGTACATACATCTTTATTCTTAGTATTAGAAACTCATATAAATATAGTTGTTTCAATGTACACTTATATCTTTAAGCTTAGTATTAGAAACTCATATAAATATAGTTGTATACATTAAAATGTATGAGTTGTGTTAGGCTCACTACTAAAACAAAATTTATTAAAAAAACCAAATGGTAAAAATTTATTCCACTTAAGGCTACGACCTCTAAAGGCAGGTGGGAACTTGTAAGCTAAAACATAAGCTAAAACAAAATAAATTCAAAAAATAATAAGGTATGAGGAATATTTTTTAGTATTAAGTTCATTCCACAATAAACCTTGATATAATTAATCCTAATTTTGAGCAAACAAAATAGAAATGATCCTTTAGTAGGCTATACAAAATCCCTACAAAACATAAAAAAAATTACTATGAATTTTACCTAAGAAGGATTTCCTCATCCATCGAAGCCTCTGGAACCTATTGGAAGATGGAATTTATAAATATTTTGAGTATTGTAGTAAAATAAGACTGAAAATATTGACCCTGCTTGTATATTAATAACATAAAGTTGAACTTTTACGATTACTTGTGGCTCAGGGCAACCGAAGTAAGGATAATCTTTCTAGGAGAAAACCTACACGAAATCAAAGGAAAATACCAGTATAGAATAAGTATGGGTTAAGGTTTTAAAGAAATAATAACATCATCCTCCAAGTGGGGAAAAGTTCTATAACAATTTACCATAACAATGATAAACTGAAATAAAACTAGGATGTCAACGCATTAAACCCTAGTGATGAAAAATTTACCTGCAAACTCTTGCCACCAAGGCATGTTTTTGGAAATATGGATAGAAGACCATAATAACTTCATTTATACCTATGCAAGGATAGATAAGGTAACTAAGAGTTCTATAAATCCAAATAAGGAAACCCTTTGAGTAACCGAGGGGAAAATTTAAAGGAAGTAAGAAAACAATCAACAACCCTTGAAAATTACTTGCTTAAAACCTCAATGTGATGAGTAATGGAGCTAAGTATGAGAATGAGAATGAGAACATCATCTCAAGATAAAAATTTAATAATAATCAACAATATTACCATCATCAGAGATGGGAAAGCCCTTGTTTGATGGTGAAAAGGTGAAATTCCCTTTAAATTTTCTTGGGCTTACATAAAAACATAATCAACCAGCTATTCTCTCAAACCCTGACTAATTTCAAGAAAGGAATCAATATTTTGTCAACCCTATGTAACCACTAGTAGAAAATGATGAAATTAGTGACTAGGTTACTAAAAACGTTACTCACCACAACTTCTCCAAGTGAAATACTACAAAAAATGAGCAATATTAAGTGTCCTAACTATAAATGACTAATTTAGTCCCGTGTTAAAATATATGAATAGATAATTTATAATATAACTAAAAATGACTAACATGAATGACTAATTTACTTTAGGAATAAAAATATAACTACCTAAGAAGTAATACAATAATACAAATTAGTCATTTATGTTAGTCATTTTAATTGTATCACTTCAACAATCTAAATTTACAATTGCTAGGGGATTCAAAAGTTGTTATAGATTGGATAAAAGGTTATACTTACTTAAACACTTCTTCATTAGATCGATAGATGATTAGAATTGTGGAGCTTATTAGAATATTCAGGTTTATATCCTTTGATCACATTCATAAGGAATTAAATTCAAAAGCTTATTATTGGGTCAAATGGGAGTGGACTTACAACTTGATCAAATACATTATAAATAATACCTACAAAGAGAATAGTACATTATGGAGAATAACAAAACAAATATTATTCCTTAGTATTAAATTAACACTTCATTTAACATTACAACCTTAAATAATTAAAAAAATTAACACCAAATACACCTATAAATATATTTATACATTCCTTACTTTAACAATTATGATGATCACCATAAATTTTGAAAAATTTAATATATATATAATTACTTCCCTACACTAATTGTGATGCTCATTGTTGACCCCTAAGAGCCTAAAAAAAGTTACTCTAAAATGTCCTTTACCTCAACTAACCATAAAGTAGACCCGCAAAATTGCTAATCAACTCTCAATTCAAGAGTAATACCTTAGTTATGCGGAAAATTTGAAAAATATTATTTATCTTATTCAAGAACCAAACCAAATAAGAATGCCCTAAATTGAATGTATAGTAATTTACTTTTTCGCCAAGAAAGAACTATGCCTAAACTACATTTGCCATATACAAATTGTGTCTCTATTCATATTTACGTATATGTTCTTATAGTTACAAATCCCCGCATTTCTTCATAGGTAGTTTTCCAACATGGCACACAAGCAAGTTTCATTTGCACATGAATTGATATTATATACGATTATCATTGTTGTAAGTTTCTTGATTCTAGTTGTAGGGCTCAAGCATCTCAATCCTAACAAAGACACGTCAATAAAGGCAACATAACGAAAGAAGGAAATCAAAAAACGTTTTGGTCGGCATCACATACTATGAAATCCTTATGAGGTATTCATCAAAATCCCTTGGATGGTATTTGATCAATATTTAAAAATTCTTATTCCCCAATCAAAACCAAAGAATATATACAAATTTTAATGGTCAAATCTATGTTTACTCCATCCACCCTCGAAAACAGAATTCAGGTATGTACGCATAAATTACGAATTATTTATACTTAAAAAAAATGTGAACTTTTGTTTCAAACGCGGGACCTAAAAAACATTAGATTTTACATAAAATGCCACACGTGTGAATCATTGTTTATCTTGAAAATTTAGCCAGTATTCATGGCATAACATTTTGGTTTATTTCTTATTATACATTGATTTTGATTTCAAACTTTGAATTGATTAATCACTTAATTTTTTATCTCTATTTTTGCCTTCAAGGTCATTTTTATTAATTTTTTTCGCTCAATAATTCATTAATTCATTAATTTTTGTTTCAAAATTTTGGGTCCCAAACTTTTTATATTTGAAATTTCTTCCCCTAGACTTTTGAAGCATTGCAATTGGTATGAATAATTTAAGCACCACAATTGACCTATTTCCATGGGCATTAGGGCCTTAGAAATATGAAACAATACTCACATGCACTTCCTTCATAGATGTCATGTGAGGGGATACTCTTCTGTCAAACTAGATATCTCCAACTCCTTGTTTATGTCTTCCGGGAATTGGAATTTGGTAGGTGGCCTTCCACATCACCATAGTTTCTACTAAAATATAACCCCATGAATATAAGAATCATTTATGCTCTTGAAATTTTTCTCTAATGGTTGCTACTATCGATTTTCTAAATAATATTCCAAATCCAAGCCCCCACTCCCTAGAACATAAAACAATTTGTTCCTTCACAATCTAATTTCTCACAAACTCTAAATTTTCAAATTTGTTTCTAAAGTGTAATTTCCCCCCTTAAATGTTAATTTAAGCCTTGTAAGTACTTGATCACCTCGCTCTGTATTACTAGTACAATTTTTCTTTGATGGGGTTTTAGCCATAATTTTCATTATGGTAAAATTTAACTGTTTGTAAATGTGTGAATACAAATTGTTGCTCCCATTATGACTTTTCATGCTATGAATCGATGAGAGAAATTTGTAAGGTTGAATCATTTTGATCTCCATGTATACTTATAAATATTTGTTTATCTACCCATCTGAGCGTTATTACACATATACAATAATTTTATATTCACTGTATCCTTTTTTTATTCTAGTTTTATTGTTACAACCATGTTTTTGGATTGTGATTCCTTTCTCTTACATGCTGATAGAGATTGTGATGTTATCAACACAGAAGATATTATTGTAACCTTTGAATCAATTGGAGTGTTATAAAATGTTAAATAAGAAATGTATGAGTGAGTTATTCTTCCATTACAAAGGCCTAATTCGTTTGGGCGGTGAAAGCTCCTTAAATTCCAAAAGGATTTTTAGTGTATGGTCCATCTGGATCTAGGAAATCATTACTTGAAAATGTAATATAAAGAAAAAGAGGGGTTATTTTCATGAACTTAAGGCTAGCCAATACAATGGGGAAATGGTTTGGGGATTCTTAAAAGCTTCATATGTTAACATCCCTACCTTAGTATTGTTTGAATTCTTACAAGCACTTTCTTGCACTCACAGTATATTTTTCTGTTACTTTTTTTCATTATGATAGCTTGATACCTGCTTGGTCATTTTTGGCTTGTTCTAGTAATTTTTTTTAGTAGATATTGCTAGGATAATATACTATTTTTGTATATATGCCTTGATTTCTAATATATATGGCTTTACTTGAATCTTGATACATGATGGAAAATAGATGTTTTGGGGTGCTTCAGTTTAAGGATGGGAAAGGAGATCATGATAGTTTTATTAAAATGTTCTAGCTAAACACAATGGTTGTTGACATGGAATTGCAACTTTTAAATTGTTCAATTTTGAAAGTACAAATAAAATTATCTCCAATTTAAAATGTATGAAATGAAGGAATTTTTTCTTAGTACAATAGTTACCATTTATGTGTTTCATAACATCGTAGTGCAATGTCTTTCACTTCTTATAGTGAACCTTAATATTTATCTTGAGATCAAATTTTATCATTAAAATTGAATCCTATTGGTGAAACTTTATAAGCCCTCCTAAATAGTATCGTAAGTCAAAATTCAATAATATAGTTGAGAATAAAAGGTAAACCATACACATAAAATGTATATTACAGAAATCCCTTCATATCCGATAACATAAAAGAAACATTAGAGATGTGTTTTGGGAATAAATACAATAAATTTATTTAATTCTATTGACCTAAGGATGAGAAAATTGAGTTTTTGTATCTTTTATAAGGAAAACCTCAAATGTTGACAAGAGTTTGATTTATTGGCCCTTTTGTTTCATGTAAAAATTTACTTCCCATACAATTGGGAAGTGCATGTGTCATATTTCTAGTTGGAAACTTTGAAAGATCTTAGTGAACTTCCATTAAAATGTTCAACAATTTAAGTTGCTTTAAGCATATTTCTTCGAAATATTAGGAACAAACAAACAATTGAGATGCAATCATTTGATTGAAATTCTCAATTCAATTTTTTTATTGTTTTTATACTAAAAATATGTAACCTAGTCAAAGGTTGTACCAAGATAACAAATTGAACATTTACTAGAAAAAAAGTGTTATATTTGCCTTTTTCTCTATTGGTTCATGCATTATGATTTATTATGTTGTGATTTTGAGAGTCAATGTTTTATACAATACATGATCCAACTTCATGGCATATTCGACCAAGTTATGTTGGACTTGTTGTAGTTAGAGGTTGAGTTGCAATCTTGGTTAGAGGTCGAGTTACAGTCTTTCTAGGCCGAATTATAAACCTAGTTGGATGTTGAGTTTTGTTGGAGATTTAGTTGTAACCTTTTTGGAGGATGAATTCTAGTATGATATACGTATAAGCTTCAAGGAGGGAAAAGTTTATATTGAACAAGTTCCTAGCCTGAATATTGTCACTTGAACAATAAAACTATTGTAAGTTACAATGGTTAACCAAAATATTAAAAATTTCAATAATCACTTATGGTGGGATCCCTTTGACAATCATTGCTAACTTTTTCAAAATACAATTCCATTAAGAATTTCATCAAGATCTAGTACTATTATGGATTGTAGGGTTATCACATAGGGTCATGTTGAAGCCCCAAAAAACGGGTCGACAACAAGGGGAATACCCGCCCGGTCCGGACCTTGGTTGGCAGCTCCTTATCCGTTTGGTATAGTGGGTCCGACTGGGGATAATGGGACCAGTTTCCCAATCTATGGGTGTGTGTGTGTAGAATTGGATGTTGCTGATCTAACAGTAACTATCTAAGCTATTCTAATTCAAACTTTAATCTAATTTTATACTATGGTAATCTAATAAAAACAACACATCTAATCTATGCTAACCCGGGATGTAATTCTTCTATTATGCGATCTAAAGAGATTTCATATAACAACTGGTAATAAAGATCATTCAGTGATTATAAGAAAGGAAATCAATTAAGATGAACTATTTCGCATAAAAAGTTAGGCAAAACAGTTGTGAGCAGCATATCGCATAATAAGCTATTCATACATTAAACATAAATAAATAGCTACCACCGTACAAAAGTGCCAAATGGTAACTCAAGCATTCATGCAATAACATATAAACAACTAAAAACTGTATATCACTTTAACATATAAGCAGAAATGGTCAAGAGATAAAAGTACCATTTATGACTGGTCCTACTCATAAGCTTCAAGCAATAATGATTTATTTCTCCTTGCTCTAACATCTACTAAGAGTACAGAAGTGCAACATCAGTAGCAGATATCAAATGCAAACATCAACAAATCTTGATCCATTCATTCACCAAAACCTCCTCTGAGGGTGCAAAAGTGCATGCTCTGAGGACAAGTTTTTGATAAATTTCTGGACCCTTCTCTAAATGCATGAGAAGGGTTTAAATACTACTAACTAAATAACTTAATTACACATATTCAGGATATGGTTTAAATGACCACCCTTTTTCTAAGAAAAATTATTTCTAAAAATTAAATCTAATATCTAACTATTTCTGCATTTGCTCCTTAATGTTGCGAGCATTCAATATTTGCCTGGGTAGAGTCGGCTGACTGTCTTCTGCTTTTGGTTGAGCTAAGAAAACAGAAATGGCAAGCGCTGACACCATTTTTTCCAGCAAAAATAGCAGATATGCTTTGAGAATCATCTCTGGCTATGTGGATTTACTGTGTATGCTCAGTAATAACCCAAATTCCACTTGATTAACCCTCAAATTGCCTCTGCCTTTGCTTTCTTGCGTTTCCAGGCTTACAAGTGACTAAGCAGTTAAGGACTTTGCTTTTTGAGCAATTTTCTCAGCGATGTGCGATTAGCGCTAATCGCGCATCGAAAACTGCCTCCGTTCTTTGATCCGGGCCTTTTTGGTGCGTTTTTCACCTTTAGCACCTTTCCTTCACCGGGTATAAGCTTTAAAATTTTGCGAACATACTGCTTTTATGAACTTCTACCCTTGAGCGTTAAAATTGCCTATTGATATCAGCATTGTTCAGCTATTCATTGAACCATGGCTCTGACTGATAAATCTGTAATGGATAGCTCAGCAGCGCTATGGAATTCGCGGCTCTGTTGCATGCGGTATCCGTTCATGAGGGCATTTCTTCTCTGCTTCCGAGCATTGGAGCTTTACCCTTTTTCCTTAATCGCTCCCTGCACATTGCTTCATGTTGTTTCTGTTTTTCATTCCTGTAGTTCAAACATAAGGAGAGAGTAATGAAAATTGACAAGAAAGCTCTGAGCTCTACGGATGTACAAAAACATGCCACCTGACGTGAACTAACTCTTCGAAAAACACAAAACTGTCTTTCATTATTACTTGGCGTACATTCATTAATTTTCATTAATGCGCGTATTCAATTTTTCTTGAATGTTGAGCCGGGGAAAATCTGCGATGGACGATCTCTAAGATTCGCATCGCAGCGTCGCATCATCGCGTTATCGCGTTATCGCATTTTCATCAAGATGTGTTATCGTAGGGTTAACCGATCACGTTTATTGCAGAATCGCAGATTGTTGTTTCGCGCGATCGCAAGATCGCCGATCGCAGTATCGCATTATCGCAGGATCACAGATTGTTACAATTCGTTAAATAGTTATGTGTTGTTTTTGCAATGTTGCGATATGCGATGTCGCATATCGGCCATTGGCGATTTCTTAAAGTTTTCGTTTGTGAGCATTTCTTAATGCATGCGATGCGATGGATTTCGCGTCGCACTCTTGCAGTTTATCATTCTACTCACAAGGAAATATCCTATCTTCTTCGTGCGATGCGATATTTTCTTGAGTATAATACATGAGTTTTAATTGAATTTTTTGAATTATTTACTAAGGGTCCCCACTTACCTAGTGTTATTGCTAATACTAAGTAAGGAGGGGGGTTGTTGGTGACCACAACAGGTCAGTAAAGCTGAGTTTAGTGAAATTTAGATAAACATTCAACACATGCTATGTATTTCCTACTCTTAGATGGAACACCATTCTTTTCTTTGTGGTTCTTTCCTTAATATTGGAGGTGGCTCTCTCTGTTTTCCCTTTATGGATTTCATGTTGGATTTGTAATTTAATCTAGGACTTTTCATAGCAGCAATCTACATTCACCCTGAAATATATACATAGTGTATATGTACAACACAACTTGTATCCAATTTGGTTTTATGGGGGATTAACATTGTTTAATTCCCAGCATATTTATTTGATTTTTCATTTTTCGTTTTGGTTATGTGGATGATTAATAGCTTGCATTACATGCATACGCAACTCGACATATCTTAGTTTTGTCTGCAATTTTCCTTTTGGGTGTCATTGTTATTCCAATTTTATTTTTGGGATTTTTAATTCTTAAATCGATAGTGTAGCTACACTTTGTAAATTGAGGATTCAATTCACAAAGATTTACATCTAGGGCTTGTTTGGTTTTTGAATTTTTGTAGGCGGTGCTTCACTTATTACATTTTGTTTAATTTATCCCAAGTTTATTTCAGTATTAAGTGGCAGTGAGGAGGAACTTGGCGTTTCTCAATAGGGAATTGTTATCTCCGTCTTATGTGTTTAACATTTTATTTATATGGTATGGGTGTTCAATTGAGAAGGGAATGACAACTCCTAATTCATGGAATTCATTCTTCACTAATGTTTATAGCTAACCCAAGTGTCGTTTTTCAGGTATTACATTCCTATTGAGAATTGTGAAATGAGCATTTTGTCTTTGCTCCAGTGAGGCCTAGAGTGAACATCGTAGTTCATTAATGTTTATATCAACAAAAATATTAAAATTTCTCTCGATTCTCCCCTCCTATGTCCTATCCAACTATTATCCAATAGTCTCGAGTTGTGGTATTTTAGATTCAAATTTTTTCCAATCTTGTAACTGCATTGATTTTGATCTTTCAAACTACAACTTAAGGTGCTGTCATTTGTTTATACTGCATGTAAGATGGTCAAAATAAACCTTTCATGTTATATTTCGTTTGAGCAGACATGGGAAACAAACTCCTCAATTGTGATGCACCTTGGAAGCTTTGGAATTCTTGTTAGGGAATATGGAGATTCTTCATCTATTGCTAGTTTTGAACAAATTCAACAAATTTAGTCACCTGAAAATAATCCTTTCTTTCTAGCCTGAAGGGTTCCATGTCAGGGATTCGATTTTTTCAAGACATGTTTACCTATTTAAAAATCAAGATAATTCCAAGCGTAATACCTTAGGAAGTAATACTAACAGGTTATATATACCGACACACAAAAATAATTGACTTGGAGGATCAATATTTTTTTTTTTTCTATGTAAAGACTAATTCTATTAAGTGAAGAAAATATAGTACATACAAGCCTGGAAACAGGCTTAGCAGAGAAGCTATGGAGCTGAAGGTGATAGAGAATCAACCTTGCTCCAAAGAGATAGAACAGGGATTACAAAGAAGCAGAGGATTACAAAGGAAGTTATTAATCAAAAGGCTACCTCGAAGGGTTGTTTCCTTCAAATCGACCTTTTTTGCCTTTTTTCTTGCTCACTTTTATCCACCCAGTGGAGTTTGGCTGTGTCATGACAAGTTGTAGATTATTTTGTCCTGAAGGCTGATCATCCTTGTCAGAGTCTGATGGCGAAGAGAGATGGGTACGTTTCTGAGAAATCTGCTGGTTAGAGGGAGTCTCCTAGTGAGCCGAGGGGGTGTCCTTCGGAATTACCTCATTCTGTAGATCAGCTTCAATTTCCTCATCAACCTGCTCATCTGCCTCAGATTCCTCCTCCTCCGAGCTCGAGAAGCTTAAATCGTCCAGCGGACGGGGTGGTTCAAAAGGATTCCATCTCTTGGATTTGGGCTTACGATTCAGATTCTTCTTTTTGTCTTTGAGCTGTGTACATGTACTCTGAAGGTGCCCTGTTTGATGACACTGGCGACAGCGGAAGGCTGTGTTCTCGTAATCCAGTGGTTGAGTCCAATGGAAATCTCCAAACTTGAGATTAATCTGATCCGGCAATCCTTTGCTGATATCTATTTCTGCACATAGTCTGCCATACGTGTAGAGACCATTTTCCCTTCTTGAGGTATCTGTAGCCAGGTATCGCCCCAAAGTGTTTCCAATAGCTAGGAAGACATAGAAATCCCAAAAATGTGCCGGAAGATTCGGGAGCCTGACCCAAATGGGGATCTTGGAGATGACTGCTGTAGAGGGGTCGAAGTCAGGAAACCAGGGGGTTAGAAAAAGCCCAGCTAAACCCCAGAACCAAGGGCCTCTCGTTAAGGCTTTCTGGTAGTCTTCGCTTGATTCAAAAAGCACCATGAAAAAACCTTTTGAACATAAGAAGATTTTACACTTTTTAGTCCAAGAGGTATGGACCCATTGATAAAGATCTGCTGTGCGAGGCCATAAGCCATTAAATCTGCAAATGAGTGCGGATTCTGCAAAGTTCTGGTAGCGGCTTTCAACCCTGGGATTAGACAATTCGATGGAGGGAATTTCCTCTGATTTGTCTACCAGAAACGGCTTTGGAGCTTCATGTAGCTGGGATGCCTTTGAAGAGAACTGAGGTTGAGCAGTATTTTTGCGTGCTGCATCTTTGTAAGAGAAAGAAGGGGCAGAGGAGGTTTGCCCAAATGAACCACCTCTTAGACGGAAAGAAACCCCAATAGACGCGTCCTTTTGAATGCTGTAAAAAGAAAGAGGAAGGGAATGCATAAGCTGCTTACCCTTATACAGCAATCTGAGGCAGGAGGAGGGAATCCCCAGCCGGTATTCAAGTTTTTGCAGAAGATCCTGTACTAGATCTGTTGCGCAGGCCCATAACATTGTCATTTTGCCGGAAAGATTGACTTGGATCTGGAATGCGTGAGATTCTTCTGGTGATTCCAACTGGTTCACGATCGAGAACTGCTTCAGAGTTGAACTCGTCTGAACTTGCCTCCTGCGAGCTTCTTGTCCATCGATCTGGGTTTTTTTAAAGCCCCAAGATTTTCTGGGCTCCAGATTTGATGGTTTACCTGCAGATCTGATCATCTGACTACCATGCATAGTCTGTGCACCCGATTCAGAGCAGATCCATGGCCCTTGACATCGGATCTGGGTGATTCGAAGGCTGCAGATCTGTAATAAAGGCAGATCTATGACCCAGAGGGTTCGAAGGCTGCAGATCTAGACATTAACCAAGGGTGTGACGCTGCTAAAATCGCTTCCAATATTCTGATTAGTCCGGCTAAGCTCCGGCTCCAAGCAACAACCCTTTAAATCCTCCCAATCCTTCAAATTAGTATCTGAGAAAGCTTCGAAAATTCTAACCCCAGCGAGAGGATCTAAGAACAGTTCCTTCCATTTTCCACCGCAAAAATTTTCCACATACCTCTTCTCAAAATAACGTACAGCTCGGTCGTACTGTAATTTCCTGCTCAGATCCGAATCGTGGAAACCAGGAAAATGCAGGTTCTGGAAAAAACAGTCGGAACCCTTGAGCGCAGGGCCATGGAAAAGCCCAGCACGGGCCAAGACGCTGAGGTCCAAAACAGACTCACCAATGGCCGCGGCGGGCTTCGGCTGCTGTTCGGGCGTAGGCCTGAACCCTCCATAGGGCAGATCTTGCCTTGAAAAGTGCGAATCCTTGGGGATGTTCAGGAACGAAACGAGACTTCCGCTCTCCATCTTCAGGAACGAGTGATGGCCAGTGTAATCTTAAAGATTACGGCAGGTCCACTTGGAGGATCAATATTAAAGGCAGGGGCTTACAATAATTTTTTTCTGTGTGAATGAAAGATATTGATATAGTACATGAAGTAGGGAATTCATTTTCAAGGTAAAATATTGTATGGTAAGTAGTATGTGGATAATTTTCATCTAGTTGACTAGGTTTTGGACATCTTACCCATCAATTTACTTGTCTTCATTTCTTGTCATTTGTTCTTTTTGTACAAAATGCTACCAAATTTTACTTTTTATTGTTTTTATTGGTTCATGCATGTTATCACAATCCCATATCTGTAGATCCAAAAAAGGTGCAATGGAAGGAAATTTCTTATCAATTTAAGGTATAGATCGGTGCCAGTTTATGTGTTTTTCTTAGAACTGATTATATTCCACTTCTCCTTTGGCTTTCTTATAAATGTGTATGTTTTAAATGTGGACATTTGAAAAATCACTATCCCTCATTTCAAATGGCTTATCAAGGTTTCACAAGTGGTGACACAAACATAGATGCTAAGTGAATGAAGATAATATCTTGGAGGATGCTTACCAGATTGCATGTGCACAATCTTTTGCAAAAAATATGGGCTTATATGGTTAGAGGAAAGGTTGTCTAAGGTGGGTTACAATATTAGTTTTTACTTTGTGAATGGAAGAAATTGATATAATACATGAAGTAAGGAATGCTTTTTGAATGGAAAATATTGTATGGTAAGTAGTATGTGGATTATTTTCATCTTGAATTTGAGTTTTCATCTACTTCACTAGGTTTTAGAAATTTTACACATTGATTGATTTGTCTCCCCTTCTTATGATTTTTTATTTACGTCCAAAATGCTTCCAATGGTTTCTTTTTCTTGCTTCATGCATTTTCTTACAATGCCCCATGTGTACATCCAATAGTGGACAAATGAAAGGATATTTATTATCAATTTAAGGTATAGTTGGGTACCACTTTATGTCATTTTCTTAGAACTATCTATATTCCACTCGTCCTTTGGATTTCTTATCAATGTGTCTGTGTTAAATGTGGAAAGGTGAAAAATCACTATCCCTTCTTTGACATGGCTTATCAAGGTTTTGCAAGTGGTGACATGAACATAGATGCTAAGGAAATCAAGATATTCTTGGAGGATGGTCACTAGATTGCATGTGCACAATCTTTTACAAAAATTATGGGCTTGTATGGACAGAGGGTAGGTTATACACAATGGGTTACAATAATTATGTTTCTTTATGAATGAAAGAAATTGATATAGTACATGAAGTAGGGAATGATTTTTGAAGGGAAAATATTGTATCGTATGTAGTATGTGGATTATTTTCATCTTCAATTTGGATTGTTAATAAAAGGGAAAAATGAACATTTGGGATCCATAAGTCGTTAATATAGACATTTGGATCCAATTTTATTTGTTTTATTTGTCAATTTTCCTCTTAGAAGGTTGTTCGAAATGAAGGGCTGTGACATCAAGCAAGAAGTTGATATCTATGTTATTGTGATTTTGAACAATTACAAATTCACCTGTTCATGTTTGATATTATCACCTTATGAATGCAATTTTGAAGCACTAGTATATTTGTATGACTTGTGAGCACTATCATCGAAGAGTATGCCAACTAAAATTCACAGCCATAAGAGGCTTGTGAATTCCCTTAGTGATGCTCATTGCAAATTCAGAAGTATGATCATCAAAGAGAAGATAAAATTATTTGTCTTGCCATAAATGATAACCTTCCATTGACAGTTCCTCAAAAACCTCCTCTAAATTATACCATCCATAATATATGTCGATTGTATACTACTCTACAATATTACTCCAAATTTCTATCCTTTTGATTGCTTCATAAACTTCCTATATTTTTTATATTAGGTATCTTATAGTAAGTTGCACTATATGAAATTGTTCATGGGATTAAAATTCTTCTACATTGAGCAAACTTTATTTGATATCATATTTATAATACATTAAACAAGTTCAAAAAAATATACAAGAGAAAAATATTCCAGATAATTTACATATAGCACTAGATATTTCTTAGTGATGGGGGCTCATATACTGCCCATTTTTTACCCAAGACAAAATAGTTTTTTTCTCATACATTTACCTTTCTAATGCTTGGAAATTGGTTTTCTCATGTGTTCATCTATTTATATATTTACAGTGGGTTTTATTTTTATACTTCCATTTCATCTTATTTCTCCATAGTTGTTTGTTTGACATTGTTGTAATTGTAAGTCTACCATGGTCCACCTTTTCAAATTCAAGTTTATTATGAATTTTCACTATATTTTCTTCTTCATATGGAAATAATTCTAGTTGTCCCAAAGTTTGGATAGGAAAATTTTCCTCTATTCTCGTTTCTTTCCATCATCCCTCCTTTAAAATCCCTCTCTATTCCTTTTTATAGATACATGATGGCCACAATTAGTGTAATAATCATACAATAAATGAAACTTTCACATTTCCAAATCAAACAGAACTACCTTACTTTCCAAGAACAACCTAATGGGAAAACCAAAGGGATGCTTCCCTACATTCCTATACAACAACTCGAGTAAATCTTCTAGCATAGAGTAGTGTCAGTTATGCATGGGGGATTCGAACCATCCACCTTATGACACAAAACTAGACAATGCTCAGCAACATTGGTGACAATTAATTCAGCTAACCACTTGGGCCCTAATAAAACAACTTATTTTCATTTCATTTCTAAAACAATGTCTATCCTAAGACATAAAAGAAAATTTAATTGGATTAAGAATTGAAGCACAATTGTCTAACACTTTTTATTAAAATTACATTTTTTATATTCATCATTGAGTCCAGAACTGGAGTAAAATTATGTAAAGTACCTTCAGCACCAATAACCTCTAATTTCCACTCAATTTATTCGTGGATGAGACTCACATTATTCTCCACACCTTAAGTAAAATGTACTAACTTCTGCATCTAAGTAATGAATGGAAGAAAAGGTAATCTAATACTTAATTTTATTATACCCTAGCCTGTTTTTGGAAAAATGCATAAGATATCTTATGTTTTATATAAACCACTATTTTCACATTTAGGAGCGAGAGAGTAGTCACAGAAGGTCCCTCATTAACCATAAACAAGGATAACATGTCTAATTTTGTTCTAACATAAAGTGAATCTATATCATTTCTAAAGATGGAAATCCTAGCTGAAATATGGATTGTTAGATTTGATGGAAATGTTGAAACTTCTCCCTGGTTGAACTGAATATTGTGCTCACTAAAAGTTTATTGACAATTTTATCTCTGAAAGAAATATATACCTATCAATATGATCACATCCCGCATACAACAACCTCTTATTAGATCATCCATTTGTTCCCTAAAGGAACTTATTTTCAGTGGACAGGAGAAACAAAAGAACATACACCCAAAATGTAAGGCGAGTTTACAATCTCATATTATGTGCTTAACCATTTTTTGTCGACAAGGCATGAAACATAAATATATTAGTGTAGTAGGATGAAGTTGAACCTTTACTGTTGGGTTTTTATGAATGGATAGCCACCTAAGTACTGTCTCCAAAGAAGAGGACTTCAAGATACCTTGACACCTATTTATATTTAGGATTTGTCAAAGAGTATTATCCCTTTTTCATTTATTAAATGTGAGCATAGAGAATTCTAGTTCAACAACATTTTTTGACTTGCAAAATGTGCATTTGCAATCCATGCAATCACGTTGCTAGTTTGCATTAAATAATACATGGGATGTTTATCATGAAATCTTGAAGTGGGTTGATGTCTCTAAAATATTTTCAAACTTGGGCTTGGGGATATTAGGGATATTCCTTCTTTGATGCAACATTCGCTACCAAGTATGTCGTGGGGATCACATCATATTCCATTCACACAAGCACCTACGAGAAGTAGTTGTTCTTCTCAAAGGCATGGCTTACCAATGTTTGTTTCTAGGCCTTCACAGAGTAGTCATTTTATCCTTAGAATATTCATTCAACTCCATCATCAGATGTGTCTATCCCACAGTCCTAGATCATCAACATTATTGATGGAACACAAGGGTGATGGGTTAGTAGGTGCACTATTTGGGTCACTGCAAGCAATTTTTGTTGAAGCTGATGGACAAAAGAAAATAATGACTAGGGATTTTACCTTAGCAAGAGTTTTTAATAGTATATTAATGGCATTTTATGTAGTTCTTCAATATCCAAGGTGGCTATAATTTTATATTTGGCTCTTTATGAAATTATCTATACATAGAGATCCTTGCTTGTAAAAGAAACCTGGGTAGTGAGATGTGTAGGGAGAATTGGACTACTCCAAACACAGTGAAGGAAGGGCAAGATAGAGTAAATTTTACAAATACCTATCAAGACAAATATCAATTATGAAATTTGGTTCAATCCTTGTTGAAGATAATCCTTAGAAAAGTCACTTCTTGTGTGGTTTATTCCTCTATTTAAATTTTTTCCCAGGCTTGAATAACATTATCTAACATGAATCTACTCTTAATAAACCATGTTAGTTCCAAAATATAATTTCATGGAAAATAAGAATCTAGTACTCACAACAGGTGGCTTGTAAAAATATCAAGATTCATTGTGGTTTGATTCTAGCGAGTGCTCTATGTTGATTGGACCCCTTCCTCCAGTGGTTTCTATTATCTTTTGGCAAATATTATGACACCCAAATCATGAGTATGTTCTAAAATAGGATTTTTTGGAGTGTAGTAGGTCATGACCACCTTTTATAGTGGTAGAAAAATATTATGATGATATCTTGCCTTCCATCTCCTTGGTGCCTCAACGTTTGTCCTGTCTGCAAATTAGAAGCTGATTTCATGCCGATAGGGGTAAATTGTTCTTTTGCCATGATAAAAGCCTTGAATTTGGTACTGAGTTACGCTTTGTTTTTATTTATCTTTATGCTTTAATATATGGAATATATGTCCATATTTATAATCAATATTGTGGTAACTTTCAATTAATAACAATTATAACATAGGGTGGGGTATCTAAACCTTTCACATCCTTTGAGGAAAATTGTTTAACAAGATGTAGATGAATGTTCTAGTATGCTTATATTGAGCATGTTCTGTTATTGATCCATTTCACATTGCAACATATTATGAGTGTATTGGATCCTGTGCTTAGCTGGACAGGCGATAATCTGAGATTTGAGGTTAGTTTTTTAGTTATTTATATGTTGTTGTTTTAATTTTCTTTTCTTTGTTATATATTTACCCAAAATACATACCAAGCTAAAATACATCACTCACAACATAAATGGAGAGTTTTCTCTCCTCATCCTTCATTAGATTGAGTGGATCTTGGTCCTTCAATTTCCCTTGGATTGCAAAGTTGAATTGTTATGTCTTCCTTCGGCATAGCTTGGAGTGAGTTCTCAGTTACTTCATTATTAGAAGCCATGGAGAGATTCCATTTGTTGAGTGAAAATTAATCTTCACATCCTGTTTCCTTTAGTTTACATTATATGCAATCTCTGTTGATGGGTAAATTTTTAGTTGATTACATTGGCATTGTGTGTTGTTCATGCTTGTTCCAAATTAGAAATTTTAGGAATCTTCCATCAGATTAATGCGATTGGATAGATTTATATCTTTCTGATAATGTAAGTCTCTCTAGATTTCTTTAACATCATTGTTGTCCATAGCAACTCTTCCCTTGATTCCGGTAAGCTTATGTGGAAAAAAGTGTTTAGGGACCTCTTATGAACATGAGTTTTGGAGTGTGAGCAGTAGGACTTAATGTTATGAAAATAGCGAACGAGCCTTGTAGCCCCACACCATTCAAACTGAATCCAATCACAAGGAAAAGTAATAGCTCTACATAGGGTCACTGACTAAAACTGACTTTAAGCCCTTCTAGAAATCAGAGGAATTGTAAATTTCCAAACCATTAACAAAAATTTTAGAGGAAAAAACCCATAATTTGAGGACATGCCTTAACATGTTTATGGAATTGGAATGTAAGGAAGAAGTTTCAAACATATTAGAGGGTAAATTTCCTTGATCCATAGAAACTTCTCACCAAGATTCCTCCAATTTGTGATGTTATGAAGTCTATTTGAACCTCCAACTTCCATCTTTGAACACCTCTATTTTGGGTGCAACAGGAGCTTGAGGGGAAGGAATAATGAGAGAAAGTATGTTTCCTATAGAAGGAACTCAAAGATGTAATTTATACAAATAAATGAGTAATGAAACACTTATAGAGACCATAAACTAGCAAACATAGAACCATAACCTAGCGTGGATTTTTCCATCCCAAATAGCCCTTGAACAAATCTCCTTGATTTTCAATTCCTAAGGTTTTTTGATGAATTGCTTGCATTGAATACTTCATATTCATTTTTATGCACAATAATATCTAATTTATTTTAAATTTATGGGATTAGTGTAAACTCCATCACCATACCTTTAAATAATTTTCCGAGGCCTGGTGAACAAAGATCCTTGAACTACCATTCCCAAGGTCTTTGGCTATCTTGTTTGCATTGAGTATTTCATATTGACTTTTGTACACATTAATATGCACTTTATTTTGAATTGGGGGGTCAATATAAAGTCCATCACCTCGCCTTTTAATAATATTCCAGTGCTAAATTTCAAAAGCTAACATATCCCAAGGATCCACCTCCTCATTCATTTCTCACTTGAAAGTATCAGAGTCATTTGAAAAGAGAGAGAGTGTTGTTTTATTCTAGAAAGGAGAGTCTTTCATATATATTTCTCTTGATTGGATTAGTCAATTTTTGCTTTTATGACAAGATTATTCAAAATTCTTTGAACACCCCATGTTTAATAGGTGTTGTCTATTAAAAGCCTTGGAGTTTTTGGCTAGAATTTGGTGAAAACTTTTTTTGTAAAATATTGATTTTGGATGTTTAAAATAGGTTTTGGACTACATATATGGATTTAGCACCATGAAAAACCCCTCTAGAACATGGATTGTGGAGAGTTCACAACTCAAAATTGTGATTCTAACAAATCCTTGCTAGATTCTAGGAAAATGAGACAAAAAAAAAAGACTAGAAAAACATCCAAAATGTCTAAGAGAGAGAATATGGGTGTATAATAGGCTATCTTATTTCCTCTAGGATAGTGATGACCCCCCCATGCACGTTGTACCTATTTTCTTAAGATTTTAAATTGATCCATATTTTTTTTTGTATTTTCATTTATGTTTGTGTGGTGCTAGTTCTCTCATTCTTTAACAAGTATTATATTTTATAACAGTTGAAGCAGTTTTCCGTTATAAAATAAATGTCATTTAGTTAGAAATTATGCTTTGGGTTATCCTCATTAGCTTTCTATATCCATTTCCTCTTGTATTTTATATACCAGGTTGTTTGTGTGGTACTTTGGATAGGTGAAGAAGGTTTTATAAAATCAATTAGTTTAGATGTAATAAATGATTTTAATGTAAATATAACAAAATATGTTAATGTAAGGTATAACCAAAGATGTTAATGACACAACTAATGTCTAAATATGGAATATTTGATCCATCTAAAGACACAATCCCTAATTATTCAATCTCTTAGCCTTAGTTTCAATAGTTTAATAAACTTTTGAATTCTATTGTTTTGGTATCTTTATTTCTGTTTGTGTGGTAGCAATTGTTTTATCCAAAAATACTCATTATATTCATAGTTACATATTTTTCATTTTGTAATTCAATTTTAATCCTCAAAGGAAAAAATCACCTGAGATTTTGCGACCTCTCTTCATGATAAAAAGGAACTCCTTTTTATGGATGGTAAAGCTACAAATAAGCCCCATTCCCCTTCACACAGTTAACAAAAGAATAGGTTTTCTTGGTACATGGTAGTGCCATTCAACAATCTGACTGAAGTCTACATCAAAAATGTTTCAATATAGTAAATATCCACATCAAAGAAACCCCACTCAAGGGAGGATCATTGAAATGAACAAAGTTTGTCCTTCATGTTAAATACTCCAAAAGATTTGGAATATAAAGATCTCCATTGAGATACAAATATATATATATATATATATATATATATATATATATATAGATAGATAGATATATGAGTAAGAATGATAATACAATTGAAATTGATGGCCCTATATATATAACCATGTTTGTAGAGACTTGCATCTTTGTTTAACTAATTATTATTTAATTACATATTATTATGATTATGATTTATTATCTATACTTATTAGTTTTACATAAATTATGTTGATAACAAGCATGCCCACTAGGATTTGGAAAGCATTATATATTGGATGCATGATTTTGTTAGACACTTATAATATAGGAGTGTTGATCATTTTAACATGACAGTGTGTCACAATGTACATATTTTTTGATAAAGGGAACATTGTTAGCATGGGGTGTTGTCACACATTTAAATGTTGGTAGGGAAGTGTATAAGAAATGTTATTTATTGTTAATGTATTCATATCATTTCTATGTTAAAATTTCATGTGAAGGTTCATGAAAAAAAATAGTTGAAAATGAAAGGAAAAGAGTTTCTTTGGTCATTTGGTTATAATGATTTTATCTGTTGTGCAAAAGGGAGGAATGCCAATTAAAATAAGGCACTTAATATACAAGTCTTTCATAATGTCTATTCCAGATCTCTTGAAGCTTCTACGTTGTGAGAGTCTTTGTAATTACATTTAAAACAAATTCTAATGATTCTTTAATTTACTCGTTGGAGACTTTGGCAATTGATGACTAGCGTTTGTATCTATATTACAAGGTTTTGCAAATTTTTAGCAATTAATGTCTCAAGATTTTTCATTTCTTAGTTGTCTTTTTTCAATATCTCTATTTTTTTTTATATAGGTATTTTACATATTATTGTGTCTACTAAAAATATTATACTTGTGTTCTTGCAAACTTACCATTCTTAATCACAAGATATCTTGATTTTATATTAGTCATCATTTTACATTGTTGTCGATGCACATGATCAACATAGAGATATGTGACTAGATGTGGATAACGTAACTTATCAGGTCAACCCATTTCATATTAGTAGGATTATCCTTCCTCTCAATAAGATGGTTTAATTGACATGTTTTGTGATTTCCTTTTATGTCCTAAAATACAAATCTAGAAAAACCATTTTTTCCATGATGACAGGAATTGTTGGATTTGGAGGAACGAATAGGTAATGTGAGTATAGGATTAAGTGAAGAGACAATCTCAGAGTGTTTGAAGACAATTTTATATTACTCAGGAATAGATTCTAGTGCAGATGAAGCCTCCAAGAAGTAGTAAGAAGATGAACTTTGCATGATATGTAGGGTCTATAATATTTTCTAAGGGATTTCTATAATGCTTCACAGTTAGAAACGTTACTTTAAATGACTTACAAGCTACTTTTCATTATAGTTGAAATGCTCTATGAAGGAATTGTATCTCTGTATTTGGAGTTTAGTCTATCATAAATAATTACCTTAATTTTGCAAGACGAATGCAAGGACAATGAAGATTGTGTATTCTAGATTGTGCACATATTCACCACTTGGTTTGAATTGAAAAATGGCTATTATTGAAAAATATGTCCCCTATTTGCAAGAAAACAAATTTGAATGTATAAAGCCTGGAAGGAAGTGAAATAAAGTTTGAAATACATAATTCCTTGGAAGGAAATTAGCCTCAAATTGGCTAGAATATATTTCTAAATGATGTTGTCAAAATATTTATTTAGTAAGTAATTTTCATTTCTTCCAAAATATATTAAAGTTGATCCAAGAATCTCACTAAATTATTTAACAGACAATGTAGATATTAGTTCTTTTGGTCCATGTTCTATTTTGTTAGTGTTATTGAACTTGCACTTATTTAGCTTAACCATCATTGTCCCTACCTTTTGAAGCATGGTGGAGGCTTTCCAACAGATTTCTTGCTTCATTTCGTTTGAACGAAATTTCACTTCAATCTTGAGGTAACCTCACTAGAAGGAAAATAACTTCTAGCATAGGCTATAATGAAGGTTTTTAGTGTTATATAAATGGAAAAAGTTGTCAAAAAAACATATGCTAAAACATCCATTTTCAATAATAGATGTTTTAGAGGATGTTTTAATTGAACATGATCAAAACTTAAAAAATATTGGCGACCAGAGGTTTTTTCTGATGTTTTTTTTGTGGTGCACTTCATGGAATAAGTAGCACGAGTGCACTACATATATAAATACATCGGGTGGAAGACATAACTAAAAGAAATGAGGAATTGAATGCAAAGAACACCAGTGCATAATATATATCACACTCGAGCTAATATATAAAAAAGCCTTAGGGTGTTAATGTAAGGAACAACACTAGGGCACACAAAAAATAATTGTTGAGCCAGTGATTTTTTAAAACTTGCAGTGTTGATGCATATCATTTATAAAAAAGCCTCGGTGTGTTAGTTATATGAAAGAACTGATGTTGTTAGTTTTCATAATAAACTGGGATGAAAATAATATTTTGTAGGACCAAGGTGTTAGTTCTATCAAATCACTCCTATGTTAAGGATTTCAATGCACTAGGGTGTTAATCTTAAACAATATCAATGCTTGAAGAAATAAATGCCCTAGTGTTGTAATTTTCTAAAAAGGCATGGGTCATGCAAAAATATGTCATCGCAGTGATTTAGTATAAAATCACACACCGATGAGTTTTTATGTTATAGACGCACCAATGTTTTCTTTGAGATTTTCTCTTTTCTAGAAACACCAACCTGTGATAGTGAAATTATTGTAATTTTTAAAATCCTTTATTCATGAGACAATTGACACATATCTTCTAGTCGATGACCCCTCAAGCATCAAGAGTTATGAGGATTCGAATACCACACAAAATAAATCTTCATTTAATAGCAAAGCAAATCTCCTAGTCCAAACTTCTTCTCCGACTATCTTCAAAAGGACGAACACAATAGATCGTAAAGCTAAGACACCAATGTCCCAAGAACCAGAAGCGATGAAGGAGATGCAAGATAAACAAAGTTGGAAGACCATAGAGAAAAAAAAGAAAGCTACAACACCAACCTCGCCAAGAAAGACGAGGATCCAGACAATTAAAAACTAAGAAAATTATAGGTCTGATAGACCAATTTGGTCTCAGTGGACATTAACTACTATCATAATCATCAGGAGTAGCAACAGTATTCATATAAATTGGAAATTGATTAATGCATTTTTATATGATGTTTGGATTGATTTTTTATATTATTAGATTTCACATCTCTTCATTATAATATTTAATCATCGATATATTTAATTAGTGGTGTAACATTTCACATTGGAATTGGATATCACAATGGAATAAATTAAAATGTATTTTATTATATATCAATAAGAGGATTTTTTTCATACAAAATGAGACTGTTATTGGTAACCCCTCGTCTTTCAATTGGGAAAATATGTGCATTACATTAAACAAAATGTCTGATTTTCAAAGAAAAATATTTAAAAAACTATAATAGGTTGCATTAATATCCAAATAGATCATTTTTGTTCGGTAGAATTGTGGCCAATGCTCATGTTACTTCTATGACTTGGGTTATTTGGAGGAATGTTTTTTTTATTGCATCAATTGTTTTCATCTTCTTGATCTTATTTCATTCGGAAACATAAAAATACAATGTAATGAGTGCACCTAGATTGGTGATTATAATGAAAATTGAAATAAATAATATATATCAATGTAAAGTTAATAGAAATGTACCATAGCAAGATGTGACTCATAAATTGCCCACATGGTTTGAAAACCAAGTGTCGTGCCTTTCTATAACAATTATTTTACTGACGTAGTTCCATATTTTTCTTTTAGCATGTTTTAAACCCCATTATAAATCATAGATTTAGTAAGGATTTATTTGTTCTATTAATTATAGACTCAGAGAAGTAAAAAAACATAGATACTTTCAAATTCCACAATTAATTTTGGATATGCCAATATATACTCACAACCCTTATTTAACACAATGTCAATCAATTCTCGTGATGTCTTTTCTTTGTAAGTTAGCACCTATTTGAAGACATCCAAGGATGGTTGTTATAAAATAAGTTAAAATATACAAAAATGAAACCTTGAGTTGTTATAAGGAAATGTTAACAATTACTTACAAAATTTGAAATCAACCCTTTTCTTCCTTGTCGTCTTATTTTATGTGCTAGATAAGTTCCATCGTGTTTGATTTTCTGAAAGAAAATACTTGAAACTTAATATTTAATGCTAAATTATATTTTTATATGTACAAAGTCAATAATTATTACATATAATTGAAGAACATTTTTGTGGAGATGGCTCCTCCTGTGATGTAATTATGTCCATTTATTTGACCATCTCCTTATACACATTATTGGACATTCCTACTAGCATGTTTCACATATTAGTGCATTGATCATTTGGGATTTACATAATCTTCCTAAAAAAGTAATAAACTATTTTAATAAAGATATACAAAAACTAAATATAACAAAATCGATATTAATAAACAAATGGTTTGTAGTAATATATGCATATAAATCTAGAAAGTAATTTTATATAGTTAGGAATATTATCTTTTGAATGATTCTTTTTTTTTTGTATTATTTTCTATTGCAAGTTTTACATGTCTCATTTACCATTGTTCTGGAAACACTTGCTGTAGTTTAGACATAATTTGGTTCTTAGAATCATTGTATTGATTATTGTATTGTAAGTGGAAAGTAAGTCTATACATTCGTTCCACTAGATCCCTCATGGTTATGTAAACAAATCCATTTTGATTAACCTCTAGCACCACTCCAGTTGAGCTAAGGACCAATTCATCATCATTTACATGTTCTATACTTTTTCTTTTCTTAGAACGACATTGATATATTCCTTTGTTGTTTCTCCCTATAGAACAGTGAACATATATGAATTAATATATTGTTTGAAACATGTTATCTAATATTATTTAGTACATTATTAATGAAAATTCAAATAAAAAAGCTCATATTGAATAGTGTTTTTCATTCACCTTATTCATCTTTCTACATTTTTTATATTAGGACTTTACGCTCTTCTACACTTATATTAGAAATAACCTTATCGACCTTGTTCAATTTTTTGGCTCTGTGTGACACACACCAACCAATACATATTAGTTAAACTTACATATATTCAAACATATTAATTTTGTAAAGAATTTACAAAGAACTTGCCTTCTTTGTTTTTTCTTATGTGTTATCTTCATGATGATCAATATTTTTGTTACTTAAGACCTCTCGAGACATTTTTATCGATATAAACTATGTGCATTCAATACAGAAGAAATTAAATATATTTTACAAATAAATCAAACAATTTTGAACCAAAAAATCTCTCGTAACTGATTCTTTTATCTGAATCAATGCTCTTGTGTGTTTATACCATTAAACAAACCGTTCATTTAATTGTTCAACAACTTTATGTGAAATTAATTTTTAAAATTAATTTTAAATAATGACGGTGCGATTTTTAAGGCTAAATAAAACATAATGATTTAAAGCCGTTATTTGGAAGAGGCACATTGTTGTGTAATATTACACTGGCAAAAACATTGAACATAGTGGACAAAATCAACAGTGTTATAATATATCAGAATGTTGTATTACACAGGGAACACCGGTGCATTATATTACAATGGGTGCACCATGGAACATATAACCAATTTTTAAAAAAGTGGAGTGGGTCGATGGGGTTTGGATCTAATTCAATAAGTGATCCCTCAGCTTTACATGTCAAGTTCCCTATATATAGTAAGTACACAAACCCATTAAATCTAAAACGCCTAAATTGAAAAACCCTAATTTTGAAGTGGTAGAGGAAGTTTAACCCTAAGGTGAAAGTTTGTAGCAAGACACAAGGGTTTAATGTAAGTATTGCAACTTTTTGATTTTCCTTAATTTAATTTAATTTAAATAGGAAGAAAGATCGTAAAAGTTTTTACTAGTAAAATATGTAGTAAATTTTTTATTATACAGGGTTTTTTTTTTTTTTTTTGAATTCTCATTAAATATAACATAAATTGTAAAAATATTTAACAGTAAAATTTAAAAAGTTTTCCATCTAGGGTTTTGAGTGAATCACCATACCTTTTGAAATTCTAATATTTTAGTGGATCGAAAATATTTTGCAGCTCCATAGTACTCCTAGTATGTCTCTCTTGCAAATGACCTCTTCTTTAATTAAACCCTAACAGAATTGTAAAAAAATTATTAGTAAAATAAACAATAAAATTTAAAAATTTTACTACACAGTCTTTTGAGTGAATCACCATACCTTTCAATTTCTGATCTTCTGAATAGTTATCCTGCTCCATAGTATTATGTTGTTGCATAGTTCTCTTGGTATGTCTCTCTTGGAAATCAACCCCTTTAAATTTTGGTTAAAATAATAAAATTGTGAATAAATTTTTACTATTTAAAATACTTTATGAAATTAGATTTCAAAAATTCAGTTTCATCTTGTCTTTAAATTTTAAAATAAGAAAAAATATCACATTTTTTTTTCCGATTTGTCCACGCATCGGTGCGTTCAATAGTTAAGTGCACTAGTGCGTTTATAAACAAAGGGTACTGACATTGTTGGGGCATCAAATGTTTTCAATGCACCGACATGATACATTTTTTTTTTTCAATCTAGAAATGGTGCGATTAATTTTTTTAACACAACGGTGGAGTTTCTATTTAAAAGAATTAATGCTCTAATTGTTATAAGAGCACCGAATTGGTTGAATTTTCTTTTATTTTCTAAAATCTAGAAATAAGTGTCTAGTTGTGTTAATTTTTTTAAACATATCAATGCATTTTTGTATAAGAGCATCGATATGATAACATAATTTTTTTTTCTTCAGAGTCTTAGAAACTCGTGCAGGTATTATTTCAATGCCCTAGTGTTGTTATTTTTTTAAACATGTTAGTGCACCTTGTTTTCATAAGCACATCGGTTGGGTTTAAAAGGTATTTGAAATTTTAATTTCACATAAAATGGCATATTAATGTCAAATTATCCTTTAGGATGCTTCCATATGAATTATAGTAGTTCATATTATACATTTTCCTACTTAATGTCACCTTATTTTGGAAAAATAGTTTGAAATCTATATTGAAATTCAGATTGTGGTTATATTCTTCTTGAGATTAATTATAGATATGTAGACACTTTTTTTTATTTTATTTTTATTTTTTTCTCAAATGCAAGGACAAAATATCAATAATATCAAATGGCCAATTCTTCAAATTCTAGCTTGTTCCATATTGTTGATCAAATTCCTTCATTAAGTTCTCCCTTTCCATCTCCAGTAAATTCATAATTTTTTTAGAATTTGACTATCTAATTAGGGACAACGATATTGGTGTATAAATTGAAAGAAAATTTTGGCATGTTGAATGCATTTTTCATACAAATATTGAGGTAGTTGACTTTCTTGATCAATCAAGCTCGTTATATTTTGTCACACAATCAAAATAACAAATTGTTGATTTTATGAATGTTAATTATTGACATTGTACAATTGTATTCCCCACTAACTGTATGTTATTCAAAGATAAGGTTCTTCCAAGTGATAATGTCTTGTCGGGTAGTTGTGAAGAGGTGAAGCAGTTGTTGAAAATGTTGGGTGTTGAGTACATATCATATCATGCATATATGAATGATTATATTGTATATAGAGGAGAATATGAAGACAAACATATATTTCTGAAATGTGGGCATGACCGGTACCATAATTAAATAAAATGGGTAAATCATATGGTCCTCCTCATAAGATATTGAGGAACACACTTATAATCCCAAGGATTGAAAGACTATTTTGTTGCAAAGAATTAGTTATGTTGCATGGATACAATGCCTCACATAGAACTGAGTCATGAGTTATGTGAATCACAATAGATTGAATAGCCATAAACCATATAGATGATACATGGCCTAAAAATTTCAAGGACAAAGTATGAAGTCTACGACTCAACATAGTTATGGATGGCATGAACCCATATTCCCTCCAAAACACCAACTATTCTATTTGGCTTATGGCAATGATCAATAACCATGTCGCCGATGGTTTTCCATGAATAATGAATGTCTTATGTTGTATCTTATAGTCCCTGGTAGAAGACAAGTGAAGAATATTTATGTCTAGTTACAACCATTAGTAGATGAGTTGAAGGAATTATGGGAAGGGATACATGTGTACAATGTATAAAGACCCATCGCCACATATATTAGGTTTACATTGTATGGAATATGTGCTTACACCATACATGATTATCCATGCTTAGGAGCTTGCTCTCGTAAATTAAATTCTTATTGATTTGCTTAGTAACAATATTGTTTCACATATTAAATTAATTCACTACAATTATTCATATCTTCATGGTCGCTAACAAGTTGGTCTATATATAACAATTTTAGAGGTCTTGTAAGAGAAGGGTATCATGGATGTAAATTTTATGGACCTTCTCTGAAGGCTATGTGGTTCGGCCACCTATGGAAGCCAGTGTATGATTGATCCAAGGTACTCCTCCTAGAAGAACAGCCTTACAGAAGAGTAACATCCGATTTTAGTGGCAAACTAGAGAGAACACAAAGGCCTACAATAATTACACCAGTTGAATGGATTATAGCATATGGTATAGGTATAGGGAAGGATTTTGTAGAAATATTTGATTCAAATGGGGAGCCTATGTTCGATGATCCATAATTCTTAGACACCTATGTTGAGAAATTTCCCATTGTGATGAAAAGGAAATCTGTCTTTTATGAGCTCCCATATTGGGAGCATCTTATGATTTCCCACTTAATATATCCCATGCATATATTTAAAAATGTTTCATCTTCTTTATGGTGGCACATATCATCGAACGAAAGTGACACATTAGTTCTTAGGAGAGATATTATTTCTTCAAAAGCTAAAGAGAAGCATCGGCCAAGAAACTAGAGGAGAGGATGGTCTCTCTTCTTCTTTCAAAGAAGGTGATGTCCCATGGATTTTAAAGAAAAATGATATTTCTTTGGAAAATTAAGTTATAATGAGTGTGAGGGAACCTTATTTATATGGGCCTTCCCTATGATGTTGCTTCACTATGGAAGGCCATTTGTTGAGGTTGAAATTGCAAGACCATTTGAACCTTCTAAGAGTACGTATGTAAAAAATATGATTTTATTATTTTATTTTTATTTTTATGTAATGGGATATTTTATAATTATTTTTTGTAAAATGTACTATCTACTCTAAAGTTTCGTTATCCTTTGCTCGTGCATCAGTGTCTGAACCATGACATCCCCCAAGATCTATAATGTGCCATATCTAAATTATTTTTATTTCTCCGTTGGATTACATCAAAGGAGAGTCATATGGATAGAATTCCATAGTGGTGTCAAGAGATAATTGAGATTGTTTTTATGTTTGAGAAGGAACTATTGATGAGTTTCATGGAATTGCAAGTTCATCTTCTAATTCAACTAGTAGATGAGGTTGCATTAGTTGGGGTTGTTTCTTCTCATTGGATGTTCTTCTTAGATATGTACATGAACAAATTTAAAGGTATTGTTTGACAAAGGGAAAACCCGAGGGGTCTATGGTAGATGGGTATATATCATATGTCTTTTTATTATGCTAGTGAGTACATCAAGCAGATCAACTAAAAAACAGATGCGGTAATTTTGGACAATGAAAGGGATGAATAAAAAGAGAAGGGAAGCTTATCAAAATGAATAGAAAGAGGCACATGATAAAGAGTAAGTGCAAGCTTATCCTTTATCAAATTACTACACAATAATTGTTCACACTGAATTTCATGTTAATGTATATTTTGATCTCATATGTACTATATGTGTGTGTGTGTGTGTGTGTGCGTGTGTGTATTTGTTTCATTTCATGGGCCAATTCATAAATTGAAGCCATAAAAAAAAATAGTTCTTTACTAGATGGAAACAACACAACCATGGGTTGCATTGTACGAAGAGAAGAGGAGGAAGTGGGACAGTAATAGGAAATAATTCAAATGGTAGAATTGTGCCTTCTCCTAATAATTTAAAATAAAATATGTCAATGCCATGCCCTAACAGTTGGGTTACTGATCAATTTAGAGAGAAACACAGTGAATTTGGTTATTATCTGTGTGTTGAAGAGGATGCACTATACATAGGGATTAGGTGCAACAAATTAGTAATTATAATCCGTTTATGTATAATGTTAACTTCGTACTGCACCTGAATTGTAACATCTCTCTCTCTCTCTCTCTCTCTCTCTCTCTCTCTCTCTCTCTCTCTCTCTCTCTCTATATATATATATATATATATATATATATATATATATATATATATATATATATATATATATCCTTTTTTAATTATCTTTGGGTTATTAGACACATGACACTATGTTTTTTTCACTTTTTTATAGGTTCACTTGTTCCCATCTTTATGGACATATGGACATCATTTTTGGACAATGGATGCCAACGGTGTATGCATGACACAAGACTATGGAGTGGAAGTTGAGTTTGACCAATCTAGTTTTGCTAGCCACCACGACCAAAACCTAATGTAGGGGACATTAGGTTACGTTGGAAAGATACCAGAGATCATTCAAGTGGACTTCTTTGTTCCAGTGTGTTACTTTTAGGTACAAGTGGTGGCACACATTTGATCCGAATAATGTAAACGAAGATCGCAATAGTGGGATAATATCTATCAACTCTAGAAAGATGTAGCATGAATCTAGGGAGTCTTATGTTTTCCAGAACACAACAACCAATTCTTCATTTACCCAGATGTGTTGGATAGGGATTGGTGGTTCATATTAAGACACAACCCTAGATCAAAACATATTTTCGAGAAAAATAGTGTTATCATGTAAAGTGAGGAAGATAATGAGGGTGATGACAATGAAGAGTGATATGTACTTGTGTTATTTTATCATTTATATCATTGTTGTATGTTATTATTTTATTTATTTATTTTTAATTATATTATTTTTGTATTCATCTTGTTAGCATTTTATAATATAATTGGTAAGATTCACAAATGTTTTTACACTTTTTTTTCGAGTGGAAACATCTTTACTCTACTTAAAACTAAGTATTTGAAATTGTATACATTATCTATGATAATAAGGATTCAAGGTCACAACCCTTCTCCAATAGGAAAATGAGAACAAAATACTGAATTTAGAAATAACATTGAATTTAGATACTTATTGGTTTAGTCACATGCTTTTCTTCTTGTTTAGTGTTAGCACTTAGGATTGTACCTCAAGGCTGAGAAGAGGCAATCCTGAGGTAACCACAGACCAAAATTTTGATCTGGCATCTAGCTCTGCCAGACCAGAGAGGGCTCTCTCTTTGCCAAAAAAATGTGGTTGCAATAAGTGAATCTTAGGCTAGCTATGAAGTACATGGATTTGATTGAAAGTTGTGGATTGAAAACAGCAGGAGAAGGGATCATTGGGCTATGGAGCCAAGGCCAGTTTCTGCAGGCAAACTTGGGGCAAAGTAAGTGCAATGTTCAGCCAGGCAAAGATGTAAATGAGAGGAGAATAGAGGAAAAAGCCCACTGCCTTGCAGGCATTAATCAAGGATGAATCTCCATTGGCAGCTTTAGAAGAAAGAGAAATACATGGTTACTCAATAGAGAATCTAATAGAGGATGGATTCTACAAGGATAACCACTACATTTAACAACAAAATCATTATGAAAGGATCATCGTGCATGGATGGATTCCTAACACTTCCCTTAGATAATGTTGTAACAAGAATTAGCAGGAAAAACAAAGTATGTAAGTGAATTTACGAGAAAAACATGTTGGACATTAAACACCATGATGGATCCCAAATCTAAAGGGCAGAAACTGCTCCATTAAAATAATATTCAGGAAAAGCTTTACACAGTCCAAAGCAGCCTCACTCTGCTGCAAAATCGAACGCTTACATCTTCAAAAAATTTCCTACATATACCCTATTACATCTTAATTTTGATTTCCTAAACATAGGAATCAAAATAATTAAAATAGAAAAAACAAACAACTAAATATGTTTTTATGTGGTCAAATAAAATAAATCAAACTTATAACTAAGGAATTAAATCACATCAAAACAGAACAATAGGTTTGCTACCACAAGTCGAATTGTTGAAGGTGTCATCACTGGAAATCTGGGATTTTTTGAGATGTTGATTGATCATCTCCCACCTGCACCCTATAGATGCCTTGGATTCCTGAAATATTTTCCATTTGTTCATTGAATGTTTTGAATACTGCCACCTCTCCTTCAAAAACTCAATGCTGCTGATTTCATGGCTAAAATACTTGCCATCAGTTCCTAGAAAGATTCGAATAATGCCACATCTAGTTATGATTCTTCATCACTGTCATTCTTGAAAACTGATGACACTTTGGAAATAGCTTTTGTTTTCTTGGAGGCAGCACCTGAAGAAGTCTTGGAAGGAGTAGCCTTGGTTGCAAAGCCAAACTTTAATGTCTTTCGCTGATCCTGCACTGCAAGAGATGTTGCAGTTCTTACTGTGCCAGAGGTTGGGATAGAATGAGAGTCCTCTTGTTGCTGTTGTGACCTTTGGGCATCCACAATCTGAACAAATTTAACCATTTCCCTTTCCATCCCATTTTCTGCAATAGCCTGAATCCAATATTTGAGGATGTTAACTGCGTGTCTACAGATGCCTACTCCAAATTGTCAGTATCTATATTTTCAATCGGTCTATGATTGATAGGCAAACGGAAATCTTCACCCAGATCCTCAACAAGAGATGCTTCATATGCCTCTTCACGCTTTCGCTGACAAATCAACTTTGCTACACGACTCTTCTCATCAAGATCTCCATGTTTTCTTTTTGGTTATCCTTCACATGCAGCTGCTAAATGATCAATATGACCATAAAGGAAGCATTTGTCTTGTTGCCCAGGTGTAAACACAATCTCTCTCAAAATATAATGGCTTTCACTGTAATGTCTCTTGCACTGTAATGGGTTTCATAGGATGTCTTTGGCACACTGTAATGGCTCTTACACATTGTAATGAGTCTCATAGGATGTCTTTGGCACACTGTAATGGCTCTTGCTCATTGTAATGACTCTCACATCATGGAAATGATTCTCGCAGATGATGGGCGCATAAGCATTGCCCCAAGACTAGCTCCACAAGGAAAAATGCCTCCAATCAATATTGAGAAAATGGGCTGCATATACCAAGCTTGCTCTGGAATCTGCCTGGGGATTTTATTGGTCTTCACTGGATCCTCAATTGCAGGTTTCATGTAGCCAAAAGCACTAACAAGGACCAATAGCACAGAAATTCCAAACCATAAAAGGACCAAGGCAAACATACTCCCAACAGGAACTGCACCAGATGATTTCTCACCCTATATCAGTGCATTGAGTATATAAAAAAAATGCAAAAGGCAATGCCTGGAAACGAGAATGTTGTCTTCAGTGTGTTCTTCCTCCATTCTATGCCCATAATATATAGACATGACGAAGCATACGCATACCCAGCAAACAAACCCATAAACACACGAGCCTCTAGAACTTGAACTTCTTTCATGAAATGCCCAGCTAGGTTTTCGAGAACAATCTTGTTAGAGGCAACAAAGAATGCAAGGACGTGAGTGATGAAGTGCTTTCTTATCACTAGTCAATGCCTCCCAATGCTGGGTGTCCTTCATTGATGTGAACCTAAGGATGGCCCTACGCGTAGCACCCCTAGACGTGCAACGCCAAAGGGCTATGCGCAACGCCCCTAGACTCTATGTATCAGATGATCATTCCAAAAAAAATAATTCCTTTGGGAAGATGCCCACATGGGCTCTAATATTATTTCCTTTCGTGGTCACTGCAGATGATTTTTTGCCACTAAAATTCTCCAGCTAGTATGCGCTCAATTCATGTCGATCACCGTCATGTTTTTCAATGAGTCCAAGGGTGCAGCATATATAGATGGCCAAAATTTTCTAAACGGGAGGTATGGCAGGATGCAGATACCCAAAGCAGCGATGGCCTGCTCCCAATCTCTGTTTCAAATCATGGAGGTTGCTAATAGGATGTACAACTTCATATGCCACAATCTTCTCCAGTAAAGATGTAGGATCATCCCAGGTAATGCGATGGAGTTCGAGGACAGCTGGACTCAACCATGTTGCCAGCTTTTCCTTTAAATCTGAATCCAAGGATCTCAGCAATGGAATGTTTTCCTCTCCAATAGCTCCATTAAGATCTACTCGGAGATCAACCAAGAACTTCAAGCCACCAGGATGTGCATTCAATCGCTCAAACAATGTTATATATAATGGCTTTAGAGCATGTCACAAATTTTTCTCCATCCTATATAAAGCTGACACACACCCTTCCTCATCCAAGTCAAACTACTGAGCATGATCATCACTCTGCAATCTAAGATATTGCTGGATAAGTTCTCGAATGTGAACCCTATTAACACCAAACTGGGTAGCAAGTGCAATGAGGGCTTTCCGACGATTTTCTGATCCAAGTGTTTGGTAACCCTATGAAAATTCAGTGAGAGTCAGATCAACAGTATCTGTCTTTTTCATGTGAATTGCTCCATGCATTAACTTTTGCACAGTTTCTAGCATCCTTTAGTTCTACTTTTCTTGCAAACCCACTTCCCAGGAACCAGAGTAAGTGGAGGGTTTGTGCTTCCATGGTTTGATGTTTAGACTTGTGTGTTGTGATTGCAGGGTGCATGAAGCTTGGAGCTGAGCTTGGTCTTCAGAGTCATTCAATTTGTTTATTTTCCAATTCTATAATAATTTACCTTCCTACATCATAAGAACCTCCATATGACTGTCCAGTTTGAAGATATTGTAGATGTTGAGACTGAGGTGCTAGTTGCATTGGCATAGAACTTCTGCAATAATCTTATTCTCTCAATAGCATAGTTTGAAACCGAGTGAAGGAGGCACCAATTCTAGAATCAATTTCATGTCTGGCATTAACTGCATCTGCAAAAAACTGATTTGGACAGACCAACCTCTGCACAGATTCATGGATATCTCTTTCAATCAAAGCAGAGAAACGAGCTCGCCATATGTTGAGATAAGGATTAGCAGCACGGCAGACATCTATGACCTCAAATGCTATGTTCTCTCCTTCTCTATCACAATGCAGCCACAAACCAACCACTAGCATCTCCTAGCTTCCTCAGGATCATTAAATACATGAACTGCTGCACTGGTTGATTTTTGAGTCAATTATTCATTTGGTCATATCTTCTGATCTAGAAGCCGGTTTTGGGAGTGTGATATACCGTTGGAAAGCTTTTTCTGAGCTACTTCTGATGGACATGCTTATGACATGTTTTGCACTGAATATCATGTGAAAAACATCTAACAAAACCAGACATAGTAAGAGCCCATCTTGATCACTAGTGATAGCCTGCAAAGACTGGAACTAACATTTACTTCAAAATCAATATACATCATAATGTAGTGATACTGAATCTTTGAGGAATTTAACAATGAAAAAATTGTGTAGTAATATGTAAGATTAAATTCTGGACATGAGACATAAATTCATCTTTAGTATATTTAAATTAAAGATCTTGCAACATTATGTAACCTAAAAGGAGGTATTATGCATGTATAAAATGTTGATTACATATTTTTATGGACCATAAGAGGAACAAATAGGTGTACATGGATGCATGAGAGTTTTTAATTTCTTCTTCCTGGATAATCAAACAATTTTGACATTTATTTTCAATGGTAATTATAAATAAAATTTGAATTAATAAATATTTTATGGCTAGGAATTAAATGATAAATAATGCGATGGTGATTAAGAGGCATTTTTTTGACTTTCAAATAGACTTGGTGTTGGATTTTTATTTCCTATTTAGATTATGTAAAATAAATATCTATTTTTATGTATTTATAATTAAATTATTTAAATTATACATGTCTTTATAAGTTCGGTAGAAATAAATGATAATGCTACACAATAAGGTGTTGTGTGTGATATATTATTAAAATCTATTGTACACAAAATGATCATTGAAGGTCACGATCCCAAGCCATATACACCATGTAATTGAAAATCATGAGCCTAATCCATATGCATCAAATTGTTGGTTTGAAGGACATCAACTGTCCGATACGAAAGTGGTGTGAAAAGCACATTGTAAGTTTGCACAGTGTTTGGTGTGTGAATAATAAGACCCATGAAACCCTAATATGATATTTTTTCTCTATTCAAGTACCTTCCAATTCCACTCTTATTTAGCCATTTGAATTGACAGTGTTTAAAAAATTATAAACTTTTCATAGTCCCATTTCTAAAATCCATCGCATCATGGCGATTTGTAGGAGTGACCTCTAGGATCTAGGTAAGACACTTGGAGTGTGTATTGCACGACAATAATTAGGTGTTCCTCCTCTCTCTATCCCTCCCATGGTTATACCATATTGTATGGGCCTGTCATTTTCTCTTGCTCCTTTTGTTGCTCCCTTTGTTGACGTCTTTGTTACATGATTGACATATAAAATACATCAAGCTCATACATAAAATGAAAATTTTATTTATTACTATGGAAACATAACTTCCAATTTAAAAAAAAAAATGGTTGGTGCACCAAAAACATAGTCATTCACCATCTCTGGTGTGTTATAAAACATAACTGCACTGATATCGGTGCACACATATGTACGATGCACCACTGTTGGTTCATAAAATTAAATTTTCATAGCAGTCTGTCACGCCTAGGTATCAATGCCACATATAACATTTTCACACTGGTACATATTGTCCACGTTGTCAAACATTACGAGCTATAGCTATATATTTAAATATTATTTTTGTTGTGCGTTTGGTAAATATGATCGCACATGTGCGATATGACCATATTAAGGGAACCACATTTGTGATAGGTGATTAAGAGGCATTTGTTTGTCTCCCAAATAGACTTGGTGATGCATTTTTGTTTCCTATTTCGATTATGTAAATATGTATCTATTTTTATGTATTTATAACTAAATTATTTAAAGTAGACATGTCTTTATCATTGTAAACATGATGTAATATTAGCTAGGAGAAATATTAAACATGAATTTTAGTGACTATCTCTTGATAAGTATGTGAAAAAAATAATGTTTTCTGAGTTGTTCACTAAGATATAATCAAATATATTATTTTTCAAAAGTTTAAATCTAATATAGTATCATTTTTGTACTATTTAACTCATATAATTATTTGCTACTAAAAGGAGTTAAATTTAAACTAGTACAATAGCAAATAAAGAACCAAAATAACACCAAAATGTTATATGTTTATTACTAGAACAAAATTCACTTGCCTCTTTGAGGGAGAACTTCCAATAGAGAGAATCCCTACCTACAAGTAACTTCACAAGACTTATTTACATTTCTTGATCCTCATATTTAGAGAGAGAAATTTGTATTTAAATTGGTAAGAGTTGCTATAAATATTAAATTTAAATTTCTTGCAAATCTCATAAATTTAGTAATAAATTAAATTTTATAAAAATAGAATTTTTTAACTTATATTAAAGAGACACTCTACAACTTGGTATGAGAAATGTGTTGTCACGTAACATTACATTTAAAATAGTAAAATAATAATTTAAATTAACAAATTAAGAATAGTAATAACAAAAAAATTAATGTCGACCACAATACTTCAATTTACACCTTAATCTTTTATAACTTTATATAGAGATATAAAGCAACCAAAAGTAAATATATATATATATATATATATATATATATATATATATATATATATATATATTTAGATTTTATTATGAGGAAGAAATGTAATGAGTAAAATAATATAATTTACTTTCTACTACAAGGAAGACATGTAATTTTTTAACATGACAAAAAATAGTATTGTTGATATTGCATTCTCTGTAATTCATTCTTTGTTCCATATTTAAAAAAAAATATTTACTGCCAACCATAAGTAAAATATTTCAATGTACATATTAAATAACATAATTTTATAGATACTTTATGTAGAGAAAAATAAAGTAATTTAAATTGAAAATTTTCTTATATTTTCACTTTAGTGAGAAATAATGAGCACATTCTTATTCCATTAATAGTTGCTTTCTAATTCAATGTATGTGGGCTATTTGTAATTTTTAAAATCTTTAATATGAATTTGATATATAATCATTTATAAAATATGAATAATAAGAATAATTAGATGTATACGTATAGGAAAATATGAGGGGGCGTATTTTAATATTTTAGTATGGAGAAAGTGAATTATAAATAAAATATTTCAGTGTAATCTACATATATACTATACGAGCATAGATCCATTTTAACTTCGGATCAACCAAGCACCTATAAGGATCAAATATATTTTCACTGTAAAAGATATTTTAATTTTAAGAGATTTGATCCTTCTCAATACTTGGTATATCTAGAGATAAGATGCATCTAGGTTGCAGGTTATAAAAAATTCTGACTTATGTTATTTCAATTTAACAAGATATTGAATTTATAAACCAATATTAAATTAGTTCAATTGTAGTTTTGAATAATTTATTATTAATAATATTTTATATTAAAAATTGAATGAGTTACACATTTTCGTCTTAGTAAGAACTAACTAAATTATTTTACCTTTAATTATTTTTTCCTTGTGAGAATTGAAATATTTTACTAATTAAGCTTGATTGAATATAATATTTATATAACTTTGCAATCATAGTTTCAACCATAATAATCATTGTAATTTATAAAAATATGTTCGCATTTTTTTAAAGTAAGTAGTTTTGCATGCAATTTCATATATGAAAGTTTGATATAATTTCACCAATACATAATCTATAATAAATATTATTTCATAAAAATAAACATCATGATGATAACCATCTAACAAACATAAAATTCATTTAAGATACAAATTCGAATTCACTACCATCATCTAATTATATACACTAGCACAAAAATCTAATAATCTAACATGACATTATCATCATGATCACATCTAACAAAACACAAAGATTGTAATCTAACATCATCACCACATGCATCCTTAAATTAATATAAATCTCATATGAAATAACTACTATCACATGCAAGACTATGTAGAAGCACATTAAATGGACATATCTAACATCACCTAAAAATATACACATCAACACCAACATATAACTTAAGTACATAAACATGAACAAAAAATATGCACCATATGTGTGTGTGTGTGTGTGTGTGTGTTCATTTAGTGTTCTTTCAGATAGATGTGTATGTGATAGCTGCTATTGACATGATATATATATATATATATATATATATATATATATATATATATATATATATATATATATATATATATATATATATATATATATATATATATATATATATATATAGGAGTCAAATAAGTGCAATCAAACTTCTGATACAACACACATAATATCGACAACCTTGTTTGTAGTAGAAGACGATGGATGGTTAACTAATACCTCAACACGGTTTGTCGAAAATTGAGGTGGAGGAGGATCCTCTATCTCTAACATCTTATGATTAGGTGACTAATGAGGAGGTGTACTACTAGAAGAATCATCGACACCCTGACGACCATGGTTTGATGGGATGGTACTACCAAAAGCATCATGATCACTACCCTCATCAATATAATCATGATCACCACCCTAATCATCATCATAAACACCCTCATATGCCACTGTATGTCATACATCCCTCGTTGCTCATAGTACCTTGATAGCTCTAATGATAGGTCACATAAGAGACATCATCTCGTGTGGAAAGTCCATGTAAATATCCACGAACCTAGAATATGTGTTGATATCTTGAGCCCTCACAAGGTAGACTCCCTCATCAACCAAAACCCTAGCCAATTTGTCACAATATTCGATCAAAAATCATAGACCAACCCTCCAGCATCAAACGTCCATGCCCCCTAAGGATGTGCATCACCCTCTTGGGCATCATCCATCTCCTCATCTCCTCCATTCGGTAGCGGGGAAGGAAGCATGTCCCCATCGAATGTGTGTATGTCTATCAAATATATAGTAAAAACAAATAATTAGACAATTTGATTAAACAATTTAATAAAACAAGTTAAAGAATGTGCTAAAACAAGGCTCTATGTGTGAAGCCCTTGCCTTCCTTCCATCCGTCCGAGATGCAGTAAGTCTAAGTGAGGCAGGCAATCAATCGTCTCTTTTTTCTTTTCAATAGGTGGGTGAAATAGAGAAGGTGGTTATAGTCAATAACATGAAAGGATCTTCTAGCAATGGGGTCTGATTGGGGGATAATCTATATCAATGCTGACTGGGATCCATTCATAATCAAGTGGTATAGGGAATCCAAAGGTGGTGAGGTTATTAATAAGTGAGGAGGGGTTATCATCCATCCCATCATCTGGTGCTTCTAAGAGCAAGTAGTTGTGCCCGGGGCATCCACTCCATCCCATATCCTACCTAGGTGTAAGGAAGTAATACAGGAGGGGAAAATTGGTGGATCCATCCATCCGGGTCGAGACGCGGAGCATTTGTATTGAGGGAAATCAATTCATTATAGCATTTCAGATTCTTTCTTCCAATTTCAAATAAGGCTGGTAGGCTAACACCCACCCAAGTTGGAATGGTTCCGGGTCGATCCTATAAAAGTTTACAAACACGAATCGGATAAAGACAAACTTTGTTCGTAGGGGGTCCGAGTCATATTGATCCAACCGGGTTTGATAACTAGAAATTTGATTTAGGGAAATCGATGAATGCTCCGCATATAAAGTGGGCACCTTGCCTCTTCTCTAGGGCAGGCAGCACTCCATCCATCTATACGAAGCATTCTTAGCTGATGCACATGAGAAAAGCTAGGGTAAGTTTGTATGAACCCGTCCTGCCTGATACCAGCTTCTGCTTCTAAGAGAAGGGTGGTCATACGGTACCTCTGAAGCGCTTAATTCATTCAGTGTTTTAGGGAAACCAGGTTTGAAGAGCAGGTAGTAAGTAAAAAAAGGAGTGGTTTCATGCGATCCATGCCAGGCCGGTGCCGGGTCTCTTCTCTAGTTGTCCTTTTTTCTGAAGCGCTTAATGAATCCGATGGGTCTAGGGCAAGAGTAGTTAGTAAACAAGAGGTCTAAGGGTAATAACGTAGTATCATGCAAATGAAACTAGATTAATTTAAGGAAAACATTAATATTACCTCTATGATTTGGAGTCTCAGTTTCTATGAAGGGGATGTTGGGATATTGTCTCCAATCAATACCCTTGTATGGAAATTCCAACACGATAAACATATGGGCATCCTCACTGGGTAGTAGTGGAATGCCTTGACAGAAATCCGAGCCGGATATTCTATCAAGCCCTTCTTATGCACCATATGAACCCACATTTCTATCGTGACCTTAGTGATGGACCTAGGAGGGTGACAATCAAATGTGGGTTGTGTATTTGGAAACCTCTCAAAAAATATACATAAAATATCTAATGTGATAGGGAAGGTTTCCCTCCCATGTCTCAACGCATGAAATCTATCTAAAGCCATGCAAAATGCCTCAAACAAATGGTAAAAAATTTGAAGGAACATGGCACCTGAATAAAATAATTAAAATAACATATAACATGGCACCTGAATAAAATATGAATAATAAGAATAATTAGATGTATACATATAGGAAAAATATGAGGGGGCATATTTTAATATTTTAGTATGGAGAAAGTGAATTATAAATAAAATACTTCAGTGTAATCTACATATATACTTTACGAGCATAGATCATTTTAACTTCGGATTGACCAAGCGCCTATAGGGATCAAATATATTTTCACTATAAAAGATATTTTCATCATAAGAGATTTGATCCTTCTCAATACTTGGTATATCCAGAGATAAGATGCATCTAGGTTGCAAGTTATAAAAAATTCTGACTAATGTTTTTTCAATTTAACAAGATATTGAATTTATAAACCAATATTAAATTAGTTCAATTGTATTTTTGAATAATTTATTATTAATATTATTTTATATTAAAAACTGAATGAGTTACACATTTTTGTCTTAGTAAGAACTAACTAAATTATTTTACCTTTAATTATTTTTTCCTTGTGAGTATTGAAATATTTTACTAATTAAGCTTGATTGAATATAATATTTATATAATTTTACAATCATAGTTTCAGCCATAATAAACATTTTAATTTATAAAAATATGTTTGCATTTTTTTAAGTAAGTAGTTTTTCATGCAATTTCATATATAAAAGTTTGATATAAGTTCAACAACACATAATCTATAATAAATATTATTTCATAAAAGTAAACAGCATGATGATAACCATCTAACAAACATCAAAGTCATTTAAGATACACATTCGAATTCACTACCATCATCTAATTATATACACTAGCACAAAAATCTAATAATCTAACATGACATTATCATCATGATCACATCTAACAAAACACAAACATTGTAATCTAACATCATCACCACATGCATCCTTAAATTAATATAAATCTCATATGAAATAACTACTATCACATGCAAAACTATCTTCAAGCACATTAAATGGAAATATCTAACATCACCTAAAAATATACACATCAATACCAACATATAACTTAAGTACATAAACATGAACAAAAAATATGCACCATATCTATATCTATATATATATATATATATATATATATATATATATATATATATAGATATATATAGATGTTCATTTAATGTTCTTGCAGATAGATGTGTCTGTGATAGCTGGTATTGACATGATATATATATAAAGGAGTCAAATAAGTGCAACCAAACTTCTGATACAACACACGTAAAAGTGACAACCTTGTTTGTATTAGAAGACGATGGATGGTTAATTAATACCTCAACGTGTTTTGTTGAAAAACTGAGGTGGAGGAGGATCCTCTATCTCTGACATCTTATGATTAGGCGACTAACAAGAAGAATCATCGACACCCTAACGACCATGGTTTGATGGGGTGGTACAACCAGAAGCATCATGATCACTACCCTCATCAATATAGTCATGATCACCACCATAATCATCATCATCAACACCCTCATATACCACTATATGCCATACATTCCTCAATGGTCATAGTACCCTGATAGCCCTAATGATAGGTCACATAAGGGACATCATCTCATGTGGACAGTCCCTGTAAATATCCACGAACCTAGAATGTATCTTGATATCTCGAGCCCTCACAAGGTAGACTCCCTAATCAACCAAAACCCTAGCAAATTTGTCACAATAGTCCATCAAAAATCATAGACCAACCCTCCAGCATCGCACTTCCATGCCCCCTAAGGATGTGCATCACCCTCTTAGGCCTCACCCATCTCCTCATCTCCTCCATTTAGTAGCGGGGGAGGAAGCATGTCCCCATTGAATGTGTGTATGTCTATAAAATATATAGTAAAAACAATAATTAGACAATTTGATTAAACAATTTAATAAATCAAGTTAAAGAATGTGCTAGAATAAATTTTTATTCTAATTCATTAAAATAATAAAATGAAACTAGATTAATTTAAAGAAAACATTAATATTACCTCTATGATTTGGAGTCTTAGTTTCTATGAAGAGGATGTTGGGATATTGTCTCCAATAAATCCTCTTGTATGGAAATGCCAACACAATAGGCATATGGGCATCCTCACTGGGTAGTAGTGCAATGCCTTTACAGAAATCCTAGCTAAATATTTTGTCAAGCCCCTCTTAGGCACCATATGCCCCCACTTTTGCATCTTGACCTCAATGATGGACCTAGGAGGGTGACAATCAAATGTAGGTTGTGTATTTGGAAACCTCTCAAAAAGTATACATAAAAATATCTAAAGTGATAGGGAAGGTTTCCCTCCCATGTCTCAACGCATGAAATGTATCTAAAGCCATGCAAAATGCCTCAAACAAATTGTAAAAAATTTGATGGAACATGGCACTTGAATAAAATAATTAAAATTATATAGAACATGGCACCTGAATAAAATATGAATAATAAGAATAATTAGATGTATACATATAGGAAAAATATGAGGGGGCATATTTTAATATTTTAGTATGGAGAAAGTGAATTATAAATAAAATATTTCAGTGTAATCTACATATATAATATACGAGCATAGATCCATTTTAACTTCGGATCGACCAAGTGCCTATAGGGATCAAATATATTTTCACTATAAAAAATATTTTCATCTTAAGAGAACTGATCCTTCTCAATACTTGGTATATCTAGAGATAAGATGCATCTAGGTTGCATGTTATAAAAAATTCTGACTTATGTTTTTTCAATTTAACAAGATATTGAATTTATAAACCAATATTAAATTAGTTCAATTGTACTTTTGGATAATTTATTATTAATAATATTTTATATTAAAAAATGAATGAGTTACACATTTTCGTCTTAGTAAGAACTAACTAAATTAATTTACCTTTAATTATTTTTTCCTTGTGAGTATTGAAATATTTTACTAATTAAGCTTGATTGAATATCATATTTATTATAATTTTACAATCATAGTTTCAACCATAATAAACATTGTAATTTATAAAATTATGTTTTCATTTTTTTAAAGTAGGTAGTTTTGCATGCAATTTCATATATAAAAGTTTGATATAAGTTCACCAATACATAATCTATAATAAATATTATTCCATAAAAATAAACAGCATCATGATAACCATCTAACAAACATAAAGGTCATTTAAGATACACATTCGAATTCACTAGCATCATCTAATTATATACACTAGCACAAAAATCTAATAATCTAACATGACATTATCATCATGATCACATCTAACAAAACACAAACATTGTAATCTAACATCATCACCACATGCGTCCTTAAATTAATATAAGTCTCATATGAAATAACTACTATCACATGCAAAACTATCTGCAAGCACATTAAATGGAAATATCTAACATCACCTAAAAATATACACATCAACACCAACATATAACTTAAGTACATGAACATGAACAAAAACTATGCACCATATATATATATATATATATATATATATATATATATATATATATATATATATATATATATATATATATATATATATATATATATATATATATATATATATATATATATATATATATATATATATATATATATATATATATGTTCATTTAATGTTCTTGCAGATAGATGTGTATGTGATAGATGGTATTGACATGATATATATATATATATAAAGGAGTCAAATAAGTGCAATCAAACTTCTGACACAACACACATAATAGTGACAACCTTGTTTGTAGTAGAAGACGATGGATGGTTAACTAATACCTCAACACAGCTTGTGGAAAACTGAGGTGGAGGAGGATCCTCTATCTCTGACATCTTATGATTAGGTGACTAACAAGGAGGTGTACTACCAGAAGAATCATCGACACCCTGATGACCATGGTTTGATGGGGTGGTTCTACCAGAAGCATCATGATCACTACCCTCATCAATATAATCATGATCACCACCCTAATCATCATCATCAAAACCCTCATATACCATTGTATGTCATACATCCCTCATTGGTCATACTACCCTAATAGATCTAATGATAGGTCACATAGGAGACATCATCTCACATGGGCAATCCCTGTAAATATCCACGAACCTAGAATATGTGTTGCTATGTCAAGCCCTCACAAGGTAGACTCCATCATCAACCGAAACCCTAGCCAATTTGTCACAATAGTCCATAAAAAATCATGGACCAACCCTCCAGCATCGAATGTCCATGCCCCCCTAAGGATGTGCATCACCCCTTGGGCCTCACCCATCTCCTCATCTCCTCCATTCGGTAGTGGGGGAGGAAGCATGTCCCCATCGAATGTGTTTATGTCTATAATATATATAGTAAAAACCAATAATTAGACAATTTGATTAAACAATTTAATAAAACAAGTTAAAGAATGTGTTAGAATAAATTTTATTCTAATTCATTAAAACAATAAAATGAAACTGGATTAATTTAAAGAAAACAATCCTAGGACGGTGACAATCAAATGTAGGTTGTGTATTTGGTAACCTTTCAAAAAACAAACATAAAATATCTAAAGCAATAGGGAAGGTTTCCCTCCCATGTCTCAATGCATCAAATCTATCTAAATCCATGCAAAATGCCTCAAACAAATGGTAAAAAATTTAATGGAACATGGAACCTGAATAAAAAATTAAAATAATATAGAAGAGGGAAACTAATGCGTTTCCCATCAATACTAGAGTATGAAATGGGAGTGACTAATAATGAGAGGCAGCTAACCTCCTATGCAGCAAAAGAAGGAATAAGTAGTTTTCCACCACGAAGCTAAAAATATGTTAGATGCACTCCATGAGGCCCGAAATATATATGAGTGAAGGAAAGTTGAGTCTCGATTGAAACCCCATGGGGAACATCAGGGAACTAGGGAAAATCCTCCCCTCTACTGGGTAGGGAAGTGATAAAGTATATGTCCTCCTTAGTGGGTCCATACCATGCCCAATAACTGAGATGGAAAGCCTATTCCTAGGAAATCCATCGGTGAATCAAGTGTGCCTTCATGGATGTATCCTCCTCATATTACTTATGGATGCCTAAATTCCTTAAGAGTTCTTCAATCACTATAGTAATAGGGAGACGATATAAATCCCTCTCCCTCTCTCTAGCCTCCCATGGTGGTACCATATTGTGTGGGTCTTCCTCCTGCTCCTACTCCTATTGTTGCTCTCTCTACTGATATCTTTGCCACATGATTGCATATAAAATACATCATCCTCATACATAAAATACAATTTTTTTATTAAAGGAAACATGTATTTATAAATATGGAAACATATCTTTCAATTAAAAAACAAATCATCGATGCGTTCAAAACATAGTCACACACAAGATCCTATGCAATTTCAACTATAACCACACAAATATGTATGCGTACATAAGTATGATGCACCATTGCTAGTTTACAAATTTAAATTTTCATAGCGGTGTGTCACACTTGTGCACCGCTGTGCAAGTATTACCTTTTCACACTGGTACGAAACGTACCGAGCTATAGTTATATTTTTAAATATTATTTTTGTAGTGTGTTCGGTAAATATAAATGTAGTGAGAGTGATGCACTGATTTATAATTTATCCATTTCTGATTCTTTTTCATTATGAAAATGCATTTCAATAACCATGATGCATTATGTTCATGCACTTAAATGCGGTGCAATGCGTAGGGATTTTTTTTTTTTTTTAAATAGTGCAAAATTTTACCTAATTTGCAATTCTAATTCATTAAAAAATTAAATTAGAGAGAAAATAGACATTACATGGAAATGTAGAGATCAGGGAGGCATTTTCGACATGTAATGGAGAGAAATAAATTTTAGCACGGTTGAATAAATTGAAAAGTTAGACAATCAGCGCAATACAGACAGATGGTGAGAAAGAGAAGCACCAACATCAGGGCTTTTACATGAGGGAAGAGTGGCACTATTGCTTTAGAGCTCTCCACCATTGTAGATGGTAAACATGAAATTTATGGACATGAGGGTTTTTTTTATTTAACCCTCCCCCAATGTCTTTCTCTAACTACACTTGTGCGTAATAGATCCAAGAGCACCACATTTTTTTAATTAAAAAATATATCATAGTTCTTTTCTTGAGACACCGCGTGGTATTTTAATACATGTGTTACGTCGATGCTTTATTTTACTATAGAACCACTCTATTTTTAAAAATTAAAAACTACGTAGCGTTTTGCCTTAGAATAATCCCTAGGGAATTTTAGTACATTTCCATACTGGTGTATCGTTGGAAAATAACACTGTATTTTTCTAAAATTCAAAACTATAGTGGTGCTCCTTAGTGGAATGCATTGGCTCATTTTACCACATCAAGTGCATTGGTGATATCAACTATTCAAGCACCGATGCATTATCTTATCTAGCACACCATTCTTTTTTGATTTTATAAAAATAAATTTTATGTAGTGGACCATGTTCTATGCAGGATAGGTGCTTGTATGAATAGTAAAGCACCGATGCATTTTTATATTTTAGATGAACTTTCCAAAAAACATCCACCCTTACACCTCCTATAGTGACCTCTGCTACAAACAGATTTTTGGGCTATTTTTATAGGGGCTTCGACAAAAACCTCTGCTAGAAGTTCTTTTCCTTATAATAACTTATTTATTGAAGTCCCTTCTGGATTGTAAAAAATATCATTGTTGTTGAATGTGCTATTTCTTATTTCCTTATTCCAAATATTCTCACATGAAGATGTTTTATTATTTATAAGATAATGTTATCATTTGAGGTTAGTTTGATTTCTACAAGTTGTTTACTGCCTCAACTTTTTAGCATGTAACTTAGTTGGCTTGATTGTACCTAATATTTTTTTGAAGATTGAATATTAAGTTCTTAAGGTGTTCTTTTCTATGATTTTATTTTATGTTCTTTGTTTATCCTAGTCATCTAGCCACAAAGTGGCCACTATCGCCCAACTAAAGAAAACTTATTTGAGTTTGTTTGTTTCTATGGAAAAATGGAATTTCCATTCCTATTGTTGAGGTATATTTCATATAAATCCTTTATTGCCTACTTTAGTTTATATTCTGGTGCTCATCATTTTTCATGTCTTATACTCTGCAATATTGTATCTTCTTTCATTTATAGAAGAGGAACTCAATATTGATGGTAAGAAGCAGAAATTGAATAAAGAGGAGAACAATAACACTGGAGAGATAAATGCAGAAAAAGAGAGAGAAGAGAACTAGTCTAGAGATACCCTTAAATCCGATATCCCGCGTGATAAATAAAAATACAAATTGATGGTGAAGTCTTTAGTGTTGGTGAATTCACCTACAATGCCTTGGCAACACAATGATAATGTTTTGAAGTGATGAAACAATATTTCATGTGTAAATTGTAGTCCAGCCAATATTAAGTTGGAAACTCATATTATAATACTTGACATTTCATATAATATAATTTATGTGGTTGAAATCATTTATAGTGGTACTTGATATTATTTATTATTGTCATTAACATATGTAACTTTGCATTTTCATATTAGATGAACATGCACATTGTATGGCATTTTTTTAATTTAGTTGCAAAATCATACTAATTATTTTTTGTTGATTAATAATGAACACATAAAATCAATCTAAAAATACTAAATTAGTAGTTTATATTGATTAATGATGAACACAGAGAAAATGAATATATGACGACTAAATTAGTCATTTATAATAATTATTAATGAAAGTAAATGAAATGAATATAAACTACTAAATCAGTCATTTATATCATGAATATGAAACTACCAAAAAAAGATAAATGACTAATGCAAATAATAAATTTATGATTACAAATGATGACTAAATTTTGCATATATATGACTATTATTAGCTAACTTATAGTATCTTATAACATGACACAAATTTAGTCATATTTCTTTGGTCATTAATTGGTTCCAAATGATGAATAAAATTTTCACTTATATGACTATTAGTAGCTAATTTATAGTACCTTATCATGCGACTGACATTTTGGTCATATTTCTTTGGTAATTAATTGATTTTCTTGGTTTATTTTGCTGTATATTTTGTCATTAATTGTGGAAATAAATGACTAAATTAATGGCCACATTTATGAATAAATATACCACTAGACGATAAAAATGAGACAACCAATCAATGACTAAGCTAAATATAACTAAAAGTTGATCATGTTATAAGATATTATAAATTAGCCACCATAGGTCACTGACTAGAAAATGGTCATTTATATACAAATTTTAGTCATTTCTTAGTAACTAATTAGCCATTTTGTATTAGTGAACGCTAAGGAGAAACCACTACCTATAAAGGTTCTCCATGTTCGTATCACCCACCAAGTGGATAATCCACTACAAGAAAACCTTGTCAATGCATACTAAAATTAACTATGGGAGAAGGGGAAATGAATACAATATTTTGGGATAAGGGCGAAGTAAGGAGTTGAAGAGTATGGGTGAAACAAAAACTGAGAGTGAGGAAAATCCTCATGGAACATACAAAGCACCTCACCATCAAAATCAAACAATATAATGACATATAATATTGCGAAGGGGGAGGAGTAGCCCTAGCCACTTGCAAGAAATATTACACCATTGCGTATCCTCGAAACATCCCAGTCATTCTTGGCCAACATTTCATGTGGGAAATCCAATGGACAAGGTGCCATGTTACAAATAGCTACATGGTACTGTGCCATATTATGGAGGAATATCAATAGTAATATAAAGTTTGAATAATAGTACGATGGTGAAATGTCTTGTTATAAGCATGGTCACTAGTTTCCAATGTATATGAACCATTTTCTATTACTAAAATGACTAAGGGTATAAATATGTCCATGATCATGGTGATAATTCCCCTCTGAGAGGAAAAGTGCATGGGAAAAACATTTTATACCCATGCGTGGCATGGTGGTAGGCTTGGTGAGGAACATTATTACACTTAACAATTAATAATCATATATTCTGTGATGAACAAAGAGTTTAGCAAGGTATGATATTGATTAATCCTCACTTTCCTAAGAGAAAAATGAAAATGATGATGAGGCAGAGAAATGAAATTATAACATTCCAAAGTGTTATATATTTAAGTAATTAAGCAAGGATGAAATATATTATTGTACCCATTTATGTTAATGAATCAAGTATTGCAGTGTGTGTGCATGTGTATGACAAGAATTTGGGGTACATTATAGTTGATTCTTATGGATTTATTTTCTTATGTTTCAATCTAGCATTCTCCAAATATTCTATAAGATAATATTCATTTCTCTCATATTCCTCATCATCTTCTCCAAGAATTTCCCCTTCCCTAGTTCACAAATGTGAATTTATTTCTCTAAACATGTCTTTCTATGCTTAATGTTTTTTAATTTTCCTTCTATTTTCACCCAACCCTAAGCATTTAACCTTTGTATGAATTTCCTACTATCTAACTGCACAATAGGTCATTTTACATTATTTTTCAAACTCCACCCACATCTATAATTTTTTGCAATTTTTTTAAGTATTAGTTTCATCATCCCACTAAGTTTTCATTTTAACTATACTTCCCTACCAAATTCTTCCTTATCTTTTTTTTTACCAATTTATTTACCATCTTTTGTCATCTTGTTGTGGATTTCTCTTGAACTCCTAGATTGAAAATCCATAATAATCATTACATATTTCCTTGTTAACTTATCCATCATAAAATATGAGCTATAAATAAGCTTGTACAGTAACAACTCATCTTCAGCTTGCCTCACGATACCTCACCATGATTCTCTCTCGAACAACGTCTTTTGGTACTTTTGGTTCCTTCCACTACAACCATCTAACTTTCCTCTGATCCTCTAGACTTATGAACCTACTCATTCTCTCCTTCCAAGAAATTCCATTGTTTCCCTTACTGTCAATCATCAACTAGAAGTTGTTAACTTTTATCTTCTATAAGATTCTATAAAATTTTACTTCCTCTATTACTACAAGTACAAATGAAAATGACATATACCATAATTAATTATAAAAAAAATTGACTATTTCACATATCCAATCTCACTAGATATATATATGTTCAAAATTTTCAATGTTTTCTGCAATTTTTTTCCAAATATTTACATATTGAGTTATCTTCTCCTCTTTCTGTCCATTCATCCTCTCACTAGAATTGTCCTTTGTTTCAAAATTGTTTGTTGCAACTTCTGTTTTCATGTCTTCTGATCCTTCCATCATATAAGTATTTATATACTATAATATGTATATTTGGCATCTCAATAAAAACCACTTAATGATATCTATTTGTAACACAATGACAAGATGGACATCCTTCACACATGATGATCACCATGATAGTATGTGGCAATAAATGTTTCCTTTGACGTTCACTAACCTAGCTATGATTGTAAGTGTTCTAGACTTGATGCGCTTGATGTGTCAATCTCAAGGGGAGTCCCATGGTTGCTACAGTCTCTTGTAGAGAATCATCATAGTAGAAGGCTTATTGGAGAAGTCATATAAGGATGACTATGATGGTTGGGAGTCCTAGACTTCAGAGGAAGTTTTGCCTCAAGATATCAGCTTAGATATTCTTTGAGTTGGCACAGTTGGTTAGTGCTTTGAAATATCTCTTCAATGGTATGTGGAATCTTGCAAAATGCCTCCAAAGAGAAAGTTTTAGGTAGAAGAAGAAGATTCAAGGTGGAAAAAATGGTAAAGGGTTTGCAGGAATTTCTTGTGTAGAATATGGGCTAAAAAACTACATAGAACCTTCTCCACTGGAAATTTATTTGAAAGATATTTCCAACAGTATGTAGAAGTCCAGGAATGTCCATCGGGATCAAAATTTATTGACTACCAAAATTAGAGTCTTGAAGTCCTCTGTAGGCCAAACTTCGAACCCTAAATTTTGGAAGGATAGTCATATCATAACCTCAGAACATTGGGAACCAAATTTTGGAAGGCTCCATATCGTAGGGCTCAAAGCATGAAGACACGATATCGAAAGGAATGAGACGATCATATCGGAGGAAAAAGAAGATGGAACAAGAAGGCATATTGACACCTTGAAGTAGAGGGAATATCGGAAAGTAGAGATCATCAAAACCTCGAAACCTCGATCGATGGACCCTTTCTCTCTCCTCCAATTAGGCACATGGCAAGAGGTGATTGACCCTGACCAGTTGAAGTGGAAAATGATGTTAGCATGGCATGGATTTATATTGGAAACATGGCTGTTACATACGACATTTTTGATTGTCTAATGGGGAAAATCCAGGTGACACATGTCACCACTAAGGAGGCGCTACATGGAGTGATGACGACAACATGACGTCATCTCGTAGGTCAGAACTTTGGAGGTTGGAGTTTTCATAACTCCCTCATCATCACATTTAAAGAAGCTTTTCGATACCAGGGGCTTTGATATTGTGTTGGAACTTGGCCCTGGAGTTAAAATTCTTGAGGGCAAGGAGTTGGTCTAGCACCCAAGTGTTATGAGTATTTCAGTGGTTAGAATTTCAGAACTCCTAAATTTAATTAGAGGAAGTCCTAATACAGGGAGATTCGATGTGGTATTTTTGGTTCATAGAAGCTAGAGTACCAAGGGCGCAGTTGTAGAAGACAAGGAGATAGGCCCTTAGTAGGATCTTAAGGCCTTAGCACCTAAAAGCTATGTAGCTGGTCACATCTCCTGGTTCAATCATGTAAAATAAGAAAGGGCCAAGCAAAAGGAGCTCGAAACCTTGAGACTTCGTAACACCTTTTTAATACATGTTATGATATGGGGAGACCTGATACTGGTATACAAAGGAGAATGAAGGTGGCATTCACAACACATGGTCCTATGGTGTGTAAATCTAAAAATGGCTAAGTTGAATGGGCTAAAGGCCAACTAGAAACCAGTGATTTTGTAACGTCTCTTTTAATAAGAGTTATGAAATGTTGAAGCCCCAAAATTCCGGCACATAGGTGCTAAAGGATGAATGGATCAGAAACAAAGTAATTGTGTGCATAATGAGGTTGGTTGCAAGAGTAAATAGTGAATTCCAAGGGTTGATGGAGTCAATGGCAATTTTTGTAGGCATGAGACCATGACAGAGAAGACCAGGGTTGTGTAAGATAAATTGTTGGCCATTTCATGAGCTGAGACATGCCTCAATGAATTAAATGAAATGCAAAGAAGCCATCCTAAGGCACATTCAAGCTCAAAGAGCCATGAATAAGCATGGAGAGTCTCATTGAGTGTGCAGGTGGACTGAGGATTTATTTCTCACTATGGAGAAGTACTGAGGTGCCCATTATCAGTGGTTATGATAGTAGCAATGGCCAAGTCATATGCAATAGTAGAATTATGAAGCCATACAGAGGTACACTCAGGCAATGTGTATGTAGGAAAACATAGGCAACATTGACTAGTGTGTAGCAGAGGAACAAAACAAAGGAGCACAGTTGAGAAAAATGGCGGAATGAAACATTGTTTCAAGAGAGAATAGTAGAGATCTCTATGGGTGTAAGTGCATTGTTGTGTGAGGACAAGTGAGCCAGTTCAGCAAAGAAAGGTCTGGAGAGAGCCTATACAGAGGAAATACCCTGAGAGAGTCAATGCTACTGTGAGAAAGACTGAAGGTGCCTGTGTAGAGTGAGAAGGCTAAGAGAGCCTACGCTACAGTGTAAGAGGCTGAGAGAGATTATGGATATAAGGGTGTTGGTATCCGAAAGTGCCCTATTTTCTACCCATTTCCATCAAAATAAACCTCTGTTTTATCTCAATAAAAGACCCTTCCTTACTGCACTAGTACAAGATAGCTACCCATTCCTGCACATGCTCATATTTTATATTAAGATTTATTTCAGCACTTTATTAATCATTTTTATGGATTTTATGCCTATTTACATATCTCTTATAACTCATATTAATTTCCTAGAGTAATCATGGAACTCAGTATTAATTATGAATGAGTATTACTAGTGCAGGTAGATTCCTACACCACCATGAGGATTGTCCGAGATTTCTGAGAAGCCAAATACTCCTCGAGGATAGGTCACGATCCTTAACTTTGAGATTAGATGTTGATGAACTGAAGTAGGATAACAGGTGGCGCGCAATCAGGTAATATTTTCCAAAGTTAGGTTACGGTCAAGTGAGATTCATGTGTATTATAACTGCTGGCCAAGTTTGTAATTTAGGTTTCTAAGTCTGTTCGGCTAAAACGCCTAAACAACAAATGTCTATAATTAGTGAAAATAGCTAGAGTCGAAAGGATATATATAATATAGATATAGGTAGGAGAAGGCTAGTAGAGAACCATCAATTGTAATTTTGCTTATGTAATCTGGTTATCACCTCAGCTCTGGGGCTCAACTGCTCTATCATGTATATTTTTCGAATCATGTAATACAAGAGACTTTTCATGATTTTCATACACATCATCTAGTTTATCTTTGATGTATCTTTCGAAGTGTTGAGCTTTTTCGTTCCTTAGAAGGGGAACGAGCTAGTTGGCTAAGGCCCAACCAACCTAGCTCATTTACCCCTCTCACTTTCATTATTCAGAAAGAAGGTGTGGATATTTCGTTTACAGCTGTGTGATGTTATAGTTTTAATCTTTATCTTTCAAGTTCTTATTTAAAATATCTTTTGTAGCTAACGTGTGAAACAGATCCATGGTTTGAGAGTTAGTTGTGTTTATTTTGTTTATGAGATATATTTCTTGCATTTCTTTTATTCTCAATCTCTGTTTTAACTCGTTTTTTATCAGATTGTGTAGAGGACTCTTTCCTACACTAGTGCATGTTGTTGCCTGCACTTTGGTTTGATCATTCTTTTGCAGCAAATAGTGTATCACTTCTCTGCATATTGTTTCCAGTTATTACGCAAGTGAGTGAATCATTAATTTAGTAATTGTGTTCATTATTAAAATTATATCTTTAAGAGGATCTACAAGCAGTTTCATAAAAATCATCATAAACATATTATACTTGAAAAGAACATAAGCATCTTTGAAAGGATCAATAAAGTTAGATAACACATGCAAAACACTTAGACTACTGTTTGATTCTTTTGAAATGCTTTTATTTCATGAAGTTTATTTCCTTTGCAAGGTTTAATGAATTGAATCATTTCCTTTCTCACAAATAATTTACTTCAAAATTTCATTTTATAGTTGCAATTCTTTTCCAGCACATCTTTCAGTCTTGTCGAAAGTAGTTTGGAAACTAGGTGAAGGAAGCTATGCTTTGGTGCAAGAGTTGGTCTCTTGTCATAGAAACGGAGTACTCTAAGCCCTTAGTCTTAGAGAACCTTCACTAACACATAAGTCTTCAGTAAGGTAGGTCACATATACCTTTGCATAGAGATACTATATCTACACTAGTGCAAGAATATTGTAACAGTACAAGGATAGGTTGTTTGGGTGGAAGGAAGATTAGAAGGAAGACAAAATGCTACAAGGGCCCACTTGTCAGACTATTAGCCATCCATTTGAAGATGAAAATAGCATTTCATTTCATCATTTAAGGTTGCTTCCATTGTGTGGAACTTCTTTACTTGATTTACATACAAATTGTCTTTTACATTCCAACACTAAAGTTGCTTTGGTGTTAATTAGATTTCCGATTGTTTTCTATCTGATTCTGCAAAGAATTTCCTTTAAGAAGTAGGATTAGAGATAGGAAAATTTCATACCATTTCTGGCATTGCCCGTGCTTCGTCTCTAAGTTTACGAAACCCTTGGGGTTGACAATTAAGTGTTGAGGAGTTTTCTCAAGTGCAATTCCTGCACCCAACATTTTGGCGCTGTTGCCAAGGAGGCGATTTGAATTGGTAATAATTTTCCATTCTTTTGCAATAGGGGTAAGTCTGCTATTAGCTTTTCTACAGTGTGCTTCTATTCTTTGAAGGAATTTACAGGTGCCGATTTAGTTTTTTGAAACTTGTAGTTTTTATTTGAATTTCGTTTTGTCATTTTTTGAGATGAATGCCTAAAAGAGGTAGGGGTCAGAATCCCACTAGGGGCCAACGAAACACTGACAAATCTGAAACCAAAACTCACATTGGGCCTTCTTTTGCAGGCATAAATTCCAAACAAACTCATACTCATCATGCAAGAACAGTCAACCTAGGCACTCATAGCAGTGGTTCAGGTGTGACACAACCCATAAAGGAGAAGAAGGGGACTATTGGAATCCATAGGCAGCCTTCTTAGCCTGTTAAGAGTGGTTCAGGTGGAAGAACAACAATGGTAGATATGGAAGACCATGCAGAAGGAAGTGGTCAAAATCGGGTAAATGAGGAACAATCCACTTTCCGATTCCCTATTGCGGATCCTGATACACAAGTATAAATGAAAAAAATTCACCATCAGCTCTTCCTCATTTTTATGGTAAGGTACATGAAGACCTAGACTCTTTCTTATTTGAGTTTTATATTTTGTGTAGGAGTTATGATTATTCGTCTGATGCCTAGAAGTTAAAGTTGTTTCTTGCAACCCTCAAGTACGCAACACTCTGTTGTTTCATGGGACTAGGAGGAAACACTATATATTCTTGGGAGCAAATGAAGAGAGTTCTCTTGTCAAAATATTAGGAATATTGTAAGAGTAGAGATATTCAAGTTGAAATCTTCACTATTGTGCAAAATGATGATGAGACTTTGGAGGACTACTAAGAGAGATTCTTGTATATCCTTCAAAGGTCAAAGCACAAATTTGATCTAAGTACCATTAGAACCTTGTTCTTATGTGGGCTCACTGATGATGCTAGAAATAATTTAAACCTTTTAGGAGAAGGGGATATTGCTCAAAATAATTTTGATCAGATATATGACTTATGCAGGAAATTCTCGAGGAATCAATATAGATCCGATGAAGGAATTCAGAATAAAAACATAAAAACCGAATCTACTAATGCTATGATTATTGGATTAGAAAACAAAATGGACAATATGAAAATTGAAATAATGAATACTATTAGTAAACAAATAGAGTCTTTGAATTTTTAGTAGAAACTTGTAGAAGAGCAAGAGATATTGTCTATTTTATGTCCTAAATGTAGAAGAAAGTGTACTTTAAGAGAATGTCCTCTAGATATTAAAGAAACTAATAAATGTGCAATTTGTGTAGATAACCATGCTATGGATAAATGTCCCTCTATACCTAGGCTGAAAGCTGTATTGGAAGGGGGACAACCTGAGCATGAATCATTGCATGCTATAGGAACAATAAGGAATTGGCCTTAGGTAAGTGCAAGTATGGTTCTTGAATCTCCACCACATTTTTTTGTCTATAATGCACATTCATATTCCTATCCTAACACTGGTCACTCTTAGCATTGGCAGCAATAGAATCAATATCAATATGGACAACCCCCCCAATCTTGGCAACAAAGATGGAGAGGGCCAAACCATTCACATCATTCACATAATTCTTATCATGCACCTAAGCAATCATACCCTCCTACATATGCACTGTACCCAATGCCTCAACCATCATTTCCTCAGCTGAGTCAACCTATGCCACCATTACCATTACCTCCACTGTTTCAACCTTCTCAGCTGCCTACTCAACCTTTACCCAACGCCAATAATAAAGTGATACAAATGATACATTCTATGACCCCGCTTTCTTCATCTAGATTTCAGACTATGCCAGTTGGTATTAATGATCTCCAATTGAGATCAGGGAAGGTAGTAACCTTAGAGAATCAAAAGCAGCCCATGGTGATTATCAATGAGAAAGGAGAGGAGGAAACTCCTAACCATTTTGAAAAAAATGACCTAATTCAGCCTATCCCTGTACATTCTAAGCCCTTATCATCTTCTTCCAATTGACCTCCCTATCCAGAGGGGTTAGTGGTGGAGAAGAAAGACCCCATTCCTAAGTCTAGCCTAGCTTCCGAGCTTGGGAACCTCTTCATAAGGGTACCTTTGCTCCAAGTTGTCAAAGAGATCCCCATTTGTACAGAAATCATTAGGGAACTCTGGCTCAAGAAACTAGGAAGGAGGAGATTGGAACCCCAAACCATTCAATTTGTTGGTAGAGCAGCAGAGTTAATGACAGGATGTATGCACATGGAAAAATATACCGACCCCGGAAACCCTGTTGTCTCTGTTCAGATAGGTGTTGTTCTTGTCTCCAATATACTTATAGACTTAGGGGAAGCCATTAATGTTATGACCAAGCAAACCATGGATCAACTTGGATTGGTCCATATTCATCCTACTCCCATTGTGCTTGAACTGGCAGATAGATCTAAAATCAAGCCAGAAGGAGTATTGGATGATGTGGTTGTCTCCTTAGATTCTTGGGAATATCCTACAGATTTCATTGTGCTTCAACTAAAGAACCCTGTGGGAGGGAATCCCTTGATCTTGGGATGACCATGGCTTGCTATGGCCGATGCTTATATCGGATGTCATTCTAGTGATATGTATATTTCCCATGGAGATTCTAGAAAGAAAGTCACCCTATATCCACCTGCTAGATCTATTCAAGAGCTCCGAGACACTTTATGGTTAGACTACAATAGTGATGAGGAGACTCAACTTGTTTGCTTGATACATCAGAATACTGAGTCCTCACAGGAGGGAGAGATTCAAGACATCCTAAACAATCTAGACACCATGCCTCATTTCGAGTCATTGAGTCATATTTTTAGTCTAGATTTTCAGGAAGGATATGAATCTCTACCCCCACCATCACCATCTCTAGTGACACCCTTATGTACTCTTGAGCCTGATACTACTCTTGTTCAGATTAGTCGAGGTAAATCCTTGTATATCAGTTTGGACTTGGATCTTTCTTAGTGAGAGCAGCGTGTGAATTTGTTGCAAAACCATATTGATGCCTTTGCATGGGGTTATGAAAATATGAAAGGCATCCCTCCTAAAACCTGTACACACCATATCTATATTTAGGATGGAGCCCGACCTATCCAATAACCCCAAAGGCGAATGAACCTAGCTCTAAGAGACATTGTAAAAGAAGAATTGCAAAAACTCTTAGATGCCAATTTTATCTATCCCATTTATGACAATGAGTGGGTCTCTCCATTAGTATTAGTCCCAAAGAAATATCAGAGATGGCACATTTGTATTGACTACAAATAATTGAATAAATCCACTCTCAAATATTACTTCCCCCTCCCTTTCATGGATTAGGTACTCAATACCGTCACTGGTAAGAAGTACTTTTATTTTCTAGATGGCTTTAGTGGATATACCCAGATATAGATAGTAGCCAAGGATCAAGACAAAACCACTTTTATGTGTCCACGGGGTACATTTTCTTATCGAGTGCTTCCCTTTGGGTTATACAATGCCCCGGCTACCTTTCAAAGGGTAGTCTTGGCTATTTTTACTGACCTTTAATGCGTAGAAATCTATATGGATGATTTCTCTGTGTTTGGTTATTCATTTCAGGAAACCCTCAAGAATATAGAAAAAGTGCTTCTTCACTACCAAGAAGATCATCTCACCTTGAGTGACAATAAATGCAGATTTATGTGCAAGGAGGGAGTGGTTCTTGGCCATCTTATTTCTGACAAAGGTATCTAGGTTGACCTTGCAAAAATAGAAGTCATTTCGAGTCTTCTTATACCCAAAACTCAAAGGGAAATGAGACGTTTTCTAGGACATGTAGGCTACTTTAGGAGATTCATTGAGAATTTCTTAAGGATAGCTATCCCCGTTTTCCAACTTTTCACTAAAGATAGTGAGTTTTCTTGGTCCACAGCATGCCAACAGTCCTTTGAGACATTGAAGGAAAAATTAGTTCAGGCACCAGAGTTGAGAGGACCAAACTTGTCCTTGCCATTTCATATTTCCTCTGATGCCTCAGAGACTACTATAGGAGAAGATTTAGGACAGGAAGAAGACAAACAATCTTATGTTATTTATTTCATTAGTAAAAACTTGTCATCAACTGAACTCAATTATACGGTTACGAAGAAAGAGTTTTTAGCTGTAACTTTTTCCATTAATAAATTTAGACATTATATTATAGGATATGAAGTTTTTGTACATACTAGCCATTCCGCTATAAGATAGTTGATGAATAAACCATTAACTAGCAGTGGAGTGACTGGGTGGTTGCTATTATTACATGAATTTAATATTACCATTGTTGATAGACTAGGAAAGTCAAATGTAGTTGGAGATTCTTTCAGGATTAAATAATCCTGGTGAAGCAATTCCTGTTGATGATGATTTTCCTGACGAACATCTTTTTGTTGGGTCAACAAAATCTCCATGGTTTTCTGACATAGCTAAATATTTAGTCACTAGAAAATTACCATCTCACTTATCCGTTCGTGAAAATTAGAATATCATTCAAAAAAGTGTTTCATTCGAGGTCACTTACGAAGTATTATGAGTTGGCTATTTTTTACCTTCCTTGTTCAAGGATGCTAAATAGTATGTCAAGCGGTGTGATAGATGTCAGCGAATTGGCCAGCCTAATCAAACCAATGAAATGCCTTTATGTCCTCAGTTTATGATTGAGCCTTTTGAAAAATGGTCCATTGATTTCGTAGGATCAATAAATCCTACATCATCAAATAAAAAGCATATTTTGGTTTGTACAGATTTTCTTACAAAATGGGTAGAAGCTAAAGTTGTTTCTTTTGCTACTAAAAGAGTTGTTGTTGATTTTATTTTTACTGAAATCTTTATTAGATTTTTTGTGCATAGAGAAATTGTTTTTGATAATGGATCGTAGTTTATTTCTAATCTGGTACAGTGTGTGATGGTACATTACAAAATACAACATAGGAAATCTACACCATATCACCCACAAGAAAACAGTCAGGTGGATTCCACGAATAAGGCGATTGATTCCATCCTCACAAAGATAGTAAATATGCACAGAAAGGATTGGGCAGACAAATTATCGGAAGCATTGTGGGCTGACAAATTATCGGAAGCATTGTGGGCTTACTTCCCACTACAGTTATTTTTCCTACACTAGTGCAGGCAGATTTGAAGGTAAAAAGATTATCTTTCTTCTATTTCCCATTTCAAAATTTCCCACTATTTCTTTTCTAAATTCCCCAATGAATTACCTTCCTCTTTCTTATAATAAATTACCCTTACCTGGTTTCGTAAAATCCCTCTTTTCCCTTAAATTTGTTCCCACATCCTGTTTCATTAATCCCTCTTGATGATATTCTTTCTGAAATCCCTGCTGTAATATTCCTTCCCATTGTAAATTTTTTACCCCTTTCCCACTTATTTATTTCCTCATAAATTGATTGCAGAATTTGATGCAGTCAATTCAGAAGGCATGTTCAAGAAACACCAAAGGATGGAAAATACATTTTTCTTGTATAATGAGGCAAATTTTTCTTAAGTCCAGCTACAGAAGTACGTTCTATCAGATTCTATGTTTGGTAAAAGTGTCTGGTGCAAGCACAACAGTATAAGCAGCTCTGGTGCAGAAACACATTTGACTGTGAAAGCAATTTACACAGTCCTGGAGTGGTTTATCAAGGATATATATGGGCCTGTACTTCCCTGAACATGTGTTAATATGTTATCTCATTCCATGTTTTAATTGATGCTTTGTTTCATTATATTCAAATCTAGGAACAAATATTTAAAGTGAAACTTGTGTAAGGTTTGGAATCTAATCTTCTTAATAAATGTTGAAGTATGTCTAATTGAATTAAGGCGCAGACTACGAGATGGTACTACTCTTTGATAACCTGCACACCCTCATTGAAATGATTTCGCACTACCTAACCATTATTAGCTTACCCAGAATCCGATCATTGTAGTTGTTGCACCACTGCCACCTATACCACCATTGCATCCAATCATCACGATTCACCCATGGCAGGTTGACATGAATCAATACCTGATGTGGCGGGGGGGGGGGGGGGGGGGGCTCTTTTATCATAGCTGGGTGAGTACGTCTAAAAAGATGGAGGGCAATGAACCTCTGGCATAAAACTCTCGGTGAACGTTGGCATATCGCAGAAATTCCTTCAAGGGTGTGAAGAAAGCAAAGTGGAGTGTGGCTCGAAATGCTGCCTGTGAGGAATGAACCATTGTCTTTATAGGAAATTGAACAAACCATCGATTACATGAAAAGTATTGCACTATTGCAAGAATTTGGGTTCCTGCCATTTCTGAAGAGGTTTGATGGGTTCAACATGGCGATGGCATTAGAGTTTGCAAGGACGTTCAAAGAAGGTCAAGCAGGGTTGGGTCCTTAAAATTCAAAATTACAGAGGAGTTCATCGCACAAGCCACAAGCTTACCACTTACAGGGGAGCACTAGTTTAAAAAGAGTAGCTCGCGAAGAAGCGTTGGCACTAGTTTGTGGTCAATAAGAAAATAAAGCTCAATTGGAGAAAGGAACTTCCATAGACTACCATGGTCAGGAAGTGGAGAGATATACTATTTATATTGTAGAAGTTTTTAGCAGAGAAGGATGTTATACCTTGGCATTTGTATACCACCTTCGATTGTTGTTGCATTTCGAGGAAGGAAAATTGATTAATTTTCCTCACTTCTTGCTCAGAAGCCTTGAGAAGATGGTGAAAATTCTGTAGAGTAGTAGTGCAAGCCAGGTTGCAAACAAGCTCTTCCATCATGGGCTTATTACAATTCTGGTCAAGAAAAAGTTAGAATAAAAGGGGATAACATTGGGAACATTTCTGAAAGAATTGCAAGAAAGGGGTGCAGAAGAGTCTTCTTGCACCAATACATGTAAGAAGAGAAAGGCGGGGACATTTTCTCCTGCCAAGTGGTAAGGCAAAATTTCATCAATGCAAGCAAAGAAGATGGCCATTGAGAACACTCCACCCGCGACAAAGAAGAGGAAGACTAGAGCCTCGATGAGGAGGAAAACTATCACCCAAGGGACGAACCAATTGAGTTCTCCAATCGTAATCGATGAAACACCCCAAAGTTGCCCCACAGTTCAAAATCTCTCAGTCCTTGCACACATAGTGGCACACACTGTGGAAGATGAGGACAATGCAGAAGACGACGTCCTGTTGTCAACATTTGTCAGTAGGCTAAAGAGCAGAAAGACGATGTTGACATTGCATATTGTTGAAGTGCAAGTAGAAGAGAACGAAGATGAATAGGATGCAGAGGGTCTTGATAATTTCAGCGAACCAGACATAGAAACCATTAATGATTTTGAGGGTTAGGGTACTGACAACCCTGTGATTTTATAAGGTCAGGGTGCTAAAGACCCTGCGATTTTTGAAGGTCAGGTTATTGAAGACCCTGCAGTGTTCGAAGGACAGGGTAATGATGTCCTTGCAGTTGTATAAGAGCGAGGAACTGAAATTCCTACTGATATGGAAAGATAGGGTGTTGAATCCCCAGAGAAGCTAGGAGAACAAGGTGTTAAGAGCCCCAGGAAATTGAGTGCACAAGGCACCGAGATTGGTGAGGGCATCAAAACCCTCAATAATGAGAAAAGCCTGAGTATAGAAACCCTCGGAGATGTTATCAAGAAGGCTTTCGATAGCCTTGACCTTGATGATGATGGGACTTGTTTCGATTCCATGGCAGAAAATACATTCACACCCGAAGATCTTAGCAAAAAACCCTCCACTCTTTTCCTCAATAGTAGAATAGTAAATCTGGAGCAACAAGTCCATGACTTGGAGGCTTTGAACTAGGTCATGAGAGAGAAGAGTTGGTAGAAACAGAGTGAGGTGGAGTTACTTGCAGAAGTAAAGAGGTAGAAGTAGCAAGTAAAGGTATGGAAGTATTAGGCTTCCAAATGCTATAGATGCCTCAAGAAGGTGACTAAGCATCTATGAAAATACCAAGGTGAGAAGCTAAAGATGATAACGACAGGAATAAAAATTGAAGTTCAGGACCGAGGAGCTGGCCATTCATTTTTGAAGGTTTTTTGTAGAGGTAAAATGTTGTGTGAGGACACACAACAGCTTAGGGATGGGAGGATGTTGGTATCTAAATTTCCCTATTTTCTAACCCATTTCCATCAAAATCAACCTCTATTTTATCTCAATAAAAGACCCTTCCTTCATGCACTAGTACAACATAATTACCCATTCCTGCACATGCTCATATTTTATATTAAGATATATTTCAGCACTTTATTAATCAACTTATATGAATTTCATGCCTATTTACATATCTCTTGTAACACATATTAATTTCCTAGAGTAATCATGGAACTTAGTATTAATTATGAATGAGTATGACTAGTGCAGGTAGATTCCTGGACCGCCACGATGACTGTCCGAGATTTTCGAGAAGCCAAATCTTCCACAAGGATGGATATCAACCGTTGACTCCGAGATTAGCTGTTGGTGAACTGAAGTGGCATAAGAGGTGGCGCGCAATCAGGGAATATTTTCCAAAGTTAGGTTACGACCAAGTGAGATTCATGTGTATTATAACTGTTGGCCAAGTTTGTAATTTCGATTTCTAAGTCTGTTCGGCCGAAAGGCCTGAACAAGAAATGTCTGTAATTAGTGAAAATGGCTAGAGCCGAAAGGATATATATAATATAGATATAGGTAGGAGAAGGCTAGTAGAGAACCATCGATTGTAATTTTGTTTATGTAATTCGTTTATCACCTCAGCTCTGGGGCTAGACTGCTCTGTCATGTACATTTTCCAAATCAAGTAATACAAGAGAATTGTCATGATTTGCATACACAACGTCTAGTTTATCTTTGATGTATCTTTCGAAGTGCTGAGCTTTTTTGTTCCTTAGAAGGGGAATGAGCTGGTTGGCTAGGGCCCAGCCAACCTAGCTCGTTTACCCCTCTCACTTTCGTTATTCCGAAAGAAGGTGTGGATATTTTGTTTACAGCTATGTGATGTTACAGTTTTAATCTTAATCTTTCAAGTTCTAATTTAAAATACCTTTTGTAGCTAACTTGTGAAACGGATCCGTGGTTTGAGAGTTAGTTGTGTTTATTTTGTTTATGATATATCTTTCTTGCATTTCTTTTATTCTCAATCTCTGTTTTAACTCGTTTTTGATCGGATTGTGCAGAGGACTCTTTCCTGCACTAGTGCATGTTGTTGCCTACACTTTGGTTTAATCATTCTTTTGCAGCGAATAGTGAATCACTTCTCTGCATATTGTTTCCAGTTATTATGCAAGTGAATGAATCATTAATTTAGTAATTGTCTTCAGTATTAAAAGTACATCTTTAAGAGGATCTGGAAGCAGTTGCATAAAATAATCATAAACATATTATACTTGAAAAGAACATAAGCATCTTTGAATGGATTAGTAAAGTTAGATAACACATGCAAAACACTTAGACTATTGTTTGATTCTTTTGAAATGCTTTTATTTCATGAATTTTATTTCCTTTGCAAGGTTTAATGAATTGAAGCATTTCCTTTTTCACATATAATTTACTTAAGAATTTAATTTTACAGTTGCAATTCTTTTTTAGCACATCTTTCAGTCTTTTCGAAAGTAATTTGGAAATTAGGTGAAGGAAGCTCTGCTCTGGTGCAAGAGCTGGTCTCTTCTCACAGAAACAGAGTGCTCTAAGCCCTTAGGCTTAGAGCACCTTCAATAAGCCCTTAGGGGTTCTTAGCACGCTTGCCACCCGTGCTGTTAGAATTTCGGATGAGGAGAGCCTGGAAGCAGAGAAGGCTCACCTCCTAGAAGTCTTTGAGAAGAATGGTTACGATAGGCACCTCGGTCAAAAAGCCTTCCTCAGGGCCAAGAAGGAGCCTTCTATCCGAAAGGTTCCCAATGATCATATCATGGGTGTGAACCTTCCTTACATCCAATGAACCACAGACAGGATTGCGAGGATTCTGAGGAAGTATGATGTGCCCGCAACCTTTAGACCTCTCAATACTATCCGTGGATCCCTCAGGTCGGTGAAAGACCCGATTGACCCTAAGGACATGAAGGGCGTCTATGTCATTCCCTGTTCCTGTGGGACCCCTTATATTGGTGAGACTAGTCGCTCTATTAATCAGCGGATTAGCGAGCATTCGACTGACTTAAGACATGGGAGGACCAAGTCCTCGGCCCTGGCTGAACATGCGGGAAAGACTATGCATCATGTGTGTATAGAGGAGGCTCAAGTCATTGCCAAAATTGCGCAGTTTCACCATCGCAAATTTAGAGAGGCCCTGGAGATTGAGAAAAGGCCGAACAACCTTAATAGGGATGATGGCTGGAAGATTAGCAGTTGCTGGGTCCCAACCTCGTCTTCCTAGCCTCCTCATCTCCTTTTTGTTAGGTCTTAGGGTTTCTGTCTTCCCCCTCCTTAATTTTTCTTTTGGCAGTTTTGTCCTATTATTTTGGAGTGGTTTAGTTATGAATTAGTTTCGGGCTATTATTGTATTAACCTTACTTGTTTATATTATAATTAGATTTGTTTTTTTTTTTTTTTACCGTAATTTCAGTATTTATACAATTTAATTATTTCTATAATAACCTTAGAATTGAGTTTCCCTTTAACTAATTTCTAAAAAACCCGTTTTAAACCTTATAAATAATAATAATAAATAATAATGACATAGTTAACCTTAATAATTTTGGAATAATTTTTTTTTTTTTTTTTTAATAAATATTGATTTAACCTTTAGGTTTAAAGGATAAATTATGATATACCAATAATATTAGTTATAGTAATAAACATATCAACCCTAGATTATGGTTTTTATCTTGTAAGTAATAATATATTTACCTATGGAATAAATAATATTGATTATTGACCGTTAGGTTTAAAGGTTAATTATGATTTACCATAATATTAGTTATACTATTTACCTGATATAACTAAATTCTAGGAATAATAATGGTTTAACAATTTGTTTAGATTTATTAATTATTAAGAAGATTTAGATTATTTAATAAACTTATATTATTTTATATAACTTATTATTTTAATGGACCAATATATTTAAATAATAAATATGATATAGATCTAACTTACCAAAGACCATTAAATAATTATCACACAATTATCTAGTATAACTAAATTCTAAAAATAATAGGGATTGATTACCTTTACGTTGGAATAATAATAGATTAATTAATATATATTATGGGATATAATGACCATCATAATTAAAATATGTATTCTCTTAATATTTGGGATAATAATAATAATATACCTATTTATTTTATATTACCAAATGGATTCCTTTATTTACCTATTTTTAGCTTTTTCGAGAAATATTAATTGACTAATTTAGTAGTTTGACCAAGATCATTAGGTCAAAATTAGCCGTTAGCATTATAGCTGTTGGAGTCTCTGCACGCTCTATTTAATCACGCTAAGCTGGATTGGTTCTTCAACTTGTCCTGACGATGAACCACACTGGTTGGTTCGAAACGCGTTGACAAAAGATTGGTTATGTGATTTTGCCGAAGATTATCTAACAATATTATGGATCACAGAAGTCTAAATTCCTTAAGAAATAAGTCTTCAGTAAGCGAGGTCACATATACTTTTGCACAAAGATACTGTACCTGCACTAGTGCAAGCATATTGTAACAGTGCAAGGACAGGTTATTTATCTAGAAGGAAGATCAGAAGGAAGACAGAATTCTACAAGGGCCAAATTTTCATACTGTTAGCCATCGATCTGAAGATGAACATAGCATTTCATTTCAGCATTTAAGACTGTTTCTATTGTGTGGAACTTATTTAGTTTATTTACATGCAAATTGTCTTTTACATTCCAGCACTATAGTTTCTTTGGTGTTAATTACCTTTCTGATTGTTTTATGTCTTATTCTGCAAAGAATTTCCTTTAAGAAGTAGGATTAGAGATAGGAAAAGTTTGTACCATCTTTGGCATTGACTATGCTTTGTCTCTAATTTTACGAAACCCTTCGGGTGACAATTAAGTGTTGAGGAGTTTTCTCAAGTGCAATTCTTGCACTCAACAAGGGGCTGAGAGATGAAGGAATGTTGTTGAAAGAAGAAGGTTGAGAGACACATGTATTTTGTGAGAGTAAAAGGCCAAGAGACGAGTGTATGCTGATGAAGAGAAATGAAAAAAGTGTTGTGTGGGCTATGATAAGTCACTGTTATTGAGAGGATCAGTGAGGTGTTGTAGAGTGATGAGAGTGAGCAGAGAACAAAGACGATACAAGACAGAGTGGCTTCCAATGATAATGACCATTGAGTTTCTTATTGAGTGTGGGTTGGATCCTGCATACAGGAAGCTTGCGCTTCCATATCTAGTGTGTTCTTAAGAAGGCTTGGCTATCGGTGACTCCTGCAAGTTGGTGCTTGCATAAATCCAGGGAATTGCAATTTGGTGTTTGCAACAAACTTGTGAAGTTGGTGCTTCACATTCTACCTATGGTAAGTTGAAAATGTGTCTGTAAATGGAGGGAGTTGGTGCTTCATGCTAGTGGGTGCTAGTAAACAATCAAAGGGATTTGGTGCTTCCTGTGAGTGGTGGATTACAAACAGATTGATGTGATAAATTAGGTTCTCTTATTTTACATTGGTGGGTTTTTCTCGAAAGGGTTTCTAGTAAAACCTCATCGCCTCATGTGTTTGATGGTCATGATGTGTATGCTTCTATGGATTGATATTGTTGATAATATGGTTTTTTAATGGTTTCTCACATATAATGGATGCTAAGTTTGAATGAAGAAAGATAAATTGGAAAAAAAGTGAAAATTAGCTTTAATATTTATTCATCCTCCTCTCTATATTAACATTGTTTCCAAGAGTTGGTATCAAAGTGTAGTTCATGAGTTTGATACACACTCGGCTTGCTTTGGTGGTGGGGGGGAAGATTGTTGGACACTAGATAAACCAACTCTCCCCGTGTGTTTTGTGACATGGACTAACTAACTCTTACGTATCCTTATGTTTGGTGATGAGATTGTTGACTAACACCTGTGGATTTTGGTATAACGAGAATCATGATACCAAGAATTATTGGAAAAGTTGTGATGGCCCATGCAGAGGAGAGAAAGCCATTGGTGGCTCATGCAAGAAAAGTATGGAAAAAAAATGAGGATTGGCCATCAAAGTGAACTGATGAGGTTGAGATCTTGCCATCAATGCCAAAGGGGGAGATTGTTGGACAGTTGGAATTGTTTGGATGGCTAGTGGCTACAAGTTTGTTGGCATTCAATACCAACACTCTTGCCAACTATTAAAAAATACCAACTGCCAAATAGATATCCCAACATGATTATTGAATTGAATTCCAACACACTTGCAGCCACTAGCCATCTAGACAATCCCAGCAGTCTAACAAATATTCACCTTGTGCATTGATGGAAAGACCTCAACCTCATCACTTCACCTTGATGGCCAATACTCATGTTGCTTCCACGACTCTTGCATGAGACACCAATGGATTTCTCTCCTCTCCATGGGCCATCACATCATTTCCAATAATTCTCTCCCCCTTTAACATCAATGGAAAAGGGCTATGACTTGCTTCTTTCTTCTCCATGCAATCATTGGCTAACAATGACCGAGGATCTAGACGTCGATGTGCATTTTGTTCTGCATATTTCTCTTCAAGGATTGATCACTGTTTCTTCTCTTTGAACTAGACAGATGTGATATGCTCCCCCTGAACATATACTACCTCTGATTTGGATGCCTTCAATTCTTGAATCCCTTAGGTTGCTGAGTACATACTCTCTCCACTTATGCATCCTTTGTATAAATTAGAAAGAATTGATACCAATTAAAATTGTTCATGTTATTTCTATTGCTCCAAATAACAATCAACGATGATGCATTTCAACTTTCTCTTCACCACTGTTGTTGCTTCATTCTCTATGCTCTCACTTCTCTTTAGCATCTTAAGAACTTCTTCCCTTGAGATCATACTTATACAATAGGTATTGTTTCTTGAATAATATCAAGTGCAACAAAATAAATGATAGAATTTGGATATTGTACCAGGAAAAATATTCTAACTCCTTTTCATAAAGAAATTCTCACTTGCACACAAGGTTACTCCATATGAGCCCAGTCTATCATCTAACATAGTGATACCAATTGAAAGTTAATATACCTGCACATTCTGATACCAAGTGTGTTCATGAACATAAGATGAAAAGGAAAAATAAGATTAACAACTTAAATGTAATAAGGGTATTCCACCCAAGGTGAAAACCTTTAATTTACTGGACAATATTTCTTACTAAGGATGACAATTGTTGCCTACCACTATTGTTAAAGAAGCCCCCTAATCCAATGAACTCTGATCTCCTACATGCACTTCATTGCTTCTTCATGGGGACTGATCCTATGGAACTAACTTAACTGTGAGTTTCATCTCATTCCACACTCCTGCTGCAACATCTCTTCTTCCACAACATAACATATTTTTGTGTACTCTTCATGTTGGATGCTCCCCTCCTGTAATTTTTAGTGTTGACACATTTGAAATAAACACATACAATATCATAATCAACAAGATGACTCGACCATACCTTCAGCAATCAGTTGCACCTCTTTTGTCTTTCCATTCTAGCTTTATTCATATGACTTATTTGGCCACCCTTGAGGCCATTCTCTTCCTTTACTAATAAGAAAACAAGGATTTATTCCCCCTCAATATATCATCCTCCTTTTTCTTCCAGACCTTCAATGGTCGAGTCCTAACAAAAACATTACCATCTAGCTTCTTCTTTTCCCATGCTTGGGCCTTCTCTTGATTTCACATCACGAGGGGAACTTCTCCTTCAATTCCTCTTTCTTAACCCAAATCTTCCTATTTCTTTTTTTCCTTATAGATGAGTCCAACGCAAGGGCAAGAGGATCATTCTTCCTATATTTCTTTTGATACATTCCTCCTCATTTCAGCTTGCTGTTTTGACATTGATCACTGAAGAAAAATTTGTATTCCTCACCTCTGTTATTTCTTCTTGTATTCAAATCTCGAGCCATTACATTTGCATGCATATGCTGAGAAGAATTCAATTTCTTCTCATATCTGCAGATCTCTCTCTTGTGCCCAAGATAGCCACAATTACAGCATTCTATGTGGCTTAAAAATTGGGGAGAGGAATTACCATATCTGCTAGCAATATTATCATGACTCCTATCACTTCCAACATGCCTTCTCCTAGACTCTTTATGCATTCTTTGGTTTTTTCTACCCAACAAATCTTGTTTCCTTGCATGCCATCTACAGTCTCTGGATTTATGTCAAAAATTGTTGCAAGAAAAGCAATAACCATGAAAAGGCTTTTGAGGACTAAAGATACCTATTCTTTGAGGCATTTGTCCTTAAGGATAAAAAGACCTCTCTCAGTTCTTCATGTTCCTTTCATGAAAATTTGCATTGTTTCCTTGCAATCATTCTTGCACTTGCCTACCTCTTTTCTACTTTTATACTTACTTGTGCTTCTTATCCTTATGTTATCATCTTTTCGCCTTTCATTGCTGCTACTTTCATTGTTTTTGGTGTTTAAAAAATTCTTTCCTTTGTTGCTATTAGAACCTCGAGCTTCCTTTTCCTCAGAAGTTGACCCTTCATTCTTCACAATCTTAGAAATTGGTTTTTATTTAAAATGTAAACTAGCCTTGATGAGAGGAGATATTTACTGACAAGCATCTCATCCATGACTCTCTTTCTCTCCACAAGCTTCTAATATCGAGACAACTCTTTATTTGACTTTACTATATAATGTCTCAATGAGACTACTTCACTTTTTAGTCTCTCACATAAGCTTCTACATCATTTAGCATATTGGTTAAAACGCCAATCAACTTGCTAGGCTCTTCTTGTTGAGCATTTAGATCAACTATTATTTTGGTCAAATTCTCATTCTCAAGTGCATACTCGTGCAACTGCTACTTTTGATTGATATTTTCCTCTAATATGTCCTTGATCTTGTTTAAATAAGAGATCAAATTCTTTCTGAAATATATCATTTCATTCAAATCCTTCTCTTCAATATCATAGGTGCTAGTTGAGTCACCACAAAGATCTAAACCTATCTCTATGTCCATGGAGTTTTCCACGGGTCTAAGAGGTATTACATCTTCATCACTTTCAGTGATACTCATATTATCTTCACACGATATAATATCTACTCCTTCAGAGGATCCCTCATCTGTTATTGCTATTAAAGTGGGTATATCTTCATTATTACTACTAGATGCATGGTTATCTCTATCTTCAAGCAGTTCAAATGAACATCTAGATAATGAATGACCTATTTGTTTACATTCATCACAAAGCAATAGTTTACCTTCTAAGCATCATGTTCTCCCTTCTGAGACAGATGAGAATCAATATACCTTATACCAAAAATGGATTTAGTGGAATGGAAGGTGGATACAAATAGTTCTTTCAACTTTGAAAAAGTTTTCATACAATGTATTTATCTTCATTTTAATCAAGGTGATATCTTATATTTTATATCAAAATTAATTTCCCCTTTTTCTTTTCAAGTTGGTTGCTCAAAGCCTAATAGGTGGAGTCAAATAAACGTTACTTCGCTCATTCTTGAAAGCTTAATAATTGGATTGTCAATTTACATGTTTTTGCTTCATTAATTTTAGTAAATATTTTTTCGAGCTTGATCCAGGTGGATGTTGGTGGCCACCCACCTATTCGACTTGGACCCCCATTATCGTCTCTTTCAGTTTTTTCAGTTTCCTTAATTGTGGCACAATTACTATTTTTGGCGGTTTTTTTTGGGTCCTCAACTTCCGGAGTCGTTTTGAGGCTCTAAACGACCTTTTTTGCGAAAATTAGAACAACATTGCTCATATACCATGTTGTTCATGAAAAACATGTAGTCCTTAGATAGATCTTTCTAACGAGGTATTGTGCACATCATACGAATATCGTATGCTGAAGTTACAACCCCGTGAAGTTTATGTACCAATCTACCCAAACAGGGCCCATAGTTTGGCGCTTCAGCTCCTAGGGTTAGGTTTTTGGATGTTTAGGGTTTTCCATTGTTTCTCAATAATAAATAGGCCTTTGAGCCTCATTGTAACACAGTTTAGAGGCATTTAACCGCCACGGGGGCTTCACTGAAAAACCAATATGATATCACGTGTGTTCATATTGGGGCATAAACATGACGAAAACATAAAATAATATATTGCCTATCTAAAAGGGGGTTAAAGGGTTTTTATATATTATATAGTAATATGTGTATTTAAGGTATTTTTTATTTGGTAAATTAGCCAAGAGGAGGAAAAAAATAGGCAAAGTAAGGGAAAAAGCAGGTGCAGGCCGAGATCTAGGGTTGGAAGAGTCAGTTTTCTTAGTGCAATAGAGGCTGCGGGTTTTCTCCATGTATTGGGCCTGCAAAACCATGGTGTCGATTTCTGGGCTTTGAAGAGTTGATTTTCTTAGTGGAATAGAGGCCATGGGTTTTCGAGCTTGCAAAACCATGATGTTAATATTGTTGAGGCCATGTTTGGGATCCCTAACTAGTCAAGTTTCCTTCAAAGTTGGAGTTTGAGTTATATATTTGTTCCTTACCATAATCAGTCCACTAAGGAATTGAAGAACAAGTTTCATAAGAGGCAGAGGTATACCAGATTCTCTGAGAATTTGTATCAGCCTTGAGTGGGAGTCTTGTAGCATGTCTTGGATAGAGCGAAGTGTCAAAGCGAAGCAGTGGAAGGACTGAAGTCATTAAATATTTTATACTGATATATATATATATATATAGAGAGAGAGAGAGAGATATATATATATATATATATATATATATATATATATATATATATATATATATATATATATGTATGTATATGTTGGGTTGTGTTATATTCTTTCCACGACTAGCCCACGTAGTTAACTAGGGGTTAGAAGGGGGGTGGAGCCCCCCCTTCATTGCGTTGATTGCGTAGCGGGGGGGGGTCAAAGGGGGTTTGAGGGGTGCAGGCAACCCCACTTGTTTTTGGACCCTATATTAGGTTGGGTGGACCTACCTATGGTTTTGTGCATGATTTTTCGCACATGGTTTTGGACGCGATGGTTTTCGGTCCATGGTTTTGGACGCAACGGTTTTTGGTGCATGGTATTGGATGGTTTAACATGTATAAATATGTATTGTAACATTGAAAGGAACATAATGAAAAAATCAAGCTGGTAGTCCCGATTTTGGGATCCAGGGGAAAATCTCTGTGTATATGTGTTTTATGTGTTAGGCTCTCACATTGTTTATTTTCTATGTTTTAGAATTCGTGGAGGTAATTTTTGTACAGCGTTAAAACCTACATTTGGTATCAGAGTTGTTTTGAATTCAAGGTGACATTTTTGTTGCTGAGGGGTTTCGCTCGGGCCTGTGGTAGACCCTGTTCAGTGAGAGATCTACGGGATCGATTCTAGTGGTGAAGAAGATGGCAAGCAGTGGAAAGATATAGATTGAGAAATTTAATGGTTAGAGTTTTGAGTTATGGAAACTCAATATGGAGGATCTGTTGGTGGATAAAGATCAGTGGATCGTAGTAGATTCAGGTACTAAACCAACGGGAGTGTCCGATGAGGAATGAAATAAGTTGGATCAGAAGGCTAAGAGCACAATACGATTGTGTGTCTCAGATTCAATATTGTTGAATGTATCAGGGGAAGCTACGACGAAGGCTTTATGGGACAAGTTAGGGACTTTATACCAATCTAAGTATTTGGTGAATAAACTATTCCTATGGAAAAAATTGTATAACCTGAGGATGAAATATGGAGACTCGGTGACAAAGCATCTAAATGCATTTAATATTGTTTTAAGTCAGTTATTATCTATTGATATTAAAATTTCAGATGAATATAAGTGCATCAGTTTGTTGTGCTCTCTACTAGATTCATGGGATAGTCTGGTTATTGCGATAGGTAGCAATGCAACTGCCTTGCAGTTTGATGAAAGAGTCTCATCCTTGCTAATGGAGGAGATGAGACGAAAAAATATGGAGAGCCAGAATGGTGATGCCTTTTCTATATGAGGATGGTCCCAGAACAAAAACAAAAGTAAGTCATCGAGTGGGAGATCTAAATCTAGAGGGAGATCTAAATCTCCAGGAAATCTTGTAAAGGTGGTGTGCTGGAAATGTGGAAATGAAGGGCACTAAAAAAGGGACTGTAAATCTAAAGCTCCTGACAAAGGAAAGGGATATGATGATGCTCCTTCTGCAGAGGCAAAAACCACCTCAAATGAAGTTGGGGATGTGTACTTGGCTTCTTCAAGTACACATGTAGATCATGAGGCATAGTTGATTGACTCAGGTGCATCCTTTCACTTCACTCCCCATAGAGAGTGGTTTTGCAAGTATGGGAAATATGATGGTGGTGATGTCTTCTTAGGGGATGAAAAGAAGGCTAGAATCATTGGTTGCTGAAAAGTAAAGTTGAAGTTGCAATGTGGAAGGGTTAGAACACTTCTAGGTGTTCTGCATATTCCTGCATTGGCCGGAAATCTGATTTCTGTAAGCAAGCTAGATGATCCAGGTGTAAAAACAATGTTTGAGAAGGATACCTGCAAAATGGTTTGGGGAGCACTGGTATTGATGCGGTGAGTTTGGATTGGAACTTTGTACAAGCTGCAAGGTAGCACTGTTATTGATGGGTGCAACAATTCTATGGTTCCTAAAGGTGGAGCAGAAAATCTAGTGGTCTCTGGAGCGAAGACCATGCTGTGGCATCAAAGGCTTGAACATATTGGAGAGAAGGCCCTTTGAATACTTCATGGTAAAGGTATGGTAGAAGGTGTAATAGCTCTCTGGATTTTGATTTGTGTGAAAATTGTGTATATGGGAAGCAGAATCAGGTGAGTTTCCCCTTTGGTGGTAAGAGGGCGAAACAGATATTAGAGCTTGTGCACAGTGATATGTTTGGACCTATGAAGGTTCCATCACTGGGTAAGTCTATGTACTATGTATCATTTATATATGACTTCTCAAGGAATACATGGATATATTTCCTTAAGAAGAAATTTGAAGTCTTTGATAGGTTTAAATAATTTAAGGCTCTGGTGGAAAACTAGATAGAGAAGAAGATAAAGGTGCTAAGGACAGATAATGGTGGAGAGTTTTGCAGTAAGCAATTTGAAGAATTATGTAAGAAGTGTGGTATAGCACGACAGAAGACTACTCCATATACACCTCAGCAAAATGGAGTTGTAGAAAGGATGAATAAGTCATTGATGGAAAGGGCAAGAAGCATGCTCAGTGGTGTCAGGTTAGGACAAGAATTATGGGCAGAGGCAGTGGAGACAACATGTTACCTGGTCAACAGATCACCTTCATCAGTGTTGGAGGATAAGATTGCACAAGAGGTATGGACTGGTAAGAAACCCTATCTTTCACATCTGAGGGTATTTGGATGTGATGCATACGTACATGTTCCAAAGGAGAAAAGAACAAAGTTGGATAGTAAATCTGAAAAGTGCATCTTTATTGGGTATAAGGATGGTTTAAAGGGTTATAAGCTTTGGAACCCAGTAACAAGGAAGGTTGTGTACAACCGAGATGTGGTGTTCAGAGAGGTGAAAGATGTTATTAAACATGAATTCCAACCAAAGGAACCTGAGAAGATAGAGTTTGAGCTTAAGGAGGAAGATTCAGACTCTACAGTAGAGGAGGAATTAGAAGATGAAGAGCCACAAACTTCGGGTGTGAGAAGATTAGCACAAGAAAGAAGGCAGCCAGAAATGTATAGTCTATCTACTTTTTGCTCAAATTTTGCTTTATCTATTACTGATGATGATCCTAGAACTGTGAAGGAAGTAGTAGATTCAAAGGATGGAAAACTCTGGAAAGATGCCATGGTTGATGAAATGACAAAGAAATTATCCAGGATTTGAAGACCCAATTGTCCAAATTCGACATGAAAGATCCGGGTGCTACAAACTATATTTTGGGCATGGAAATTAAAAGAGATCGAACAAAGAGGAAGCTTTGGTTAAACCAGAGGAAGTATGTTGAGACAATATTGCAGAGGTTTGATATGCAGGATAGTAAACCGACGAAGATTCTTATTCCTGTAGGTGTTAAGTTATCTACTGAACAGTATCCCAAGACACAAGAAGAGGAAGAGGACATGTCCCGTGTTCCATATGAAAGTGTAGCCGGTAGCTTGATGTATGCAATGGTCTATACTAGACCAAACATTGCACATGCAGTGGGAGTATTGAGTAGGTTTATGTCAAAACCAGGGAAGGAGCACTGGACAGTAGTGAAGCGGGTTTTCAGGTATTTGCATGGCACTAGTGAGTACGGTTTGTGCTACCAAGGAAGACGATGATTGGATAGAGTGTTGGATATTCATGGCTTTGCTGATGCAAACTGGGCTGGAGATATGGATCAGAGAAGATCTACAAGTGGGTATGTGTTTAAACTATTTGGAGGTGCAGTCAGTTGGATGAGTAAGAAACAATCTGTAGTGGCACTATCAACTACAGAGACAGAATACATGGCAGCCACTCATGCAAGCAAAGAAGCAATTTGGTTGTAGAGATTGTGTTCAGGTATGAGGTTAGTACAGGGAGCTATAAGGATAGACTATGACAGCCAAAGTGAAATTTTCTTGGCAAATAACCCTGCATGTCATTCAAAGACAAAGCACATTGATGTTCAGTATCACTTTTTGAGGGATATGATAGAAGAAAAAAGGTGTTACTGGTAAAGGTGGACACTTTGAAGAATACTACAGATGCGTTGAGAAAATTTGTGAGCTTTGAGAGGTTCTCTTGGTGTAGAGAAACAATGGGCATTGCAAGGCTGGATAAATGACTAAGCTTTCTTATGGCCCCCCGTGGAAAGAAAACAACAAGTGGGAGAAGGGGGATGGAGCCCCCCTTCGTTGCACTGATTGCTTAGCGGTGGGGGCTCACAAGGGGTTCGAGGGATGCAGGTATTTGTTTTGTGACCCTATATTAGGTTGGGCATACCTACCTATGGTTTTGTGCATGATTTTTCGCACATGGTTTTGGACGCGATGGTTTTCGGTCCATGGTTTTGGACGTGATCGTTTTCGGTCCATGGTATTGGATGTTTTAGCATGTATAAATATGTATTGTAACATTGAAAGGAACATAATCAAAAAATCAAGCTGGTAGTCCCAGTTTTGGGATCCAGGGGAAAATCTCTGTGTATATGTGTTTTATATGTTATGCTCTTGCATTGTTTATTTTTTGTGTTTTAGAATTCGTATGCAGATAATTTCTGTACGGGGTTAAAACCTACAATATAAACAAAGATTTGAGTTGAAGCATCGCTGGAATCCTTAACCATGTTCCTTTATTTCCTTTGTTATGTATTTTTGGCTTTGTTAAATGTTAAGACCATGTTATTTCTAGTTGATCACTTGTTATAAATTTTTACCAGTGAATCTTGTCAATTTCCTGAGTATGGTATGACATATCAGTCACTAGTATGAGGCTGGCCTCTTCATATGTATGTCACTGTATTTTAATATTTAGTACCAATTAATTAATATAATACACTTACAATAATATGTTCGTGTTTGTTAAAATTCCTCACTGAAGAGAGTTATTAAACTTAGAAAATCCTTGACCCTTGGGAGTATTTCCTACTTGGAATCTTACACCAATATCCCTTGAGGTTACATCATAGCATGGATTCTCTATAATTTTGGCTAGGCATCCATTAATATTCTTTAACCCAGAGGATGGCTTCCTAGTAGCTCTATTTTTTGTCAGGTTTTTTTGTTTGGCATTTCCCGATTCTACTAGAAATGTGCCAGAGATTTGGGAGGTGCTTGCATCCCCCTATAGCAATTCCATGGGGCTTGCAACAAAAAATGAACCCACTAAACTCTAGTGGTTGCTTCCTTTCTCTTGCTTTTCCCCAAAATTTGTGAGATATTTTTGAAGTTGTGGATGCCAATCAACAAAATTTGCATTTTATTGATTGTTAGAGTCACTGAAGCATGACAAATTAACATTCTAAAAAACATAAATAGTCAATATCTAGACCTCTAGTTCTTTTATACTTTTGTTACCTTCTCACACTCTGCAAATTCCTGTCTCTAGGGTACCCCTCCAATCTATTTCTTGAAATATTCTCTGTTTGAATAGCAAGAGTAGTTACAAGGGAGCTAGAGGATCCACACTCTTCCTTCAATGTTGCCATTTGCATGGAATTTTTTAAATGGAAGAGTGATGAACCATTGGATTGTGGCTATGGGTTGGTCAAGCTATATTTTTTGTAGCTTTGTAAAGCTAGGAGGAGTTTTGATTCAATGGGCTGGCCTGTGATCAACCTCCATAACCTCTCACGATGCCCTAATATTCATAAGAATGTAAAAATCTCCAAAAAAGTGAGCAGTATCCTCATATGAAGCAGTATCTTCATGCCAGTTCCCACCATTTCTCGGCTTAGAAGTTGGGTGTTCTCAACACCCTTGCTACTCATGCCCTAAGGATCTCTGATGAAAAGAGCTTTGAGAAAGTGAAATCCAATCTCCTTAATGTCTTCGTTGACAATGGTTATAGTAGATAACTGGGTTAGAAAGCTTTCCTCAAAGTTGCCAAAAATTCGTTAGCTAAAAGAGAACCGAAAGAGCGGGTCCTAGGTGTCCATCTTCTATTCGTGCAGGGGACCACTGATAAGATTGCAAGGATTCTTAAGAAGCATAATGTCCCCTCAACCTTTAGACCCCTTAACACCATCCGTAAGTCCCTCAGCTCCGTGAAGGATCCTATCGACCCTAAGGACATGAAAGGGGTATATATTATTCCTTGTTCCTATGGGACCCCCTATATTGGTGAGACTAGATGCTCCATTAATCAAAGGATTAGTGAGCACACAATTGACCTCAAGCATAGGAGAGCCAAGTCTTCCACTTTAGTAGAGCATGCACAGAAAACCAAACATCATGTTTGTATTGAGGAGGCCAGTGTTATTTCTAGAGTTTCGCAGTTCCATCACCGCAAATTTAGCGAAGCCCTTGAGATTGAAAAAAGGCCGAGCAATATCAATAGAGAGGACGGATGGAAGATCAGTAGTTGCTGGGTCCCAGCCCTCTCTTCCTAGTCATATTCTTCCCTTCCTCCCCTCCCTCTTTTTATAGCTTGTTCTTGTTTTAGTATAAGTTAGTTTCCCCTTGTTATCCCGTATCCTTCTCTCTTTGGCCTTTAATCTTTGATGAGTTGTTTATATAGTATGAGATATTTTATTAGTATTTAGTTTATGCTATTAGTTATATACTAATAATTTTAACTTAATTAATAAAAGAAAATTAATTACTTTAAAATTGAAATCGATCTATGATAATATGTTTTTATTAATTTAATTAAGCAATTTATCAATTAATTAAACAATTAAATAAATCTAAAAATTAAAATATTATAGTTTTATTCTTTCTATATAATACTTAAATTATTTTATTTTAATATATATATATATATATATATATAATAAAAATTAAATTAATTATAAAATAATTAAAACATGTATGTAAATTTATATGTCCCTTTAACTTTTAATTTAATATTAGTATAACTAACTATTATTTTGATAATAATTTAAATTGACTTATTTTAATTTTTAATTTAATATTAGTATAACTAACTATTATTTTAATAATAATTTAAATTGACTTTATTTAATTTTTAATTTGATTTTTAATTTCATATAGTTATGCCCCAGGTCTTGTCTAACTAGTCATTTCCCAGTCAAGGTTAGCCGTTAGCCAATATAGCCATTGCTTGGTCAAAGATTATAGCCGTTGGATGTTCTGCTCTAACTATTTAACATGCATACTCGATCTGATTCTTCAACTTGTCCTCATGATGAACCACACTGGTTGGTTCGAAACGCATCGACAAATGAAATATCATGTGATTTACGTCGAAAAATCTCTCATAAAAGTGATAATTACTCAAACATTAGAGGAGTTACCCAAAGTCCAACAACTTCATCTAGAAATAACCAAGACTAAGTTGATACCAAATTAGGCAGTTGTTGTCCCTCAGGAAATTGATCATTTGTTGGAAGAAGGGTAATAAGAACTTAAGAAACAAATTTGCATGGGAAAAGTAAGGAAATATGGTGGGACAGAGGGTGGGGGAGGATCCTACAACCACATGAAGTAAAAATAAATGCTAAAAGACCAAAACCTAAACCTTCTCAACATTATCTTTCACTTTTTATTTGCAATATGTAGATGTTGAGACCTTAGTTCTCTAATAGAAAAAAGGATTTGGAGAGCATTAGCATAGTCATAGTGACAATCTAACGACTTGCATTTGTAGAGCGTATTTGGCATAACGATACTCTCATTTAGTGAGTTTGAACTGTAGATTTGGCATATTAGCACTCTCATTTGTTGAGTTTGGAGAGTAACGTATCTAGAACTCTTCCTTTTCTGGTGAAAATCCATCATTTCTATGATGTGATTATAATCTATGAATATATGATGTAATTTCTAATTTCTAGTGGGAGCCCACAAATTCATCTCCCTTAAGAGAGTGGTTGATATACATGGACTATCTGTAATCCTAATACTAGAAATAATGGTTTTGGGGAGAAAGCAAGAGAGGCCTTTTGAAATCTATTCCCTAGATGGAATGTATATTCAAAAATATTTGCGAGATTGGCAAGAGGGCTACTCTCCATCTAGGATCACCTAGCTACAAATTTATAGGCCTTTTCATCCTCAATAGTGATGCAAGAGCATCCAACTAGGGAGGCGACAACTAGTCATGCTATTTCAGTTTTTTTTTTTTTAAACAAAAAGACAATTTTAATTTCTAGTTTTCTTTATTGTATCGTTTTTTCAAGAAGGTTGTCATAGCCAATGTCATTATTTCTTTTATTTATTTTAAAAGTCAATAGATTAGGGAGTGACCTTCATAGATTAATAATTGAAAACAGAAAAAGGAATGTAACTGTAAAGTTGTATCTACAAGTAGTTCCTCAACTAAATGAGGCCACAAGTAGTTTATATACATGAACAAAACAAGAAGCAGGTTGTTGCTACCAAACAAAAGAACAGAAGCTAGATAGTGTAAATCTCTGACAGAACAATTTCTCTTTTCTTGAATAGTGAAAGAAATCATTTCAGGTAACCATCAGTATTTAATATGAATGACTACTACCGTGTATGAAGTTAACTATTAGAGGACTGTAATGAGATTGTGCATCGCAATAAGTGACTACAGACTGCTAGCGATCTCATTCAGGTATTTGACAAGACAACATATTGCAATTCTTACAAATAACAAAAGCATTCATTTATTTCCATAAATACATATTTATATATATCACATAAATATTTGTTATAGTAGAGAAAGTATCTTGTAACCCTACGTGGGTTCAAAGTCTAAGGCAAATTTCCTTTCCAAACAAAAAATACAAATACCAGAGACAGTCCATAGATATTTTGTTTTAGACCTAGGAGGGTTTCTGAAACCCAAGAGAAAACAACTATTACAAAATATACAAGATAGCCCAGGACTTTCAACGGAGGAACAGGCTCAAGCATAAACAGAATGAGACTACGTCTCTGAAAGGTCCAACCTACAGCTATCAAGTAAAACACACAAGAAAGACACTATCCATTTCGAGTGGCCATGGCTATGGAGAAGTGAATGAACAGAGGCCATCGAGGGCCAAACGCTCGCCACCACCACCGAGGAATGAACCACCTACACAACAAACAAAAGATGTTTAGAGAGGCAACATAACCGATATACAAAAAGCAAATAGAAAGAAGGGACACAGCATTACAGTCAAACAGTTACCTGAGATGGAGGGCGAGTTTCATAGTCGAACCCAGAACTGAGAGCGTTCAAACGATGACCACAGAGCCATGAAACCCCAACTGCTCACAAGGAGCAAACCCATCAGTAAATGAAGAGCAAGCAAGAAGTTTGAAACTGGAGCGGAAGAGTTACCTTGCATGAAGACCAAATCATCGCAAAGGAAGATGGGCTGAGGACCTAACAACAACTACCACCAACTGTCACCAACAAAATGCAGAAGAAAATGAACCAGTAGTTACAACAAACAAGTTACAGTCACAGAACAAACCTCACATACCCAGAACAATCACAAGGCTCAACAGCATTTCATGAAACCATACAAGGAGTAGCCACCAATTTCGATGAAGTAGCATCCCTAAGTTTCCTAGAGGCATAGAACCAAGGCCGAGACTAGGATTAGCAAAAGACAGAAAGCATAGGGACATTGCTGTCGGCGGAAGGAACCAGGTAAGGAATAGAGCGAGTCCAACAGTGAAAAATGACCAAGCAAACCTGTGAAGACACAATAGAACCCTAGCATATAGGCCGAGGATACCTCGGGGAGGAGGCGGAGTTATTACGCCATTAAACCCTCAGCAAAACCCAACTACCTTTTAGCACGGGAAATGGTCACATCGGCTAGTCACCATGTAGGTGCCACCTCAAGGTTTTGGGGTGAGTCATCAAATTTTGGTATCGGAGTAGTTCTTTCCTTAGGGAAGAAAGTTTAATTATGGAGGTAGGAAGAAGAGGAAGAGGAAGAGGTATTCAGAGGGCAGCTGATGAAGGACTGTGTAAGGAAATCAGGATCCTAAGTGCCAGATTTGCAGCAGTGGAAGCACGGAGGTGCAATGATCCAGAGGGTGGTGATGTCAATGAAGAAGAAGCTACAAAGATGGGTCTGATGAGGAAGGAATAGAGATAAGGTTGTCAAAATCTGTTTTCTTAGCAAGCAACAAATTGAAGCCTGAACTGTCAACTTATGATGGCAGCTTATCCACTAAGGTATTATTGGACTGGATTAGCGAGTTGGATAAGTATTTTGAATGTGAAGAACTTAGTGAGGTTAGGAGGGTCAGATTCACAACTACAAAACTTAAGGGACATGTAGCACTATGGTGGGACAGTGTGCAAGCAGAGCGAAGGAGATTAAATAAGCTAGCAATCAGAACCTGGACCAGAATGATTGCCAAAATGAAGGGTAAGTTTTTACCTAAGGATTATCATATTGCTCTATACAGACAGGTACAAAATCTAAAACAGAGAGCAATGATGGTGAAGGAATATATGGAAGAATTTTATAGAGTGAATTTACGAGCGGGTTATGTTGACGATACCTCAGAAAAGACAGAAAGGTTCATGAATAGATTAGACATGGAGATACTGGATGAGATCAGTATTCTCTCTCCCAAATCTATAGAAGCATATCAAAGTTCTTTGAAGGCAGAGGAGAATATCACCAGGAGACAGAATTCCAGGAGAGGACGTGGAGCTAGCCGAGGAAGGGGACAGTACTTTGGCAGAGGCAGAACTACCAACAACAGTGAGTAAGGCAGCAGTCCAAAGACCGCAGGGTCGACTGAAAAGGACGGTAACACTAGAGGGGGAACACCTTACCAACAAGGTAGAGGTAATGGTAGAGGCAGAGGAGTTTCCTACCAGTGTTACAAGTGCCACAAATGGGGGCACAGATTGTTTGAATGTCCTGAAAGTGATCAAGCAGGACAAAGGGGAGCATATGCTGCTCAGCCCAAGGAAACCGAGGCCCCACCTCAAGAAGTGGAGAACATGCCTGAAATAGGAGAGGCCTTGGTGTTGAACAAAGTCCTGTTGAAACCAGCTAAAGAGTTAGCTGACCAAACACAGCGGAAAGCCCTGTTCTGGACTGTGTGTAAATCACATAGGAAGTGTTGTAAACTGATCATTGATAGCGGAAGCACTGATTATCTGGTAGCCATCGAGATGGTGGAGAAACTAGGTTTCAAAAGACTAAAACGTCCAGTACCATACCAAGTGTCTTGGTTTCAAAAAGGGCATCAACTGCTTATTGACGAGCAGTGTGAAGTGGAATTCCATATTGGCAAGTATAAGGATAAGGTGACATGTGATAATATGTTGATAGATGTGTACCATATACTGCTAGGTAGACCATGGCAGTATGATAGGAAGGTACTGCACGATGGAAAGACAAATTGTTATAAGTTTGCAAAAGATGGGATCAAGCATACATTGGTACCCATGAAGGAAGAAGATACAACAGAGAGTAGTTGGTCGAAAGCATTGTTACTAGGGGGAAAAGAGTTCCTACAGTAGATGGGAGATGATGAAATCAAATTTTCAATCGTGCGGAGGCCAAGGGCAGTGTTAGTCCATACTGAAATTAAGGATTTACCAGAGGAAATCCAAGATATGTTGCATGAATTGAACGATATAGTGGTGGACGATTTGCCAGACAAGTTACCTCCAGAACGAAGTATTAGCTACCATATCGACTTTATACCAGGAGCCACCTTACCCAACAAAGCTGCTTATCGAATGAGCCTGAAAGACAAGGAAGAGATTAGAAAACAGGTACAAGAATTGCTGGACAAGGGACTGATTTGGGAAAGCCTAAGTCCGTGTGCAGTACCAACAGTTTTGGCTCCCAAGAAAGGAGGACAATGGCGAATGTGTACTGATGCCCAAGAAATCAATAAGATTACTATAAGATATAGGTTTCCTTTACCATGCATGGACGATATGATGGATTGCTTAAGTGGAGCAACATACTTTTCCAAGATTGATTTGAAAAGCGGTTATCATTAGATACGGATTCGGGAAGGAGATGAGTGGAAGATTGCTTTTAAGACCAATGAGGGCCTCTATGAGTGGATGGTCATCCCATTCAAATTGAGTAATTCACCCAGCATGCTCATGCGCTTGATGAACGAGATGTTGAAAGAGTACATCAGGAAGTTTGTTATCATGTACTTGGATGATATTCTTATTTTCAGTAAGAACAGGGAGGAACATTTCAGACACATGAGGTGTGTCTTAGAAAAACTACAACAAAATAAATTGCGGTTAAATTTGAAGAAATGCACATTTTTCAAGAAGGAATTGATTTATTTTGGGTTCGTGATCTTAGAGAATGAGTTGAAGATGGATTCGGAAATGGTTGTAGCCATAGTTAGCTGGCTGTCCCCAAAGAGTTTATTTGAAGTGCGAAGCTTTGATGGGCTAGCAAGTTTTTACAGGAAGTCTATAAGGGATTTTAGCGGTATCTGCGCGCCCATGGTGGAAACTGTCAAGAAGGCCAATCAGTCATTTCAGTGGACTGATTCAGCTGAAAGGAGTTTTTAGCTACTAAAAAAGAAGATTACGGAGCGACCTATTTTACAGTTACCTGATTTCAACAAACTTTTTCAAGTTCATTGCGATGCCAGCGGGACAATCATTGGAGCAGTGCTGGGTCAACATGATAAATCGGTGGCCTATTTCAGTGAAAAATTAAACGAGAGGAGACATAAATATTCATCCTATGATAAGGAATTCTATGCAGTAGTACAAGCACTAAAACACTGGAGACACTATTTGTTGGGAAATGAATTCGTCCTGTTTTCGGACAATTATGCTTTGCAATATGTTATGCAGCAAGACAAGTTAAACCACAAACATGCGAAGTTGGTGGAGTATCTCCGAAGTTTCACGTTTGTATTAAAACACATCAGTGGACAAGACAATAAAGTGGCAGATGAATTAAGTCAAAGGAGTTTGATTTTGCAGGAAGGTAGAGTATAGGTGTTGGGTTTTGAACATCTTAAAGATCAGTATGAAATAGACGCAGATTTTTGCAAAGCATACAAAGCTTGCCAGAATCCGTTGTTGAGGAACAAGAGCTTGTGGTTAGATTATAACTTGCAGGAGGGATTGCTGTTAAAAGGTGGAAAATTGTGCATCCCAGAGTGTTCAATGAAGGAAAATCTAATCCAGGAGAGGCACAATGGTGGTCTAGCCAGACATTTTCGCATAGACAAGACATTGGACTAGGTAAATCATTTTTATTATTAGCCAATGATGCGATGAGACGTGCAACGGTATGTGGCTAGATGCAAGATGTGTCAACTGGCGAAGGGACATAGTCAAAATATGGGATTGTATACACCATTACCTGTTCCGGACAGGCCTTGGGATTTAGTCAGCTTAGATTTTGTTTTGGGTTTGCCAAGAACACAAAAAGGATACGATTCAATTATGGTAGTGGTGGATCGATTTACAAAAATGGCACATTTTATTCCTTGCAAGAAGACCAGCGATGCCACGCATGTAGCCCATCTATTCTTTACAGAAATTGTCAGGCTGCATGGCTTACCGAAGTCTATTCTTTCAGATAGGGACGTGAAGTTTACGGGCCATTTCTGGCAAACTTTGTGGAAGAAACTGGACACTAAACTGAATTTCAGTTTAGCTTATCATCCACAGACTGACGGGAAAACTGAAGTAGTAAACCAAAGTCTGGGAAATCTGCTACGTAGCCTAGTTGGAGAGAATTCACAACAGTGGGATCACGTACTCGCCCAAGTAGAGTTTTCTTATAAGGACTCTCCAAACAAGAGCACCGGCAAAAGCCCTTTTCAGATCCTGTATGGCATGCACCCTCGCGGAGTGCATGAGTTACGAGATTTGGGTCGGTTGGAATGGAGGAGTGCTGAAGGAGAAGATTTCGCCAAAATGATTAATGATCTTCACGAACAGGTGAAAGCTAAATTGCAGAACAGCAGCCAAAAATATGAGCAGAGAGCATATTTAAGATGACAGGAAGTGCAATTTAATGTAGGAGACCTAGTACTAGCACACCTATGGAAGGAGAGGTTTCCTAAAGGGGAATACAACAAGCTTAAATTGAAAAAGATAGGGCCTTGCCGGGTACTACGGAAGTTTTCTGCCAACGCATATGAACTGCAATTACCATCGGGTATTGGGATCTCGCCCATTTTTAATGTAGCGAACCTATACCCTTATATTTCAGATAACATGAACAACAGCTCGACAGGACAAACATGGGACACCCAAGGAGACGAAAAGATAAAAACATGGATCAAACAGATGCCGCCAACCAAGCCTTTGGAGATTGACCAAATACTGGACACTCAGGTAGCCAAGTGCACATGCCAAAAGGAGTACTTGCAATACTTGGTTAAGTGGAAGGACCATCTGATTGAGGACAGTACCTAGTTGGATGTCGAACAGATTCAACGCACTCGGTATTCGATCGACGAGCTCATGGACAGGAGCCATGAGAATCAATCACCCTAGGAGCCTAATGCAGGAGCATCCAATTAGGGAGGCGACAGCTGGCCATGCTGTTTCAGTTTTTTTTTTAAACAAAAAGACAATTTTAATTTTTAGTTTTCTTTATTGTATCATTTTTTCAAGAAGGTTGTCATAGCTAATGTCATTATTTCTTTTATTTCTTTTAAAAGTCAATAGATTAGGGAGTGACCTTCATAGATTAATTTTTGAAAATAGAAAAAGGAATGTAACTGTAAAGTTGTAACTGCAAGTAGTTCCTCAACTGAATGAGGCCACAAGCAGTTTATATACATGAAAAAACAAGAAGCAGGTTGTTGCTGCCAAACAAAAGAACAGAAGCTAGATAATGTAAATCTCTGACATAACAATTTCTCTTTTCTTGAATAGTGAAAGAAATCATTTCAAGTAACCATCAGTATTTAATATGAATGACTGCTACCGTGTATGAAGTTAACTATTAGAGGACTGTAACGAGACTGTGCATCGAAATAAGCAACTACAGACTGCTAGCGAACTCATTCAGGTATTTCACAAGACAACATATTGAAATTCTTACAAACAACAAAAGCATTCATTTCTTTCCATAAATAAATAAATAAATAAATAAATATATATATATATATCGCATAAATATTTTTTATAGTAGAGAAAGTATCTTGTAACCCTACGCGGGTTCAGAGTCTAAGGCAAGTTTCCTTTCCAAACAAAAAATACAAATACTAGAGACAATCCGTAGATATTTCATTTCAGAGCTAGGAGGGTTTCTGAAACCCAAGAGCAAACAACTATTACAAAATATACAAGATAGCCCAGGACTTTCAACGGAGGAATAGGCTCAAGCATAAACAGAATGAGACTACATCTCTGAAATATCCAACCTATTACTATCAAGTAAAACACACAAGAAAGACACTACCCGTTTCGAGTGACCATGGCCACGGAGAAGTGAAGGAATAGAGGCTATTGAGGGGCAAATCCTCGTCACCACCGCGGAGGAATGAACCACTTGCACAGGAAAAAAAAGATGTTTAGAGAGGCAGCATAACTGGCATACAGAAAGAAAATCGAATGAAGGGATACAACATTATAGTCAGAGAGTTACCTGAGATGGAGGGTAGGTTTCATAGTCAAACCTGGAACTGACATAGTTTAAACCACAGCCACAGAGCCACAAAACCCCAACTGCTCACAAGGAGCAAACGTGTTAGTAAATGAAGAGAAGGAAAGAAGTTTGAAACTCGAGTGGAATAGTTACCTTACATGAAGACCGAATCGCAACCAGGGATGATGGGTTGAGGACCTGACAACAACTACCACCAACTGTCACCAACAAAACGCAGAAGAAAATGAACCAGTAGTTACAGCAAACAAGTTACAGTCACAGAACAAACCTCGCATACCCAGAACAATCACAAGGCTCGACAGCATTTCATGAAACCATACAAGGAGCAGCCACCAAGTTCAATGGAATAGCATCCCTAAGTTTCCTAGAGGCATAGAACCAAGGCCGAGACCAGGACCAGCAAACGGCGGAAGGCATAGGGACATTGTTATCGGCGGAAGGAACCAGGTAAGGAACAGAGCGAGTCCAGCAGTGACAAATGACCAAGCAAACCCGTGAAGACACAATAGAACCCTAGCATAGAGGCCGAGGATACCTCAGGGAGGAGGCAGAGTTATTGCGCCATTAAACCCTCACCAAAACCCAGCTACCTTTCAGCGCGGGAAACGGTCACATGGGCCAGTCGCCACATAGGTGCCACCTCAGGGTTTTGGGGTGAGTCATCAAATAGGAATCATAATATAAGGTTTTTTAAGGGTTTTTTCACATTGTAAAAAGTTGGCCAATTGTTATGGGCCTTATGGATAGATAAATGGTTATTGGGACCATATACAAGCGAGTTGTTTTCTAATGGATTAGCCTCTTATTCTGATAGGGGATCTAAACTACACTACCTCTACTAGGGAAACTTTAGAGATTAGAGCCCATTATGATCCCAATGATAACGTAATTTTCAGAGATGTTAAAAGAACAAAATTTCCTTGATGTTATCCCTAATTCTTTGGAATCGAACTAGAGAAATGGAAGTGTTGGGGATGAAGTAATCGCCAATATATTGGATAGGTTCCTGAAAGTAGGCCATCTTGCTGCAATTTTTGGAAGATATAGATAATGTTCTAGTCCAAAAAGAGTTTTAGATTACCTCTCTGTTTTCCTTGACTTTGGATTTCAAAGATCATAATATTAAATACCCTTTTAAATTCAACCATTCATGTCTTGAATTGAATCCTATAGGTCATTAGTTAGGAATTTATGGCATAATAGTATGTTATTAATTGCTTCTCTAATATGTACTCCCTTTTTTGGAAAAAGAATAAACATCAGAAAGTTTTTGTAGGTTGGAAAAGAAAAAGAAAAGTAGACTTGAAAGAAGAATTGTTAACCCATGAGGATGAATATGCAAAAATCTCATAGTCTTTCATTAATTCTAATTTCTCAAATTTCTCAAATTTTGATCAAATTCGGTTGACCAAGTGGGACATGTTTTCCTTATCTATTTTAGATACCTACTCTTTTGAAAAGGGATCCTTATTGGTCACATGCTTATTAGTTTGATAAGAGATTGGGTCTATTTCTTAATCAATTTGATCGAGTTTGATTGATGATGGAGAGCAAAATAACCCATAGTCATTCAAGAATGACTTAGATTAGGGAGAATTATTTGTTTGAAGAAAATATTGAACCCCCTCATTCATAAGGTGGAACCTATTTGATTTCTAGATCGAGTGCCAATGAACCAATAATAATTCATCCAAATTTAGGTGTAGATATAGGGTAAAAATGATTTGTAGTTTATCTATTTTCAGTAGCTTCTACTAATGAAAACTTCCACATAGTCAATCTCTTCTTCTATAGGGGTAAAAATATCAACTAAAAGCTTAAATATGTCCACCGTTTAAGTTCCAAGAAAGCCCTAGCTTTCAATCACATCTATATTGGTATCTAGATATGTTCAAGAATCAATCAAATTTGAATGAACAATGGTCCTCAATGCATTGATTGATTATCTTCACTCATAAAAAATTTAGTGACTTTTATTATTTCCATCACAGTTCTAAGATTCCCATAATTTGTTTCTAGACATGCTTGAGTTGTGGAGAAACAAAGTTGTGAGTGGAAACAAGGAAAGGTGATCCAACGATAACCCCAAAGTTGAAAATTATTTCCTTTGAGAAGAGTTTGTGACCTATTAGAGGTAATTCTGCCAAACCTAAGTTGTAATTTTCAAATTGTCTCGCTAGTTGAATTGTAGTAAGTAGGTTCCTTTTGGTAGAAGTCAACACCGACTCTTGTATATGAAAACAAAGTGATATTTAGCATTTTAGATTACTCGAAACTAATCTATCTCGAGAGTATTGGGTTCTTTCCAGAAATCTCATATTTACCCACTCCTCTTTTGCATCATATTCCTAAATTCCGATATTCATTCTTATGAGTATTGTAGAAAGCATAACCATCCTTCATATAGACTTTCCAATCATAAAACCCGTACAAGGGTAAATATTCACCTTGAATGGATCACTTTTTTTATGAATGGCCATAGCTAGAACTAGAGTTTGTAGCCAAAGACTAGAATATTGAGCACAATTTTGTTTGTGGTCTTCTTTAAATCACCATTCAATAGAATACTTACAACTTATGCTACACAAAAATTTGTGGTCATATTTGAAACACCATTAGATAGAACTTTCTTTTTCGCGTAAGACATCAATTTATAACTATATTTGTAATTATTCTAAGAAGTATTTCAAGTTAAGTTCTAAATTTTCTAGTTAACCTTAAACAACTATTCATCAAAACAATGTGGCCTCTCCTACCATTTGTTTGTGATCTTCCTTAAAACATCATATTCCTAGAATATATTTATTCCTAGAGTATATTTAACTATTGGATACTATCTACATACATGTTTCAACTCTGTTTTTTCACTCTCATACACCTTAAAAGAAAAAAAGGTTTCAAACATGATATTTAAACATTATGGATAATTTACATTATTCATCCTCAAGTAATATGAAAATTCATAATTGAACTTGGATAGTCTTTGAGAATCCCAAAGGCATCTTAAAAAAATAAAACTCAAACACTAAAAGTCACGTAATATTATATTATATTTGAATCTTTGTACATGGTTAAGGCTTACCCTTCCATTTATGCTTTCCTAAGACTTTTCTTATCGAGCATAATCTCAAGGATGCTCTATAAAAATTAAACATTTTGTACATTCCAAGAAGAGAGCAGCAATTGAATGTCTTTAATATAAAATTTCAGACACATTTATCTCATACACCTTCACCTTTGAACTTTGAAAATAGTGGAGGCTCTCTCATAGGTTTTTTAGTTGCCACACTATTTTATTGAAGATATGTTGACATGTGTGCCATCAGAATATATCTGGAAACTGGGCAGCCTCCACGAGGAATGGAACAAAAGTCCATGGTTGTTCACAGGTGATGTGGACAACAATCGGGATTTTGAGCATACTCCACCCACTTAGGAAAATGGTAAATTGCCCCTCTATCCATTCCCTTCATGAATTTGTATCAAGAAGATGAAAAGAAAATTCCTGCTCCCATTAGTTACCTGGCATCAACGACATGCATGTTCTTGTTTCAAAGAAATGTTAGCTACTCCAAATAGAGTTTTAAATTTTGGAGAAGGCATTTATATTAGCAAGTGAAGATTATGAAATAATTGAGAACTTCCAATTACACCATCAATTTTTCAAAAATTATCTTTTTCAAATTTGGATTTTTAAATCTCTTAGAATTCCAAAGTATATCATCAAATTTTCAAAAATTCTTTTTTCTTGATACAAATTCTGAAATATGTTGAAAATTTTTAGTACAACATAGGAGTTAAACTTCCTCCAAATAGTTCTCCGAGCATCATGGCTGGCTAAGACATGGTTTCCGTAGGAGCTGCAATAATGCTATAATAATTTTCCCCATAGGAGTTATCCAAAGTGGAATTTTTCCCTAGTTGCCAATTTTAACAGGTATTTACATGGTTGAAACAATTGTTGGGTTGTGTTATATTCTTTCCCTTCGTTGCATCAACTGCACAATGGGGGCATCACAGGGGGTTTGAGGGGGGTGGGTAGCCCCCCTCTGCGGGGTCCCAGGCAGTGCCCCGGGGAAATTTTTTTTTGGACCCTATATTAGGTTGGGCGGACCTACCTATGGTTTTGTGCATGGTTTTCGCACATGGTTTTGGACGCGTTGGTTTTCCATCCATGGTTTTCGAAGTCATGGTCTTCGTTCCATGGTATTGGATGCTTCGGCATGTATAAATATGTATTGTAACATTGAAAGTAACATAATGAAAAATCAAGCTGGTAGTCCTAGTTTTGGGATCCACAAGAAAATCTTTGTGTATATGTGTTTTATGTGTTATGCTCTTGCATTGTTTATTTTTTTGTGTTTTAGAACTCGTATGCAGGTAATTTCTGTGCGGGGTTAAAACCTACAAAAATTTCAAGATGCACATATGTTTGGCCTATCTAACTTAATAATGGGCATTTTTAGAAAAGCATTTGAAATTTTGGTTACAAATCATGTTAAGTTTATGAATTAAAAATAGTTGTACAATGTTTTTCTGAGTTCTGGTGTAGCAATAAATCAACTCTTAAAATTTGTTTTAGTAATATGTTTTATTTATGGTTTCAGTTCCATTTTAGGAATCCACCAATAGTACATTTTGAATCAAGGTGTTTCATCCAAATAGTAATATTTCTTCATTTTTTTTTGGAGCTTTGAATTGAAATTTCATACCTTGCTTCCTTGCTCTTTGTTTTATAATAACCAATATGCTTGTGGAATTTTACTTACTTTTTCATTTATTTATGTGCAAAAACATATGGAGTTGTTTTATAAAATTGCTACCGGTGAAGAGAATTTTATCATTGGCGTGGTTAAGTGTCGAGAAGGTTGAAATTTTTCTCAAATTCGTGATGAAATTGTGGATGATGAAATCGTTGGATACCCTTTTGATTATATATAGGATGGAATAGGTTTAAATCCAAAGCAAGAGAAAAAATGGAATGTTTATACAACAATTGTAGGCATCAAGAGGAAACTAGGCACATTTGATGTGGAAGAAGAGTGTTCAAATGTAGTGGAAACAATACCAATCTTTGAAAACATTGAAGTGAACGTGGAGGGACTATGCATAAGCAACCAAGAGTTGAAAATATGTCTTTGTCAGTGGAACAAGCCATAGTTTTTAATCCTAGTGTATTGGCATCTTGGGAAAAAAGGTTAAAAGTTTAATGGAAGAGTTTGTCAATGAGAAAATTACTGTCAAAGTATATTCAGAAAAGGGAGAATCTAAAATAAAGATCCATTGTGAAATTTGTGGCATTGATTATGGAACAGGTGATGTATCCTTGGCAGTGTGAACAACATGCAGGTTCAAAAACCATCATATGAAAACAAGGGCCCATCAACAATGACTATCAATGCCAAGTGGTAGTGAAATTCCTTCATGTAACGAAGTACAATAGACAATGATCGTTGGAGATCAATTTCATATTGATCAAGCAATCAAACTTCTAGATGAGTTCAACAAGACACAAGAGCCTAATTTGTTCAAGGTGGTGGAAGAAACACTTGCAGACTATAAGGACATGAAAAAAGTGAGAGTGGAATTTACGCAATGCAATAACTGGTTTTGTTTAGTGCCGACAAGTGGTAATATTGTCAATTCTCTAAATTAACACATGAAATCAAAGAAGTAGAATGCTACTACTACAAATGAGGGTTCACGTGAGGAGATTGGGTTGAGGAGTTGCATGGTTGGGAGACCAAGAAGCCTACCAATGATAAGTCCCAACAAAGTTTGACTAGGTTCTTGGTTCCATTATCACCATTAGTATTACATAGGGGTCCTACAAGTGCAGATCCTTCTACTTCAGGTGTGTTAATTAACAACTTAGACTAAACTTGAATATGAATTTGTATATTATTTTATTTATCTTACTTCAAATTTATTTGTTTAAGTTGTCATCTTACTACAACTCAATCATCTCCCTTGTTACTACAATGTTGGGGGTATCGGTATCCTTATATTGATAGAAACGGGGAGAGATTGGAAATAAAGGTCCTAATGGATGATCAAAGCGGTGGAAAGTTATGGGCCATAGAGAAGCATACCAAGACCATGTTATGTCATGATTGTATTGAATGTCGTATTGATTGTACATATATGCATATTCATTGTGAGAGGGATTCTAAAACAGGGATCCCATTTGATTCATTAACATGCAACTTTTGTAAGTTGGTTACAGGATGTGATGACTTCAAGATGCCATTATATCATGAATCAATTTGCACCAATAAAAGAAGTGAACAAGATACATGAAAAGGTAGAAGACTCGACTATTTGACTCAAAATGAACTGAAGAATGTTGTAAGGGTTACAAATGCTAACCATAGATCAACAATGTGGTCTCCTTGGTGGGAGAGAACAACAGTTGCTACACTCTCTATTAGAATGAGATCACTAAAGGAAAAGTTGTTTGAATCGACAGAAAGGAAGGATGTCTTTAGGTTTTGAAAGGATTGTGTGAGGCACATAATAAAGGAAAATTACAAGGTAAAGATGCAGTTTCAGAATTTGTCAAGGATATTTTTGATAACTTGATGCACGCAAAAGAAGCGAGAAGGTATAGTACATCCACAAAATCCCTTTATGAGGTGATCAAGTTATGGGGAGGTCCTAGATTACATAGCTTTATTAGCTTGAATCCTGATGGTCCTTCAATATCTACGACTTAAGGAAAGTTAGAAAGTCATTATCATATATCCCAGGGGAGCATGAGCATATTTTTGAGCCAATCGAAAATTTTTATGCTTCTTATAAAGACAAGCATGGTATAGATGGCCCAATTCTGGTATTTCTCGCTGAAGATGAAATAGTTGTGAAAAAATATGTTAGGTGGGTAGAAAAGAGCGATACACTAGTGGGGTTTTGTGGCATGAAGGAAGAACTTCAATGCCAATCACATTTCTTGGTGAGAGTTGGTGATGGAGTTGTAGGCTATGAGACTATAACAGATTATTTTAAGAACGATGTTGTTGCACATTACATATTTGTTATTATTTCAAACCGTTTACATGAAAAGCTTCCTCATTTGGTTGTGGTTTTTCATCCAACATGCAATAGGTTCAAGGTGAATTTTGTTTATCAATAATGGGAAAAGGTAGAATATGTGTGGAAGAAACACATGGAAAATAATTTGGTACCTATTATTGCTCATTCCATGGATGGGATAGTAGGAGAAGACAACTTATGTTGAAGGCTTATTCTTCAACATCAGGTCTTCGATATCAAATTCCTTGGGAGGGTTGGAGGCTAAGTGAGTTGTACAATGGTTGCAATGTAACCAGATTGCATGACCAAGATTACATCCACAATGGAAAAAAGATAGTGAATCATTTGTTTAGAAGTCGATGAGAATTGGTTTTAGGAAATGATTACATAAGTTTTGGTCATGTCAGAATGGTTTCTCACACTTTTAAAGTGGATGCTCACAAGCTTAAGGGTGAAGATATAGAGAGGATGGATTGACAAAATTGGGGATCCATACAAAGAATTACTTCAAGGCATGTTCAGAGGTGTTTGAAAGCATTGAGAAGTACACCAATTGGAATTTTAGAGAGGACACTAGCTAGAGAGACTTAACTAATGATTGTTGCTGACTACATTAACATCTTTATGTCTCAGAGTTTGAGCCTTTGGGAAATGGTGCGAAATGCTTCACAAGTTCATCATTTCTTTACATTATGGTTACGTTGGGTACAGAAACAATCTCATACTAATGTCAACATAAATTTCATCAGCAGAGAAGAATATCAAGATGTGAAAATTTCTTGCCATTTTGTAGATTTGTTGGTGAGATTATTTCGAGATCATTACTCTAACTTTCCATGTGTTTTGTACCTAACTGGGTCAGATGTATGTGAGAACTTCTTTAGTAAAGTTGGTGGTATGGTTGGAGTGGAGAGGGCCTATGATTTCACTGACTTCCTTCATGTTGTTGGAACCCTTAATATAGTTTTTGAAGAAGAATCAAATCCCCAAGGGCTTCATTTTAATAAATCTCATAAGAAGAAATAAAGAATTTGGAATAGATTGCACCAAGAAACAGTACAAAACATTGACATATTGTCACAATATGATTCAATATCCAGAGATGCTAAAATTGTAGAAGCCCTTAAGAATGGATTGAAGGATGCACAAGACATTTTATCAACTCTTGGAATGCAACCATAAAATTACAATCAATCTTCTTGGTGGGTTAAACCATGGACATAGGATCAAAATTATCCAACATTCCAAATTGTGGATGAAATAGTTGATGCTTCTCCACCAATTTGTTCCAACTCTATATTCCAATCTTCATCATCATTGGTACATAGATAAAGTGAATTGAAAATAATGGAAAGTGAGTGGAGACACGAGTTGGATGATATTTTAGATTCAATTGATGAAAATGGAAGCAAAACAATAAAACCAGTGGTGGATCTTTATGGTAAGGATATGTTTAAATCATGTTTGATTAGTCAGTTGAATGGAAATCTAACATTATCCAAAGATAGGTTGAAAAAAGTGATAAATGGGGTCTACTTTAGGTGAGATGGGAAGGCTCCACAAAAGGGTCTTTCAATTGGCTTTGGAATTGGATCAGATTGTGGGGTGCTGTTTGAAAGCAACTCAATTCCCTCCACTGAACATACTACAAGAAAAGGTGTTCCTCAAAGTACAAAACAAGGTGTTTCTTGTGGAACGTGGTAAATTGAAAGGGTTCAAATAATAAGGAAGAAGGATGGTAATATGGTGTTTTATTACCATAATGACATTGACCTTTTGGATAGATTAGAAGGCATCGAGCTTCAATTATGTTGGCATAGTACAATAAAGGGGCAACACATGTATTAGTATGATTTGACAGATCATGCTATTGTACAACTTGAATCTGTTATAGCAATTACAAACTTATAATACAATGCTAGGAATGATACATACAAATTAGAAGAATGTGATTACAAAGTTTTTTCATATTTTGTGAAAATTTTGAGCAAGGTAAGTTTTCAAAACATTGTACTTTCTCTTTCCTTATGTATTTCCATATGTTTGATCATTTATAAATAATTATTGGTTGTATTTTTGTTGATTTGTTTGTATGAATCTAATGTTAATTTTGTACTTTTTGGTTTTAGGTCTAGTGAATAGTTCAAATGGTGAATGTTTGGGATAACTCAACCTTCTTTTGCTACCTTCTTTTTGTTGTAAGTTTCTTTCACTATTCATTCATTCTTTTGTAGTTGTGTTTCATTGAAACGTTAATTTGGTTCCTCTAAAGTTGGTACATTTAATCATGAAAAACAAGAAGAGGTGGTTTCTTTTTCATGAATATGTTTTGTGGATAAGTATGTGGTTCTTCTCACTAATATTAACATTTTCCTTGAATTTTTAGATTAATGGTTTGCTTGCTAGAAAGGATACCAAGGATCTTATTGCATGAGCTTCAGTCAGGATGGTTTCTGCTCACTCAAGTCAACAAATTTACACCAGAGCAACGTCTAGCACTTGAAGTGCATTTTATTTTGAATGTTTATGTGGTAGTTGGCTTTCCTATTTTTTAAATTGGACATATAAATCAAAGTCTGTTGTTCAAATGTTCCATCATAGTCTTTTTGGAAGTATTTATGTTTTGGCCATACGTATGGGGTCTACAACAGTTAAATTGAACTTGGTTATTATTCTCAATTGAGTCCTCCATTATATTTTGGGAATTTCCTTTCAGTGCTTTCACTAAACGACATTAACATTAATTACTATCTGTAAAGGCTTTTGGACATGTGATGGTAGTTTGTTTTTAAATTTTTTGCAACTTTATTGAGATATGTTCTTTTGGTAGATTGTTTGGGTGATGGCACTTTGCTTTCTTTTTTTTTCCTAAATTGATATATTTGTGTTTGATTGGCCTTCCAATGTGTGTGTATGATACAAGGGTTACTTTAAGGTGAATGGTATCTTATTTTTTGCAACTTTTTGATTGACAAGAATTTGATAGGGTGAATGGTATGAAAATTTTAATTGGTTTTATTTTTCCAAAGAAAGAATGCATACGTTTCTATTTCATGGTTTGGAAAAGGAAAATACATAGGAAAGTGCTTATAGCATGACATATCACCTTGAGAAAGGAAAATAATGCCACTTGGTGGCCACTTTTCACAAACGTTCATACATAATATACCTATGATCTATCTCGAGAACACATGTAGAAGAAAAAAATATGCATTGTTGAGAGCCAGGTTGTCAATGGGAGGTGATGTAGAGCTAGTTCCTAGTTCTATGTTGCTTGTTGGTCTCTCCATTATCCTAGAATCTCCAAGATGGCTAGTAAGATTTTAGAATTATTGAATTATTGCAATAAATGATATTAACTACATAAGCACTTTGAAAGGGCACTTCTCAATCAATTTGAATATCACACTTTGAATATCACACTTTGAATATCAAGTAGTTCATACCTTTGTTACTGGGCACTTCTAAATCAATTTGAAAGGATCTTGGGTCATTATGAAAAGATTTATTTTATGAGGCTAATTCATATCTATCGTGCATCTCCTTTTAGCTCATTTAGGGCACACACTATCCCTTTCCTGATGCCCTTCTCGACCTTTCTAAGACACCCCCAGTCTAAGGCATTTTTGTATTAATTTCAAGACTATTCTGGAACCTATTTGGACCCTCTTCTTGGTAGACCTCAGTAGTATTTGACCTAAGTATTTCCAATGGCATCTCTGTGGACAAAATTAGGGATTATTCTGAGTGAAGTTCAAGGATATTATTTTGTTATTTCTCTATGGTTTCTAGAATAATATGATGCTCATTTAAGCCTCTGTTCTGGGCTCTTCTAAAAGCAATCTATATATATTCAAAATACCTTCAACGCATATTATTTGTAGCCTTATCCTCACCTTTTGTAAGATTTATCATTTCTACCAAATTTGAAGGGTTTGTTGAGCTATATCTAGACCTCTCTGGAGTTGCATCTGGGACTGATCAAGGGCTTATTCAAAGAAATGATAGAAGCATGTAAGGAAGTGATGGCTATAGTCAAATCATGCCTTGATTCTGAAACAATTACAAGAAGTCTATTATTGTCCATCTCAAGAGCAGATCTCTCTTCACTACTGGTATTGGTGTATTTTCTTAAATTTCATTTTGATTTATGTTTTTCAATAATGATTGTTATATTAAAAAGTGGATTATGTACAATTTTGATTACTTTCTATTGCCTTCCATGAATTAAATATTTTTTTTATCCACAATGTTTGGCAATTTCAAGGTCATCTTGTAGTCATATCCTAATATTTTACATATTGCTTAACTATTTTTACACAATAAACACTGGTGCAATAGAGAGCATGGGACTTCCATCCCAGCAACATGTTATCTATAGGTGGATGTGGTAGCATAAGGTAGATGTGTTATAAATGGCCATCTTTTCGTTAGCTATTTGGAGCATTACTAAGAATAACTTGCTATTGGATACAATAAGTATATCTATTTTCTTTTGCCTTTGCAACACCTTGTTGAATGTTTATGCACTATATCTATTATTAACAAAATATTGTTTTCAACACCATGCCTACTGTGTCTATTGTGTTTCCATTTATTGCAATTAGCTATAATTTATTATTTTAACATTAATCTAAACTATAAATAAAACCATTGAGTAACCATGTACAAAGAAATATTGGTCCATGTTCTCAATGACACTGATTTTGATTTGTTTCATATGTAGATGAAAATGGGGAAACATGGCTTGTTTGTGTTGCTTTTCATCCTGCATTGTGTTTTGTTGTTGCAACATGAAAATGGAGGTGAAGACATAAGTTTGAAGATGGAGATGAAGATGATCTATGAGAAATTGACAAGCAGACATGAGGTGATACAGGCACTTTATGTGTGGACTCCATCATAACAAGGTCCTGGAAATACAAGAAAACTTCTTATCATCATAGGAGGCTTGGAACTTCAGACTTTGAAATGTCAATAGCCTCTGGTGCAGTAGACATGGGAACTACTCTTTACTTCGTGAGTGTGAACATGGGAACGCCTCCTCAGCAAGTTCTTTTGGTTCCAAACAAAGGAAGCAATCTTTGTGTCGGTGTGTTATGAAACCCGCTCAAGAAAAGATAGAAAAGATAGATCAACGCCTTAGAATTCAGCCTCTTCGAGGGGGCAACCTCCTTTACATTACATAAATGAACAATTCTTGGATGATTCAAATGACAAAACCTCCTTTCTATATATAGGAGTCTAAGGAGTCACAGTATAATCCAGCCGACCTAACAATAATAATATAAAGCCACAAAAATAACAATAGAGGGATTCTATGGGGCACAATAATAACAATATGGGGGCAATAGGGGCACAACAATATTAATAAGGGGTATAACTGCAATAGTAATGGGGTAATCACTAGTATTATAGGGACCCAACATGCCCCTCTCCTTCAAAAAAGTGTTGTCCTCAACGCTTGAGTAGTTCTGGATACTTCTGCATAAAATTCTCATCCTCCCATGTGGAATCTTCAACGGATAAGTTCTTCCACTTGATAAGATACTCTGAAATTGATCGATTTCGTAGCTGTCAAGTTCTTGTTTCTGTGACTGCTTCCGGTTCCAATATAATTTTTCCTTCCTCATCAAGTTCTGGCAATATTGTTTTAACTGGGAGCTTGTCGCCTATAACCTTCTTTAAACATGAAACATGGAAAACTGGGTGCAATCGAGAAGCTGCAGGAAGCTCCAATTTGTATGCCATAGTACCAATCTTTTGCAACACCTTGTACGGACCATAATACTTTGGTGATAATTTATTATCCTTCTTAGCTTGCTTGAGGGACATTTGCTTATATGGTTGTAGCCGTAGGAATACCCAATCACCTACATCAAAACTTCTTTCACTGTGATGTTGATCTGCCTGTTGTTTCATTCTATTTTGTGCCAACACGAGGTTATCCTTTAAGAGTTGGAGGACTTGTTGTTGATGTTCGATGTGATGTTCCACTGCCTGAACCTTAGAATTTTCTCTTAAATATGATGTGATGGATGGTGGTTGATACCCATAAAGTGCCATAAATGGGGTCATTTTTGTTGCTGTATGGAAGGAAGTGTTATACCACCATTCAGCCAGAGGCAACCATTTGACCCATTGTGTCTGTTTATCAGATACAAAGCAACGAAGATATCCTTCCAAACATTTGTTTACTATCTCAGTTTGCCCATCAGATTGAGGATGATAAGATGAGCTATGAGCTAACTGAGTACCAAGACAAGAAAATAATTCTGTCCAAAAATTTCCAGTGAAAATGGGATCTCTGTCACTTACAATAATCTTTGGGTTTCCATGTAGCTTTTGAATTGTTTCCATAAATGCAGTAGAAACTGTACTGGCTTTAAATGGATGTGATAATGCACAAAAGTGTGCATACTTGGTAAGTCTGTCAACTACCACCATGATGACACTCTTTCCCTCAGACTTGGGTAAACCTGTGATAAAATCCATTGAAACCTCCTCCCAACGTTGGCTTGGAATGGATAAAGGTTGTAATAGACCCGGTGTCTTAATTGTTTCAACTTTATTTTGTTGGCAAACCAAACATTTCGCCACAAACTTTTGAATATCTGATTTAAGGCCATCCCAAAAAAATTCCTTCTTAACCCTGTGGTAAGTTTTTAAAAATCCTGAGTGCCCTCCTAAGGGAGAAGTGTGCAATTCCATAAGAATCTTTTGTTTTAGCTGGGAATTCTTACAGAGGTATAAGCGATCTTTGTACCATAACGAATCATTTTGCCAGCTAAATGTATCAGACGTACTGGAATCTTGTTGTAACTTTCGAATAAGTGCCCACACTTCTTCGTCATTCTTCCATTCCTCCCTTGCTTTGTTTATCCAATCTGGTTGGATAATAGAAATGGCGCACAACAATGCTTCCACATCCTCATCCTTTCTTGAGAGTGCATCTGCCACCACATTTTGCTTCCCTTTTTTGTAGATGATTTCAAAGTCATAACCCAACATCTTTGTGACCCACTTTTGTTGCTCTTCAGAGGATAATCTTTGTTCTAAAAAGTATTTAAGGCTATCATGATCCGTTTTTACCTTGAAGTGTCTTCCCATTAGGTAGGGTCGCCATTTCTTAAGTGCATGGAGTATTGCCAACATTTCCTTCTCATAAATAGCTTTGCTTAAAAACTTTCCCTTGATTGGACGACTTTCAAAAGCAATGGGTCTTTCATCTTGCATTAGAACAGCACCAATTCCATTTCCTGAAGCATCACATTCCACAATAAAGGTTTTTGTGAAGTCCGGTGTAGCTAAGACCGGTGCTTGGCACATTGCCTCTTTAAGATGTTCAAAGGCCTTTGTTGCTTCCGGAGTCCATGAAAATGCATCTTTCTTCAATAATGTTGTTAGAGGTGCTGCTATTCTCCCATAATTCTTAACAAACTTGCGATAATACCCTGTCAACCCGAGAAATCCTCGCAGATGCTTTATGGATGTGGGGATTTTCCATTCCTTAATGGCTTTAATTTTGCTAGGGTCTACCTTAACTCCTTCATGAGATACAATATGACCCAAATATTCCACCTCCTGGACTCCAAAGAAACATTTGGATCTTTTTGCATATAATTGTTTCTCCTCCAATAGTTGTAGCACCTTGTCAACATGTTCAACATGATCCTTCCAAGACTTGCTGTAGATTAGTATATCATCAAAAAATACTAACACAAATTTTCTAAGGAATGGTTTGAAAATTGAATTCATCAAACCTTGAAATGTTGAAGGTGCATTGGTAAGGCCAAAAGGCATGACCAAAAATTCATAATGACCCTCATGAGTTCTAAATGTTGTTTTCGGAATGTCTTCAATCTTCATTCTGATTTGATGATATCCTGAACGAAGATCCAACTTGGTGAAGTAAATTGATCCATGCAATTCATCCAGTAATTCATCAATGACAGGAATGGGGAACTTATCTTTAATAGTGAGCTTGTTGAGCTCCCTATAATCCGGACACATGTGCCATGATCCATCCTTCTTGTGCACCAATACTACTGGAGCAGAGAAAGAACTTTGACTCGGTTGAATTATACCAGCCTCTAGCATTTCTGCAACCATACGTTCAATTTCACTCTTTTGGAATAGGGATATCTGTACGGCCTGATGTTTGGAGGAACACTTCCTGGAATCAGATGAATAGCATGATCATGATCACGCATAGGTGGGAGACCTTTGGGAGTCTCAAATACCTTGGAATGATTGTCCAGGACTTTTTGGAGATCTGGAGAAATAGATGATTCCGATGTGGAAACATCTAGCGAGCATAATTGTGCAATTACACCTCTTTGCTCCTTTTTTAGAAGCTTTGTCATACCATTAGAGCTGATTATCTTTCCTGGTTTCCCTGCAATACCCCTTAATTCAACTTCCTTTCCTTTCGTAGAAAATTTGATGAAAAGTTCTTGAAAATTAAAAGCTATTGTACCCAAGGATTGTAGCCATTGGACTCCTAGTACAACATCAACACCTCCCATTGGAATGGAAAGCATTGGGCTAGTCAATACATATTCTCCCATGGATAGCTTGATATTATGGCACTTTCCAGAGTAATTTATTGTTCCTCCATTTGCAATCATCACTTGACACTCTGGTGCTGGATATAAGAAGCAATTCAATTCTTTTGCTACCTTACAATGAATAAAATTGTGGGTGCTTCCTGAATCAATCAACACTATTACCTTTTTCTTCTTGATTTGTCCTTCTATCTTGATGGTTTGAGGAGTGGTAATTCCCGCCAATGCATTACAAGATATGGTCGGATTTATTTGTTCTTCATCTAGGCTTTGTTCCTGGAGTATATCCTCTTCTTTTGACCTTTCTTGCTCCTTTTCTTTTTCCTCTTCACAATCTATGTAGAATAATTTCTTCTCAGCACACTTATGACCTTTAGTGTATTTGCTATCACAACTGTAACAAAGCCCTTTTGCTCTTTTTTCTTCCAATTGCTGTGGTGTCAACCTTATAGGTTGTGGAAGACTAGGGGCAACAGCACTTCCATCTTTATAGTTGTGAGTGGTATGCTTCCTCGTTGCCATAATTTTGCTTTCCATTTTTCTTGCTAACCTGAATGCCTTCTCTAATGAATCAGGTTCCCAAAGGTGAACATCATGTTGGATATTATCCTTTAAAGACCCTATGAACACATCAATCCTATGCTCCTCTGGAATATCTTTTACCCTTATGTTCAATTTTTGGAACTCCTCAATGTGCTCCATTATTGAACCCTTTTGTTTGAGACTTATCAATTGGCTAAAAAAAGTGTTGCTTTTTGTATCCTCATAATGTGCTATCAATTCTTCCGTAAAAATTTCCCAAGTGATAAATTGTTTACGAGAGCAAAGCCATTGATACCATACAAACTGATTTGGTTCCAAATATAAAGTTGCCATATGTACCTTTTGTGTGTTTTGCACATTATTGAGATCGAAGAATTGCTCCATCTGTAATATCCATGTGGCAGGATCCTTGCCATCAAACTTCCTCATATCGAGTTTTGGAATATGGTGAGTCTTTGATCCAACATTAGTGTCTATGGAATCATGATTAACATTTCTTTTGTTCTCATCATGAGTTTCTTTTACTACCTTTTCACCATTAGTAAGTATTTCTTGTAGAAAATTTGTCAAATCTGTCTTCAAATCTGCCATGCTTGTCTTCAAATTTGTGTCCAAATCTATCTTCAAATTGTCCATCTTAGCTTCCATGCCATTCATCTTAGCTTCCACGCCATTTATCTTAGCTTCTGTTAACTTTTGTGAGCGTCACATTTGTTGCACTTGTTCTTGTAATTTTGATATATCATGTAGCATTTCTTCCACTTCTTCATGAGTCATGCTATAGCTTTCAGGTTCCTTACTAGGTGTTTGCATTTTCTTTCCTCACGGCATCAGTTACAGATAATAATGCTCTACTATGCCCTTTGAATTCCTTCAAAATAAATTTTCAAACCAAGCTTAAACAAAAATTAAAAAAAATCTACACACCTTTTTTCACTTTGTAGGAGCTCGATATTGCCTCTGATGTATCTCTGTACTTTCCAATCATCTAGTTCTAAATTTGTGATCTGTAGTAGCTCTCTATGTCCTATTTACAATGCCACAAGTCTGACCCAAATTGGATTCTCCAAGGAAGATTTATGCAAAATCTCCCACATTGACTTGATTATAGACTAGTTCAATAGAGCGAACTTGTACAACGTGCCACAAGTTACTGTTTCGACCTATGGATCTGAAAAATTCATTCAAGAAACTAAAGTCCGTCCTCTTTCTGTACCTTCTTATGAAATTTCAATCTGATCCCCAGAGAGAAAGTTATGATGCTTTTCCCCAAGTCACCTGTTTGGAATGTAATTCACAAGTCTGCAAAAAGACCAACTTCCTCAGATCATATCTCCGCAAATATATCACGAAAAAATCTGAAATTTGGACCCGAGATTCAGAGAAATTTCTTCTCAAATGGGTTTTTTTTGCAACTTCTGAAATGTCACAGAAAAACAGTTATAGAGAAAATTCCACGATGACCTGTTTGGAGCAGCGAAACCCTAGAATCCAAAGCTCTGATACCAAATGTTATGAAACCAGCTAAAGAAAAGATAGAAAAGATAGATCAACGCCTTGGAATTCAGCCTCTTCGAGGCGGAAACCTCCTTTACATTACATAAATGAACAATTCTTGGATGATTCAAATGACAAAACCTCCTTTCTATATATAGGAATCTAAGGAGTCACAATATAATCCAACCGACCTAACAATAATAATATAAAGCCACAAAAATAACAATAGAGGGATTCTATGGGGCACAATAATAACAATATGGGGGCAATAGGGGCACAACAATATTAATAAGGGGTATAACTGCAATAGTAATGGGGTAATCACTAGTATTATAGGGACCCAATATGGTGAAATGCAATCCTAAGATCCAATCTGCTACCACAAAGCCTCTTCCCACTTTTAAACCCAGAAAATCCTCATCTTTAGCATATGTTCCTTGTAACTCCAAAGATTGGAGAGATATTTCCCGAACCTCGTCAATAGGATGTTATGGTTCCATGAATGCCTACAAATACAGCTAGGGTTACTTGGATGGCACCACAACCAATGGCCCTTATATCTCGGATACCATAACCTTGAAGTCCACCTGTTAGGTTCCTATACCAATAGGAGTCATCATTTTGAATGACTAAGGTTAAACCTTGTAATATTGTACATACCTTTGCTTTCTGTAAATGTTTTCCATATTATAAAAAATAAAAAAATGTAAAGAGGGTATGTCCTAAAAGAATAATCAAAGGACAAAAAGAATGAAAAGGTCAAAACAATGAAAATATATGAACCCCAAAAAACAAAAGAGACCATGAAAGTGTGAAAGTAAAAGTGCCACTACTATTTACCTTTTATGCATAATAAATGAGTATGTGCTACTTGTTACTCATGCCACAATCCACGATAGTCAAAATGTTTAAACTTGGCTATTTCATGCTTTAAATTTAATGTTTATAGTTAGAGAATAAAATGTGACCAAACAGTGTAATCTTGGCAGATCATTAGATAGGTAGAGTGAATAAAAGGAGCTCATCAGTTTAATCTGAGCCCCTGGAGGATATAAAGTTAGAATTAGATAGTTTATTTTGTAAATAAAAGAAAAAGATTGATAAGGGTTTGCTAGCCTAAATGCACCCAAATAAAGTGAAGAAAAAATGGTAGGATGAGTAAGTGGGTAAGTAGTAGAAAGGTTGTAGAAATGTCATGTGATTATACAAATGCACTTATGTCATCATATTAAATGCAATTTTCAAAAGTGCATAAGTAGAGGACAAAGAAAAAACAATGGTTTACAATAAGATTTACTTAACACCCCCTCATTCATTTTAGCCCCTATGACACTCACTAACTTCCCTTTCACAATAAAAATATTAATACCTATAGTTCTTTAAGTCAAAGAGGCTTAGAGTATTTCTCTGACTTCTGGTAGGACTGGACCCTCGACATGATGACTTAAGAAGGAAAGGTGTTAAATTCCCTTATAAATAATTCATCCCCCTCACAAAACCCCTTTTCCTAAGGTTAAGTTTCTATTGCCTAGGAAAACCCCTTTATAAACATATTTTATGTGCAAAACCCACCAAATACATTTATCCTAAGTACTAAGTGTATGAAACGTGCATAAGATTTCACATATCTAAGTACAAACACCCCTTCTACTCATCTCACCCCATATTATCTTTTTAATTAAATATATAAAAATCCTGAAAAACCCATTTGCCCGTATATATTTAACTCCCTTATATAAATTAACCCCACCCCTTAGTTTATTTATAAACTATATTACTACCCCATATCCCACAAAATACATTAAAACCCCGCCCTTAGTCCCTAATCCCTCATTACAAACTGACCCAATCCCCTAACCCTGGATCAGTCCTTAAACTAATCCCGAAACCACCGCAATTAAATCCCTGGGCCCCCCATTAATTCCCATCATTTATGCCCGCACAGCTTCACTTCCTCATCACCGTTGATCGTCTGCCCCCCCACCCCCCCCCCCCCCACATCCAACAACTTGTAATCTTATTGGCCGTGCTCAATGTCCACCCTTTAACCACCCGATAGAATGGTTTTCCTCCTGGCCCCCATTGCTATGTATCAAACAATGAATGGAATCGCGTGACCCCTCTCGAATACCGTCCGCACCACAAAAGCAGTGTGATGGCCCTCCAAAACCACTTCCCCCTTTCAACCGAAAACCATCACTATTCATCAATCAATGAACCCACCAAAATTAACCGTTTTTCTTATAAAATCCTGATTACCCCTCTTTTCACTCTTTTCATGCATTTGCCTTTGAGAACTTAGAAAGTTGTTGTGACCCCTCCAAACAAAAAATTCCCTCATAGACCTCCACCATTGCTCCAAAGACGTTGCAGACATCCCAACTCATATCATTTTGTACCAGAACCATATGAACCTTTGCAGCCTCCATCAATGACCAGTTACAGTCAATTTCATCCAATTCTAGGTATTTAACCATGGAAAACCAACTCAGTTGTCAAATTCCAGTAATTCACCCTCATAACACAGTTAATTAAGAAAAAAATATCAAATTCACTTTGATTTTTAACACTTTGAGCCATAACCATTCTGCAAAACCTCCGTTGCCCTAAAAACCCTGAATCACCCCCCACACTCAAATCCACAAGAACTGAGTATGGCTGCCCCAATTGCAATGGATGTAAGGCCCATCTCTACACCTCACTTGGACTTGGACCACCTTCCTTTAGCTGATAAAGATTTCCAAATAAAGGATACCACTGCCCAAGAGCCCCTCCTCAAAGTCCATTGCCAAAGTAGGGACAGGTACCTCAACCATGCTAATGAAATTGGCCTTCGGGAGTCAAATTTGCCCAAATACCAGTTCCCCCAAGTCCACATTTTCCCAGAGATTTTCCACTACTCTCATGTCAATTACATCCCTAGTCAGAGATCAATCATGTACCCAAACCAAATGATACTTTTCACCATCAATGCTGAGTCCATAAACAAAATGTTGCAGCTCCAACCAGGGCCAAACCTAACTCCCCTCTCAATTGGAGACCTATTGGACCAGTACCCCAAGCTCAGTTCCGCAAAATTGGCCTAATTGTTACAAACCTTCATCAGAGAGGAAAAACACATCCATAAGGACTCCCCTCCATATCTATCAGTCATTTTCTCTCCATGGGGCCAGAATATTGTAGCCATGATATCATGTGTGTTGGGCTACACCACTAGTGAATACATTGATGAAATAATCCTTGCCTTCATGTCCATCTACACTCCAGGGAAGCCTCCTGCTATCATTTATGACTATGCCCAATTTATAGCTGATAGGATGCATGAGAAATTCCTTAGAATGAACAATGAAAAAATTTTCAAGTATTCCTCAGTCTTATACCATATGTTCTTATATTACCAACCTGATAAGTTCCCATTCACCCTTTAGAAGCTGGACACCAAAGGTCAGCCTAGGTCAGTCATTTTTTGGACCCCATTAATCAACCAATACCATTCTCCATACTCTTACTCTGATTTCATTGATTTATTTGTACATCCAGTCATGGAAATGTTGACTGGAAGCCCTCCTCCTAGAATCAATCTAGAAATAAAGAGAGTCCTTCAATTGTCTAAGCAGACCAAAGTGGGTGACTGGTACCTTTAACAGAACCATACATAAATCAGGATATATGGTTGCATGCTTGCACCATATAAGTTTCCAAGATACCTCCCCATGAGGTTGTTTGCCCTAGAATATTATAGAAAAATCATCAATGCAGATGAAGTCAACTTCGTCAATGCCAAGAAGAAGGCTTATTTCAAGATAAGAGACCAACTAGGCCCTTCATATGCAACTCTAGGGAGGTTGGCAGAGAGGAAAATTTGATATTACAGAAAATGAAGTTCCAAAGAAGCTTTTTTTGGAGATATGATCCTTTGGAATTCATCACAAAGAAGAGACAAAATGTCAATCTAGGACCTTTCATTCACCATCCCATACCTGAAATAGAAGCATATGCAAATCAAGCATAATGGATGGAAGGTACCCTAGTAGACCAAGGCAGTGCCAGAGTAGACGTAGAGAATGCTCTAATTGATTTAGAAAAGTAGCTTGATGACATCTCTTTTCTGTAGGTACCAGAAGAAATAAAAAGAACCATGATTACCCCTCCGGTCATGCAGACTCCTCAGAATGACGACAAGATCCCAAAAAGAAACAGAGAAGGGGATTCCACTTCAGCAATGGCCACCTCTGATTTGTAACAGGAATCAAACAAGAGGCAAAGGCTAAATCCAGCCTCTGAGCAAGAATATACTCAAGACTCAGTTGAGGTCACAAATACAGAAGCAGAAAGAAGTAGGCCTACCACTCCATCTGAAGGCATGCAAGAGCCTTCCACATCACAAACTCAGATGTTGGAAAGGCAGCTTAGTGTTGAAGTGTCTTCCTTTAGAATGCCTGCTGACAAAGATCAAGATATCAAGGAGAGATATAAGGAAATCAAAGCTAGAAATGAGAGGCTTAAGGTCCAAACATATGCACAATACTTAAGGCTAACTCCCACCAATCAAACAAGGCTAATGTCAGCCTTTGAAATTAAAGAGGGAAAGTTGCAGATGACTTTTGTTAAACCCACAACTCAGTAACCCAAGACAGCATCAGATTTTAAGAAGGTGGATTTTGAAGTGTTGGCAAGGGATATTCATCCCATAGACTATATTGAACTACACAAACAGGATGGAGAGATGATATACTCCACCCTAACAGGTAAAGCCATAGCTACCCATCATCTACAGAATTCTTTGAACAACATCTCATCACAATTTCAATTAGAGAAGGCCTCCTCGCAGGCCAAGGATACAAGGATCAAGTCCTTAGAGGACTTAGTGATTGAATTGGGAAATGATCCCAAGGATATAAAAGCTACAGAACAACTTATTAAGAAAAAAATGCTGACATTTATGCACTTAATAGGCAATTGAAAATACCCCAACTGCATCATCCTCAAACTCTAGAAGTCATAGAGAATCAAACCAGACATGAGAAGTTGATGGACTTGGTCTTGAAGTTGAATAATCAACTTAAGGAGACAGAAAAAGGAGTTGGACTCTTTAATTCAATTGAAGCAAAGTGACTTGGCCACAACTTCCAAGGATGTCATCCCAACAGTATCCACAACAGTTTCTTCTACACTGGCATCATCACTAGCACCCACTGCTCCACCTACCACAACATTGCCAATAACAATAGAATCTACAACAAGAATAGGTGCACAAGGAGAAAAAGTAGCAGAATTTATTATAACCATGGAAGAAATGTCTATCCAGGCTACAGAGATGAAAAGGCTAAAGGAAGAGGTGGAAAGGTTGGAAACTAACTGCAAACTTGCCCAACTAAAGCAAAAAGAAGAAGCACAAAAGGCCCAGAGAATGGGTGATCGAATCAAAATCCTAGAGAAGGATTTAACACTAGAGAAACCACTTGAAACCAAGGAAATGCTTTGGGCCAATACCATTGACTCTGTCAATGATATTTGGCCATCAATCCAAGTTATTTTTGAACAAATAGAGTTAGTAAAGGTAGCTACAGAAGCTATCCAGAAAGTAAAGGAGGAATTGAGGAATAAGCCTGAGGATGCAAATAGACTCATCCACTTCCTCAACAACAAGAATAGATATGAGCTCCATGAGCTAAACATAGAAGATAGGACTAAGACCATTTTGGAAATAAGGAAGGTCCTTTCCAAAAGGAACCTTATGCTTAACTTAGAGGAAAAGTTCCACAATATGTAGATAGCCATCGATAGGTTCATGGCTAAATTCCAGATTTTGAGGGAAAAAGGTCTGCCCAATCCTATGGTTATCAACGACAAACTCATGACACAGTTGGACTATAGTGATAGACTCAGAAAGTTGGCCAAGGAACAAGCCAGCTCTTCATCCATAAAAGCATTGCCAACAGGAAAAGTGTTATATGACACATTTGAAAACTTGTTTTTTCTGGAACATGAGGTCAAACATTTATTCCTCACCAAGCCCAATTTTTCCAAGTATACTGAAGCTGATGAGATCTATAGGAGGATGATGAATGTAAAATTACCAGATACAGAATGGTGGGAGACTATGACTGATTTACTGTGATGAATTTACAGCTAAAAGTTACCACATAGTAAAAATGAAGGCAACCAGGTAAATAGATGAAAACAGGGCAACAGGGTCAAAGAGTATCAGGGTCAAAGAGTGTTAGGTGAAAGATGAAAGTAAAGAAGACTCCACCATGAAACTCCACAACTGCAAGACAACATAAAGGGCTAGAAATCCAACCATAACATCTAGCAGTACCAAATAAAAATGATAGCATGGAACAGTTCATTATCTGTCTCCATCTTCTTGCAAGAAGATATTTGTATTTCCTAAATTTAATATCAAATCAGTTTGAGATATTTTGTAATAATTTTTTGTATATATACTTCACCATTCGAAGTATGTAGGGTGGATTCTTAAACATTTCTATAGACTTCTTGTTCTTCAATCTAAAATTCTATTGTATCAATGACTAGATCAGCTAGCTAGATCAAGGAATACAGATCACATATTTCACTGGATTCTTGTGTAAAGCAAAGTTCAAATAAGTATTTTCTCATGTTCAATGTTATTTTTCTTCAAGTTTTTCCATAGTCTTATTTGTGTCTCTTAAAATCTGAATGCTATAACATGGAATGATATTTCAGATATTGTTTTATTGCACTCTATCTTGACTGTTATGCATATTGAATGTTTTCTTCACAAATCTAAGTTAACGAATTCTTGATTGCTCCTTATTTTAGGATATTCCTTGTGATCTATAGCAAAGGATTCTTAATTGCCCTTTGTTCATGATTATCCCATGTTCTTCATTTTAACCTTGGTTTGAGGATTCTTAAGTGCTCTCTCACCCTGGTTAGGATCATTTCACCCATTCGACCTACAAATTTGCTCTTTACTTTGCTAGCCTGCCCTATGAACATGCATTTTAATGAATTGATCCATTTCTGCTATCCATTTGTTGACTCCATAGCCCAATGGCTTAAAGACCTTGCTTTATCCATCTGTTCCAAGAATTCCACCACCCAACCTTCAATTCAAAACCAAAACGCCAATGAACATTAAGAACTAGCCTAAAATCCTAGAAAAACAAAGATAAATTCCATAGAGAGAGCCCTCTCTGAGTCATAGGTTGGATAGAGCCTATAATTAAAATATTGGTTTGTGGTTACATCGGTTTCTTCCTTCTTTTGATAAATTCTAGGGAAAATTCTGAGTGATAACATGTCCCATTGATGTTATTGGAGTTAGAGCGAAGTAGTAAAGTGGTTGATGAGCTAGGTATGGGGAAATTGGTGGAAGTGTGTGTCTGGTGCAAAACTACTACAAAACTAGTATGTTGCACAATTTCCTGTTATTGAATTGTCACATCAACAACTACAAAAACTCAATGTTAAATAATTTCCTATGTTTGGTTTGATAATAAATTATTTAATAGAATATATTTTTTGAATTTAATTTTACATCAACTAAAAAATCCAAGTGTTGTTTCCTACATGTGAATGTGTCTGAGCTGAAAAACTATTGATTGATTTGAAGGTGGAGAAAAATTTGTTTCAAAATTTCTAATCCTTGAATAAAATCACATATAAACAAATAAGAGAATTTGGATGGAACCAATCCAATTAAGTACAAATTTACAGAGGGGTAAATTTTTTGTTCGATAGAAAGTGTTGACGAAATGGAACCAAAGGTCAACATAAGAGCTACAACTACATCAATTCACAATTGGGGTAGGTGAGAGACTAAGGTGAAAATGTTATTGAGAATATCCATAAAATACAACATTATACCCAATTTCAGATATTTCATGACATGTAACAAGATGTGGACATCACTCAAACATTTGTATGAGTCGAAGAATAAAACTCAACCCTTGTCCCTATAGAGCAAGCTCCTTTCTATAAAAATGGAAGAAAATGAAAGCATCAATAATTTCATTTCAAGAATAAAAGACATTAAACATAAACCTAGATATAGAGGTGAAATGGTATCTAACAGTAACATAGACACTCTAGCCGTAATTGGAATGATAGATGAGTATCATATATTCATAACATGTCTTGAAACAAGGAAGAAGGCTCCCAATTTTCATGAGTTGGTAGTTATACTCATGTAGGAGGAAGAAAGAAAAAATAGCATTATACCTACAAGTTATGATCTCGCATTAATGGTGAAATGGAAATAACCTTCCAAAGGAAAGCCATGGGAAGGAAGTAAAAGAGGTAATCCATGAGATGGAAAGCCACCATTTCAAACCCATGACAAGGCATGACACCTCCAATGGTTGATGTTAGATTTTAACATCTTTATTATGGAAAGTTTAGACACTATTTTAAATATTTTATGAAAACCAAGTATCATGAATCCAAACATAGAAATAGAAGGCAAACTAGTCATTTTTCTAATAGATGGAAAGAAAAGAATGATGAATTCAAAAATATTATACTATTTATCTCAAAATCTACAGCTTTTGCTGAAATAGTGATTCAAATACATGATTTGTTGATTCTCAAGCCTCCATTCGTTTGTCTTGTAATAAGCATTGATTTGAAAACTTTCATGTAAGTATTAATGATGCAAACATATATATTGGGGATGATCATTTACCCCAAATTAAAGGGTATGATGATGTATCTGTCACATTAGCAAATTGTTGTGCTAAATTAATTCATAATGTGATGCATGTTCTCGATATTAAGAAGAATATATCTCAGTTTCGAGCATAATAGATGAATGTTTCTAGGTAGACTTTTTAAATTTCACATTTTGTTGTGAAAGATATAGCAGATCACTCCAAGGTTTATGCAACAAGTGTTAGAGTTGAAGGTTTATATACGATTGATGTGACTATAAAATTCATCAAGTGTTGGAATGCACATCCATGACAGTAGAATTCCATTGGCACTAAAGGTATTGCCACGTTAATTACCATGATTTATTGCTACATTAGTTATCATGATTGGTTGCTAAATTGATATTGCTTGCAAAAGGTTACTCATATATAGACATAATTGATTATGAAGAAACTTGTGCACATGTAGTTAAGAAAAACACATTTAGAATAATGATTGCATTATATACATGATATAAATGGAAGCTACATCAGCTAGGTGTTAAGTTTTATTTTATAAATGATGAGCTAAAAGAAGAAATGTATATTGTTCAACTTGAAGGATTCATAAAGGAGGGTCAAGAGCATCTTGTTTACAAATCGAACAAAGTTTACATTAATTAAAATACAAAAAAATATCTCGATATGTGAAGATTGAATCCTTCCTTTTTCAAAAAGTTTTTATGAGAAGCAAAGTGACTCTAACCTGTATGTCAAGTCATATCAAAAGATTCATGTTGTTATTACTTATGTATATGTTGATGATGTTATTATAATGGGAAATGATTCTACATTGATTAGTGAAGTTAAAATACAACCGCCACAAGTTTGTGAGATGAAAGGCATTGGACAATCTCATTATTGCTTAGGTTTTGAAATATGGAGAAAATTTTGTGACACGTTGATTCCACAGAGAAAATGTATGAATACCTACTCAAAAGTTTCAAAATGGATCAATGTGTGATAGTATCAATCCCTTTAGAGAATAACGTAAAACTCTATAGTAATGATGGGAAAAGAGACATCAATGGTACACTATATCATTAGCTCATGTCACATCTAAATTATCAAACTACAAACAAGCCACACATAGCATACTTAGTCAACATATAATGTTAGTTCATTGCCAAGCTTCTTGAACTCCATCAGAAAGAGTGAAGAGTGTCCTTCAATATTTTAAAGGGATTTCTAATTTTGGAATTAAATATACTGATAATTTTTATGTTGAGCAGACAAGCTATTCTAATTCCGATTGGGTTAGAAATATTTATGATAGAATATCATCATTAGGATATGCATTTTTTCTTAGATCTAGGATCATGACATGTAGCAGTAAGAAGAAGCCAATTGTTTTTGTAATGAACTAATGCTAAGTAGAAACCATTGTTAAATTCTATTTGTGAAGCTATTTTGTTGAGGGGAGTTCTTGAAGATGTGGGAGAAGAAAATAAAAGGACAACAATTATCAAATGTGATTATCAAAGCTCCATCAAACTAGCTAAAAATCCTATATATCATGCAAGATGAAAACGAGTTGAGAAGATGTAGTATAAAAAAATTGATTTAGTTTATTGTAATAATAATGAAAATGTTGTAGAAATCTTTACAAGAGAACACATTTTTGTATTAAGGTGGAGTGTCATATTAATGGAAAATTCCATTGTTAGATATTACTAGAAATTTTTATGTTTGTTAGATATTCATTATAAGTGATTGTATTAATTAGTACTTGTTAGTTTTGAGATCCCATATGTTTAAATAATTATATTGTAATCTTATATAGTTAATTGATTACTAGGTTGATAATTGTAAGAATGAATGTGAGCAACCTCTAGCATAAGAGTAACTGCAACCTATATACCAATAGTTTCTCTTCCATAACCTCTCTCTACCTAACATAATATGGAAACCAACTACTCATGCTCTCGAAACTCTTTTTCTGGTTTGTAATATATATATATATATATATATAGATTAAAACACATTAAAAAAATAGTTATTTTATTATCATTTTCAATGATCTTTTCCAGGCATTTTTTAATTGAATAGATTAAATTAATTTTTATATTTAAAAAAAAAAAAATATTCTAATTTTATAAATAAATAAGGTTTGATTAATGAAAATTAAAGTTATTTCTAATAAAAAATAAAAAATAAAAAAATAATAGTAAAATGGTGAACCAAATTAAATTCAAAAGTATAAGGAAAAATGACATTCAAAAGAATTCTATCCACATTAATATATTTACTATTCTTTCACCTATATCAAAAATATATTCATATCATACACCTCAACAACTAATTATTACCATATACAAAATAAAATTTGAAAAAAGGCAATTAGTAAAACCTTACAGTAAAATTCCTTTCACCATTGACAACATGATTATAGTGACGATTTATAACAGGTTTACCATAAGCGATTAACCTTTTAGCACGCTGTAATGATTTACAAAAATCTTAAGTTTATTATTACAGTTGTGATGTTTTGCCTCCAAGTTTTCTCAAAACTCTCTCTTCTGTATCTAACACTCGATTTTACCACGCTTTAGCACCGGTGGGTCTGAGATTCTCGATAGTTCTTGGTGCATTACAACTGCGGCTCAGCTCCTTGGGAAGAGCTCCTCATCGACGAATCTCCACCACTTGACTTCATCGACCGATAGACTGTGGAGTCCTTCAATCTTGGGTACCTTCACCACCGCCGAATTCAGCATTTCCATCTTTGTCTGCGAGGGCCCTCAGCGGCAAAGTATCGCACAAGTATGGAGGTTAGGGTTATTTTTCAATCTTGATGACTCCGGGGTTTCATTAGCTATGGTGCGCTTGATTTACAGTACCTCTCTACCAAAATTATTACCAAAGCCTTTGTTGTAGTCGAGGGTCAAGCAAGGTCGGCCCAAATTCACAGATCCACTATAGGTATGTTTCTCGCAGTGCCACTGTTCTCATTTCGAAGTTATATTCATGGTGATTTCCTAACAAAATTGCTTTGTATTTTTTTCTTTCAGGAACTGGCAGGGGTTTTAACACTCCTTCATTGCGAAATGGTTGACAGGAGTCGGGGTTCCCTTCTCGGATCACAGGACTATGCCTGGCCTCAACTCTCACTAGATACCGGGTAAAGTGGATAACCTTAAGTTAACGAGGACTTGGAGTTCCTTTTGAGTTTTTTCGATCTTTAGGGTTGCTGGATGATAGCCCAATGTTTGTATCAGTGTAGTTACGATGAACTAGCTCATTTCTTGCACTTCAGCTAAGATATTAATTTGTATGATTTGTTAAATTGTGAAATCTCTCTAGTTGTTCGGAGAGGGTGACTCTGTTAAGAGTACCCAGTCTTTTGAATATACCGACTTTCGAGGGTTTAGACTGCCTATTGGGCGGAACCCCTATTTATGCATTGAATTCCTATGATTAGAGTATTATGTGTACTCTAAGTTAGATATATATTTATCATCTTATTCTTCTCATAATTGCTGGAAGATAGTTGTGGTGGCTTTCTGGGTCAGGAATATTGTGGAATTTAATGGTTCCTCTTTGTCTATTATTGTTTTTAATGTAAAACCCGCTCTTTTGGCTAGTTGATGTAATTTATTTTCTCACTTATCTTTGCTATTCTAATATTTATGAGAGTATCTTGGTTTATTTAGTCAATACTATCCAAGATTAGTTCCAGTCTTCTTTGAAAAGTAAGCCAGTCTAATTTGCTCTAGCAATTTGTTAATTATTTTGTCTACTAATCTATTTTCTGCATGTATCAAGTTTTGTTTTTCCTCTCCATATTGTAGATACCAAATGCTAAATTATCTTCTCTTGAGAATGGTATACTTTCACAAGATTATATTTCTCTGTTTGTATTCTACATAAGTAAATACAGTGTTTGAATTCAATTTATTTTTCCTTTCTGGAGTCTCTGCTAAATATAATTTTTAACCTTAGGGTTTGAATAAATTCTTAACCCTAATTACTTCTATATGGACATTTATGATCATTGGAACTACAATTTCCTAGGTGGAGTATATATTTATCTAGTGCTTCGTGCAAGTTGAATGTCATATTTTTCTAGTGGAGACTTAATTTTCGTCCTTCATTCCAGACCCTGAACATACTTTATCAATGGCTCCCAACCATGAGATCAACATTATCAAGTTGAATCTCCCCCGTGGTATTTATCACATGCAAAAACCCATAGCTAATAGCTATCATGCTCTGTGGCTATCTAGTCCTAACTAGACTTAGCCCAGTAGCCTGAACAAACCATTTGACCTTTCAACATGGATGTTTGTTCTTCATTCTTTTCCTTTCTTGACCTCAGGCACACATTACCCTCTCAGACCTTTTCCTTGAGACTAAATCTCTAAGGAGTAGTGAGGGTAGGTAACTGCCTACCCTAACTACCTGACATATCTCTAAGGAGTAGTGAGGGTAGGTAACTGCCTACCCTAACTACCTGACATGTGAAAAATGTATAATTGATATTACTCCAAGACATTCACTTCTTGCATAATTTGATCAAAATCTTTAAACATAAATAACTATATATAAAATTATTGTCCTTGAACTTCCTATTTAATTAAGAGTATCAGGTTTGTTGACTGTGGTAATTAAATATTTACAATTATAAGAGACATCACAACTCATTTAATTGAGCCACACATGACTTGATGTTTAATGTTTTTTCGCAGTAAAATTGAGTGTCAACTTGTTGTTTTTAAGGAAGTTCACATTATTTTTCATTTCACTTTTAAGTTTATACCTCTGCTTAAACATTAATGTTGTAATTTTAAGGGGAATTATTTTTAATTACGAAAAAAATGGTTATATAAGACGTTATTTTTTTGTGTTTAGATTTAGAATTATAGGAGAAATGTGTAGATATAAATACTAGATATAAACACTTTCTAAATTGAATTTTTTCAACTTATTTTACCATATTAATTAAAATAATGATTCAGTAATTTAATTAATAAGCATGCAAAAATTAATACTTACAATATAACAAGATTAGCCACCATTTAAATAAAATGATTATTAATTTCTAAATAAATTTTCTTATAATACTATAGGCCAATAACTTGAATTATCAACTCACATGGCCATTATCCATAACACATTTCAAAATCAAAATATTTTATTTTCATTTATTTTTATAATATTTTTTAAATTAGCATTTAATATTTACAATAAACTTATGATATGACACGATTCTAAACCATACAATTCACCCCCATTTTACCATGGATATTAGTAACTTGTAAACAAGTTATCGTACAATACCACGGTTGATCTATATCACTTCCCAAAAAACCATAACTCATTTCAAAATCAAAATGTTTTATAAATATTTTATTTTAAAACATTTCTTAAATTATTTTTAAAATAAAAAAAGTATACAGAGTTGTTGTAGAGATGTTAATATTTTTAAATATTTACATGTTGGTTCAATTAAAAATAATAAAAAGTTAAAAATAATTTCCTAGAGAATCCAAGTATGTAGAGATGTTATAGTGTCATGTAAACATTTTGGATTGATCAAACTAAAATAAAATAAAATAAAAATAAAATAAAGATAAAATAGAGTTGTCTTTAGTGCCACTTTTTGGAAGCTCTTAAGGTGGGTTTTTTTGGTCTAATTTCTCTAAAATCCTCCAGGAATTTATTGAAATCACAAGTTTGATGGGTAATCTTGTGCAATCGGGGTGCCCTAAGGGTTTTCAAGGGTGTTGAATCCATATATACAGTCAAAAACACACGAATCAAGATTTCACCTCAAATATTTCCACATGACACAGGACAATCGAAAAAATCACACTAAAAACAACACCTAAAATAAAATAAAATTAATAATAATAATTTTATAAATAAAATATTTTAACTTAAAATTAAATAATATTAAAAATTATAAATATATATATATAAAATTAATTAGTTTAGATTCAACTAAATTCTAGATTTATGAATCATCAAAAAGTATAGTTTTTAAATCTATTTTTTAAATGAAAAGAGATTTGAACTTTCCTAATTTAATAAATAAAAGATTCAAATAAATCAAAACTCACTTTAAATATAATAATAACTGAGTAAAAAAAGTAGGGTAATCTTATTAAAAAAAGAGAAAATGAAAATATTTAATTATTTTCGTTATTGATTTGAATATGGTGTATTTAGTGCCTGGAATTAGCACGTGTTATTAGAAAACTGAATATTTGGAAATGTGGGATTTTAATTGAAGTAGATAAAAAAGATTGTTGTTGGTATCTCACAAGGATCATGATCTTGATCTTGTTAATTAAGTAAATATTATAATGAGTTTAGACATAGTCAATATGGTATGGAATGTGTTATTTAGGTAGTTATTTAAAAAAAATCAGTTTTTTTTATTTATTTTAAATATTTTTTGAAAAAATATTTTAATTATAAAGAAAAAAATGTTAAAATTATTATTATTATTTCATAATTTTTATTTCATATATACAGTCAAAAAACTAGTTTAAATAATAAGAATCAAGATTTCAATTCAAATATTTCCACATGATACACGACAGTCGAAAAAATCGCACTAAAAACAACTCCTAAAATAAAATAAAATTAATAATAATAATTTTATGAGTAAAATATTTTAAATTAAAATTAAATAATATTAAAAATTATATATATATATATATATATATATATATATAGAGTTTAGATTCAACTAAATTCTAGATTTATGGATCATCAGAAAGTATAGTTTTTAAATCTATTTTTTTAAATGAAAAGAGATTTGAACTTCCTAATTTAACAAATAAAAGATTAAAATAAATCAAAACTCACTTTAAATATTACAATAACTGAGTAAAAAAAAAGTAGGGTAATCTTATTAAAAAAAGGAGAAAATGAAAATATTTAATTATTTTCGTTATTGATTTGAATATGGTGTATTTAGTGCCGGGAATTAGCACGTGTTATTAGAAAACTCAATATTTGGAAATGTGGGATTTTATACTATTTGAAAGAAATAATTGAAGTAGATAAAGAAGATTGTTGTTGGTATCTCACAAGGATCATGATCTTGATCTTGTTAATTAAGTAAATATTATAATGGGTTTAGACATAGTCAATATGGCATGGAATATGTTATTTAGGTAGTTATTTAAAAAAAAATATCAGTTTTTTTAATTTATTTTAAATATTTTTTGAAAAAATATTTTAATTATAAAGAAAAAATGTAAAATTATTATTATTATTTCATAATTTTTATTTCATAAATTTTATATATTAAAAAATTATTTATATAAAATTTGGTTTTCATAAAAATATTTTGTAGATTACTCGTTATTTTTATATATTATTTTAAATGTTTATTAGTTTTTTTCTTTTATCATGTTTCTTGTTTTGTTTTTTTCTTTTATTTAATGATAATGTTTTATGGTGGTTTAGGTTGTGTGTGTTTTGAGGGATTAGATGTTTTTGGATTATGGTTAGTAATAAAAATAATTTTAAAAATATGTTTTCTGATTTCGTTATAGTTATAATTATAATTATAAAGTAAAAATATATATATATATATATATATATTATATTTAATATGATATGCAAAATATATATATATATGTAAAAAAAAAAAAAAACAACAATATTAAAATTAATTAAATATTAATTAAATGTAAGAATAATAAAAATATTAAAATTTAATGATGTTAAAAAAAAAGAGAAAAGAAGAGCTAATGATAAGTTTGTTTTGCAGATGGTCTTTTATTATAAATTAATTCTTTAATGTTGATACACACCCTTTTAATGATAAGTGCAACCGAGTAATTTATGGGAAGATTTAGAATAAACCAGTGAAAACTTTTTTGAAATTGTTTGGTTATTTCAAATGGATATTAATACCATTATTAATATATAATAATATATTATTAGGAATATCTTTCTAAGGGGTGTTCAATTTGGGATGGCACGGAGAATGAAATATTTTGTATCTAATTTACCAATACAACTAAGGGGCATGCATAGGCGCTTTAAAGTTATAGCATATATATCACTAAAAATAACCATCTAGTTCTATATAAATTAAAAATATATATTAATATACACGACATTAATTAATATTTGTTCATTAATAAACTTCTTTTATTATATATCATAAACTATAATTATTTGCTTTTGTAGTAATAATGTAATTTCCTTATTTTGTGTCATAAATTATAATTAACAATTTAATATATTAAAAATAAAAATTATTGATAATATACATCTATACTAAAATTATAAAACCCAGAATACTTTAATATTGTTAAATTATTTATATATAAAAAAAATATAGGATGAATGTAAACATTTTATATTAATCATAAATAATTGGATAAAATAAATACGAACCAAATCACAATTTGATTATGGACCGAATTAATAACATCCGAAATTTTGCATAAAGTTCTACATGACTGAGCAAGTAATAGCACTTCCCTGAAGTTTCCCACAACCTCACCTAAAGATTTCATCGTCCTAACTCATGTTTGCCTTACGCAGAAACGTGTAATTCGAGGCAAGTGCGTGGAATTTATGTCCTTCAATTTATATCGGTGGTTTTCGGTTGGTTTACGGTGCTCTGAGAAGAGAAAAAGAGCCCATGTAACAGTTATAAGAAATAGATGTTATTGTAAGAGTTATGATAAATATATTGAAAACTGTGTTTTTAGCTAATTATAAAAGAAAAGTTGACAATGTTTTGTTTCGTAGTCTTGAATATTTTGACTTTATCCAATTATATTAAAAAATTATTAAAATAAGTAATTGAAATAAAAATAGTAAATATACAAATTTTTATAACTCATAAATTTGTATATGATATTATATATATATTTATCTATATATATATATATATGTTATTCTCTGGTATGTATTCTAATTTTGAATTTATAAAAATAAAAATAAAAGGATCAAAATTTTTAAGATGTAATTTTTTTAAATAAAAAACAAATTTATTTTATTTTTTAAATATTTTATTATTTTGTTTTTTGTATTCATGCTTCTATGATTCATAATGAATTAAGCAAAGTTTTTCGTTACAAATCACATAAGAGAATTTTTTGGCCAATACTTTTTGAACCAACAAGCCTCCTTCATCATGAGGACCAGAGACCATGGCAAAGGCTTAAATAGAGAGGTAATTTCAAGTAATGGCTATATTTCAACAATAATATTTAAATTATGATATTAATTTATTAATATATTAAAAACAAATATTATTCAGTAAGGGCTATATTAAATGAGTTGTTTTTTTTTTTAAATATTTAAATAATGATATTATTTCATTAGTTTATTAAAATTATTAATAGGTAACGATTGTTAACACTGACAAAACAAAAGTTATGATTATCAAATCCAAGATGGACGATTACCCTAATTTTATGTATGACAATAATAACTTGGAGGAAGTGTATTCTTACAAGTACCTAGGAATTGATATTCATCACAAGCTCAACTAGAACTATAGCATTGAGAAAATGATTAATGGGGGGTGGAAAGCTTATTTTCGTCTTGAAAATAATTGTAAAGTGGCAAACGTCGTAATGTGGGATAAAAAGAAGTTCCTCTTTGAAACTTTAGTCACTCCTGTTATCTTATATGCTCGTAATGTGGGATAAAAAGAAGTTCCTCTTTGAAACTTTAGTCACTCTTGTTATCTTATATGGTTGTCAGGTCTGGGGTTGTAGCATCTCTAGAGAATCTTGGAGAAAGATTGAGCAAATCCAGAAGTGTTTTATAACGTATAACCTGAAAATTGAAAGCAATATACCCTATCCCATTCTCCTTATAGAAGTAGGTCTTTCCCTTATCGGGAGCCTAGCTATGACTAGGCTTCTGGTGTACAAGCACAAACTCAATAACATAGGAGACCATAGACTTCGTAAGCTAGCTTTAAGTTCCAGCCAAAACCACCTAAGGTTCAAGCGGGGGTGGTATAAAGACACAAGGGCCTGGTTAAACCGTTGGGAGATCAAGGAGAATGATGTATTGCAAAACATTAATAACATTAAAAACATTGTTACTTCTAAGTTCAAAGAAAAAATGTGGTGTGAGAAAGATTTAGTAGCTAAAAGAAAATTAAGTTATTATAAGAAGGTCATCAAGCCCACCCTAGAAGATCAAAAGTATCTCTCTGTTATAACTAGCACAAAGAAGAAAATTGAAAATTAATATAGCGAAGATTAGAACGAACTCTCATGAGCTCCAAAGTGAAACAGGTTGTTGGGCACTTCCTAAAACACCATGGATGGAAAGGATCTGCCATCTCTATGAGAATAGGAACATCGACGATGAAAACCACTTCCTGTTAGAGTGCCCTGCGTACAACCACATTAGATCTCAATTTCATAATCTTTGTCGCAATACTGACCTTCCTAGCCTTTTACGATGCCAAAGTGACCTTCCTAGCCTTTACGATGCCAAAATTATAGTGAGCTCGAGAGGCTTCTCTCCAAGCTTTTTAAGCATAGGAATAAAATCTTAAATCAAACTAAATAATTTGTTTTTTTAGGTTCGATAGACCAAAGTTTGGTCTCAGTGGACATTAACCATCATCATCATCATCATCATATTAAACGGTTAGTTTTTGAAAAATAATATTTAAATTAATTTATTAAAACCAAATATTACTACTTTTTCAAAAATAATATTTAAATTTTGATATTAGTTTATTACTTTATTAAAAACAAATATTAATAAGTAACTGCTATATTAAACAACTAGTTTGTTAGAAATAATATTAAAAAAAAAGAAAAAACAAAAACAACAACTTTAAAGAAGTTGAGTAAAAAAATGTAAAAACAAGTCAAAATCCTAATCGAGACAAGATCATTTGATAAATAATCAATGGAAATAAATTAAACTAAATAAAAAATAAATAATGGAAAAATAAATAAAACAAAACAAAAATATACACAAGTCAAAAGAAATATACAAATAAATGAAAATAAATAAATAAATATGGAAATATATATATATATATATATATATATATATATATATATATATATATCCAAAGAAAAGTAATCAATAAATAAAACAGTGTCAACAATAAAATAATATCATTATTTAAATATTTTTTTCAAAAAATAGTCGTTTAATATATTTGTTACTGAATAATGTTAGTTTTTAATATATTAATAAATTAGTATCATAATTTAAATATTTTTGTTCAAATATAGCTGTTACTTGAAATTATGTCTCTACATTGCTCTCTATTTAAGCCCTTGCCATGGTATGCCTCTTCATCTGGTCCTGATGATGAATGGTGCAGGGCTAATACCCTGCTATACCCATAATATGCATATACTATGCATATACTATGCATAATATCATCTGTCTCAGGAAATTCTATGACCTACTTGGTCAAACCTTCATAAGTTAAGGTTAAGGCCCCTTCATTTAACATTCAAGCGGAAACATTTCATTAGACTTCCCATAGTCTAACCCTTCATTAGTCTCCCTATCGGAACTTTATAACTTAACTCTTCAATAAACTCAACTAATCCTTAATCCCTCACATACATAACCCTGGTTAATCCTTTCGTAACCCTTATAACTCAATAGAGTATACCTTTAGAGCTTTTGACTTGCAATATGCGACAACCTTCCCCACCGTTGATTTCTTTCACCCAAATCAATGGTTATCGCACTATCGCATCGTTTAACATTACGTGCCTCGGTCGCCTCAAGCATGCGATATGCGATCACAACCGAACTTCAAATAAAATTAAACTACGCCTATAGCCTCATCGGTTCTGCCTTTTCAGTTCCTTTATAGCAACCTTTCTCCACCGTCGATTATGTCCTTGATATGACGGCTGATGTCTTTTCCCGATCACCAAACTAGCCCGACGCTTTGTGATTTTTGGTTTAGATCCACTTGATCTGACAGTCCACAGCGATGTCGGGTGGACTATTTACGTGAGGTTTAATGCCTTTTCGGACCCGATGGGAATTATAAACTCTCAACCTATAATAGTTCGGGTCCACCGTTACAGTTAACGCTCGATCAACTTACAGCCCGATATCCATTGGATGATAAGGGCTTTAAATCCTATGGTCCAGATCGATTCTCGTCTTTCTCCTTCCGCCAGTACTTAGATTGAATCTCCACCATAAATTTCTTAGCTCTATCTTATAACTTGATCCTAGCTGCTCATCACAAACAAATCTCGTTCGTTGATATTCTAGATCCAACAGCTGTTGTGCATCAACACTTCCCTTCTTCGCTCTTCTCTTCACTTGGGTTTTTATGCCAATTCTTTGTTGTTCTTCTGTGGTTTTGGTTTTCTTCTATTGTTCTACTACGCGACTCCCTCCTGAGCTTAACTCTGTGAGTTTTTAAACTTAGTCACTCAAGAATCTTGACTGTGATCCTTCACCATTCTGCCACAAATCTTTCGTTAACTTAAGTCTACTTGTGCCTTTATGTTCTTTCACCTTCACTGTAACAGTAAAGGCTCCCTCTAACGTATACAAAACCGAAACACAACTCTATGGCTCTCTCCTTGAACCTCTTGCCGACGACACAATTCTACCCAACACTCCTTTTGTTGGAATTGTTCTCTAAGACAACTCTACCCACAATCGCAACTGTGGAGCTACCTCAACAACTTCTACCCAACTGCAGTTGGAAGTTGTTCTATTACTCTTCTCTGTGTTTCATCTCCCTTCTGCACCTGCAACATAAGTTACGCAGAATTACTCAAGATCATCCCAATTACTCAATATACACACATGACTCATAATTGATTTGTTTGTATTAATAAGCATATATTTACACATGAACTCTTTCCTTGGCCTGATCTTCTGTATGAGTGGCCTTTTTTCCTCTCTTGCCCATAGGCTTACACTTTGACTGACTGACTCCTTTAACTACTCTTCTAACTACTGATTGACTCCTTGTTCTCGCCTTTTAGGCTTTTCTTTATACAAAATGGTTTTGTTGAACTAATTTTAGTTCAGATCCTTAATCTACTAAACTAACTCCTCAATATTCTCTATGTCCACTTTTAACTCCTACTTATCCCTAAGATTCCTCTCTAGCTCCTCAAATCATGAAATCACTTTCTAGTCCAAGACTTTCAATTGATTTCTAACTCTCTCAACATCATTAATCACTCATGTTCTCCTTCATTCAAGAGCATTTACAATTATCATCACATTGATCTAATTAACCACTCAAAACATTAATAATTACATACATAGGAATCCAACTTCCTTGAAGACACAAGACCCCCTATGTCTACTACAGTACAATGATAGTTTCAAGCTAATGCTCCTGCATCAGACTCCCAAAGTAGAAAACATTCATGTTCTCCTGATCATGTGTCTTAATGTGTTGATAAGAAACCCCTAGGGTAGCAAACTTTGGTTTGTAGTTGTCTGAATGCTTTTCACCTTTGTTGTTGTTGTATGTCACCTATCTTCTGTTTCATCTTCCTCTCCTTGTCAATTGGTTTCAAGTTCTGATTGACCATTCTTTCTACTACTGTCAATCTCCTCCATATGGACTGCTTCATCATTAACTGCCATAACTCTTCAATCTCCATCTGTAGCATATCTTTGGGCTGCTCCATATTCTGCCATTCACTGTTACCTATTTTTCTCTGCTTCAAGTTGTTTATTTTGTCCACTAACTCTTCTTCCAGAGCTATCCTTGTCTCATTATCTACAGTAATATTCTCCCGCATTTGTTCTTCATTAATAACATTAATCAAATTCATTAGACTACCTCTCTGAGACAATATCCCTTCATTCTTCATCAGAATAAGATCCTGATCCTCCATCTCTATGACAGCTTCCATAGACTCATCCATAGACTCTTTCTTTTGTATCCAGTCAAATTCTTCTTCTTCTGAGAAGTTTTCTTTGTCACCTTTTACTTCTAGATCTTCATCTATTCTGAAGATATCTTCAAAAGGTTTCTCTTCTTCTACAGTACCTGCAATCATGCACAAACTATTGTTTTAAAAACATATGACCTTGTGGTCTCACTTGATGCTTCAGTCATCACGTCTCCTTGTTGTTCTAAATCCTTCATATGATTCATAAGATCTTCCATAGATCTCCAGTCTTCATCTTCACCTAGAATTTCACCCTGTTCTTATTTACAAATGGATTCTTCCATTTCCAACTCAGCCTCTCTGAGTTCTTCCACCAAGCTCTTCACTTGCCTCTGTTGTAGTCTTCTCTATAGCTTACACCACTTCACTACCTTTTTCCTCAAGGTCCAACCTTGTCTTTGGCTTTCCTCCAGTATCCTTATTAATGCATCAAGTTGTTCTTTTAGCTCTCCAATCTCCTTGTCATGTTCCTCTTGACTCATCCTCTTGCCATTTGCCTTAGCATCTTCCTTCTTCACTTTTCTTCTGTTGTGGTCTTCAGAACCTCTGTTACCTCTGTTATGACTACTAGTAGTCATCTTCTTCTCCATATTCATGAGTTCCTCACTCATTTACCATGAGCTGCATTAAAGCCTCTGTAACAGCAAGTCCTCCCTGCTACCACTCACCTCACCAAGCTTTCCTTTGTACTTGGTCTTTTGGCAGGCCCTTGGTTCTCTATCACTGGAACCCCTTTGAGCACTTCTCTCTACTCATTCTAGGCTTCAACTCATCCATCTCTTCTAAGAATACAACTGTCCTATTGTACTTCAATCACCAATGAAATACTAGGTTCTGACCACCTCTTCTTTTACTTAGAAAGTCTTACAAGCTTTCTTCATCCCTTAGAAATTCTACCCACATCCTTTGTGTAATTTCCTTTGTGAGCTACAACAGTACCTCTACAGTAACAAGTCTCCTTCTTGCTACATATGCCTCACTAAGCTTCTTTCCTCTAAGCTCAGTCTTTTAGCATTTCTCTGGTTCTTTCCTCTGGAACCAATTGAGCACTCCTTACTCTAGGTTGCTACAATCTTCTCACCTTCCTTTGCTATCACCTGCATATCAATGTTATTTAAACCAAAGATCATTCCCAAGCTTTCAAAATCTTGCTTCTCAGTTTCCTTCCGAGAACACTCTTATCCTCTCTATCCAACCTTCAATTGGATTCTTCAAGTTCACTACCACTGCATGGCTTCACAAGTAGTCTCCATCCATTCTTCACATTTGAGTGAATCTCCACTCTCCTCAAGGAACAAACATCACTGTGTTTTCCTTATGCTTCTACAATCTCTTCTTAAGAATATCACTTACCCTCATCTTATCTCATGTCTTCTACTTATCAGATTCAAATAACCCGATCTCCTCTTTATTTTGTGATAACACTTGTATTCTGCACAATACTACTTTGATCAAAAAGAGATTTAACTTGCTCCGATACCACAAACGGCGCAGGGCTAATAGCATGGTATACCCACAGTATTCATATACTATGCATAATATCATCTGTCCCAGGAAATTCTATGACTTGCTTGGTCAAACCTTCATAAGCTAAGGTTAAGGCCCCTTCATTTAACCTTCAAGCGGAAACATTTCATTAGACTTCCCATAGTCTAACCCTTCATTAGTCTCCCTATCGGAACTTTATAACTTAACTCTTCAATAAACTCAACCCAATCCTTAATCCCTCACATATATAACCCTGGTTAATCCTTTCTTAAGTTTTATAACTTAATAGAGTATACCTTCGGAGATTTTGACTTACGATATGCTATAGTCTTCCCCACCATTGATTTCTTTCACCCCAATCAACGGCTATCACACTGACGCATCCTTTAACATTACATGCCTCCATCGCCTCTCGCATGCGATATGCGATAACAACCAGACTTCAAATAAAATTAAACCGCACCTATATCCTCTTCGGTTCTGCCTTTTCAATTCCTTTATACCGACCTTTCTCCACCATCGATCTTGTCCTCGATCCGATGACTGATGTCTTTTATTGATCACCAAACTAGCCCGATACTTTGTGACCATTGGTTTAGATCCGCTTGAATTGATGATCCACAACGATGTTGGGTGAACTATTTATGTGAGGTTTAATGCCTTTTCAGACCCGATGGGAATTATAAACTCTCAACCTATAAAAGTTCAGATCCGCCCTTACAGTTAACACCCGATCAACTTATAGCCCGATATCTGTTGGATGACGAGGCCTTTAAATCCTACGGTCCAGATCGATTCTCATCTTTCTCCTTCCTCCAATACTTAGATTTAATCTCCACCATCCATTTCTTAGCTCTATATTATGACTTAATCCTGGCTGCTCATCACGAACAAATATCATTCGTTGATCTTCTAGATGCAACAGTTGTTGTGCATCAACACTTCACTTTTTCGCTCTTCTCTTCACTTGCACTTCTACACCAATTCTTTGTTGTTCTTCTCTAGTTTTGGTTTTCTTCTGCTGTTATGTTCCGTGACTCCCTCCTGAGCTTAAATCTGTGATTTTTTTAACATAGTCACTCCAGAATCTTGACTGTGATCCTTCGCCATTCTACCACAACTCTTTCCTTAACTTAATTCTACTAGCACCTTTATGTTCTTTCACCTTCAATGTAACACTAAAGGCTCCCTCCGATGTATACAAAGCCAAAACACAACTCTACGGTTCTCTCCTTCAACCTCTTGCCGACGACACAATTCTACCCAACACTCCTTTTGTTGGAATTGTTCTCTAAGACAACTCTACCCACAATCGCCACTGTGGAGCTGCCTCAACAACTTATACCCAACCGCAGTTGGAAGTTGTTCTATTACTCTTCTCGGTGTTTCATCTCACTTCTGCACTTGCAACATAAGTTACACATAATTACTCAAGATCATCTCAATTACTCAATACACACACATGACTCAGAATTGAGTTGTTTGTATTAATAAACATGAATTTACACAGGAACCCTTTCCTTGGCCTGATCTTCTGTATCAGTTTCCCTTGTTCCTCTCTTGCCCGTAGGCTTACAGTCTAACTAAATGACTCCTCTAACTACTCTTCTAACTACTGACTGACTCCTTGTTCTCACCTTTTATGGTTGCCTTTGTACAAAACGGTTCTGTTGAACTAATTTTAGTTCAGATCCTTAATCTGCTGGAGTAACTCCTCAATATTTTCTAATTCCACTTTTAACTCCTACTTATCGCTAAGAGTCCTCTCTAGCTCCTCGAATCATGAAACCACTTTCTAGTCCACGACATTCAATTGATTTCTAACTCTCTCAACATCATTAATCATGCATGTTCTCCTTCATTTGAGAGCATTTACAATTATCTCACAATTATATAATTAACCACTCAAAACATTAATAATTACATACTTAGGAATCCAACTTCCTTGAAAAAACAAGACCCCCTATGTCTATTACAACACAATTATAGTTTCGAGCTAATGCTCCTGCATCAATGAACCACACTTGTTGGTTCGAAACACGTCTGCCAAAAATTTCTCTTATGTGATTTCTACTCAAAGACTTTGCTTAATATTATTTTATATTAAACTCAATGAAATGACAATATATTTATGATTTCGATTTCGTCACTCTATTACTGTAAACCCTCATCATAAAATACATCGAATTTACAATAAAATATTCCTAGAATAAAGTATCAATAAAATATAAAATAGAGTAAGAAGTTTTATGTTGTCGATCCTATGTAAATTATTCAAAACCTCCTTTATTTGGAATCTGTTTATTTATGCTCACGCTATTTTGTTACTCCGCATGCAGTCTCCTAATTTCTTGGATTATTGTCAGCTTCATTTCAGTTGAAAATTTAACAAATCTATCGCCACGAAAGGACAAGGAAGCTGTCCATTTTGGCTTCGTCTGTTGTCTCCTAAACATATATAACTATTTAGGAAGTGTCCAATGAGGTTGAGGAATTTCTAGGAAGTGGTTGGAATTCGGGTAAAAGAATTTCAATTTTTTTTTCACTTGGAGTATTTGAATTATGTTTTTTTATGGTGCAAACGGATTCAGCACCATCAAAAACTTGTGGGGCACCCAAAATATTGAAGTTTAACACTTGTGACTTGGATTTACAAAAATCTCTACCAAATTTTATCAAAATATTTCCTAAGTTTCCATAATTTTATGAGAAAAAAACAATCTCAATTTCCATAATTTTCTAGGTAAAAAAGTAGTCTTGGTTAAACTAGGGCTAATTGTTTATAGTGGATGTGATGTTCTTTTCCATTCATCTAGGGTGGTTGTCCTTGTAATAACTTTGATTGTGGTCGTGGGTGATAACAAAATATGTGGCTCATTTCTTTTGTACAAGCTTTTTGTAATCAATTCCCAATTTAATGGAAACATCGATCAAACATTGTATGACATGTGCAATGCTTAATTTTCCTTCTTTTTAAGTATAGCTGAGGTTTTAGTATATGATGTATGATGGTTCACTGGTCAGAATCTATTCCCATAATAAATGAAGAAACGATTGTCTATAACAATGACAAGTTGTGTTTTAAAACGGAAAGTCACATTTAGTGGAATTAAAATCATTCCAATGAAGTATTCAAGATCGATGAATGGTGTGGGTGTGATACTGTCAATAGTTAGCTACACTGAAAAAAAGTGTTTGCAAAGATGTTAGGTCCTTTTATTGATCTTGTGATTGACTATTTATTTTATGCAGTGTTTTTGGGAGTTGTCTTTACTGTGATTTTTTTGGAAGTTTTTCTAGTGGGTTTTTCTGGTCAAATATCTCTAAAATCTCGCAGCAACTTGTTGAAATCACAAGTTTCATAACTCTTGTACAATTGAAGTTCCCTAGGGGGTTTTTCAGGGTGCTGAATCCCTATATACAGTCAAAAAAATAGTTTAAATAACACAAATCAAGATTTCACCTCAAATTTTCCTACTATATTCCGGCAGTTGAAACTCCAAAAAATTGCACTAAAGACAACTCCGCTTTTCTAGTTGCTGCAGAAATGCTTTATAAATTGACGTATCTCTATTTTTATTATTTAAATTTAATTCATGATAGACCAATATAAAATTTTATAAATGGTTTTATATTTTAAGTATAGTGTATAAATTGATATATTTTTATTTTTATTATTAATCCTTATTTCATTAGGGACTATAGCATTTTGTTTGTTGCAAGTTGTATTGGGTTGACTCTGAGTGATTTGGATATGTTTTGGCAATTTTAACAAAAGTTTTAGAAAATCCTTAATATTTGTATTTTGGCATAAATTCAAAAATAATTTCTCATTTTTTAATTTCTTATTGGTTGAAGAAGTTCTAATGAAACATAATTCCACAAGTAGGGAGCATTTTATTTTCATTTCTTTTGAATGTCTCACAATTTATTTTAATGTTAAAATAAAAGTAATTTGTGAGTGATCATTCAATTAGTGAGTACTCTGACATTGTGATTGTTATGTTAGCACTCTAATGAATGATGAGAGAGTTGATGCTATGTTAGTGCTCTACTCAATGATGTGATGCGGTTGTAGGACATTGTTATGTTAGTTCTTTGTTCAATGATGCAAGAATTGATGTGATTGTAGGTTGTTTGCATAGACTTGAGAGGAAGGGAGGAGGCTAAGCAAATGTTGAATTAATATTATTTTGTCTCCTTGTGTTGGAGACAGACTATGTGCAAACATTTTTTTTCATAGTGAGTGTCGTGATACTGATAAACGATGTGGTAATTGGGATAGTTTCATTGTACGAAACATTTGTTATGCAGAGGATGGACTGTCGAGGATGGACTATCTCTAGGAGAACTGGGGTATTTTACATAGACGAGAGTGCTAAATAAATTATGTAACAAATATGTAGAATGCTTTGTCTTTTTTAACTATTATTTAGAAATTTTTTGGCAACTACGAAAGTAGTTGTACGAAGGTGGTTGTGAAAATCTAGCAATTGATACAGCTACAGGGCACTATTATGTTAATGATTTGTTCCATGGTTCGACAATTCATGTTGTTATAGGTTGTTTGTCTAGGCCTTGAAGGGGAGAGGAGGGTAAAGTTGAACAAATGTCGAATTAATATTATTATGTTTACTTGTGTGGAGTACAAAGTATGTGCAAGAGAGCTGAGGCACCCAAGAGTAGTGAAAACTGCCATCATTGTGCGGAATGTTCACTATGCGGATGAGGGAGTATGTGTGGGGGAATCGGGGTCATTTTCAAAGACAAGGGTGCTAAAAAAACTATATTTCCAATTCCTGTGAAGAAAAATATGTTGTACGGTAAAACAAATGCGCAGAAGGAACATTTGCAGAAATACCAAAGTAGTTGTACGAAGGTGGTTTTGCGAATCTAGCTACTCAGAGGTATCATGTGTGGAGTTTCAAATGTCAATGAATGGCCAAATGGCATTGTTGAGTGCAAAAGAAGTTGTGCAGAGGTTATTGTGCACGTGTGGATGTCATATGAACGTTTAGTGCAAAATTTACTAAGATAATAAATATTAAAATCTCATTTTTAATTCTCATTTACGGATGTATTTGACAATGTAAAATCATTAGTTAATATCAATTTCGAATGGAGGACATTATTGAGTGTGGAAGTAGTTGCGCGGACAAAGTTCTGCAGAGATGGTTGTATGTGTGCAAGGTTATGTGGAGAACAAATGCATGCGCAAAATATGTGCGAAATGTGAGAAGTGCGGATGGGTATTTTAATTGTAATGTGTTTTGATATTAGTTTTATTATTAATAGATTCTACGGGATACAAAAGTTCATACAATGAAATCTTGAAAGTTTTGTGTGTAGAATCAACTATGTTGTTTCGTAATGTGTTTTGATATTAGTTTTATTATTAATAGATTCAGCGGGATGCAAAATGAATATAATGGAATCTTGAAAGTTTCGTGTGCAAAATCGACTATGTTTTTTGGAGGTAGTGTGTGTGGAGAAGAAATTCTCCTTGCCTAAGATATCTACGACCCACGTTTACTAATATCAGTTTAAAATGTCAATGATTCACAGAAGGACGTTGTTGAGTCTGAAAGTGGTTGTGCGTATGGATTGTGCTGCTAAGAGGTAGCGTGTGCGGATAACAAATGTTTCGTACCCATGATATCTGAGAGCGATGTTTACTAGTATCAATTTCAAAGGGCGTTGTCGATACCAGAGGTGGTTTTGCATAAAAGAATTGCTTTGTTGTTTGACACATGTGCATTTGTGTTATGTTGAAATTCTGAGAAAATTATTTGGTTAATTGAATGCTAAGATGGCATGTATTTATCTGTAGCTATATTTTCTATTAATAAAATGGTGGATATCGAAACAATGAAAAAAACAAATGGTAATTTTATCTTTGTACCATATTTCAGACACAAAATAATTGTAGGTGGCCATTTCTAGGGAAACGAGAGTGTAAATATTTGAAATAGAAAGTATAGTGAGGGAAGAAACGTGATTTGCAGTGATAGAGAAAATGGTGGGGCGTGTAATGTTTTGTCTTTGCTAATTGTGTTTAAGAGCTTGGAGTATTGTCCAAAATTTTATTCCATTACATAATTTTTTATGTGCAAAGTTGTACTTGGACAATAACAATAGTGCATAGATACAAAATCTATACAATACTACAAGCTTCTAAACTGATTTATCTTTATCGATTTCTTGTTCACATTTGGAAATACTGCAATTTTTTCGTTCGCCATTCTTTTCTCTTTAATACTTTACAAGCTATGGTTTTCTCTACAATACTCTTCAAGTTTTTCTTTGAAATGTTGCAAAATATGAGTGTATCAAGTTATTTGTGATCAAATTTGATTTGGCTTTACAAAGTGGGGAGTAGTTATGAATTCGATTCATCATATAAGGTAGCCTTACTATTTTGTGGTTATTATTGATAGTTCTACAAGTATTTTTTTATAGAGTCGTGGGGAGAAGTTGTCATGTCACTCAGGCATAGAAGGTAACTTTAGTTTCTTGCAACTATTATTAATAGTTTTACGAGTTTTAATTTTTAGTAATTAAATTATTTTCACATTCACAAAAATTAAAGAGTTTAGAATTTAATATATATTTGTGGAATAAGATTTTCTCTGCATCATAAATACGTGATAAATTTTGTGAGAAATAGTTGTGTCAGGATATTCGTAAATCAAACTTGGTTTGGTTTTACAAAGTAGTGGGAGTACTTGTAAATTTGATTCATTGTAGAGAGTAGATGAATAGATGTTGGAATAATATACATTTGAGAATGTCATTGTGCAATTTATTATGTGTAACTATTATTGATGACATTCTCTATGGAGGCTACAATTATACCTAGATAACAAAATTTTCTATGGGATCCGGTGAAAACAATTTGAAGAAATCAAATCGGGTGTTTCAACTTTTATTTTTTTTATGGTGGACATTTATTCAACACCATCAGGAATCTCTAGGGATCTAAAATTTATGAAGCTTGACATCTTTTGAGGAAAATGTGTGGTCTCGTTAGACTGTGACATTATTGATAGGCTCCAAAAATCAAGGGAATTCAAACATGTTTCTAACAAAATATGGAAATGATTTTTTGTAATTCAGGTTAAAGTTGTCAATTTCCATGATCTTGGGTGTCAATAAGGTGTAAATGAAAGAAAAAAATACCAAAAAAAAAAAAGAAAAAAAATGATTTGGAACGTTTTTTTACAATATTGGAAAATTTGGCAATATGGTTTTTGATGATGCTAAATCAATTTCCACTATTACAAAAAACTATTCAAACACTTGTGCTATTAGGTTTTTACTAAACAAAAAAAAAACAAACCACTGATTTTTGGCTGTGTGGACGAACTTACTGGTTCGATATACAATGTATATGATTGCATATCATGAATTTATGTTTCTTATTTCATGTATATCAATAATCTTGAAGTGGAAACAAGGTAGAAAGTAAATGCAGATGATGCTTTTGGAATTTCAAAAATGTTTCCTATTACTATCTGTAAAACTTAACTTTTCTCTCTTTAATTGTTATTTATTCAAAGCGTCATGTGTAATATTTTTTCATATGACTAATAGTAACGTTTAGTGTTTGTGAAGAAAATAAATAATTTTAAAGTGAAACGAGGTTTGAATACATTATTCACTGATAAATATGCCCCCCCCGCTACAAATGAAAAATGGGTAGAAGGTGACGAAAATAAGCTATTTTTAATGATACAGTTAACTCACTTGCTGAGATCAAGAGGGAGCCAACTATCGAAGTGGTTGATGAGCTAGGTACGGGGAAATTGGTGGAAGTGTCTGTCTGATGCAAAAACTACTACAAAACTAGTACGCCGCATAACTTCCTCTTATTGAATTGTGATATCAACAACTACATAAACTCAATTCTGCAGAATTTCCTATGTTTGGTTTGACAGTACATTATTTAATAGAATATATTTTTTGGATTTGTTTTTCCATCACCTAAAAAATCCAATTGTTTTTTCCTACATGTGAATGAGTGTGAGCTTAAAAACTATTGATTACTTTGAAGGTGGAGAAACGTTTGTTTCAAAATTTCTAATCCTCCAATAAAATCATATATAAACAAAGTGAATTTGGATGGAACCAATTATGTGAATTGGATGTTTAAAATCTACAAATTTATAGAGGCGTAAAAATTTTGGTCGATAGAAAGTGTTGATGAAGTGGAGCCAAAGGTCAACACAAGAGCTACAAATACATCAATTAACAATTGGTAGAGGTGAGAGACTAAGGTGAAAGTGTTATTGAGAATATCCATAAAATACAACATTTCATAGATTTCAATACATCTAACAAGATGTGGACATCGCTCAAACAGTTTTCTAAGTTAAAGAATAAAACTCGACTATTGTCCATATAGAGCAAGAAAATGAAAGCATCAGTAATTTCATTTCAAGAATTAAATACATTAAACATAAACTTGGATATACAGGGGAAATGGTATCTAGCAATAACATAGATACTCTAACCTTATGTGAAATGTTAGATGAGTATCAAATGTTCATCACATGTCTTGAAAAAAGGAAGAAGGCTCCCAATTTTGATGATTTGGTAGGTATAATCATGTAGGAGGAAGAAAGAAAAAATAACATTAGACCTACAAGTTCTGATCGAGCATTAATGGTCAAATGGAAACAACCTTCCAAAGGAAATCCATGGGAATGAATTAAAAGAGGTAATCCATGAGATGGAAAGCCACCATTTCGAACCCATGACAAAGCATGAAACCTCCATTGGTTGATGTTAGAGTTAAATGTCGTTATTGTGGAAAGTTTGGAAACTATTTTAAATATTGTATGGAAATCAAGTATCATGAATCCAAACATACATATAGAAGGCACACTAGTCATTTTTCTAATGGATGGGAAGAAATGAATAATGAATTAAAAGATATTAGACTATTTATTTCAGAATCTACACTTTTTTCTTAAATAAATGAGTCAAATACATGATTTGTTGATTCTCGAGCCTCCATTCATATGTCTTGTAATAAGAAATGATTTGAAAAGTTTCATGTAAGTAATAATGGTGCAAACATATATCTTGTGGATGATCATTCACCCCAAATTAAAGGGTATGGTGATGTATTTGTGACATTACCAAATTGTTGTGCTAAATTAATTCATAATGTGATGTATGTTCTCGATATTAAGAAGAATATGTCTCAGTTTCAAGCATAACAGATCAATGTTTGAAGGTATACTTTGTAAATATCACATTTTGTTGTGAAAGATATAGAAGATCACTCCAAGGTTCATGCAACAAGAGCTAGAGTTGCGTGTTTATATAAGTTGAATGCGACTATAAAATTCATGAAGTTTTGGAATCCACATCCATGACGGTAGAAGTCATTTGGCATCAAACGTATCACCACATTAATTATCATGATTTATTCCTACATTAATTATCATGCTTTGTTGCTAAATTCAGGTTTCTTGCAAAAGGTTACTCACATATATAGATAATTTATTATGAAGAAACTTATGCACCTGTAGCTAAGCTAAACACATTTAGAATAATGATTTCATTAGATACATGATATAAATGGAAACTACGTCAGCTAGGTGTTAAGTTTTCTTTTCTAAATGGTGAACTAAAAGAAGAAATGTATCTTGTTCAACTTGAAGAATTCATAAAGGAGGTTTAAGATAATTTTTTTTGTAAATTGAAAAAAGTTTACATTAATTAAAATATGAAAAGAGATGTCGGTATGTGAAGATTGAATCCTTCCTTTTTCAAAAGGGTTTTATGATAAGCAAGAGTGATCCTAACTTGTATATCAAGTCATTTGAAAGACTCACGTTGTTACTACTTTTGTATATGCTGATGATGTTATTAGAATAGGAAACGGTTCTACATTGATTAGTGAAGTTAAAATACAACTGCCACAAGATTTTGAGATGGAAGACATTAGCAAATTTGATTATTTATTAGGTCTTGAAATATGGAGAAAATTTGGTGAGACATTGGTTACATAGAGAAAATGTATGAATACCTAATCAAAAGTTTCAAAATGGATCTATATGTGATAGTATCAATCCCTTTAGAACATAATGTAACACTCTATAGTAATGATGGGAAAAGAGAGGTGAGTGGTATACTATATCATTAGCTCATGGGGCATCTAAATTATCAAACTACAAAAAATCCAACCATATCATATTTAGTCAACCTACAAAGTTAGTTCATGGCCAAGCCTCTTGAAATCCATTGGAAAGAGTGAAGAAAGACCTTCAATATTTTAAAGGGACTTCTAATTTTGGAATTCAATATACTAATGATTTTCATGCTGAGTAGGAAATCTATTCTAATTCAGATTGGTCTAGAAATCTTTATGATAGAAGATCATCTTTAGGATATGGATTTTTCCTTAGATCTAGGATCATGGCATGTAGGAGCAAGAAGAAGCCAATTGTTTTTGTAATGAACTAATGTTGAGTAGAAATCATTGTGAAATTCTATTTGTGAAGTTATTTTGTTGAGGGGAGTTCTTGAAGATGTGGGAGAAGAACATAAAAGGACAACAATTACCAAATGTGATTGCAAAAGCTCCATCAAAGTAGGAAATAATCCTATATACCATGCAAGATGAAAACACGTTGAGACTCACACCTTGAGACTCACTATCATTTTGTTAGGGAGAAGATGCAGTATAAGGAAATTGATTTACTTTATTGTAATACTAATGAAAATGTGGTAGAAATCTTTACAAAGAATCTTGGAAAGGAAAACTTTAAATTATGTAGAAATCAGTTAGACACTGTAGAAAACACATTTCTATATAAAGATGGAGTGTCTAAGTAATGGAAAATTCCATCATTAAGTATTATTAGAAACTTTTATGTTTGTTAGAAATTCATTATAAGCGATTGTCTTAATTAGTACTTGTTAATTTTAAGATCCCATATGTTTAATTATATTTTAATCCTATATATTTAATTGATTACTAGTTTGGTGATTGTAAAAATGAGTATAAGCACCCTCCATCATAATGGTTGTCTCACCTTATAACTACAACTCATATTCCAATAATTTCTCTTCCATAATTTTTCTCCACCTAACACAAAAGTGGATGGCCATCCACTACTGATTCTCTCGAAACTATTTTTTGTTTTATTATATATATATATATAAATATAAATGTTAAAACCCATTAAATAAAATGGTTATTTTATTACTTTCAATATTTTTTTCCATTTTTTAATTGAAATTTTAAAATTAATTTTAAAATTTAAAAAAAATTGTAATTTTATAAATAAAGAATGTTGGATTAATAATTAAATTTATTCCTTAATAAAAAATAATATTTAGACTTAAATTTTCAAAAAAAATAATAAAATAGTGAACCAAATAAAATTTAAAGGTATAAAGAAAAAAGATCTTGAAAAGAATTCTATTAGTTCATAAATTTTTTATATTAAAAAAATATTTATATAAAGTTTGGTTTTTATAAAAATACTTTATAAATTATTTGTTATTTTTATATATTATTTTAAATGTTTATTATTTTTTTATTATGTTTTTTTTTTTTTTATAAATGATATTGTCTTGTGTTTTTATTGTGGTTTAGGTTTAGTGTGATTTTGAGGGAATTTATGTTTTTTGGATCATGTCTAGTAAAGTCATATGTCAAGTTTCCAATAACCTTATATAACTTAGCAAATAAAAAAAAATATTAAAATTATTAGTAATAAAAATAATTTCAAAAATATGCTTTATGATTTCATTATAATACCAAAAATATTACAAATAAAAATATATATAGGTTTAATATGACATTAAATATATATATATATATAAAAGTCATCAACAATGTTAAAAAAAAGGAGAGAAGAGAATAGTTAATGATAAACTTTATTTTTTAAATGGCCTTTTAACATATGTTAATTGTTTAATGTTAGCGGATGCTAAATAAAGTATCGCTTCACTTTTAATGATAAGTGCAATTGAGTAATCACTGGGAAGATTTAAAATAAACCCCTGAAAAGTTTTTTGGAATTGTTTGGTTATTTCAAATGAACATTAATATGATTATTACTGTATAATAATATATTAGTTAATAGGATTATTACTCTATAATAATATATTAGTTAATATGATTATTACATTAATATGATTATTACTGTATAATAATATATTAGTTAATAGGATTATTACTCTATAATAATATATTAGTTAATATGATTATTACTATATAATAATATATTATTAGGAATTTTTGTAAGAGGAGTTCAATTTGTGATGGTCGGGAGAATGAAGTATTTTGTATTTAATTTATCAATAGAGCCAAGACGCATACATAAGTACTAAAAATTATAACATATATATTACTAAAAGCAACAATTTAATTTTATATAAATTAAAAATATATATTAATATACAAAACATTAATTGAGATTGTTCATTAATACCATCTGTCTTATTATATATCATAAATTCTAATTAATCTTTTTTATAGTAATAGTTTATGATGATGATGATGGTGGTTAACGTCCGCTGAGATCAAAAATTGGTCTATCTTTTATTTTTATTTAAGATTTTATTGCTATGCTCAAAAAGCTTGGAGAGAAGCTTCCCGAACTCACTATAATTTTGACATTGTAAAAGGCTAGGAAGGTCAGTATTGTAACAAAGATTGTGAAACTGAGATCTAATGTGGTTGTACGCGGGGCACTCTAAGAGGAAGTGGTTTTCATCCTCGATGTTCCTATTCTCACATATATGGTAGATCCTTTCCATCCATGGTATTTCAGGAACTGCCCAACGACCTGTTTCACTATGGAGTTCATGAGAATTTGTTCTAATCTTTGCTATATTAATTTTCTTCTTTGAGCTAGTTAAGATAGAGAGATACTTTTGATCTTCTAGGGTGGGGTTTATGACCTTCCTATAATTACTTAATTTTCTTTTAGCTGCTAAATCATTCTCACACCACATTTTTTCTTTGAACTTAGAAGTAACAATATCTTTAATGTTATTTATGTTTTGCAATGCATCATTCTCGTTGATCTCCCAATAGTTTAACCAGGCCCTTGTGTCTTTATGCCACCCCCGATTAAGCCTTAGGTGGTTTTGGCTAGCTTAGGAAGTATAACTTCCTTCATTTTATATCATAAATTACAATTAAAAATTTAATATATTGAAAATAAAAATGAATTGATAATATGCATTTTTATACTACAATTATAAAACACTAAATATTTTAATATCGTTAAATTAATTAATTATATATATAAGGATGAATGTTGTAACAACCCTTGGTAACTTTTAAACTAGTAATTACTATTTACTATGCCATGAATAATGTGTTCCGACTAGGGCCATGAAGGTGAGATATAGAATTGAATGTAGATAAAATACATGTTTGTTGTTTTCTTATAATTTAGTTTGTTTTTATTGTTATGAAAAACCATGGTTGGAAAAGTAATACTAGAGGTAGTTGGGTAGTTGTGATAGTTAGTAACCAAAATCTCCTGGGAAATAAATACTCTAAAAAAGAAAGCCAAAAGAATTGATGAATTTAAGGCAAGACAAGAGAGGAGAAGGAGAAGATGACTCTTGAGTTTCTTGACCAGTGGAGTCTAGAGATCCTAGACTAGGTCTGGTGTTCATCAGATAGTCCCAGGAATCTGACAAAAACTTGCAAAAGAATTGCCTTGGTGAAGCTAGCTCAGGGGGAGGCACAATAAGGATTGGCCTCATGGTTGGGTAGAGTGTTGCACTTCTCCGTGGTTCGAGTTTTGTTTTAGAGAAAGAGGAAGCACAATAAGGATTGGCCTCATGGTTGGGTAGAGTATTGCACTTCTCCGTGGCTTGAGTTTTGTTTTAGAGAAAGAGGAAAATAGAACTGGAAACTGTGGTGTGAATAGTATGGAAATAATATTCTTCTCTGAATTGTTGAGCATGTGAAAGTGTGGTCTTGTTTTCTTATGTATTTATGACAATGAGACCGTAGAGATATTATTATCTTCTGGATATTTAATTCTATTAAATAGAGAAAGTCTATGTGAAAATGCAGATTATATGTATAGAGTCTATTCTTTATTTCAAGTAGAAACCTAGATAATAAAGGAAAACTAGATGTTTAAAATTTGTTGAGATTTAAAGAAATAGCATAATTGGAAACAACAAGAGAAGATGGAACCATTCAACTATCGGGTAGTGGTTAAACCATAGGACATAGACCCTAATTGAGTTAAGATAAATTAGAAAAGAACCTCCGTGAGGGCTATTCTCAAGGCGAGGCCATTACCCAACCTAGAAACAATCCCTCAAGGGCTCTCACGCAGTCTGAAGCATGACATTAAAAACTGAGCTTTTGAAAAATAGAAATAAACTGAACTAATCAATACTATTATCATGCAGAGTTAACCATATAAAGATATATGTATAAATGGCTCAAAGTTTATGACTATTCTACATAATTTATGTTCATATACAAATTATAAAACTGCTGAGAGATCCCATATTTCCATCTTTATAGAAATGGAGCTAGTATTAAGCATTACTTAAAGAATGCAAGTAATAAAAGAAAATTTTTAAACATAATTAAGAAGTGTGAAACTACAGAACTGTAATGATTCATAACCATCTAGCACATGGAGAAAACGAAGCCCATTACCACAAGAAGCGGCAACTAAACAAAATGACTCTATGGAACAGTTCTAAAAAAAACGTAACAACATAACATTACAGTAAACCCCTCTAGGCATTGTCGATGGTTCTTTTAAAGAAGTCACATTTTAATAAGTTGAGAAGGGTAATTGATACAATAAATAACTAGAAAAACACTAACTCGGGTACACTTTGGAGAATTCTAGCAGACTCACATGCAATTCTACACACTTGAATATCAAGAAAGAACCTCATCAAAACCCCAGCAGTGGGTTGAATCCTGTAGAAGAGAGCCCATGGAGGAAAAGAGCTTACCTTCCACTGGTAAAAGAATGCACAGTTAGGACAAAATTTTTATTATTAACCATCGATAAAGAATCTTCCGGCCTTAGCAAAAACAATATGCTCACCTGTGGAGGAATGGTAGTCGCCTGGACATTGTTTTCCATGTTCAGGAGTACCATGAAAACATTAGAACCCTTTGGAAGGACTATGGAGACCCTAATCCTTGGTAGACAAAAAAGTTTTATGAGAGGCTATACGCATACCTACCAGGAGAAGGGGCGAATCTTGCATCCACCTGGAGAAAACTTTTGCTATGGAACCAAATGCAGCATTTCCACCGAACACTAGAATCCTGGGCATGCAAACAAAACCATCAGTGTTACGGTAACTTCAAAGATCAGAATATATCATGAAAACTACAATAGGTATGCAAAAATTACCTTACCAATTAAGAGTCAAAATAGAAGGTAGGTGGGTTTGGCCCAGTTGCACCCATGCATCGATGAAGGACTCAATGGCTCGTAGAGGTTCAAACCCTAGGGCTTTAGGCTTCAACGCCGGAGGCATCAATACCAAAAGAAAATAGAGAAAATGACACCAGAACGCAAGGGTTCGTGTCAAGTTAGTTACTCGATCACCTCTCCAGCTCCTTCCTAGCCGACCGATCCAAGGACCCAATAAGAACTGTAGATGGGTATTTTCATCCCAATGAATGGTTTCCAAATGGATGGGATTGGTAGAGCATCCATATGTCGTTATGTGGGGATAACAATCCAAGCATGAAATAGGCGAGGGCGTATTCAACTTGTTACCTTTATCAATATATTAAAAATTGTTCATGTAAAGTGTTAATACTAATATCCCTTGTCACGTATGTCAAATACGAATGAACCATTGTGATATGAATAAACCTATGTGCGATCTAACATGTAGTAAGAGTAATTACTATGGTAACTTTACTATATACCAATGGTCTAATATCTCTTTTTCATTTAATTATTTCATATGTATATTAACATTTGGTGGAAAAGATTTTGTTAGTCGATAGGGCGATTACAAGTGGTATCAGAGCCACGATTTCAACACTGTGGCTTTTGGGAGATGGTTGTAATTTTGTGAGCCTAATAAAAAAGTGTTTTTTGTGTTAACATTGAATAGAAGACAACACCACGAGGAGGACTAGATACACCCCACCAAGACCCAGTATGGGAGTTGGTCCTAACACATCTGCTGAAGGGCACCCTAAAGTGTGGGTCCAACTTTGGGAAGAGGCACAAAATGTTAACACAATCCTATAAGAAATGGCACAAAAGTTGAAGGATGAAATGTCAAGGCTAAGAGAAGATAATGAGTGATTAATGCAAAAACATGAAAGGATAATGAAGAGCCTTTCTAACAGACAAAATATTAGGCAACGAGATCCTAGTCGAGATTGCGACACCAAAACTAGAAATCATAGGTAGAGGAATGATAATCTTGAATCTAAAGGATATCAGGAAGGAAATGGGGAAGAATCTGATAATTTCTCTGACCATAAGAATTCAAATAAAAAAAAACAGAGCTCCAAGGTGAATTCAAGAAAATTAAATCCCCAGTATTCGATGGTGAGTAGGAGGAAGTTGGTGAAGCCTGGCTTATAAAGGTGAACAAGTATTTCTGGCTTTATGAATATAATCATAATCTAAAAGCTCGTTTGAAAATTTATCAAATACACGGCAAAGTCACCTTATGGTGGGAGGAAATCAAAATTGTGGGTAAAATTGATGAACAAGAGATAACATGTGAAGAATCTTAGAGACATCTGAAAGACGAATATTTGACAGAACGTTTCTATCATGAAAAAGAAAAATAATTTAATGACCTTCAATAAGGAAAACATATAATGGACGAGTTTATTACAGAATTCACCTCCCTACTGAGATATGTCCCTCACGTATAAGAACAAAAAGCGAAGGTTCATAGATTTATTAGTAGTTTGTCGGGTTTTATGAAGGAATGACTCGAATTTGATAATCCCAAAACTATGGATGAAGTTATTAGCAAAGAAAGGTTGTGTTATCAATAGATGAAACAAAAGGGAGATGGGGACAAGAAATGGATGGAAATAAAATGATCGAAACCATCACAGTCAGGTAAAGAATTCAGATCTACAAAATTCAAAGGTTCATACAAGAATTATCAGAACAAACACATGGGAAAATTCCAACAAAAATCTAAGTTGCAAAACGAAGGGAGCAACAAGGAAAATGGTTAGACCCCCACTACAATGCTGGGGTTGTGGAGGGACACACTATGTCAAAAATTGTCCCTAGCGAAAAGGAGCGAACCGATACCCTAGATCCAAGAAGATTCCATTGTGGGTGAAGTTGTAAGAAGTCTGTCGAGAATTGATGCTACATTATAGGAACACCAGGTGGAGTATCAGTCGAGCATGGTGGAATTTGAGCGTAATATTTTTAATAACCCTGTATTTATCTTAATTGATCCTGGAGAAAGATTGAGTTACGTTAGTCCCAAGATAGTAGACCAATGTCAATTACAGTCAAATAAATTTAAACAACCATGGCTAGTGAAAGTAGCCACTGGGGATAAATGAAGAGTGACTGAAAAAGTTGATAGTTTCCCATTGACATCGACAGATCAGATCATTATTGTGAATTTGAACATTTTACTCTTAAAATCATATGATGTTTTAATTGACATGGATTGGCTGGAAATCCATTGGTCTTTGGTAGTTTGTAAAAGAAAAAGGATCAATTACTTGAATGAAGAAGGTGTTAGATTGGTGGTTCAAGGTTTGAAGAGAAGCATGAAACTAAGGCTTGTGACTACATCACAATTAACCAAATGTATGAGGAAAGGATGCCAGATTTATGATGTCCAAGTGGGCTATGCCAAATCAAAAGAGAAGATGAGAACTCTAGGAAGTTTGCATATTGTAGAGGAATTCAATGATTTTTTCCAGATGATATTCTTTGATTACCTCCTCCAAGGGATGTGGATTTCACCATTGAACTCATACCAGGAGACGCACCTGTGTCTAGGGCCCCCTACTGTATGAGTGTTCCTGAATTGACAAAATTGAAAATGTAACTACGAGGATTTCTGGAAAAGAAATATATTCAGTCGAGCGTGTCACCATGGAGGGCTCCAGTGTTATTTGTTAGGAAGAAGGATGGAACTTTAAGATTATGTATTTACTACAGACAAATAAATATACTAACTATTAAAAATAAATATCCTTTGCCTCGGATTAATGATCTGTTTAATCAAGTCAAGGGAGCAACCGTATTTTCCAAAATTAATCTAAGGCCAGGATATCATGAGACTAGAGTTAAAGAAGAAGATCTATATAAAACTGCATTTAGGACACAATATGGTAATTATGAATTTGTGGTTTTTCCATTTGTTTTAACAAATTCTCCAACAACGTTCATGTGTCTTATGAACAATATTTTTCATCCATATTTGGGTCAGTTTGCACTAATTTTTACGGATGATATTTTGGTGTATTCTAAGGATTTGGACGAACAACAAAAACATTTAAGAATCTTATTACATACATTGTGGGAACATCAATTGTATCTGAAATATAGTAAATGTGATATATTTAAAGAGCATATCCAAAATACTTAGGGCATGTTATTACTAAACATGGGATAGCAGTGGACCCGGAGAAAATAAAAACTATAATGGATTGGCAGGTACCTAAAAATTTGGCAGATATAAGATCATTTATGGGTCTTGCTGGTTACTATTGGTGATTAATTCTAGGATTTTTGAAGGTAGCTTATCCCATTACTTCTTTACAGAGGAAGGGTAAGGCCTTTAGGTGTTCAAGTGAGTGTCAGAAAAGTTTTGACCATCTCAGACACCTGCTTACAATTGCCCTATTTTAAAAATTGCTGATCTTAAAAAAAAATCATTGTTTGTACAGATGCCTCTAATGAGGGGTTGGGAGGAGTGCTATTGCAAGAAGAAATAGTGGTTCCCTATGAGTCCAGGAAACTAAAATAATATGAGTAGAAATGCTCAACATACAATTTGGAATTGGCAACCACGATACATGCTTTGAAAATGTGGTCACACTACCTACATGGAAGGAAATTTGTACTAATGATAGATCACAACAGTTTAACTAACTATTTTAAACAACCTACTCTAAATGCTTGTCAAGCACATTGGGCAGCCTTTTTGAGAGAATTTGAATTCGAGATAAAGTATTCGAAATGTAAATAAAATCAAGAGGCGGATGCATTAAGCATAAAGATAAATTGTGTATATGAAATTCTGTTTTCCAAGACAAAAATGAAGTTTAAAGAACAGATTGAAGAACTGCTAAAAAATATCTTGAATACCAATTCTTATCGAAACAGGTAAAGAATTTTGGTAGTAGCAAGCAACAACTTAGATATAAAGTGAATACTGATGAACTACTAGCATATAAGGACATTTTGTATATACCTAAACACACTCATTAATCACACAATTTTAGATGAATATCATAGAAGTCCATATCCTACCCACCTAGGCTATCAAAAACTAATTTCTAGCCTCAGAAAAGAATACTTTTGGCCAACCATGAAAAAGGAAGTAGCGGAATACTTGTCAAGGTGCTTGGAATGCCAGCTGGTGAAGGCTGAGCACCAACATCTAACAGGGTTACTGCATTGTCTACCCATTCCTAAATGGAAATGGGATACTATAAAGCTAGATTTTACGACCAGATTACCCAAAACTAAGAAGTAAAATGACTCAATCATGGTTGTAGTGGATAAACTAAGTAAGTTTGTGCATTTTATTCCGGTCCAATTCACAAACAAAACAACTCATATTGCAAACATTTTTATGAAATAAATCTTTATACTACATCGGATTCCAAAGGTAGTAATATCTGACATAGATGTTGAGTTTATGCCAATCTTTTGGAAAGCTTTATTTAACAGATTGGGTGAAAAAATCCAATTTAGTACCACATACCATCCTCAAACTAATGGCTAGACTGAGTGAGCAAACCAAGCTTTGGAAGATATGTTGCAGCAACCAGCAAAATGGGAAGACTGCATCCATTTAGTTAAATTCACCTATAATAATGGGCATAATGCTTATTTAAAGATGATCCACTTTGATGTAATATATGGGCATAGATATAGAACACCCATAAATTGGACCAGTACGGAAGATAAATTAATCCTAGGCCCAATCATTTTAAAGGGGGTTGGATGAAATAGTAAAAAGGGTGAGACCAAACCTTAAGGAAGCTCAAGAAAGGTAGAAATATTATGCAGAGGAGTTTGAAGTGGGAGACTATGTGCATGTGAGAATTAAACCAAAAAAAAGTACTTTGCAATGGGGAAGTTGTGGTAAGTTGTGCCCATGGTTCTATGGTCATTTTTAGATCTTATCACGTGTTGGGTCAATAGTTTATGAGCTATGCTTAGCACGTGTTGGGCCAGTAGTTTGGAAAGATTTATAGGTAACAACATACTACACATAAAAGCTTCCAGATATATATATATATATATATATATATATATATATATATATATATATATATATATATATATATATATATATGTAGGTGTAATAAATTTACTAACTAAAATTTGCATGTTGTGGGTACAGGTCGAACCGGATAGAGAGTTCCTGGTAGAACCCCTACACATCCTATATGGGAGAGAAGTATAGCTATGGAAACAACTTATTACCCAAGTTAAAGTGAAATGGAATCACTTTAGCCCGGAAGAGGCTACCTAGGAGGATGAGATGCTTGTTAAAGAAATGAACCCCACATTGTTATTGGATTAAGATTATTCAAACATGGAGATGGTGTTTCTCTTAAGTGGGGCAAGATGTAATAACCCCTGCTAACTTTTAAACCAACCAGTAATTACTATTTACTATGCCATGAATAATCTGTTTAGACTAGGGCCATGAAGTCTGAGATATAAAATAGAATGTAAATAAAATGCATGTTCGTTGGTTGCTTATAATTCGGTTTGATTTTATTGTTATGAAAAACCATGTTTGGAAAACCAATACTAGAGTAAAGAAAACCACAGGTACTTGGGTAGTTGTGATGGTTAGTAACCAAAATCTCTTGGGAAATAAAAACTCTCAAAAAGAAAGATAAAAAGGATGATAAAACTGAGGCAAGAGAGGAGACGAGAAGGAGAAGATTATTCTTGAGATGGTTGATGAGTGGAGTCTGGAGATGCTAGCCTATGTCTGGTGTTGATCAGATAGTCTTTGGAATCTGACAAAAACCTACAAAAGAACTCCCTAGGTGAAGCTAGCTCAAGGGGAGGCACAGTAAGGACTGGCCTCACGGTTGGGTGGAGTATTGCACTTCCGTGTGGCTTGAGTTTTGCTTCATGGAAAGAGGTAAATAGAACTGGAATTTGTTGTTTGTATGTACGGTTGTGTGAACAATATGGAAAAAAAATTCTTGTTTTTGTACATTGCTCAGCATGTGAAAGTGTGATCTTGTTTTCCTGTGTATTTATGACAATGAGATAGTAGAAATATTATTGTCTTATGGATATTTAATGCTATCAGATAGAGAAACTCTATGTGAAAATGCAAATTATATGTATAGATTCTATTCTATATTTCATGCAGAGGCCAAATAAATAAAGGAAAACTAAATGTTGGAAATTGGTTGAGATTTAAAGAGATGGTATAACTGAAAACAACAAGAGAAGCTGGAACAATTCAACTATCCTCGGGTAGTGGTTAAACCATAGGATAGAGACCCTAATTAAGTTAGGAGGAATACAAAAAGAATCTTTACGAGGGTTAGTCGCAAGGCCGGGCCATTAGCCAACCTAGAAATAATCCCTCAAGGACTCTAGGACTGGGACTCTGGCGCAGTCTCATGCATGACATTATGAGATCTGTATAAATGGTTCAAAGTTTATGACTATTCTACATCATTTATGTTCATATACAAATTATAAAACCGATAAGAGATCCCATATTTCCATCATTATAGAAATGGAACCAATATTAAGCATTACTTAAAGAACGCAAGTTAGACATAATTATGGAGTTTGAAACTACATAATTGTAACGATTGATAACCATCCGACACATGGAGCAAGCGAAGACCATTAAAACAAGAAACAACAACTAAATAAAACGATTGTACTAAACAATTCTTAAAAAAACATAACAACATAACATTACAGTAAACCCCTGTCGACAGTGTCAAGGGTTTCTTTAAGGAAATCACATTTTAGTAAGTTAAGAAGGCCGATTGATATAGTCAATATCTAGAAAATCCGCAACTTAGGTATCCTTAGGAGAATGCTGGCAGAGTCACACGCAAGTCTACACAACTAAATATCAAGAAAGAACCTCATCAAAACCCTGACAATGGGTTGAAACCTATAGAAGAGAGGCCACGGAGGAAAAGAGATTACCTACGCATGAAACATTTATTATTAACAACTAATAAAGAATCTTCCAGGCTTAGCAAAAACAATATTCCTACCTATGGAGGAATGGTAATCGCCTGGGCATTCCATTCCATGCTCACGAGTTCCATGAAAACATTAGAAACCTTTGGAAGGACTAAGGAGATCCCAATGCTTGGTGGACCAAAAAGTTTTATGAGAGGCTATTCACTTACCTACCAGGAGAAGGGGCGAATCTTGTAGCCACCTGGAGCAAACTTTTGATGTGAAACCAAATGCACCATTTCCACCGAACAATGGAATCCTAGGCATGCAAACCAAAGCATCTATGTTATTGTAACTTCAAAGACCAAAATATACCATGAAAAGTGCAACAGGTACGCAACAATGACCTTACCAATTAAGAGTCGAAATAGAAGGCACGTGGGTTTGGCCTAGTTGCACCCGTGCATCGATGGAGGACGTCATGGCTCACAGAAGTTTAAACCCTAGGGTTTCATGCTTCATTGCTTGCGTCATCGATACCAAAAGAAAATAGAAAAAATGACACAGAAATGCAAGGGTTCGTGCCAAGTTAGTTACTTGATCACCTGTGCAACTTGTTGGAAGACAGTAATTCCAACCACCAGCATTAATGAAGTTGGTAGACTATTCTAGAGAAGTTGGCGGGTCATCAATGTTAGTCGGCAGCAAGCGGCGGTAGTCGGCCATTGTTGTTGAACCATAAATGTCAGTCGGCAGATTGCTGTAGCATCTACGACTGTCTCTGTGTATAAATTTCTATGTTTGTAATGTAATGAACAAGCTCATTCTATGAGTCTCTGCTCTCTCTGATATGGTATCAAAGGCGAGGGTTTCGGCTGAGTGTTGTAGAGCATGTGAACACTGACTTGACGAGTTTGGTGTGTTGAGTAATCTGCTAGCTTTGCGTAGTGGTGTTGAGTTTGTCTGTGTGTGAGTAAAGGGTGTGCTGCTGAAAACGTGTAAGGGTGTGCCAGTGAATTGTTGCTGCAAAGAGACTGCAGACAGAGATTGGGAGAGCCGGTTGTGTGCTGTAAGCTTGGAGTGTGGGATGTTTTGTGTGGTGAGAGGTCGCCCTGTGGCACTGTGTGCGCGGTCCAGCAGATAGAGCTTAGGTAAGCTGTGAGGTCACATAAGCTTGGTGGAGGAAAGGCTTTGAGCCTTATCGTTGTTTTGAGTTTTGCTGTAAAGTTGCAGAGCTTTAGTGATGTTGAGTGACTGTTGAGAGTGTGAGCTCTTGCTGCGGTGTTTGGAGAGTCGCACAGTCTAGAGGAAAAGAGTGCGGCTAAGTTGTGTGTAAGCTTGAGCATGTGAAAGCTATGTGAATATTGGAGTTGTGTTCGCGCAGATGTAGTGGAAGGTGTGTTCCCTGTTGACTGAAGGTGAGGCTGCTTGTTTTACTGTGTAAAAGCTACTCGTGCGTTTGGAGGACGTTGCATTGCTAGTGGGCTAAGTGCACAGATTCTTGGTGGTGCATAGTGTTGTGGAGTGGTGTGTGAGGGCGCATAATAGTGTTGAGTCCCCGTGAAGAGTATGTTTACAGTGTCAAGGAGTTGTCGTTGCCTGTGGAGACTGCCACTGTTCAGAGCCTATGGTTTTGGATTAGCAATGACGAAGGCCCATCCTAGGTAGTGAGGGCTCGGTAAGTGTGGAGGAGAGTCTGCTTTGTGTTGTTCTGTGTTAAAAGAAGAGTGTTGTGTTAAGAGTGAGAGCATGGAGGCATTGTGAGACGTGAAGGCTTGGCCTAGCCATTTCATTGGTTGTTTGCTAAGAATTCAGAGTGTCGTACTGCGCATCTGTTTGGCTTCCGATTCTGTTTATCTTCGTAACATTTCAAGTGTGTAATTTTCCTCAGCAAAGTTGCAATGGCGGACGATTTGGGAATTAAATTTGATAATGGATATTTATTTTATGAAAATGAATTGCAAGTTATCTCTGAAAAGAAAATGATTGATAAATTGCTGTTTGCTTTTGATGATCGCGTGGAAGAACATGAAGAAGAAATTGTAGTAGCAGTTAAAGGAAGAAACAAGTTTGAAGATATCAAGCTTGATTATGATGCAGAGATAAAGCTAATTGAAGGAAGGCGTGAGAAATCTTTTAAACATATTCATGTAGGTTTGAAAGCAGCAACTGGCATGGTGAAGGATCTTGAAACTGAAGAATCCATGAATGAGCAGGATAACAAAAATCAAAATGTTTTTTTTAATGAATCCAACATTGTTTTTGAGTGTGCAGATATTGACAATCCCCTGCAATCAAGAAAGGAGAAGCTCAATCACTATCTTATGACAATAAAGGTGAAAATGAAACTGCACCAGCAAAGGAAAAGGAACAAGCATGGACCCTTTAATAAGAAGTCAAAAATGAAATGTTTTGTTGTAAGCCTAGCTAAGACTTAAACTAGCAGGCAAGTTAAAGTTTAAGTCGTCCTGATTAAGAGTATTAGCCGTTGGTATTTTTAACCCTGGAGTCTCTGCACCTCTATTTAAGCAAGCTAGGCCAGATTGGTTCTTCAACTTGTCCTGACGATGAACCACACTGGTTGGTTCGAAACGCGTCGACAAAAGATTGGTTATGTGATTTTGCCGAAGATTATCTAAACAAAGTATAGTGTCCTGTTTATTGTACTATAGTATATTTGTCATATGGTTGGAATTAAGGGGGAGTGTTGGAAGACGGTAATTCCAACCACCAGCATTAATGAAGTTGGTAGACTATTCTAGAGAAGTCGACGAGTCATCAATGTTAGTCGGCAGCAAGCGACGGTAGTCGGCATTGTTGTTGAACCATAAATGTCAGTAGACAAATCGCTGTAACATCTACGGCTATCTCTGTGTATAAATTTCTATGTTTGTAATGTAATGAACAAGCTCATTCTATGAGTCTCTGCGCTCTCTCATACGACTCCCTCCTAGCCGTCCAATCCAAGAACCCGGTAAGAACTGTAGATGGGTATGTTGATCCCAAGGATTCGTTGCCAAGTTGTCGCGGCTGGCAGAGCATCGAGATGCCTTTATGCGGGGATAACAATCCAAGCATGAAATACGCGTGGATGTATTCAACTTATCACCATTATCATTGTATTAAAAATTGTTCATAGACAATGTTAATACTAATATCCGTTGTCACGTATGTCGAATATGAATAAACCGTTGTGATATGAATAAACCTATGTGTGATCTAACAAGTAGTAAGTGTAATTACTATGGTAACCTTATTATATATCAATGGTGTCATATCTCTTTTTCATTTAATTATTTCATATCTATATTAACCTTTGGTGGAAAATTTTTGGTTAGTTGATAAGTCCATTACAAATGTCAACATTTCAGATTTTTCATACATAATTGGATAAAATAAATACGATCCAAATCACAATTTAATACCCGAAATTTTACATGAAGTTCTACGTGACTGAGCAAGTAATAGCACTTCCCTGCAGTTTCCCACAACCTCACCTAAAGATTTCATCGTCCTAACTCATGTTTGCCTTACCTAGAAACTTGTAATTCAAGTCAAGTGCCTGGAGTTTAAGCCCTTCAATTTATATGGGTGGTTTTTGGTTGTTCTATGGCCATCTGAGAAGAGAAAAAGAGGTCATGGTAAAAGTTATAATAAATAGATGTTAAGTAGATGATAGGGTAAGAGGTACAATAAATATACTGAAAAATGTTTTTTAATTAATTATATAAGAGATGTTGTAATATTTTTTTTGTTGTTTTGTTTGGTAAATATGTTGACTCTATCTAATTATATTAAAAAACTTATAAAATAAATTAAGATAAAATATTAAAAAGCTTATAAAATAAATTAAGATAAAATAATAAATATATAAGTAGAACATTTATGGACTCTAAATTTTTAAAACTTATAAATTTGCATATAATATTTTAATTATGTATGTATATAATCTTTTATATCTATTCTAATTTTGTATTTATCAAAGAGGCATAAAAGATGAGATAAATCTCTTTTAAAATGAAAAATAAATATATTTTATTCTTAAAATATTACATTATTTTAGGTTGGACAAAATGAATGAAAAGAGAGTAAATTTATGATTTCGATTCGGTGAGTCTATTACTATATACCCTCCTCCACAAAATACATAAAATTTACAATAAAATATCCATAAAATATAGAATAAAGTATCAATGAAATATAAAATAGAATAGAAAGATTCGGTGAGTCTATTACTATATACCCTCCTCCACAAAATACATAAAATTTACAATAAAATATCCATAAAATATAGAATAAAGTATCAATGAAATATAAAATAGAATAGAAAGTTTCATGTTGTTGATGCTATGTAAATTATTCGAAACCTCCTTTATTTCTTGGATTACTGTCTGCTTCATTTCAGTCGAAAATATGCCGAATTTATGGCCACATGGAAGCTGTCCATTTTGGCTTCGTCTGCTGTCTCCTAAACAGATATAATTGTTTATAGTGGATGTGCTGTTCTTAGGGTGGCCGTCCCTGTAAGATCTTTGATTGTGGTGGTGGTGAATCACGAAATATGTCGCTGGGTTTCTTCTGCACAAGATTTTTGTAATCAATTCCTTTTTATTTTTAATATGGTTGAGGTTTTAGTATATGAAATATGATAGTTTAGTGGTCAGAATCTATTTCCATAATAAAAGAAACAACGATCGTCTATAACACTGATAAGCTGTGTTATAAAACGGACCGTCACTTTCAATGGAATTAAAATCATTCCAATGAAGTAAGTATTCAAGATCCATGAATGGCGTGGGTGCGATACTGTCAACAGTCCGCTACACTGGAAAAAAGTGTTTGCAAATAATGTTAGGTCCTTTTATTGATATTGTGATTGACTATTTCTTTCATGTGGTTTTTATTTAGCTGCCTCAGAAATGCTTTATAAATTGACGTATCTCGATAGATAAATTGTTTTATATTTTAAGTATAGTGTATAAATTGACATATTTTTATTTTTATTATTAATATTTATTTCATTAGCGATTATAGCATTTGCTTTCTGGTCAAGTTGCGAGTTGTATTGGGTTGATTCTCATTATTTGGATGTGTTTTTGTACTTTTAATCCAAGTTTTCTGAAAATGCTTAATATTTGTATTTTTGCATAAATTTAAGAATAATTTCCCAATTTGCAATAAATATTATTTTTAATTTCGGATTGGTTGAAAAAGATCTAATGAGACATAATTCGAGAGGTAGGGAGCATTTTATTTTCATTTCTTTTGAATGTCTCACAATTTATTTTGAAATTAAAAAAGAAAAAAGAAATAATTTTGTGAAGAAGTTCTAATGAGACATAATTCCACAAGTAGGGAGCATTTTATTTTTTTCTTTTGAATGTCTCACAATTTATTTTAAAATTAAAAGAAAAGTAATTTTGTGACTCGTCATTGCATTGGTGAGTGTTGTGAATCATGTGAGAGTTGATGCTATGTTAGTGTTCTACTCAATGATGTGAGAGTTGATGTGGTTGCACGATATTGTTATGTTAGTTCTTTGTTCAATGATGCAAGAATTTATGTGGTTGAAGGTTGTTTCCATAGACTTGAGAGGAAGGGAGGTGGCTAAACAAATGTTGAATTAATATTATTTTGTTTCCTTGTGCAGGAGACACATTATGTGCGAAAGGTTTTTTTCGTAGTGAGTATTGTGATACTGATAAACGATGTGGTAATTGAGACGATTTCGTTGTAAATCTTGCAATTGATGCGGTTGCAGGACACTTTTATGTTAATGCTTTATTCAGTAATTCAAGAATTCATGTCATTACAAGTTGTTTGTATAGGCCTCGAAGTTGAACAAATTTTGAATTAATATTATAATGTTTGCTTGTGTAGTACAAAGTATGTGCGGAAGAGCTGAGGTACCCGAGAGTAGTGAACACTAGTGTCATTGTGTGGAATGTTTACTATGAGGATGAAGGAATATGTGTGGGAGAATCAGGGTCTTTTGCATGGACGAGAGAGCTAAAAAATTATATTTTCAATCCCTATGAAGAAAAAAATGTTGTACACGAATGTGCAGAAAGCATTGACTTTTTAAATTATTATTTAGGAACATTTTTCAGAAGTATGAAAGTAGTTGTACTAAGGTGGTTGTGCGAAGCTAGCAGCTTGGAGGTATCATGTGCGGAGTTTCAAATGTCAATGACTAACCGAATGGTGTTATTGACTGCATAAGTAGTTGTGTGGATGAATTTGTGCGGAGGTTATTGTGCACGTGCAGATGTTATACAAAAATTTTGTGCAAAATTTACTAAGATAATAAATATTAAAATCTCATTCTTAATTTACATTTAGTGATTTATTTCATAATGTAAAGTCATTAGTTAATATCAATAATTTTGTGCAAAATTTACTAAGATAATAAATATTAAAATCTCATTCTTAATTTACATTTAGTGATTTATTTCATAATGTAAAGTCATTAGTTAATATCAATTTTGAATGTCAATGACTGGGGACATTATTGAGTGTGGAAGTAGTTGCATGGACAAAGCTGTGCGGAAATGGTTGTACTTGGGCAAAGGTAATGTGGAGAACAAATGCATTTGCAAAATATGTGTGAAATGTGAGAAGTGTAGACGGGTATTTTTATTGTAATGTGTTTTGGTATTATTTTTATTATTAATAGATTCTGCGGGATGAAAAAGTGCATACATTGAAATCTAGAAATTTTTGACTGCAGAATCGACTGTGTTGTTCGGCGGTAGTGTATGTGGAGAATAAATGCTCCCTACCCAAGATATCTAGGACCCACATTTATTAATATCAGTTTCAAATGTTAATGATTCATGGAAGGGAGTTGTTGAGTCTGAAAGTGGTTGTGCGTATGTACTGCGTTGTTCAGAGGTAGCGTGTGCGGAGAACAAATGCTTCCTACCCATGATATCTGGGACCCACATTTATTAGTATCAGTTTCAAAGGGCGTTGTTGATTCCAGAGGTGGTTGTGCATAAAAGCATTGCTTTGTCATTTCGCACATGTGCATTTGTGTTCTGTTCAAAGTGTGTGAAAATTAGGTGGTGATATGAATATTGAGATGGCATGTATTTATCTGCAGCTATATTTTCTATTAATAAACAAGCGGACATCGAAATAATGGAAAATCCGAAAGGTAATTTTATCTTTGTACCATGTTCTAGACACACAATAATCGCAAGTGGCCATTTCTAGGGATACAAGACTGTAAATATTTGAAATAGCAAGTATAATGAGGGAAAAAAATGCGATTTGTAGTGATAGAGAAAATAGTTGGGCATTTAATGTTTTCTCTTTGCAAATTTCATTTAAGAGCTTGGAGCATTGTCCAAGCTTTTATTTCATTACATAAATTTTTATGTGCAAATTTGTACTTGGACCATAGCAGTAGTGCATAGATACAAAAGCTATACAGTACTTTAAGCTTCTAAACTGATTTATATTTATCGGTTTCTTGTTCACATTTGGAAATACTACAAGGTTTTGGTTTGCCAAGCTTTTCCCTTTAATACTCTTCAATACTCTACAAGCTATGGTTTGCTCTACAATACTTTGCAAGTTTTTCTGTGGAATGTTGCAAAATATGAGTGTATCAAGTTATTTGTAAATCAAATTTGGTTTGGTTTTACAAAGTGGGGAGTAGTTGTGAAGTCGATTCATCATATAAGGTAGATTAACTATTTTGTGGCTATTATTGATAGTTCTACAAGTTTAGTTTTACAAATTAGTGGGGATAAGTTATTAAGTCACCTAGTCATAAAAGGTAACTTTAGTTTTCTGCAGCTATTATTAGTAGTTTTTCGAATTTTAATTTTCAATAATTAAATTATTTTCGCATTCACAAAAATCAAAGAGTTTAAAATTAAATACATCCTTGTGGAATAATATTTTCTCTACATCATAAATACGTGTCAAATTTTGTGAGAAATAGTTGTGTCGGGATATTTGTGAATCAAATTTGGTTTGGTTTTACAAAGTTGTGGGAGCAGTTGTCAATTCGATCAATCGTAGAGAGTAGCTGAAGACATGTTGGAATAATATATATTTGTGAATGTCATTGTGAAATGTATTATTCATAGCTATTATTCATGGAATTCTCTACAGAGGCTACAATTATACCTAGATAACAAAATTTTCTATGGGATAAGGTGATAATTTTTTAAGAAATCGAATCGTTTGAATGTTTCAATATTTTTTTATGGTGGATATTTATGAACCTTGACAGCTTTCGAGGCAAATTTCTGGTCTCGTTAGGCTATGACCCCATTGATAGACACGAAAAAATATAGGGAATTTTAACATGTTTCTAAGAAAATATGGCAGCGATTTTTTGTAATTCAAGGTTAAAGTTGCCAATTTCCATTATCTTGGGTGCCAATTAGGTGTAAATGGAAGAAAACAAAATAGTGAAAAGAAAAAAGAAAAAAAAAAATTATTTGGAGTGGTTTTTTACAATATTGGAAAATTTTACAATGTGGTTTTTGATGATGCTAAATTGATTTCCACTATTACAAAAAAATATTCAAACACTTGTGTTGTCAGGCTTTTACTAAATGAACAAAAAAAAAACCAGTTATTTTTGGTTATCTGGACGAACTTACCAGTTCGATAAACAATGTATATTATTGTATATCATAAATTTATGTTTCTTATTTCATGTATATCAATGACCTTGAAGTGGAAACACGGTACAAACTAAACGCACAGGATACTTTTGGAATTTCAAAAATGCTTCATATTACTATCTGTAAAACTTTTTTTTTTTCTAAAGAAAGAGTAGGACCTTCTTTTTCATTAATAATATACAAAATTTACAACCATCCACAATGTGTTGTGGACCAAGGGAGAGACCCACAGAACAAACTGAGAACGGGCCCGAGGTAGAAGCCCCTACCCAAAAAACCTAACCTTTAAACTTGTAAAAGCTAAACAAGTTGAAGTCGTCTATGGAACTAAAGCAGCGGACAAAACAGATGTCTTGATCAAAGGCCCCACCAACCCACGGATTTGTGGAGCGAACCATGCCCATAAGCAACCCGCCAACCTTTTCAACCCACCAAAAATAAAGGGCTATCGCACTTCCCGCCAACCTTCCAACCTGTCTCTTTAATCTTCACCATTGAGCCATCGGACCCAATCCGACGGTAGAGGACTAAATCGCAATGAAAAGAAGCACGACACTTACTCAATGTGACCACCAACCTGCTCGATCAATCCCAGCCATCGATCCACTTCATTTGATCCAACGACATAGGATCATATCACACCCACCAATATCTCCGAACATTAGCGTGCGATGAGGGTGGTATTCAAACCAGCCCCACCGCCACGTGTAGGCCTCTGAATGGAATCGCTTCAAAATCATAAATACTGTTTTCCACCTGCGAGGCTTGCGATCGACGGAACACCACCCCCAAACTGGTATGTCGATTCCAGACAAAAAACTCCTAGTATTGCGGCCATCGAGATTGCCTTTCGATGCGTCATTTCTCACAAAGCTAAGGAAAGAGGAAACACCTGCCAAACTACCAGTCATGGAAGAACCAGAGCCAACCGACTGGCTACCACTTGGATTGGCCGAATCAACTGGATTCTATTTCCATAGCTCTACTTCAAAACACCAACCTGTCTTCATCTGCCTAGTCATGACAAATCACTTTTAACCTACTCTGAGGTAGCTCTTGCCAGTTCAGCGCGATCATGTTCTCTGTGCTGATCACACCTTGATTGGCCAGAAGATTCGCCAATTTGTTCGCCGATCTTCGAACATGTTTAAAGCTAACTGTACGAAGGCTTTGGAGGTGCTACTGAATCCATTGAAAGCCCTAGATCAGAATCCAATTCTTTGAGACTCTTTCTAGCTTTGTTCCCCAGCTAATCCTCTTGACCGAATTGATGATAAGCTCAGAGTCAACTTCAACTATCACATTTTGGCAATTTTCCTGAACCAGGAAATCTAAACATCGCTCCATAGCCATCAATTCCGCCATGTTATTGGTGGCTTTCCCTAAATGACAATGGAAGATGAAAAGGACACTTCCATTCTCATCCCTTAACACACCTCCATAACCAGCGGTGCTCGGGTTGCCTTTTGAAGCCCCATTAATGTTGAATTTCAAAAAGTCCTTAGGGCCAGGATGCCAAGAAATCTTTCTCCGACTCCAGGGAGATTACTTTCATGTCCAGTCCCTGAGGAGTAAGGCCTTGCAAACCCAACTCACAGATAATTCTCAGATCCGTTGCAGAAGGAGGGTTCTTAGGGAGATTTCTCACAATGGTTCCGACTGTTTCCTTGAGCTGTTTTAAGATCAGCTCAAAAATGACTTGGGATACATGTCCTCTTTTCATTCATGAAGATTCTGTTATTCCTTTCTTTCCAGACATTCCAAAAAATGAAGCTTGGAAAGATGGTCCATGCTAAGCCCAGCAATTCGTTATTTGAAAAGTTTCTTCTCCAGTTATTTAAGGTGTTGATGATATTCCCTTTGTCCCTATCAGTCTGTTGGAAAATGGTGGCAAAAGAATCCCACAAACTGGAGGTGAAAATGCAATTGTTGAGAAGGTGCTCCATAGTTTCCTCTTGAGTTTCACAGAGCTGACATCTGGAGGGCCCCAGAATACCCCTCTTCCTAATATTATCCCAGGTCAGAATTTTCCTATGCTGAACCAGCCACATGAATAGTTTAATTTTCATCCAGCCTTGGTGTCTCCATAGGTCTTGCCAAATCTTATCCAGAGCTTGTGAGTTAAGGTCAAGGAGAATGAGTTTTGCTTCCTTGAGATTGAAGGCACCCTCATTGTTGTTGCCCCATCTTAGCTGATCTTGCCCCTCTAACTTCAAAATCTTCCTTTATTCTAACATTTTTTTTAGAGTCTCTGCTTTAGCCTTCAGGGGGTTGTTATCCCTAAAATGAAAGTTCCTCCAGGTTCTCCATTTTCCATTATTGTTGTTTTGATCCCAAAAGTATTTTACTTTGGAAAACCTTTTGATATCTGTTTCTTCCTTGAGATCCCTTAAGTCTTCTTTTAACAAAATAGGTTCTTGTTGCCATCTATCCTCCCAGAAAAGGCCTAGGTTTCCCTCTCTGATTTCCCAGAAGCTGTTTCCTTGGACTAAGCCCCGGTTATCCTAGGCCTTATTCCAAATGTGTGAGCCCTTTCTATGTCCTGACATTCTTATTATATCATAGTTTTGCCAAGTGCTGGCATATTTTTCTTTCCAAATCATTGCCCACTGAGCCTCTGGTTCTTTAACCCATCACCACCATAATTTAGCTCCTAAAACCTTGCTTAGAATCTCAGGATCATCCAATCCCAGCCCACCATAGTTCTTAGGTTTGCAGATTTTTTTCCCATGCAACCAAGGCCCATTTCTTTCGATCTTCCCCCTTGCCCCAAAGAAAGTCTCTTTGTATGGTTCTGAGTTGATGCAGGACACCTTTTGGTGCTAGGAGAGCAGATAGCATGTAGACTCGAACTGATTGAAGGACTGCCTTGGTTAGCACTAACCTACCAGCCAAATTTAAAGATCTACTAGTCCATTTCCTAATTTTATCTTGCAATTTGTTAATCACTGGCTCCCAGATGCTCTCGTGTAATGGTTTGGCTATTAGAGGAACTCCCAAATATTTTGAAGGAAGGAGTTCCCTCTGAAAGCCGAAAATTCTGGAAATATTTCTCTAAATAGCAATGTGAGTATTAAAGAAAAAAATCTTAGATTTTGAGAGGTTTACTTCCATATCTAAAGCCATGGCAAAGTCTCTCAGGATTTTCTTATAAGCTAGAGCTTCTTTGACTGTGGGGATACCCTACATCATGGTATCATCAACAAATTGTTGATGAGTTAAGGCTCGACCATCTTTAGAAATTTGGATACCTTTAACTTTACCAACTACTTTAACATGCTTGATCACTCAACCCAGCACTTCCATCATGAGTATAAAGGGAAAGGGAGAGAGTGGATCTCCCTGCCTAAGGCCTCTTGAAGGAGTAAAAGTCTCCGAGGGAGATCCATTAACAAGAATTGAAAAATTGGGAGAAGTAACTAGGGCCATTACCCATCTGATCCAGTTATGATCAAACCCAAAAGCAGTGAGAACTTTTCTGATATAGGTCCAATTCAGCTTATCATAAGCTTTGGCTATATCCAATTGCATGATCATTCCAGCTTTCTTATTGATTTTCAATGAGTGCACCACCTCATGAGCTTGAATGATGTTGTCGAGGATTTGTCTACCTTCCACATATCTAGATTGTTCAACTGACACCAGGGTAGGAAGAAGAGGTTTGAGTCTATTGGCCACAACTTTGGATATAATCTTGTAGACAACATTGCATAAGGCAATGGGTCTAAACCTATCAGGAGTTTGAGCCAAATCCTGTTTAGGGATCAGGGAGATAAAGGTGGTATTAAGAGCCTTCAAAATGGTTTTATCCCTCCTAGAGTCTTCCACTACGTTCAGAATGTCCTGTTTTACTATATTCCAGCAAGCTTTAAAGAAATCTACATTGAATCCATCCGGGCCTGGTGCCTTACCATTTTGCATTTCTTTTAGGACCTCACTAACCTCCTCTTCTGACACTGGTCTATTGAGGTTGAAATTGTCCTCTCTGGAAACCAGCTTGGGTATATGTCTAGAAATAACCCTGATGGATTGATCTCTACCTCAACAGGTTTCCTGTGCAATACCATGAAAGTTCTGAACCAACACTGCTTCTATTTCTTCATGAGAGTTGAGTAGGTTACCTCCCTTGTCCTTGATCGAAGAAATCCTGTTGTGAGCTCTATTCACCAAAGTGGATCTGTGGAAAAATCTAGTGTTACGTTCTCGTTCTTTTAGCCATTGCACTCTGGGTTTTTGCCTCCAAAAAATCTCCTCTTGTTTGCATAAGTTCTCCATTCTTGATGATATTTAGTTGCCTGATCACTTCTCTCTTTATCAAAACCCTCCCTGATAAGGGTTTGGTTGAGTTTCTGCATTTTTCCTCCAACAGTTTTCTTTGCTTCAAAAATATTGCCATATTCCTTCTTGTTCCACTCCTTGAGCCGATGTTTGATATGTTTGAGTCTTTTTTGAAGAAGTAACATTCTTGTGCCATGAATATTCAAATCTTCTGCCCACCAGATGGCTATGTTGTTGCTTAAATCTGGGTGGGAGAGCCAGATGTTTTCAAATATAAAAGGCCTATTCGTGGGGTTACCAATGCCTTGAATTTCCAGTTGCATTGGCCAGTGATACGAGCCTCCAAAGGGGAGAACACTTGCAACTATGTCCTTGTCATTGAGCATAAGATCTTCTGAGATTATGAATCTATCTAATTTGGAGGCCACTTGAGACTCTCCTCCTCTTTTATTGTTCCAAGTAAAAGTACCATTATTCATTACAATATCCACTAGCTTCATATTGTCTATGAAGGTTTGAAATGCACAAGAGTCTTTGTTTAGAATTCTAGTGCCCCCTTTTTTCTTCGACAACGATTTGATCATGTTGAAATCACCCCCTAAGATCCAAGGGATTCTTGCATGTCTTTCCCTAAGATCCTGCAGGGAATCTAGAAGCTTGAGTTTACCATCCATTCTTTGGGGGCCATACACATTCGTGACCAGGTAAATTTCCTTATCTCCCACTGGTTGAATGACCACTGAAAGATAATCTCTAGATGCCTCAGCATCTATAATGTCAATTTTTTGGGGGTTCCAAAGCGTGAGAATTCCTCCTGCTGTATTCTCTGCTTTGACTTCCAGAAACTCAAATCTATTGAGCCATTTGCTGTGAATCTCTTTTATTTTTTGAATGGAACATTTAGTTTCCTGGATGAAGATCACATCCAGTGCTGCTTGTTTCATCCTATTACTAAGTAATCTTTGTTTTCTTTTACTACCTAGACCTCTTATATTCCAAGAAGTGAACTTCATTATTAAAGATTTGTAAAGGAGTAACTGGATAGGTCTTTCATCTTACCTGAGTCTATCATTAGCTTTCCACATTCCATAAAAAGTTCATTCTACTTTTCTGGCCTCTTTTCTTTCCTGGGATTCTGGGTGCTAATCCTGGTGACGTTTTCATAGCTTTCACACCTTCGTTACCCTATCTTTCATTTTTCCTTTGCTTTTTTGGCACTCTGTTTTGAGTTTTCCAAATGAACAACTGTTGAACTCTATGGAACTCCTCTGGAGGTAAGGAGTCCACTCCCTCCCTAGTTCCTTGTTTAAAGAATCCTTCTAGATCTAGATTCTCTTTCTCAAGAATCTCCTGTAGTTCGTGGTCCTCCATTTCCATTTCACTCTGGGTCATTTCCCGGTCCATCTCCAGTTTTGTGTCACTCATCATTTCTTCTTTCTGTGTATTTCTGTTTTGTGTTTGCTCATCATTTTCTTCGTTCTCTTCCTCCACTAGACTACCTTGCTTGACCTGATCTACTTTCATTATCACTTCTTCCTCTTCTAGGGCTTGAAACCTGTTTTGATTGACCTGTTTCTTTTCTCTATGAAGTAGCTTCGATCCCCTTTTACTCCCTTTTCCTTTCTGGACCACCTTATGAAAGCTTTCAGTATCTTTCATGGTGTTAGTTTTACTCTTATTTTCTGTTTTACTGAGAGGGCAATCTCTGAATAGGTGCCCATGCTCATGGCATTTATGACATCTGAATGGGATGTGTTCATAATCCACTATTTGCACCCATTCTTCATCAAACACTTCCAAGATTACCTCATCCGGTAGAGCTCCAGAAAGATCCATCTCCACACATATTCTTGCAAAGGATGTGTATTTTCCCCTTCTGGTGGCCTCAGAGGCTTTGACAAAATGCCCTAGCTTATTTCCTATGGCAGATAAGGATTCCAGTTGCCAATAATCCAAAGGTAGAGAGTAGAGTCTTACCCAAACCAAAACCGAGGTAAAAGTTTCTCGTTTTGGGACAAAATTCATCACCCATGGTCGCATATACAGGCCTGCAGCTGCGTAAAAGTAGGGCCCTCCTTTAAACACTTTGTCCTTATCTTCAATGTTTGCAAAGACTACAGTAAAGAATCCTTTTGACCCAAGATGTAGTTCTATGCTTCGTTTTGGTTACCAGTGGTATTTAATCCATGTTTGTAAAGATTTTTCAGTGGGCCATAAGCACATGAATTTACATATGATTGCATATGTCTACATGTGGTCCCTGTGCGCCTGCAAAGTGGGATCATTCAACACCACTCTGGACGTGATTGTGGTTTTGGGCTTGCATGGTCCCTTCTGTGCTTTGTTGTTTGTTTCCCGTTCCTTGTCCGCTTCCTCATTGTCTTTAGTCTTGTTGTTCTCCCTAGATTTAGAGCCATCCTGCTCCTCTTCCCTATTTCTGTGCCTTACATCTAAAGGACCTCTATCTTCTTCTATTGGTTTTTTACCTCTACTGGCCACTGCTTGCTTATAAGAAGGAGTGGAGCTCCCTCCTTTGAATCCTTCCATGGGGAACAAACTTTGTAAGTCTATAACCCTAGCTCAAAAATCGCCGCTCATCCCCACAAATGTTCATGTGGTGAGGAATATTCAATATGAAGGTGACCACTATCTGTAAAACTTAACTTTGCTATCTATAATTGTTATTTATTCAAAGTGTTGTTTGTAATGTTTTTACATATGAGTAATAGTAATGTTTAGTGTTTGTGAAGTAAATGAATAATTTTAAAGGGAAATGATGTTTTAATACATCATTCATTGCCAAATGTCCCCCCCCCCCCTCTTACAAATGAAAAATGGGTAGCAAGTGAGGAAAATAAGCTATTTGTAATGATACAGTTGACTCACTTGCTCAACTCAAGAGAGAGCCAACTAGTGAAATGGTTGATGAGCTAGGTATGGGGAAATCAGTGGAAGTGTGTGATGCATAAACTACTATAGAACTAGTATGTTGAACAATTTCCTCTTATTGAATTTTGATATCAATAACTACATAAACTGAATGTTGCATAATTTCCTATGTTTGGTTTGATAATACATTATTTAATAGAATATATTTTTTGCATTTGTTTTTCATCACCTAAAAGATCCAATTGTTTTTTCATACATGTGAATGAGTGTGAGCTTAAAAACTATTGATTAATTTGAAGGTGAAGAAACATTTGTTTCAAAATTTCTAATCCTCCAATAAAATCATATATGAACAAAGAAGTGAATTTGGATGGAGCTAATTATGTGAATTGGATGTTTAAAATGTACAAATTTATAGAGGGGTAAAATTTTTGGTCGATAGAAGGTGTTGATGAAGTGGAGCCAAAGGTCAACACAAGAGCTACAACTGGGAGAGGTGAGAGGCTAAGGTGAATGTGTTATTGAGAATATCCATAAAATACAACATTTCAGAGATTTCAAGACATCTAACAAGATTTGGACATCACTCAAACATTTTTTTGAATCAAAGATGAAAACTCGACTCTTGTCCCTATAGAGAAATCTCCTTTGTATTAAAATGGAATAAAATGAAAGCATTGGTAATTTTATTTCAAGAATTAAATACATTAAACATAAACTTGGATATAGAGGTGAAATGGCATCTAGCAATAACATAGACACTCTAAGGATAAGTGAAATGTTAGATGAGTATCAAATGTTCATCACATGTCTTGAAACAATGAAGAAGGCTCCCACTTTTGATGATTTGGTAGGTATACTCATGTAGGAGGAGGAAAGAAAAAATAACATTAGATGTACAAGTTCTGATCTAGCATTAATAGTGAAATGGAAACAACCTTCCAAAGGAAATCCATGGGAAGGAAGTAAAAGAGGTAATCCATGATATGGAAAGCCACCATTTCAAACCCATGACAATGCATGACACCTCCAATGGTTGATGTTAGAGTTAAATGTCATTATTGTGGAAATTTTGGAAACTATTTTAAATATTGTATGAAAATGAAGTATCATGAATCCAAACATAGAAATATAAGGAACACTAGTCATTTTTCTAACAAATGGGAAGAAATTAATAATGACTTCAAAATTATTAGACTATTTATTTCAAAACACTTTTTTCTTAAATAACTACATGATTTATTGATTCTCAAGCCTCCATTCATACGCCTTGTAATAAGCATTCATTTTAAAACTTTCATGTAGGTAATAATGCTGCAGACATATCTCTTGGAGATGATCATTCACCCCAAATTAAAGGGTATGGTGATGTATCTGTGACTTTACCAAATTGTTGTGCTATATTAATTCATAATGTGATGTATGTTCCCGATATTAAGAAGAATATATCTCAATTTCATGCACAACAAATCCATGTTACAAGATATACTTTGTAAATCTCACATTTTGTTGTGAAAGATATAGCAGATCACTCCAAGGTTCATGCAGCAAGAGTTAGAGTTAAAAGTTTATATAAGCTCAATGCGACTATAAAATTCATCAAGTTTTGGAATCCACATCCATGACTGTAGAAGTCCTCTGGCACCAAAGGTATCTTGGCATTAATTATCATGATCTATTGGTACATTAATTATCATGATTTGTTGCTAAATTCAAGTTTCTTGCAAAAGGTTACTCAGATAAACAGAGAATTGATTATGAAGAAAATTATGCACCTGTATCTAAGCTAAACACATTTAGAATAATGATTTCATTAGATACATGGCATAAATGGAAACTACATCAGCTAGGTGTTTAATTTTCTTTTCTAAATGGTGAACTAAAATAAGAAATGTATATTGTTCAACATGAAGGATTCATAAAGGAGGTTGGAGAGAATTTTTTTTGTAAATTGAAGAAAGTTTACATTAATTAAAATAGGAAAAAAGATCTCAATATGTGAAGATTGAATCCTTCCTTTTTCAAAATGGTTTTATGATAAACAAGAGTGATCCTAACTTGTATATCAAGTCATATCAAAAGATTCACATTGTTATTAATTATGTATATGTTAATTATGTTATTATAATAGGAAATGGTTCTACATTAATTAGTGAAGTTAAAATACAACTGACACAAGTTTTTGAGATGAAAGACATTGGCCAATTTGATTATTGCTTAGGTCTTAAAATATGGAGAAAATTTGGTGAGACATTGGTTCGACAGAGAAAATGTATGAATACCTAGTCAAAAGTTTCAAAATGGATCGATGTGTCATAGTATCAATCCCTTTAGAACATATTGTAACACTCTATAGTAATGATGGGAAAATAGAGGTGAATGGTACACTATATCATTAGTTTGTGGGGCATCTAAATTATCAAACTACAAACAATCCAGCCATAGCATATTTATTCAACATACAAAGTTAGTTCATGGCCAATCCTCTTGAAATACATTGGAAAGAGTGAAGAAGGACCTTCAATATTTTAAAGGGACTTCTAATTTTGGAATTAAATATACTTATGATTTTGATGCTGAGTAGGAAAGTTATTATAATTCTGATTGGTCTAGAAATCTTTACGATAGAATATCATCCTTAGGATATGCATTTTTTCTTAGATCTAGGATCATGGTATGTAACAGCAAGAAGAAGCCAATTGTTTTTGTGAAATTCTATTTGTGAAGTTATTTTGTTGAGGGGAGTTCTTGAAGATGTGGGAGAAGAATGTTAAGGGACAACAATTATCAAATGTGACTATAAGAGGTCCATCAAACTAGGTGAAAATCCTATATACCATGCAAGATGAAAACACGTTGAGACTCACTATCATTTTGTTAGGGAGAGGATGCAGTATAAGGAAATTGATTTATTTTATTATAATACTAATGAAAATGTGGTAGAAATATTTACAAAGCATCTTTGTGATCTAGGTGGATCTCCAGACACATTGGCATGGAAAAAGCTCAAAATTCAAAGTGGTGGAAAGGTGATGAACTTGACATCAGATCGAAGTGCTCGTCGCCCTGATTCCAATGGTGTGAACGACACTCCAATCTGAGTCCGGATGAAGGAGATAGAAGCAGTCAAAGTTGGGTTGACTTTCACCATGGTACACTTATTGCGAGGCTATTGTGGGAAACATCCTAAGTTGAGGGATGAGCATCTTCCATATGTGCAGCATTCCTACAATTGAGCAGTGCACTCATCTACGCATCATTCACCATTTGAGACATGTTTTGGCTACCTGCCAAAAGACCCTTTTGATATGGTCTATGGAAGGGAAGATGACTCCAGTGGACATGATGTTAGGGACAAAGCATAGCAGTTCATTCAGTGGATCCAGTTGATTCACCGAGTAGTACAGGAGAAGTTGGAGAAAATTCAAGCCTATTACAAGGAACGACATGACAAACACCGAGTCGACCATCAATTTCAAGTGGGCGACAAAGTGTGGTTCCATATCAGCAATGACAGGATGAAGGGAGAAGGGAAGAAGTTGTGACCAATCCGGTATGGTCCATTCACCATTTTGGAGAAGATTGGAAACAATGCCTTCCATCTCGATTTTGCAATATATATGCAATGTACTTCGTAGTGAATGAGGAGAACTTAAAGCTGTATGAGCCACCATTGATCATGGACACCGGGGAGGTGGGCACAGTTCCTACAGTTGATGACTTTGCACCAAAGTATCTCGATGAGTTATCTAAAGACATCATCCTTGACAGAAGAACCGGGACTTCTCGATCGGGAGATGTGGAATAAGTTCGATTTGGTTTCAAGGGGATGCACCCTAGCAAGGCAAAATGGCTGGAAAAAGAAAGAGTGAGGGAACAATTCCCTCACTTGCCAATTGACTAATAAAGCTTTTGGCAGTCCAAAACCACCTCAATGGGGACGATTGATCCAGGTGGATCTCCAGACACAATGGCATGGAAAAAGTTCAAAATTCAAAGTGGTGGAAAGGTGATGAACTTGACATCAGATCAAAGTGCTCGTCGCCTTGATTCCAATGGTGTGAATGACACTCTAATCCGAGTCCGGATGGAGGAGATAGAGGTAGTCAAAGTTGGGTTGACTTTTGATGATAGGGCAGGATTAATGAGGGCGCAATTTGGACTTTTTCCAGCGGATAGAATCTGGCCAACTTCGGCCAGATTCTGGGAAAAAATGTTGCCTCGTTAAAAAGACTCCTTCGATCCAAAGCCAAATTTTCAAAAATGTGCAAGTTGTTTTATTTAAACAAAAAAGTATTAAAAAAGGGGGTGGCGAGCCACCAACCCTGCCACCCAAACCAAACACATAACAATGGAGGGGTGGGCCATAACCCCTCACCTCTGCCCTACCCACAGAACAGTTACAACGTAGTCAAAAAAGGGGTGAGCGGCCATGACCCCAGCACCCCACAACCGTCCCACGGAACGGGGCTCACAACAAGCATCATAGATGGGTGGGTCAGCCCTTGGGGCACGGACCCAACCCAAAACACACCCACGTTAACAAAAAAACCAATGGCTTAGTACAAATTACGAAGACAGAGCATGGAGGTACGGTGGGTGGGCCGCCTAAAGTGGGCCCGACCCAACCAAACATTTACTTAAAAAAATAAATTGTTTATAATGTAAAAAAAAGGAGGAGGCAGGCTTTGACTGCCCGACTTCCTCCCTATTAAACGGATGCCCAAACAACTACCCTAAAATGATTTCCTCGAAGAATCGATCGATGATTTTATACTTAAACACAGTTTGTCAGTGTGCCCACGCAGAGGAGGCAGTGCACGCAGTGCAGAATTTTGCAAGAGGGCCGAATTTTCACTTTGTCAAAATTTGACAAATTTTGTATGGTTTCAACACCTCTCGATGTCACGAACGCAATGGCACTATCCATTTCTCCATCAGAGTTCTGCATTTTTCAGCCATTTTTCAGTATGGAGGTTTAAAACTCCTTTTTGTAACTGATGGTTGTACTCTTCTTTCTCATGTCACTTAATGAATGAAGGCCTCCCCATTGATAGAGCAACGCCTGAAGACGTAGTCTAAGTGAGAAGAATTTTGTTTTCAAGTCTTGTTGTCTTCTTTCATGCTTTATGTGTTTCTCCTCTTCTCTCATGTGCACATTAAGTTTTCTATGTTAGGATACAATTTATGCATGTAATTCTTTAACACATCTATAAGCAAAATATTTTGGACCACTTGCAAAAAAAACATCAAATTATGTAGGAATCAATTAAGCACAGTAGAAAACACATTTCTATTTAAATATAGAGTATGTGAATAATGGTGAATTCCATCGTTAGATGGTATTAGAAACTTTTATGTTTTTTATATATTCATTATAAATGATTATAGTTTGATGATTGTAAAAGTGAGTATGAGCACCCTCCAACGTAAGGGTTGTCTCACCTTATAACTACATCTCATATTCCAACAATTTCTCTCACATAATTTCTCTGTACGTAAGGTAATAGTGGGCACCCGCTACTGATTCTCTCGAAACTGTTTTTTTACTTTATAAAAAAAAAATATTTTATATAATTATAGGTTAAAACCCATTAAATAAAATGGTTATTTTATTATAATTTTTAATAATTTTTTAGACTTATTTTAATTGAAAAATTAAATCAATTTTCATATTTAAATAAAAATATATTTTTATTTTATAAATAATTAATGTTTGATAATAATTAAATTTATTCCTTAATAAAAAAATATTTAGACTCGATTTTCCAAAAAGGATTAATTAATTAGTGAACAAAGCTAAATTTTGAAGTACAAATAAAAATGATCTTTAAAAGGATTCTATCAAAATTAATATGTTTACGATTCTTTCAGCTATATAAAAAATGTATTATTCATTTAATTGAGCCACACATGACTTGAGGTTTAATGTTGTTTGTACTCAGGTTGTAATTTTAAAAGGAATTACTTTTTAATTATGTATAAAAATAGTTATATAAAATGTTATTTTTGTTTGTGTTTATATTTACAACTTATATAAGAAGATTTGCAGTAATATGATATAAATATTTTTAAATTGGATTTTTTCTACTTATTTTATCATATTAATTAAAATAATGATTCAGTAATTATATTTAAATTTATTAATGTCATAATAATTAAAATAATGATTCTGTAACTATATTCAAATTTAATTAATAAGTACTAAATTATTAATACCTACACTCTAACAACATTGTTAACCAATATTTTTAACCATAAATGTTTGCCAACTTATATTATTAATTTCTTATCAATACGCATGGTCATTAATCGTAACACATTTCAAAATGAAAATATTGTATTTTCATTCATTTTCATAATATTTTTTAAATTAAAATCTAATACTTACAATAAACTTATGATATGACAATATTCTTGACCATGGATCTTTGCCCCATTTTACTATGGATATTATTAAGTTGTAAATAATTTACCTTAGATATCACTTCCCCAAAACCTATAACTCATTCCAAAATCAAATGTTTTATAAATATTTTATTTTTATTTTATTCTAGATCATTTTTAAAATTATGTTCAAAATCAAAAAATTATAGGGGGATGTTGTGGAGGTGTTAATATTTGTAAACATTTACATGTTAACTCAATTAAAAAAATAAAGGGTTAAAAATAATTTCCTAGAGAGACATTCTCTAGGCTAGTATGTAGAAATTTTATAATGTCAAACATTTTGACTTAATTCTAGATTTATGACCTATAGATATCAAATTTTTTGAATTCTAATTTTTTTAAAATAAAAAGAGATTTGATCTTTCCATACTTAATAAATAAAAAATTAAAATTAATCTAAACTAATAACTTAAAAACAAATAAACAAATATTATGCAAATTTTATTAAAAAACTAAAGAAAATCAAAATATTTAATTCTTTCCGTTATTTATTCGAATATGGTGTATTTAGTGTTATTAGAAAACTCAATATTTCTAAATGTGGGATTTTATACAATCTGAAGGAAATAATTGAAGTAGATAAGAAGTATGAAATAAAATATTGAGTAATAAGGTCATTTTTTAACAAAATTTTGTTGGTCTGTGACAAGGATAATGATCTTGATCTTGTCAATTAAAAAATAATTTTATTTTTTATTTGTTTTAAATATTCTCTGAGTAAATATTTTGAGTAAATATTTTGATTTTATATTTTTTTGTGTAAATATTTTAATTATAAAGAGACAATTGTTAATTTTATTATTATTATTTCATCGAAATTTTCATATTAAAAAAATATTTATATAAATTTGGGTTTTATAAAAATAATTTATAGATTACTTTTAAATATTATTATTACATATTGTTTTAAATATTTATTATTTTTTTTTATTACATTTTATTGTTTTGTTTTGATTTTATTTTATTTTATTTTATTGAATGATAATGTTTTATGTTTTTATTGTTGTTTAGATTAGGTGTGATTTTGACATATTAGATTTTTTTGAATCATATTCAGTGAAGGTATTTGTCAAGTTTTTAATAATAACATAATCTAGTAAACAAAAAAAAATAAGATTAAAATGATTTGTAATAGAAATCATTTCAAAAATATATTTTATGGTTTCATTAGAACGACATTAATATTACAAACAAAATATATATATATATATAATATGACATTATATCTATATATATAACCAGAAAAGTTATGAACAATATTAAAATTGATTGAATATTAATTTATATGAAATAAATTTAAGACTAATAAAAACATTTAAAAAAAAAGGAGAGAAGAGAATAGCTAATGATAACTTTCTTTTTTAGATGATCTTTTATTATATGTTAATTTTTTTTAATGTTAATATATTTTTTAATGGTAATAGATGGTAAATAAAATATCGCTTTGAATAATAAGTTTGAGTAACTAGTGGGAAGATTTAGAATAAACCCATTAAACTTTTTTGGAATTGTTTGGTTATTTCAAATGGATATTAATACGATTATTAATATACAAAAATATATTTTTAGGAATATTTTTTTTAAGGAGAGTTAAATTTGTAATTGCAGGGAGAATGAAGTATTTTGTATTTATTTACCAATACGACCCAGAGGTATATAGACACTTAAAAATTATATAATATATATTATTGAAAGTAATAATTTAATTTTATATAAATTGAACATATATATTAATATAAACAACATTAATTAATATTTGTTTATTAATACCACCTTTTTTATTTTATATCATAAATTATAATTAATGTCTTTTAAAAAAATATATTTCTAGGAATATTTTTTTGAGAGTTCAATTTGTGATTGCTGGGAGAATGAAGTATTTTGTATTTAATTTACCAATATAGCCGATATATATATATATATATATATATATATATATATATATATATATATATATATATATATATATAGAGGTACTTAAAAATTATAACATATATATTATTAAAAGTAACAATTTAATTTTATATAAATTGAACATATATATTAATATACACAACATTAATTAATATTTGTTTATTAATACCACCTTTTTTTGTTATATATCATAAATTATAATTAACAATTTAATATATTGAAAATGAAAATGAACTAATAATATGCATTGCTATACTCCAATTATGAAACCCTCAATATTTTAATATTGTTAAATTATTTATATACAAAAAAAAAGGATGAATGTTGTAACTACCCCTAGTAGCTTTTAAACTAGTAATTACTATTTACTATGCCATGAATAATGTGTTCGGACTAGGGCCATGAAGGTTGAGATATAGAATTGAATGTAAATAAAATACATGTTTGTGGTTTGCTTATAATTCAGTTTGTTTTTATTGTTATGAAAAACCATGGTTGGAAAATGAATACTAGAGAAAATAAAAGTTGAGATAGTTGGGCAGTTGTGATGGTTAGTAACCAAAATCTCCTGGGAAATAAAAACTCCCAAAAATAAAGCCAAAAGGGTTGATGAATTTGAGGCAAGAGAGGAGAGGAGAAGGAGGAGATCCTAGAATATGTCTGGTGTTGATCAGATAGTCTCAAGAACCTGACAATAACCTACAAAAGAACTGTCTGGGTGAAGTTAGCTTGAGGGCAGGCACTATAAGGACTGACCTCACAGTTGGGTGCAATATTGCACTTCAGTGTCGCTTGAGTTTTGTTTCAGAGAAAGATGTAAATAGAAGTGGAAGTTCTTTTTTGTATTTACTATGGTGTGAACAATATGGAAAGAACATTCTTATTTCTATGAGTTGTTGAGCATGTGAAAGTGTGATCTTGTTTTCCTGTGTATTTATGAGTATGGAAAGAATATTCTTATTTATGTGAATTGTTGATCATGTGAAAGTGTGATCTTGTTTTCTTTTGTATTTATGACAATGAGACAATAGAGATATTCTTGTCTTCTGGATATTTAATGCTATCAGATAGACAAAGTCTATGTGAAAATGTAGATTATATGTATAGAGTTTGTTCTTTATTTCAAGTAGAGACTAGATAAATAAAGGAAAACTAAATGTTGAAATTTTTTTGACATTCAAAGAAATGGTATAATTGAAAACAACAAGAGAAGCTGGAACCATTCAAATATCCTTGGGTAGTGTTTAAACAATAGGACAAATACCCTAATTAAGTTAGGAGGAATAATAAAAGAACCTCCGTGAGGGTTAGTATCAAGGCCATGCCATTAGCCAACCTAGAAACAATCCCTCAAGGACTCTCATGCAGTCTCAGGCATGACATTAAGAACTGAGCTTTTGAAAATTATAAATCAACTAAACTAATCGATAATATTACCATGTAGCGCTAGCCATATGAAGAGATCTATATAAATGGTTCAAATTTTATGACCGTTCTACATAATCTATGTTCATATACATATTATAAAATTGCTGAGAGATCCCATATTTCCATTATTATAGAAACAGAATCAATATTAAGCACTACTTAAAGAAGGCAAGTAATAAAAGAACAATTTTAAACATAATGAAGAAGTGTGAAACTACACAAATATAACGGTTCATAACCATCTGACAAATGGGGGAAACGAATCCCATTACCACAAGGAGCGACAACTAAACAAAATGACTGTACGAAACAGTTCTAAAAAAAAATGTAGCAGCATAACCTTACAATAAACCCCTCTAGACAGTGTCGAGGGTTTCTTTAAAGAAGTCACATTTTAATAAGTTAAGAAGGCCAATTGATACACTAAATAACTAGAAAAAGCCCAACTCAATTACTCTTTAAAGATTTTTGGCAGAGTCGCATGCAAGTCCACACACCTGAATATAAAGAAGGAACCTCATCAAAACCCCAACATTGGGTTGAATCTTGTACAAGCAAGCCCATAGAGAAAAAGAGCTTACCCTCCACAGGAAAAAGAATGCACGGTTAGCATGAAACATTTATTATTAGCCGTCAATAAAGAATCTTCCTATCTTAGCAAAAGCAAGATGCTTACCTGTGGAGGAATGGTAGTCACCTAAACATTTTGTTCCATGTTCAGGAGTACCATGAAAACATTAGAACCCTTTGGAAGGACTATGGAGACCCCAATCCTTGGTAGACCTAATTTTTTTATGAGAGGCTATATGTTTAACTTCCATGAGAAGGGGAAAATCTTGCAGCCACCTGGAGTAAACTTTTCATACGAAAATAAATGCACCATTTCCACCGAACAATGGAATCCTAGGCATGAAAACCAAACCATCAATGTTATAGTAACTTCGAAGATCAAAATATACCGTGAAAACTACAACATGTATGTAAAAATGACCTTAACAGTTAAGAGCCGAAATAGAAGGCATATGGGTTTGGCCAAGGTGCACCTTTGCATCGATGAAGGAGGCAATGGCTTGTAGAGGTTCGAACTGTAAGGTTTGAGGCTTCATCGTCGGAGGCATCAATACCAAAAGAAAATAGAGCAAATGAAACCAGGTTAGTTACTCGATCACCTGTCCGACTCCCTCCCAGCCATCTGATCAAAGAACCTAATAAGAACCATGGATGGGTATGTTGGTCCCAAGGACTAGTTTTGAAGTGGACAAGGCTGGCAGAGCATCCAGATGTTGCTATGCAGGGATAACAATCCAAGAATTAAATAGGTGAGGGTGTATTCAAGTTATCACTATTATCAACGTTTAAAAATTGTTCATGCATAATGTTAATACTAATATCCCTTGTCACATATGTCAAATATGAATAAACCAATGTGATATGAATAAACCTATGTGTGATCTAATAGGTAGTAAGAGTAATTACTATGGTAACCTTATTATATACCAGTTGTGTAATATCTCTTTTTCATTTAATTATTTCATATGTATATTAACATTTGGTGGAAAATATTTGGTTAGTGGATAGGTCCATTACAAGTGGTATCAAAGCCACGGTTTCAACACTGTGGCTTTTGGTAGATGGTTGTAATATTTTGAGGCTAATAACAAAGTTCTTGTTGTGTTAACATTGAATAGAAGACAACACCATGAGGAGGACTGGATACACCCCACCAAGACCCAGTATGGGAGTTGGTCATAACACATCTGCTGAAGGGCACCCTGAAATGTGGGTCCAACTTGGGGAAGAGCCAAAGAATGTTAACACGGTCCTATAAGAAACAACACAACACTTGAAGGATGAAATAGTAAAGTTAAGAGAAGATAATTAGTGATTAATGCAAGAACATGAAAGGATAATGAAGATCCTTTCTGACAGACAAAATCATAGGCAACGAGATCCTAGTCAAGATTGTGATGCCAAAAATAGAAATCATAGGCAAAAGGACGATAATCTTGAATCTGAAGGACATCGAGAAGGAAATGGGGAACAGTCTGATAATGTCTTTGACCATAAGAATTAAAAGAAATAAAAAATAGAGCTACAAGGTGAATTCAAGAAAATTAAAGCCCCAGTATTCAATGGTGAACAGGAGGAAGCTGCAGAATCATGGCTTATAAATATGAACGAGTATTTCCAGATTTATGAATATAATCATAATCTGAATGCTCATTTGGAAATTTATCAACTACGGGGCAAGGCCACCTTATTTTGGGAGGAGATCAAAACTGTGTAAAATTGATGAACAAGAGATAACCTGTGAAGATTTTCAGAGACATTTGAAAGACAAATATTTGACTGAACATTTCTATGACGAAAATGAAAAATAATTTCATGACCTTCGATTAAGAACGCATACAATGGACGAGTTTATTACAAAATTCACCTCCTTGCTAAGATATGTCCCTTATGTATATGAAGAAAAAGCGAAGGCTCGGAGATTTATCACTAGTTTGTCAGGTTTTATGAAGGAATGGCTGGAATTTGATAATCCCAAAATTATGGATGAAGTTATTAGAAAACCAAGGTTTTGTTATCAACAGATGAAATAAATTGGAGATGGGGGCAAGAAATGGAGGAAAATAAAATTACTGAAACCATCAGAGTCATGCAAAGTATTCATATCTACAAAATTCAAAGGTCTTTACAAGAATTATCAGAACAAACACACGGAAAAATTCCAACAAAAATCTAAGTTGCAGAATGAAGGCAGCAACACATAATAGTATAATGAGCATGATAAGGTAAAGAGAACATTTAGACCCTAGCTGCAATGCTAGGGTTGTGGAGGGACACAGTACATCAAAAATTGTCCCCGGTGAAAAGGAGCGAAACCTATACCCTAGATCCAAGAAGCTTCCACTATGGGTGAAGTTGCAAGAACTTATCCCAAAATTAACGTTACATTAGAGGAACACCAAGCGGAGTATCAGTCAACCATGGTGGAATTTGAGGGTAATGTTTTTAATCGCCCTATATCTATCTTAATTGATCCTCGAGAAAATTTGAGTTACATTAGTCCCAAGATAGTAGACCAATGGCAATTAGAGTCAAATAAATTTAAACAACCATGGCTAATGCAACTAGCCACTCTAGATAAACGAAGAGTGACTGCAAAAGTTGATAGTTCCCATTGGCATTGGAAAATCAAATCAATAATATGAATTTGAACATTTTACCCTTAGGATCATATGATGTTTTATTTGGTATGGCTTGGCTGGAAAGCCATTGATCTTTAGTAGATTGTAAAACTAAAAGGATCAATTATTTGAATGAAGAAGGTGTTAGATTGGAGTTTCAAGGTGTGAAAGAACCATGAAACTAAGGCTTGTTTCTGCATCAGAATTAGCCAAATGTATGAGGAAATTCTTCTATATCTACGCTGTCCAGGTGGGCTATACCAACTAAAGATGACCACTCTAGGAAGTTTTCCTATTGTATAGGAATTCAAGGATGTTTTCCAGATAATATTATTGGATTACCTCCTCTAAGGGATGTGGATTTCACCATTGAACTCGTACTGGGAGCTGCACATGTATCTAGGGCCCCCTACTGTATGAGTGTTCCTGAATTGACAAAATTGAAAATGTAATTACAAGAATTGCTGGACAAGAAATATATTCAGTTGAGTGTGTCACCATGGGGGGCTCCAATGTTATTTGTTAGGAGGAAGGATGGAACTTTAACATTATGTATCAACTACAGATAGCTAAATAAACTATTTATTAAAAATAAATATCATTTGCCCTTGATTGACGACCTATTTGATCAATTCAAGGGAGGGACCATATTTTCCAGAATTGATCTAATGTCAGGACATCATCAGATTAGAGTTAAAGAAGAAAACATATATAAAACTATATTTAGGACATGATATGGTCATTATGAATTTGTGGTTTTACCATTTGTCTTAACAAACGCTCCAACAAAGTTCATGTATCTTATGAACAATATTTTTCATCCATATTTGGGTCAATTTTTGCTAATTTTTATAGATGATATTTTGGTGTATTTTAAGAATTTGGAGGAACACCAAAAACATTTAAGAATTGTATTGCAAACTTTCCAGGTACATCAATTGTATGTGAAATATAGTAAATGTGATTTATTTAAAGAGAAGATCCAATACTTACGACATGTTATTACTAAACATGGGATAGCAATAGACCCGACAAATAAAAACTATAATGGAATGGAAGGTACCTAAAAATGTGGCAGATATAAGATCATTTATGGGTCTTGATAGTTACTATCGACGATTTACTCAAGGATTTTTGAAGGTATCTTATCCCATTACTTCTTTACAGAAGAAGGGTAAGGCATTTAGGTGGAAAAGTGAGTGTCAAAAAGGTTTTGACCATCTCAAACACTTGCTTACAAGTGCCCATATTTAAAAAATTGTTGACCATAAAAAACATTATGTTGTTTGTACAGATGCCTCTGAGGAGGGTGTGCAAGGAGTTCTCATGCACGAAGAAAGAATGGTTGCATATGAGTCCACGAAACCAAAAGAATATGAGCATAAATACTCAGCATACGATTTGGAATTAGCAGTCATGATACATGATTTGAGAATGTGACAACATTAAGTACTTGGAAAGAAATTTGTATTAATGACAGATAACAGAAGTTTAACTAACTATTTTAATCAACCCACTCTAAACACTCCTCAAGAACATTGGATAGCCTTTTTTAGCGAATTTTACTTCGAGATAAAGTATTTGAAAGGTAAATAAAATCGAGTGGCGGATGCATTAAGAAGAAAGATAAATTGCGTACATGAAATTGTATTTTCAAGGAGAGAAACAAAGCTTAAAGAACAGATTAAAGAAACTGCTAAAAAAGATCCCGAATATTAGTTCTTATGGCAACAAGCAAATAATTCTGGTAGTAGCAAGCAACAACTTGGATATAGAGTGAATACCGATGAACTACTATTATATCAGGATATATTAGATATACCTAATGAGACACAAATTAAGCACACAATTTTAGATGAATATCACAGAAGTCCATATGTTGCCAACCCAGGCTATCAGAAACTAATTGCTACCTTGAGGAAAGAATACTTCTCGATAGCCATGAAAAAGGAAGTAGCGAAATACTTGACAAAGTGCTTGGAATGCCAGCTGGTGAAGGCTGAGCACCAACATCCAGCAGGATTACTACATCCTCTTCCCATTCCTGAATGGAAATGGGAGACTATAAAGCTGGAATTTAGTACCAGATTACCCAAAACTAAGAATCAAAATGACTCAATCGTGGTCATAGTGGATAAACTAAGTGTACACATTTTATTCCAGTCGAATCCACATACAAAACAATTCATATTGTAAACATTTTTATGAAATAGATCTTTAGACTGCATGGGTTTCCAAAGGTAGTAATCTCTAACAGAGATGTTAAGTTTACATCACTCTTTTGGAAATATTTATTTAACAAATTAGGTAACCAAATCCAATTTAGTACCACATACCATTCTCAAAATAACGGCTAGACTGAATGAGTAAACCTAGTTTTGGAAGATATGTTGCGGACACATGTGATGCAACAACCAACAAAATGGGATGACTACATCCATTTAGTTGAAGTCTCCTATAATATTGGGTATCATGCTTCTTTAAAGATCATCCCCTCTGAAGTATTATATAGTCGTAGATGTAGAACACCCATTTGCCCAATCCAGGAGATAAATTAATCCTAGTCCCAAACATTTTAAAGGAGATGGAGGAAACACTGAAAAGGGTGAAAGAAAACCTTAAGGCTGCTCAAGATAGGCATAAATCATATGCAGATAAGAAGCGAAGTTTCCAGGAGTTTGAAGTGGGAGACGACATGTACGTGAGAATTAAACCAAAGAAAAGTACTTTGCGATGGTGAAGTTGTGCTAAGTTGTGCCCACGGTTCTGTGGTCTTTTTCAGATCTTAGGACATGTTGGGCCAGTAGTTTATCAACTATCCTTACACAAAGACATACGCGTGCACAATGTATTTCACATATCATTACTATAATATATATATATATATATATATATATATATATATATATATATATATATATATATATATATATATATATTCCTCGACATATAATTGCTTGGCAAGATGTACAGGTAACAACATACAACACATACTACACCTATGACCTTCTAGATATATAAATGTAGGTTCAATAAATTTATTAACTAAAATATGCATGTTGTGGGTACAAGTCGAACCGGATGGAGAGTTCTTGGTAGAACTGCTAACCATCCTAGATAAGAGAGAAGTACAGCTGCAGAAACTATTTATTACCCAAGTTAAAGAGCAATGGAATAACTTTAGCCCGGAAGAGGCTACGTGAGAGGATGAGCAGCTTGTTAAAGAAATGCACCCCAAGTTGTTATTGGATTAAGATTATTCAAACATCGAGACAGTGTTTCGCTTAAGGGGGGTAAGATGTAATGACCCTTGGTAACTTTTAAACCAGTAATTACTATTTACTATGCCATGAATAACGTGTTCATACTAGGGCCATGAATGCTGAGATATAGAATTGAATGTAAATAAAATACATGTTTGTTGTTTTCTTATAATTAAGTTTGCTTTTATTGTTATGAAAAACTATGGTTGGAACATAAATACTAGAGTAAAGAAAACCACAGGTTCTTGGGAAGTTGTGATGGTTAGTAACCAAAATCTCCTTGGAAATAAAAACTCTCAAAAAGAAAGCTATAAAGGTTGATGAATGTGAGGCAAGAGAGGAGAGGAGAAGGAGAAGATGTTTCTTGAGATGGTTGGTTGGTGGAGTCTGGAGATCCTAGACTATGTCTGGTGTTGATTAGATAGTCTCATGAATCTGACAAAAACCTGCAAAAGAAATCCCTAGGTGAAGAGCACTTCAGGGGAGGTGCAGTAAGGATTGGCCTCACGGTTGGGTGGAGTATTTCACTTCCCTATGGCTTGACTTTTGTTTTAGAGAAAGAGGTAAATAGAAGTAGAAGTTCTTGTTTGTATTTACTATTGTGTGAATAAAATGGAAAGAATATTGTTATCTTTCTGCATTGTTGAGCATGTGAAAGTGTGATCTATTTTTCCTGTGTATTTATGACAATAAGATAGTAGAGATATGGCTGTCTTCTGGATTTTTAATGTTATCAGATAGAGAAACTCTATGTGAAAATGCATATTATTTGTATAGAGTCTATTCTTTATTTCAAGTAGAGACTAGATAAATAAAAGGAAACTAAATGTTGAAACTTTGTTGAGATTTAAAGAGATGGTATAATTGAAAACAACAAGAGAAGCTGGAACCATTCAACCATCCTCGGGTATTAGTTAAACCATAGGACAAAGACCCTAATTAAGTTAGGAGGAATAATAACAGAACTTCCGCGAGGGTTAGTTGCAAGGCCACGCCATTAGCCATCCTAGAAACAGTCCCTCAAGGACTCTGGCACAATCTCATGCATGACATTAAGAACTGAGATTTTGAAAATAGAAAACAACTGAATAAATAAATACTGTTATCATGCAGAGTTAACCATATAAAGGATCTGTATAAATGGCTCAAAGTTTATAAATATTATACAAATTTATGTTCATATACAAATTATAAAACTGCTAAGAGATCCCATATTTTCATCATTATAGAAATGGAACCAATATTAAGCATTACTTAAACAACGCAAGTAATAAAAGAAGAACTTTAAACATAATGAAATAGTGTGAAACTACAGAACTGTAACGATTCATAACCATCCGACACATGGAGCAAACGAAGACCATTACCACAAGAAGTCGCAACGAAACAAAACGAAGGTACTGAACAGTTCTAAAAAAACGTAACAACATAACATTACAGTAAACCCCTCTCAACAGTGTCGAGGGTTTATTTAAAGAATTCACAATTTAATAGGTTAAGAAGGCCAATTGATACAATCAATAACTAGAAAAACCCCAACTCCGGTATTGTTTGGAGAATTCTAGCAGAGTCACATGCAAGTCTACACACATGAATATCAAGAAAGAACCTCATCAAAACCCCGACAGTGGGTTGAAACCTATAGAAGCGAGCCCGGGGAGGAAAAGCACTTACCTGCGCATGAAACATTTATTATCAACCGCGGATAAAGAATCTTCCAACCTTAGCAAAAAGAAGATGCTTACGTGTGGAGGAATGGTAGTCGCTTGGACATTTTGTTCAATGTTCATGAATACCATGAAAACATTAGAACCCTTTGGAAGGATCCTTGGCAGACTTAAATGCTTTATGAGAGATTATGCACTTACCTCCCAGGAGAAGGGGCGTATCTTGTAGCCACCTTTAGAAAACTTTTGATATGAAACCAAATGCACCATTGCCACCGAAAAATGGAATCCTAGACATGCAAACAAAACCATCAGTGTTACAGTAACTTCAAAGACCAAAATATGCCGTGAAAAGTGCAACAGGTATGCAAAAATGACCTAACCAGTTAAGAGTCGAAATAGAAGGCAAGTGGATTCGGCCCAATTGCACCCCTACATCGAGGAAGGACGCCATGGTTCGCAAGTTCAAACCCTAGGGTTTCACCCTTCATCGCCGAAGGCATCGATACCAAAAGAAAACAGAGCAAATGACACATGATGCTATGTTAGTTACTCGATCACCTATTCGGCGCCCTCCTAGCCATCCGATCCAAGAACCCGATAAGAATCTAAATGGGCATGTTGATCCCAAGGATTGGTTGCCAAGTGGACGGGGCTAGTAAGGCTAGCAGAGCATGCAGATGCCTCTATGTGGGGATAACAATCCAAGCATAAAATAAGGGAGGGTGTATTCAACTTATCATCGTTAACAATGTATTAAAAATTTTTCATGTGCAATGTTAATACTAATATGAATAAACTATTGTGATATAAATAAACGTATGTGTGATCTAACAATGTATTAAAAATTGCTCATGTTCAATGTTAATACTAATATGAATAAACTATTGTGATATAAATAAACGTATGTGTGATCTAACCAGTAGTAAGGGTAATTACTATGATAACCTTATTATATACCAACAGTGTAATCCCTCTTTTTCATTTATTATTTCATATGTATATTAACATTTGGTGGAAAATATTTGGTTAGTGGATAGTTTCATTACAAATCTAATCGTTTTAGATTGTTGATACATAATTCGATAAAATAAATACAATCCAAATCACAGGACATAATTAATAACATCCGAAATTTTACATGAAGTTCTACGTCACTGACCAAGTAATAGGACTTCCCTGAAGTTTCCCACAACCTCACCTAAAGATTTCATCGTCCTAACTCATGTTTGCCTTACGCAGAAAATTGTAATTCAAATCAAGTGTGTGGAATTTAAGCCCTTCAATTTATATCGGTGGTTTTTGGTTGGTCTACGGGGCTCTGAGAAGAGAAAAATAGGTCATGGTAATAGAGGTTAGAGTAAATAGAGGTTAGGGTAAGAGTTATAATAAATATATTGAAAAATGTTTTTTTAGCTAATCGTAGATAATGTTTTGTGTTTTTTTTAATATTTTGACTCTATCTATTAAAAAATTAATAAAATAAATTGACATAAAATAATAAATTTATATGTAGAAAATTTTTGGTTTCTAAAATTTTATAACACATAGATTTATATATGTATATATTATTCTCTTACTGTCAAACCCTCATGTCAATTTTATTTTTTTTACGGCTATGATTAATATCATTAAAAGTTCCCGAGTTACAAAGTTACGGTGCTTGTGATAATATGCGGTTTACATTCTGCTTGACGTGATTAACTCTATCCATATCTGTACGTATATTTGCTGCATTAATGGAGTGGCAGTCATGCCTTAATGTAGGCAGGGTGAAAATTTGATTTGTGCCATCTATCAACGTGGAAGTTTGGGTTGCAAGATCTGGCCGTCGATTTTGTATTTGCTATTGTTGATAGTTGGAAACTCTGCATTAACCCTGCACTACCACTGTACGTGGCATGTGTAGTGTTGTCCGCTCTCTGCAGTGTCCTCGGGATCCCTCCTGGATCGACAATGCTGGAAATTGTCTGGCGATCCAACGGCTGGGAAGAATGTGGCCAGCGTACACATCACTTGGTCTAGTTTCCTGTCCTCATTTCTCCGCCATTTTGACCTACTACTTGGGTGCTGTTCTCGCCCATTCTAGTCCTCCTGCTTGCTTCAGGCTTCTATGGCAGTCATGTGAGGTGCTCCACCTACCTTATCCTGGTCTTTGTCTTCAGGTTCTGTCACGGGTAAGTTTTGTTTTTTTTTTACTTAAGGAGATTACCAATTTTCCCTGTGTGATGATGTCGAGTTCTTTTTTTTATGCATGCAGGCGTGCCTAAGTTGTTTAAATTCCACCGTATATGTTGACACTATCGGTTTATTAATTGAATTTTTACGATTGTTTTGCCAAGCTCACTCAACCCAGACTACGAACTTGGGTCCAGCTTCGCCTCTGACCTCCCAAGACTAGCTCCAATACTGGCCGGGTATGAGGCTTTCTGCTAGGTTATGGTTGCAAACGAAACTATGTTATTTCTCTTGCGATAGGCTCATCTCAGAGTTTAAATGTTGTCTGTGTAACATTATTTAAGTATTTTGTGATAGTGTAAATTTCCAAGTTCAATGCTTATCCATGAAGGATCGTCCAGGTTCTAGCAATTGTCAACCCTGTTTCCTGTTTGTACTATGTCACATTTAAGAGAGGGTTTTGAGCTGTGAGGTTTTTCTCTTTGAAACTGTGTATGCCTCGCGGCCCGTATGTAATTCCTCAGGTTGGAAACAGTTATTTACTTGTAGATGTTCATTAATTTTGTCTGGAACCACATGATGTTTATTTATGTTATGGAAATGAATTTTCTCCTCTGTTAATGAAATGCTCTATGTCCGGTTGTGACTACCGCCAACCCGTTATGGCCCCAAGGGCGATTGTCGAATATTTGTTTGCCCCAACAAGGGCTTCTATTATTATTATAGTTGAGTTTCAGGTTTTTCAATGTATATTCGATATATATTTCATGGTTATTGCTGCAGGGAAACACCCTATTCTACTGTTGCGTAGAGTTATAATTCATTCCCTAATCTTAATTGTACCTAAGTTATTTCTTCCCGCTGCAAATCCAGTTGTATAGTCAGGGTTTTGGAAATCCTACAGGCTAGTCTGGCCACTACGAGCTAGCCGTAGTGCCACGGTTTCCACTTCACCCTTGTTAATAACCCACAGCAAAAGGTTTCTGTTGTACTCCTTCATATGCAAGGGTAATATCTACGTTCTTTTTTTGTACAGTCGGGACAACTATTACCAAGCACACTCACCCCGTGCTGGAACAAGTTAGATAAGAATTGCCTCCGTCAAAGTTCACATGCAAGCATGATATTTAGAGGGTATTGTGCCATCCGAGGGATATTTATCTACTATTTACTAATAGTAACAGTTTAACAACCAACTCAGGACCCCTTCTATCATGAATATTTTCCATCCTCGGTTTCAACAGACCTTCAAACTCTAGAGGGAAGAACCCAACACCTAAGGTTCAGGGTGCATGGACTGCCATTTCCGACCCAGTTGGCATCCTTAAATAGCCACCTCACTACTATCCGAACTAAATTTACTGGGCTTCCCTACCCCGAGTCTTGATTTACATATGGGCTTTTAATCTTCTATTCAAATGTGTGTTTGCTGACATGATGATAATCCTAGCAGTGTTCTTATTCATGTATATTTTAATAAAAATAAAATACAGAAGGATTAGTAGTTTCCGTGGCTTACCGATAAATGTCTATTTTATCCATGACTCTCTTTCCTTCATAATTAACACAACGATGCTATTTTATCTGTGACTCAGTCTTTAATAATTAACACAGCAATGCTATTTTATCCGTGACTTAGTCTTTAATAATTAACACAGTAGTGCTATTTTATCCGTGACTCAGTCTTTAATAATTAACACAACAATGATATTTTATCCGTGACTCAATCTTTAATAATTAACACAACAATGCTATTCTAACATAGATTACAGCTTACTGCTTCAATATTTTAAATACTTCTACACAGTTCAGCCACTTACCTGGTTTTCCCGTAGCTTGCTTAACACTCAGAAGCTAAGATTACCTCTGCTCATCTGCTTCCAGTCTGCCTTCTGTCCATGAGATTCGTCCTTCAGAACCAGAATCTCCCCCCTTGCTCTCTTGCAGGACCGCTGTCCGCAGCAAGTTATTTGCACTCAGTGCCTGGCTATCTTGTCATCACCAAAATTAGCCACCTCTTTCACCGTTCTCTCTCTGTCTGTCCCCACAGAACAGTAGAGTCTCCCTCTTTTTTTTCCTGTTTTCCCTATTTTCCTTCTGGAAACCCTTCCAGTTAAGGAAAATAGTTAGGGTTGGGGAATCCGCAACTGTCTGGCCCTCCCCCTTCCTTGGGAAGTTGCCAACTTTTAAAGAAAACATTTCTTTAAATAATTAAAAAAAAAACAATATTATTAAAATTCAACAGATAGTAATGTCTCAATAGTTTTGCCATTTACCACAGTAAAATTAAATATTTACATCAATTCCGGGGCATTACATCTCCCCCTCCTAAAATTGGACATCGTCCCGATGTCTGTTGACTAAGAACAGCTCCGAGTAAGCCTTTCTCATGAGCTCTTCATCTTCCCAAGTGGCCTCATCAGGCCCAAAGTGCTGCCATTGCACTTTAACATGGGTAATAGCTCGGTTCCATAGCTATACTTCTCTCCGGTCGAGAATGCTCAGCGGTTCGACCAAGACTTCGCCTTCCGGTTCGACCTGCAACATGAAATATTCTAAATCAGTTTCTTATAAAGAAAACTTTTAGATTGGTCTTCTAGAATTAATCCTCACCTGTATATCTTGCCATTTGATCACATGTTTAGGGTCATAAATGTATTTTTTTAATACAGAGACATGGAAGACATTGTGGACCCGGATGTGACTTGGCAGGGCAAGTTGGTAAGCCACTGGCCCGATTCTTGCCAAGACTTGGAATGGTCCACAATATCGGGGTGCCAACTTGGCACACCCGCTCCATTGCAGTGTACTCTTTCTGGCTTGGATTCTCACATAAACATGGTCACTGACTTGGTATTCTTTGAATCTCCTCTTCCAGTTAGTAAAGCTCTTTTGCCTATCCTGAGCAGCCTTTAAATTAGAGCATACCCTTTTCACCATATCCTCCATTTCCTTAAGCATCTCTGGCCCTAATCTTAATTTGTCTTCAGGGCCACCCCAGCTTGAGGGTGTGTGGCATTTCCGTCCGTACAGTACCTCAAAGGGACTCATTTGTAACGAAGTATGATACCCGTTGTTGTATGCAAATTCAACCAAGTGCAAATACTCCTCCCACCGCGTTGGTTGTTGCATTACATACGCTCTTAACATGTCTTCAACCACTTGGTTCACTCACTCTGTTTGTCCGTCGGTCTAGGGGTGGTACGCTGTACTGAAGTTAAGCTGCGTTCCCAATTCTGCAAATAGCATCTTCCAAAAGGCCGACGTGAATTTCACGTCACGATCTGAAATTATTGTCTTTGGGAGTCCATGTAATTTAAACACATTCTGCATGAAGATATGGGCAATCTGTACAACCCTGTAGGTGGATTGCACAGGTATAAAATGTGCTACTTTACTCAACTTGTCTACCACCACCATAATAGAATCATTATTCTTCTTTGTCCTAGGCAGCCCTGTTATAAAATCCATAGAAATGGTTTCCCACTTCCATTCCAGAATGGGTAATGGTTGCAATAACCCCGCTGGATGTTGATGCTCTACCTTAATTTGTTGACACTCTAGGCACCGTGCCAAATACTCAGCCACATTCCTCTTCATTCCCAGCCAATAGTATTCCTTTCGAATCGTAGTGATCATTTTCTGATAACCTGGGTGTCCAGCATAGTGACTGATGTGGAATTCATCTAAAATCAGATTTTTAATGTTGTTTTGATTAGGTACATATAGCCTTTTTTTGTAGTACAACATTCCAGCATCATCCATTTCATATCCTTGCTGATTCTTCTCGCTGATAGATTGTTGTACTTGTTGTTTTATTTGCTGGTACACAGCATCTTGTTCTGCTGCCTTTTTTATCATTTCCTCGAAGGGGCTTTTCCATTGGCTATAGGAAATTTCATACAAACATTGTACCTTCCGACTTAAGGCATCTGCCACCCGGTTTTCTTTCCCCTTCAAATATTTGATTTCAAAGTCAAAACTTTCTAGGAAATCTACCCATTGTGCTTGCCTAGCATTTAAAGTGGGTTGGTTAAAATAATTGGTCAGACTATGGTGGTCCGTCAGTAGCAAGAATTTCCTGCCCACGAGATAATGTTGCCACATCTTCAAAGCGTGTATGACGGCAGCCAACTCTAAGTCATAAGCAAAATACTTCTACTCATGCTCCTTTAGTTTCCTAGACTCATAAGCAATTACTTTCCCTTCTTGCATCAACACACCTCCCACGCCTTCCTTGCTTGCGTCAGTGCACACCAAATAGTCCTTATTAGGATCAGCTATGCTCAAAATGGGTGTCGTGGTGAGCAGATGCTGAAGCTACTCAAAACTTCTTTGAAATTCTAGGGTCCATGTGAATGCTCTTCCCTTCTTTTGTAAGGAGGTGATAGGATACGCTACCCTTGAGAAGCCTTCCACAAATCGTCTGTAATAATCGGTAAACCCCATAAAGGACCTGTTGTAGATATAACCCAAAAATATTATAGATCTAATATGAAAATACAAGATAATGCAACTAAACCTAGAAATAATATGAAATGAATCTTTATTGATATCAAACCCTTAAGGTAGGGCAACACCATACATTCACTCCTTAAGGAAGGAGAACACTCCACAAGCCATATCCCTGTTCATACAATAATACTTCTCTTCATATCCTTCATGTGGAGTCTCTAGCCTTTATATAGGCCTCATACATACAATACCATGTATCATTACCATGGTTTCCTCATATCATCAAACTAATACCATGGGCCCATTACATTATTATTAACTACTTGTGGTCCCTTACATGACATGGGTTAACCACCATATTTATTACTATGGCCCATACCATTATTACATTATTACCTTGGGTACCTCCCTTGGTACCCCATATTACCCCCCTAGGTATATAACATTCCACCCCCCTAAGCATGTTTCGTCCCTGAAACATGGGAAGAACACAAATAATAAGATCTACTCAAAAGAGTAGTCCACTGGTACCATGCACGTGCATCTAGCCATCCAAGAGAAAGGTGAACCCTCGATCTCGCTCGTGCCTCGCTCGCTTGAGATGGAAGTTGACTGTGGTAGCTCTTTTGTGTGGATGTGTAGTAGGTGGATCTTCACTCCTCTCGATCTGTCATGCGGGGGTTGTTGTCCATGTGGCTAATTGGTTGCCATCTTGATGGTTGTCTTGCTGGGTGATGTGGGTGATGATATGTTGAAGTTTTAACCCATGATGGCTTTTTCTTTACTTCACCTTGCTGTGGTGCCTGTTGTGGTGTCTTCTTTTTCAATATGACTTCAACCACTGAGCCGTCCTCTGATGTATCATCACCTGTAACCTTTTCTTCTTCAACCTCTGTTTGTGTTTGATTGTTGATCATCAAGGGCTCATCATCTGATATGTCAGTCCCTTGAACATCTTCTGCTTCAGCCTCCATGTGCTCTACCTATTTATGGATGGAAATATCTTGTAATGTAATTTTATTCTTTTTATACCATAGCTTCAGGAATTTCTTTTGCACATTAATATTGATAGTACCCACTAATTCCATCCAAGGGTATCCCAAAACAACATCCATGTTATTCATATCTGAAGCATAAAAATCACCATGAAACACATACTTATCCATAGAAAGCTTCAAATTCTTATAAATTTGAACATCCTTATCATCAACCTGTGTATGTTCAATTTGTTTTGCTGGGACTTGCAATTTTTTTGCCAAATTAACACTGATAAAATTATGTTTACAACTAGGATTGATAGAAACAATGATCTTCTCTTTCTGAATCAATCCATGAATCTGCAATAAGGATATACCAGTAGGAATTAACCCTTTATGTGTCTCATTCTCCTTTTTCCTAGCCCGAGACCATTTGTCCAAAAAGACTTTTTCAAATTCTGCATCTGAAATTTTGTTCAACCACTCGTAGTTAAGTAATAAATTCCATTTTTGAGCCTCACCTCTCATATTAGACAGCATTTGAAACTTCCAAAATGTCCCATATGTGGACTTGTATCTTTGTATGCATTCTTCAATAGTAGGACCATCATCTTTTCCTGTAAAATATAGAGTCGCCATGAAGAAAAAATTCACTTACTTGGAGAAAATTTGTAATTGTCACAGTTTCGTCAATATTGCTCAGAATCTCTATTATAACCTGTTTTTGGAAATGGAGCAACCATTCTGCATCTGCCCACGTGATAGAAATCCTGATTCAGACACTGGAATTACAGATCTGCGCTGCTACTCTCCCGCCGTCACCCAAAATTTCTGCAAAAAGAGCTGATTTTAATTCAGCGATATCTCCCTCATCCGGACTCCGATTCGACTGATTTTTTTTTTGAAATCATGTGTTTTTTCACAAAGATTCCAGATCTACAATTAGATTTTGCAGATCTAGTGCCAAGATGTCTAGATCTGCGCCGCAAATTCGCTGCCCCGAAAATTGTCTGCAACCCTACTGATTTTTAAATCAGCGATATCTCCTTCATCCGGACTCCGATTCAACCGATTTTTTTTTTGAAATCGGCTATTTTTTCACCAGGAATACAGATCTGCAATTATATTTTGCAGATCTTGCACCAAAACTTACAGATCTGATCTACAAATTCGCCACCCAAAAATCCCTGCAAAAAATGAAAAAAAATTTCTCCACGGTTTGCCCAAGAAAGAGCTCTGATACCACTTGTTGTAGATCTAACCCAGAATATATGAGAAATAACAAAATATACCCAATAATAACAAGATCAAAATAGATAGAAATGATTCACTTTATTGATATCAAACCCTTATGGTAGGGCAACACCATACATTCACTCCAATACCAATACCAATTGTTATACCAATACCAATTGGATTTAATACCAATTGTTATAGATCTAACCCGGAATATTATAGATCTGATATGAAAATATATGAGAACACAAATAAACCCAAGAATAATAAGATAAAAATAGATAGAAATGCTTCTTTATTGATATCAAACCCTTAAGGTAGGGCAACACCATACATTCACTCCTTAAAGAAGGAGAACACTCCACAAGCCATATGTCTGTTCATACAATAATACTCCTCTTCATGTGGAGTCTGTAGCCTCTATATAGGCCTCATACATACAATACCATGGATCATTACCATGGTTCCCTCATACCATCAAAGTAATACCATGGACCCATTACATTATTATTAACTACTTGTGGTCCCTTACATGACATGGATTAACCACCTTATTTATTACTATGGCCCATCCCATTATTACATTATTACCTTGGGTACCTCCCTTGGTACCCCATATTATCCCCCCTAGGTATATAACATTCCACCCCCCTAAGCATGTTTCATCCCCGAAACATGGGAAGAACAGAAATAATAAGATCTACTCAAAAGAGTAGTCCACTGGTACCATGCACGTGCATCTAGCCATCCAAGACAAAGGTGAACCCTCGATCTCGTTGGTGCCTCGCTCGCTTGAGATGGAAGTTGACTGTGGTAGCTCTTCTGTGTGGATGTGTAGTAGGTGGATCTTCGCTCCTCTCGATCTGTCATGCAGGGGTTGTTGTCCATGTGGCTAATTGGTTGCCATCTTGATGGTTGTCTTGCGGGGTGATGTGGGTGATGATATGTTGAAGTTTTAACCCACGATGGCTTTTTCTTTACTTCACCCTGCTGTGGTGCCTGTTGTGGTGTCTTCTTTTTCAATATGACTTCAACCACTGAGCCCTCCTCTGATGTATCATCACCTGTAACCTTTTCTTCTTCAGCCTCTATTTGTGTTTGATTGTTGATCATCAAAGGCTCATCATCTGATATGTCAGTCCCTGGAACATCTTCTGCTTCAGCCTCCATGTGCTCTACCTGTTTATGGATGGAAATATCCTGTAATATAATTTTCTTCTTTTTATACCATAGCTTCAGGAATTTCTTCTGCACATTAATATTGATAGTACCCGCAGATTCCATCCAAGGATATCCCAAAACAACATCCATATTATCCATCTCAGAAGTATAAAAATCACCATGCAACACATACTTATCCATAGAAATCTTCAAATCCTTATACACTTGAATATCCTCATCATTCACCTGTGTGTTGTCAATGTGTTTTGCTGGAACTTGCAATTTTTTTGCCAAATTAACATTGAGAAAATTATGCTTACAACTAGGATTTATAGACACAATGATCTTCTCCTTTTGAATCAATCCATGAACCTACAATAAGGAGACACCAGTAGAAGATAACCCCTTACGTGGCTCATTCTCTTTTTTTCTAGCACGAGACCATTTGTCTAAAAGGACTTTTTCAAATTCTGCATCTGAGAGTTTGGTTAACTGTTTGTCATCAAGTGAGAAATACCATTTGTAAGCCTCATCTTCGAAACCAAACCACACTGAATCCCTCCAATTTTTTTCCCATACTAACTTTTTTTGTGTTATGTATTCTTCAATAGTAAGACCATTATCTTTCCCTGTAAAATATTGCTTGCTAGAAGCCATGAAAAGGGTTTTGAAAAAATTCACTCACTTGGTGAAAATTTAAAGTGGCCACAGTTTAGTCAATATTGTTTAGAATCTTTATTATGACCTGTTTTCGAAAATGGAATGACCATTCTGCATCTGCCCATGTTATAGAAATTCTGATCCAAGCACTAGAATTCCATATCTGCGCTGCAACTCTCCCGCCGTCACCAAAATTTCTGCAAAAAAGAGCTGATTTTAAATCAGCGATATCTCCCTCATCCGGACTCCGATTCGACTGATTTTTTTTTTGAAATTAGGTGTTTTTTCACCAAGATTCCAGATCTACAAGTATATCTTACAGATATTGCACCAAAATGCATAGATCTGATCTGCAACTCGCCGCCCCAGAAACCCTGCAAAAATGAAAAAAATTCTCCACTTTTGTGCCCAAGAAAGTGCTCTGATACCACTTGTTGTGGATCTAATACCAATTGTTATACATCTAACCCGGAATATTATAGATCTGATATGAAAATATATGAGAACACAAATAAACCCAAGAATAATGAGATAGAAATGCTTCTTTATTGATATCAAACCCTTAAGGTAGGGCAACACCATACATTCACTCCTTAAGGAAGGAGAACACTCCACAAGCCATATGCCTGTTCATACAATAATATTCCTCTTCATGTGGAGTCTCTAGCCTCTATATAGGCCTCATACATACAATACCATGGATCATTACCATGGTTCCCTCATACCATCAAACTAATACCATGGGCCCATTACATTATTATTAACTACTTGTGGTCCCTTACATGACATGGGTTAACCACCTTATTTATTACTATGGCCCATCCCATTATTACATTATTATATTACCCCCCTAGGTATATAACAGGACCTGATGTCTGCTACATCTTTCGGTACAGGCCACTCCATTATGGTTCTTATCTTTTCAGGGTCCACCGCAATCCCCTTCCTTGTGATTATATGGCCCAGATATTGTATTTCCTCGTAAAAGTCGCACTTACTGAACTTAGCATATAACTGGTGTTCTCAGAGGGTTTGCAGCACCAATCTGAGGTGCTCCTTGTGCTCTTCCATAGTGCGGGAGTATATCAGTATATCATCGATAAATATCAGCACAAATCTGTCCAAATATCGATGAAATATGCTATTCATCAAGCACATGAAAGTTGCAGGGGCGTTAGTTAACCCAAAAGGTAGCACCACAAATTTGTAATGTCCATACCTTGTTCTAAAAGCTGTTTTAGCGATGTCTTCCTCCTTAATCCTGATCTGGTGGTAACCTGATCGCAAATCGATCTTGGAGAACACTGTTGCACCCTTCACTTGATCGAAAAGTTCATCAATCCGAGGTAGAGGATACTTGTTTTTGATGGTCAGCTTGTTCAGCTGATGATAATCTATACACATGTGAAGGGTTCCATCTTTTTTCTTGACGAATAACACTGGGGCTCCCCATGGAGACACACTGGGGTGAATATAGTTTTTATCTAGCAGTTCTTGTAACTGCATTTTTAATTCTGTCAACTCAGGTACATTAATTGCATAGGGTTCTCGCGACACTGGTACTGCCCCCGGTACCAATTTGATGGTAAAGTCTATATCCCTCTTAGGCGGCAGTCTGGGAATCTCCTCTGGAAACACATAGGAAAACTCTTGTATTACAGGGATGTTATCCAGCATGCCTATTTTATCCTTTGAGTCAGCATAGCCCACTTGGATGGCATAAATCTGACACCCCTTCCTGATGAATTTCGCTAACTGAGATGCAGTTATCGGCCGAACCTGTACTGGCTGATTAATTTCTTGCATCTCCTGCTGTATTCTCAGCTTATCCCTGTAATAGATAGTCTCTTTTTTATAGTTGACGAGGGACCAATGTTTTTCTAACCAATCCATGCCGATTAGAATGTCATAGGAACCAAGGGGGAGCACATTTAAGTCTGCTATCACTGGCTGTCCAGCTATTTTAAAGGGGCAATCAGTGACTTTAGCAAGCACTCATCTCTTGGGCCCTATAGCCAACCGTACTAGCCAAGGATTCTTGAATTTTACAGGTTGCAACTTACAATGCTCTACCACCTTAGGACTAATATAACTTAATGTGGCTCCTGGGTCAATTAAAACAGTTACAGAAAGGTCTAGAATTTTACCTTCGAGTTCCACCATGGTCGGCTGGTACTCCGCCTGACGGTCCTCCAGGGCAGCATTAATCCGGGGTATACTACGTCCCACGTCACCAACCGTCGATGCTTCATGGATCTGGGAGATCTGTTCGGTTCCCTTCCATTGCAGACAGTTTTTAACGTAATGGGGTCCGCCACAGCCCCAACATTGCACGGGAGGCCTTGCTGTCCCTTCACTGTCTAATTTACTAGAGGGCTCACTGGTTCTTGACTCACCGGTTGGCCTTGACCTGAGTGAATTTTTCTGGAAATTTTTGTTGTTCTGTCCTTTTGCGAAGCCCTTATTACTTCCACTGCGACTCCCTTTATTATTTCCACCCAATCTCTTGTTTCTTTTATTAGTCCCCCTTTTCCTTGGAACCTCTCCTTTCTGTTTACTATACTGGTATCAAATTTTGGCTTTACGTATTACTTCGTCCATTATCCTCAGATTGTCAAATTCAATCCTTTCCCTCATATACGAGGGTAAACTACTGACAAATCTTTGTACCTTAGCCTTTTCCTCTTTAATATAAGGTACATAACGAAGTAATGATGTAAAGCGAGTGATAAATTCATCCATGGTCTGCTGTCCCAGACGCAAATCATGGAATTCTCTCGCCTTTTCGTCGTAGAACCGTTCCGTCAGGTACCTCTCTTTAAAATATTTTTGAAATTTGTCCCAGGTAATATTCTGCTCACTTACTCCTCTCACAATCTTGACTTCCTCCCACCATAAAGTGGCTTTCCCTTGTAATTGGAAGATGGCTAATCGTGCCTTGAGATTGTGATCATATTCGTACAGCTGGAAGTATTTGTTCATATTAATTAACCATGCCTCCGCTGCTTCCTCTTGTTCTCCGTCAAAGTGCGGTGGCTTGATCTTGCGGAACTCCCCTTGCAGTTCGATCTGTTGCCTCTTTGATGTCTGCTGCTCAGAGGCATTATCAGATCATTCCTCCCACTCTTCATTCCTTCCTTCTGACCTTTCTGGTTCTGTGTGGAGATTCTATTATTTCGACACTCTTTGCTGCTCAGCACTGGGATTTGTTGATTTGTTGATTCTGTTTGTCTGATAGGCTCTTTAAAATTCTCTCCTGCTCCATGGTTATTCTGGCGTTATCTTCTCGTAATCGAGCTATTTCATTTCTCAGTTCTTGTACCATTTCTAATATTGCATGGTTCGTATTACGAGCCTCCTCTCCAATCTGTACCCACAATTTTGGGTTCCTTCCAGGGCTTGTTGTTGGTCCCTGACCTGCTACAAACCTATGGGGTCTGCTGCCTGCCCTTCTCATGTTGACTGTCCCCTGGTTTTCTCCTAGGAACCTGAACAGAGGAAACAATTAGCACAGCACAGTTCTTTTTTTTTTTTTTTTTTGTTCGTGAAAAGTTAGAAATACAAAGATAATATAAAATGAACCTACTTCAGCCACTTGTCTCCCAAAGGCCACAGTTTTGAGAACGTGGCTCTGATACCACATGTCATACCCCCATGTCAATTTTTTTATTTTTTTTTACAACTATGATAAATGTCATTAAAAGTTCTCGAGTTACAAAGTTACGATGCTTGTGATAATATGCGGTTTACATTCTGCTTGAAGTGATTAACTCTATCCATATCTGTACGTATATTTGTTGCATTAATGGAGCGACAGTCATGCCTTAATGTAGGAACGGTGCAAATTTGATTTGTGCCATCTGTCAACGTGGAAGTTCGAGTTGCAAGATCTGGCCGTCAATTCTATATTTGCTATTGTTGATAGTTGGAAACTCTGCATTAACCTTGCACTACCACTGTACGTGGCATGTGTAGCATTGTCCGCTCTCTGCAGCATCCTCGGGATCCCTCCTGGATCGACGGTGTTGGAATTTTTCTGGCGATCCAACGGCTGGGAAGAATGTGGCCCGCATACACATCACTTGGTCTAGTTTCTTGTCCTCATTTCTCCGCCATTTCGAACTGCTGCTTAGGTGTTGTTCTCACCCATTCCAGTCCTCCAACTTGCTTCAGGCTTTTATGGCTGTCATGGGAGGCGCTCCACCTGCCTTATCCTGGTCTTTGTCTTCAGGTTCTGTCACAGGTAAGTTTTCCTTTTTTTTGACTTCAGGATATTACCAATTTTCCCTGCGTGATGATGTCGAGTTCTTTTTTTTATGCATGCAGGCGTGCCTCAGTTGTTTAAATTCCATCGTATATGTTGAGACTATCGGTTTATTAGTTGAATTTTTACAATTTTTTTGGCAGGCTCCCTCGACCTAGACTACGAACTTGGGTCCAGCTTCGCCTCTGACCTCCCAAGACTAGCTCCAATACTGGCCGGGTATGAGGCTTTCTACCAGGTTATGGTTGCAAACGAAACTATGTTATTTCTCTTGCAATAGACTCATCTCAAAGTTTAAATGTTGTCTCTGTAACATTATTTAAGTATTTTGTGACAGTGTAAATTTCCAAGTTCAATGCTTATCCATGAAGGTTCGTCCAGGTTCTAGCAATTATCAACCCTGTTTCCTGTTTGTACTATGTCATATTTGAGAGAGGGTTTTGAGCTGCGAGGTTTTTCTCTTTGAAACTGTGTATGCCTCGCGGCCTGTATGTAATTCCTCAGGTTCGAAACAGTTATTTACTTGCAGATGTTCATTAATTTTGTCCGGAACTGCATGATGTTTACTTATGTTATTGAAATGAATTTTCTCCTCTGTTAATGAAATGCTCTCTGTCTGGTTGTGACTATCGCCAACCCGTTATGGCCCCAAGGGCGATTGTCAAATATTTGTTGACCCCAACAAGGGCTTCTATTATTATTACAGTTGAGTTTCAGGTTTTTTAATGTATATTCGGTATATATTTCATGGTTATTGCTGCAAGGAAACACCCTATTCTACTGTTGCGTAGAGTTATAATTCGTTCCCTAATCTTAGTTGTACCTAAGTTATTTCTTCCCGTTGCAAATCCAGCTGTATAGTCAGGGTTTTGGAAATCCTACAGGCTAGTCTTGCCACTATGAGCCAACCGTAGTGCCACGATTTCCACTTCACCTTTGTTTAAAACCCACAGCAAAAGGTTTCCGCTCTACTCCTTCGTATGCAGGGGTAATATCTACGTTCTTTTTCTGTATAGTCGGGACAACTATTACCGAGCACACTCACCCCATGCTGGAACTAGTTAGATAAGAATTGCCTCCGTCAAAGTTCACATGCAAGCATGATATTTTAATGTACCTCAACGATGTTAAGTTCAGTCTACAAGCAATACAGGACTCAGCAACATACACATCTATCTTCTACAAGTTAAAAAGCCGATCTATCAACATAGGAACTCTGTTTCATTTTCACATCAAACTGTATTTTTTTATAGATACCATGTGGGCGCAGTCATTACAATCTTCCTCAACGCATAAACCAGCAAAGGAATACCCATGCATTCGAACAGAAGAACAGAAATCATTGTGGTTCCCACTGTGTGAATGGTATTATCATTACCAAATAAATACAGCGCCTGTCTCCATTGTATCCACCGATACAATGCGTTACATTACACAATACACCACAGCGTTAACCCACGCATCCAAGTTACAAAGAAAACAACGAAAAACAATCACAATACCTCTGTTCATATCTTATGTGACCGCGCAGGTCTTTAATTTACACATCGCTGGTCATCCCATTATTAATTGAAAACACAGGCCCGTATTTTACATGAAATCTGAATAAAAGAACAACTAAAAGGAAAACGCTGGTTTAACACACACAGCTTTAGCATATAAAGACATTGGTATCTGATCATAAAAATCACACTATCGACCTCTGAGTCGATTCTTTATTTCCCTTTACATACAATTACATAATAATATATATCAATCCGGTTTCATCAGCGTTGAACGCTCTAATACTACACTACTAAAAACGAGAGAGCATCCTCCTTGGATCACGTTAATGAAAATGAGTAACGACGCAACAAAATGAGAAGAATGTGGACAACGAAGCCGCCAGCATGGCTGGTCCAGCATTGGAATAGGTAGCATTTCAGAAGGTCCTTCGGATTCTCCACAATAAACGCTATTTTCCGTCCCACGTTGCGTATACTTCCAGATGACAACGCCTGAACCAACACCTGGACTGTCAGTTCTGCAACGGATTGCCGTCCAGCCGCCGGTGGGCATGCCGCGATTCCAGGGATTGACATTTACAAGTTTTCGGCGCTCTGAGCTAACAGAAGATTACACATCAGAACTAACTCAATCTCCTCGTTTTTATTACAACAAATACACAATCTTTTAATTTAAAATTCCAGCAAGAAAACTCCTAGCTAATAGCACTCACTTACACCTTTTGTAACACACTCACTTACAGTAATAACTAATTATTTATGAAATCGAATTCTTTAGTAACCACACAGAAATAAATTTCACCCTGTCAGGCCACAACATGTGGACAGTCTTCCACATTGCTGGCCAGGTCCGATGCTCCTGCATCAGACTCCCGGGGAAGAAAAGATTTGTCCTGCAACTTTCAAGGCTTACTCCATATCTCTGCAATTCAGCTGCCGTCAACCAACTTGAATCTTCCATTGGTTGCTCTTTCCACTTGACCAAACACTGATAGTGAGTCTGACTCCTGGTTCTCTTTGACTCCCTCTTTTTCCTTTTTCCTGCTTTGGGCTTTCGTCTGTTATGGCGTCTCCTTGTGGTTCTTCTTTTGGCTTTTAGTATAAGCACTGATCTGCAATACATGACTAAATCATCTGTTTGGAATTTCTTTTTCCGCCTCCTCATTTCTGCTTGCTGCTTGTCATTGCTACTGCATTCCTGCCATCTGCTTTTGACATCTCCCTCAAATATGCTTCTAGGAGTTAGCCAATTCACATCTACTTGGATTTTCTTCGAATCTAATTTCAACTCTTCTTTGGAGACTGCATGTTCCTCCAAACCTTCAATCTTTAATCTGATGGTGGTTTTATATAAGGTTCGAGAATTTGTACTCATGCGCCCTTCAGCTTCTTTCTTCGGACTGAGTGCTATTGGCACAGCACATGGATTAAGGCTTCCACTGATTAGCCATTTATCCATCAACTCTTTCACTTGTGTTCCAGCTTCGACATTTTCCTGCATTACCTTGTAGGCTACTTTATTCGGCAAACTAACTCCAGGTATTAGATCATTATGGTTACTAATACTCCTGATGGGTAACAACTCATCCATAACAATATCAGCATAATCATTCAAGAAATTCTGAATTTCTTCAGGTAAATCTTCTAAATTTGTAGAAGTTAAAATTACCTTGGGTTTGCCAACACCAGCAAGATGCATCTCCTTACCCTTCTCATCTTCCTGCAACAGGGTCTTCTCATTCATCAGCGTAACGCTGTTTCCAAGTGCTTCTTTATTATCTTCAGCTTTCAACGGCAGTAGTGTATGCTTATTCCCATCTTTCTCCAAAGTATAAGTATTTCTTCTGCCATCATGTATGGCATTTCGGTCAAACTGCCAGGGCCTCCCTAGCAATATGTGGCATACATCTATCGGCATTACATCACATAAAATGACATCCTTATAAGTACCAATCTGAAATTCAACTTGACATTGTTCAGTTACAAAAATTTGATGGCCTTTCTGAAGCCACGATACTTTATAAGGAGTGGGGTGTACTGTTCTCTCCAACTTCAACTTGTCCACCATCTCTGTAGAAACAAGGTTGTCAGTACTACCGCTATCAATTATCAACTTGCAACACTTACCCTTGGTCTTACATACAGTTCTGAATAAAGTCCTTCTTTGAACTGGTTCTTTGGCTTCCTTAGCTCCTTTCAGTAATACCCTCTTCAGTAATAGGGACTCTCCGTATTCTGGTGGTTCCTCTTTAGCTTCAGGTTGAGGAATCTCTTCCTTGGCTTCTGCAACATTCACGTTGCGCTGGTTTGCTGATCTCTGATGAGGACAATCCCATTGTACATGTCCCCATTCACCACATGCAAAGCACCGGACATCTCTCCCTCGGCCTCTGCCTCTGGGCACAAACCTTCCGCGGCCAAAATCTCCTCTTTGTGGTGCTCTATTGCTCGCACTCCCTGCCTCATTTTGAGAGTGTTGAACTTTGGATTCAAGTATCCTTCCTTCTTTTGCTGGATTCTTACCTCTGTTTCTGTGGTTTTGTTTGCGCAACAGTTTTTCCTCTGCCTTCAAGGCTGCTTGATAGGCATCCTCAACAGTTTTCAAACTTAACAGGCTAATCTCATCTTGGATCTCATACCTTAGCCCATTAATATACCTGGCTACTTTCTCCAGATCATCTTCTACATGCCCTGTTCTGATATTTAACCTGTAAAATTCTTCAGTGTATTCTTTAACAGACATTCCTTTCTGCTTCAAATTTTGCATCTGCTTAAAAAGATTCAAATGATAGTATTTAGGCAAAAACTTGGCTTTGAGTTTGCTTACCATTTTATCCCACTGCTTGATCTTAGATTTTCCCTTCCTCGTTCTTGAGGTCTGTAACTCGTCCCACCAGATGGCTGCATGGCCCTTCAGTCTAGTGACTGCAAACTTCACCCTCTTATTCTCCTCAACCTCTTCATAATCGAAATACTGGTCTATGGATCTGATCCAATCCATGAGCTCCTCGGCATTTAAACTCCCATCATACATAGGAATTTCTATCTTGGGCTTGCTGCCAACTTTTGCCAGCATCTTGAGGACTTTGGTAGTTTCATTTTCTTCTCCTGCTTCCACCTCTTCGTCAGATTCTTCTGAAGAACTCTCAGTTTTCACATCTGGTGCTTCTCTCTGGGCTGTTTCCATTGTCTCCATTCGTTCACGCAGTCTTCGCACTTCGTCTATCAGGACTGCATTGGGTTCTGGTCTTCCTCGACCAATTCCTCGCCTTGGTGGCATTTTAGCTACAACCACCTGGATCTTTTAGCTCCGATACCAAAAATAATGTACCTCAACGATGTTAAGTTCAGTCTACAAGCAATACAGGACTCAGCAACATACACATCTATCTTCTACAAGTTAAAAAGCTGATCTATCAACATAGGAACTCTGTTTCATTTTCACATCAAACTGTATTTTTTTATAGATACCATGTGGGCGCAGTCATTACAATATTCCTCAATGCATAAACCAGTAAAGGAATACCCATGCATTCGAACAGAAGAATAGAAATCATTGTGGTTCCCACTGTGTGAATGTTATTATCATTACCAAATAAATACAGCGCCTGTCTCCATTGTATCCACCGATACAATGCGTTACATTACACAATACACCACAGCGTTAACCCACGCATCCAAGTTACAAAGAAAACAACGAAAAACAATCACAATACCTCCGTTCATATCTTATGTGACCGCGCAGGTCTTTAATTTACACATCGTTGGTCATCCCATTATTAATTGAAAACACAGGCCCGTATTTTACATGAAATCTGAATAAAAGAACAACTAAAAGGAAAACGCTGGTTTAACACACACAGCTTTAGCATATAAAGACATTGGTATCTGATCATAAAAATCACACTATCGACCAATGAGCTGATTCTTTATTTCCCTTTACATACAATTACATAATCATATATATCAATCCGGTTTCATCAGCGTTGAACGCTCTAATACTACACTACTAAAAACGAGAGAGCATCCTCCTTGGATCACGTTAATGAAAATGAGTAACGACGCAACAAAACGAGAAGAATGTGGACAACGAAGCCGCCAGCATGGTTGGTCCAGCATTGGAATAGGTAGCATTTCAGAAGGTGCTTCGGATTCTCCACAATAAATGCTATTTTCCGTCCCACGTTACTTCCAGATGACAACGCCTGAACCAACACCTGGACTGTCAGTTCTGCAACGGATTGCCGTCCAGCCGCCGGTGGGCATGCCGCGATTCCAGGGATTGACATTTACAAGTTTTCGGCGCTCTGAGCTAACAGAAGATTACACATCAGAACTAACTCAATCTCCTCGTTTTTATTACAACAAATACATAATCTTTTAATTTAAAATTCCAGCAAGAAAACTCCTAGCTAATAGCACTCACTTACACCTGTTGTAACACACTCACTTACAGTAATAACTAATTATTTATGAAATCGAATTCTTTAGTAACCACACAGAAATAAATTTCACCCTGTCAGGCCACAACATGTGGACAGTCTTCCACATTGCTTGCCAGGTCCGATGCTCCTGCATCATATTTAGAGGGTACTATGCCATTCGAGGGATATTTATCTACTGTTTACTAATAGTAACAGTTTAACTACCAACTCAGGACACCTTCTATCATGAATATTTTCCATCCTCAGTTTCAACAGACCTTCAAACTCTAGAGGGAAAAACCCCACACCTAAGGTTCAGGGTGCATGGACTGCCATTTCTGACCCAGTCGACATCCTTAAACAGCCACCTCACTACTATCCAAACTAAATTTACTGGGCTTCCCCACCACAAGTCTTGATTTACATATGGGCTTTTAATCTTCTATTCAAATGTGCGTTGGCTGGCATGATGATAATCCTAGTAGTGCTCTTATTCATGTATATTTTAATAAAAATAAAACAAAGAAGGATTAGTAGTTGCCATGGCTTATCGATAAATGTCTATTTCATCCATGACTCTCTTTCCTTTGTAATTAACACAACAATGCTATTTTATCTGTGACTCAGTCTTTAATAATTAACACAGCAATGTTATTTTATCCGTGACTCAGTCTTTAATAATTAACACAACAATGCTATTCTACCATAGATTACAACTTACAGCTTCAATATTTTAAATATTTCTACACAGTTCAGCCACTTAGCTAGTTTTCCCGTAGCTTGATTAACACTCAGAAGCTAAGATTACCTCTGCTCATCTGCTTCCAGTCTGCCTCCCGTCCGTGAGATTCGTCCTTCAGGACCAGAATCTCCCCCCTTGCTCTCTTGCAAGACCGCTGTCCGCAGCAAGTTATTTGCACTCAATGCTTGGCTATCTGGTCATCACCAGACTTAGCCACCTCTTTCCCCATTCTCTCTATGTCTGTCCCCACAGCATAGTAGAGTCTCCCTCTTTTTTTTCCTGTTTTCCGTCTTTTCCTTCTGGAAACCCTTCCACTTAACGAAAACAGTTAGGGTTGGGGAATCCGCAACTGTCTGGCCCTCGGCCTTCCTTGGGAAGTTGCCAACTTTTAAAGAAAACATTTCTTTAAACAATTTAAAAAAAAAAAACCAATATTATTAAAATTCAACAGATAGTAATGTCTCAACAATTTTGCCATTTACCATAGTAAAATTAAATATTTACGTCAATTCAAGGGCATTACACTTACATTTATTTTAACTTTGGATTTATAAAAAAAAAATAAGAGATCAAATTTCTTAAGATATAAATCTCTTTTAAAATAAAAAATAAATCTATTTTATTGTTCAAATATTATATATTATTTTATATGAGACAAAATGAAAAACAGTAAATTTTGATTTAGATTTGGTGACCTTTTTAAAAATAAATATATTTTATTCTTTAAATATTATATTATTTTATTTTTTAAATATTATATTATTTTATGTTGGACAAAAGGAAAAGACAGTAAATTTATGATCTAGATTTGGTCGCTCTATTAATATAGACCCTCATCCACAAAATACATAAAATGTACACTAAAATATCAGTAGATAAGAGAATAAACTATCAATAAAATATGAAAGAGAGTAAGAAGTTTTATGTTGTAGATTACTGTCGGCTTCGTTTCAGTCCAAAATATGCCGAATTTATGTCCACAGAAAGTCATGGAAGCTGTCCATTTTGGCTTCGTCTGCTGTCTCCTAAACAGATATAATTGTTTATAGTGGATGTGCTGTTCTTAGGGTGGTTGTCCTTGTAAGATCTTTGATTCTGGTCGTGGGGGATCACAAAATATGTGGCTGGGTTTTTTCTGCACAAGATTTTTAGGATCAGTTCCTAATTTAACGGAAAGGTGGATCGGAAATTGTACGGCATTTTCAGCGCGTAATTTTGCCCTTTTTTTAATATGGTTTGAGGTTTTAGTATATGACTTATAATGATTCAGTGGTCAGAGTCTATTTCCATAGTAAAAGAAAAAACGATATTATATAACACTGACCGTCACTTTCCGTGGAATTAAAATCATTCCAATGAAGTATTCAAGATCCATGAATGGCGTGGGTGCGATACTGTCAACAGTCAGCTACACTGAGAAAAAAGCGTTTGCAAAGATGTTAGGTCATTTTATTGATCTTGTGATTGACTATTTCTTTCATGTGGTTTTTATTTAGCTGCCGCAGAAATGCTTTATAAATTGACGTATCTCGAATTTTATTATTTAAATTTAATTCATTATAGACCAATAGAAAATTTTATAAATTGTTTTATACTTTTAGTGTATAAATTGACATATTTTTATTTTTATTATTAATTTTTATTCAATTAGGGATTATAGTTTTTGCTTTTTGGTCAAGTTGTAAGTTGGAGTGGGTTGTCTTTCTATTATTTGGATGTGTTTTTCTATTTTTAGTCAAAGTTTTATGAAAATGTTTAATATTTGTATTTTTTAGTACATTCAAAAATAATTTCCTAATTTTCAATAAATATTATTTTTAATTTCAGATTGGTTGAAGAAGTTTTAATGAGACATAATTTCACAAGTAGGGAACATTTTATTTTATCTTTTGAATGTCTCACAATTTATTTTAAAATTAAAATAAAAGTAATTTTGTGACTAATCATTCCATTGGTGAGTGTTGTGACACTGTCATCGTTATGATAGCGCTCTACTCAATGATGTGAGAGTTGATGCTATGTTAGCGCTCTACTCAATGATGTGAGAGTCGATGCGATTGCAGGACATTGTTATGCTAGTTCTTTGTTCAATGATGCGAGAATTGATGTGGTTGCAGGTGATTTGCTTAGACTCGAGAGGAAGGGAGGTGGCTAGATAAATGTTGAATTAATATTATTTTTTTCCTTGTCCCAGAGACAGATTATGTGCGAAGGATTTTTTGCATAGTGAGTCTCGTGACATTGATAAATGATGTGGTAATTGAGACGATCTAGTTGTACGAAACGTTTGTTCTGCACAGGATGGAGTACCAATGGGAGAATTGGGGAATTTTACAGAGACAATAGTGCTAAATAAACCGTGTAAGGAACATGTAGAAGGCTATGTCTTTTTTAATTATTATTTAGGAACTTTTTCACAGCTACGAAAGTAGCTGCACGAAGGTGGTTGTATAAATTTAGCAATTGATGTGGTTGCAAGACATTGTTATGCTAATGCTTTGTTCAATAATTCGAGAATTCATGTCGTTATAGGTTGTTTGTATAGGCCTCGAAGGGGAGAGGAGGTTCGTGTTGAACAAATGTCGAATTAATATTATTATGTTTGCTTGTGTGTAATACAAAGTATGTCCGGGAGAGCTAAGGTACCCGAGAGTAGTGGACACTAACGTCATTGTGTGGAATGTTTACCATGCAGATGACGAAGTATGTGTGGGAGAATTAGGGTCTTTTTCAAGGACGAGGGTGCTAAAAATCTATATTTTCGATCCCTGTGAAGGAAAACATGTTGTACACGAATGTACATAAGGCATTGACATTTTTAATTATTATTTAGGAACATTTTGTAAAAGCACGAAAGTAGTTGTACGAAGGTGGTTGTGTGAAGCTAGCTTCTCAAAGGTATCATGTATGAAATTTCAAATGTCAATGATTGACCAAATGAAGTTATTGAGTGCAAAAGTAGTTGTGTGGATGAAGTTGTGCGGAGGTTATTATGCATGTGCAAATGAAGTTTTGTGCAAAATTTACTAAGATAATAAATATTAAAATCTCATTCCTAATTCTCATTTAGGGAAGTATTTCATAATGTAAAATCATTAGTTAATATCAATCTTGAATGTCAATGACTAAGGACATTATTGAGTGTGGAAGTAGTTGTGTGGACAAAGTTGTGTTGAAATGGTTGTATGTATACAAAGGTTATGTGGAGAAACAAATGCATGTGCAAAATATTTATGAAATGTGAGAAGTTCATAGGGTTCTTTTAATTGTAATGTGTTTTGATATTAGTTTTATTCTTAATATATTTTGTGGGATGCAAAAGTGGATACAATGAAATGTTGAAAGTTTTGAGTGTAGAATTGACTATGTTGTTCGTAGGTAGTGTGTGTGGGGAATAAATGTTGCCTACCCAAGATATCTCAGACCTACATCTATTAATATCAGTTTCAAATGTCAATGATTCACATAAGGGTGTTTCTGTGTCTGAAAGTAGTTGTGCATATGGACTGTGTTGTTTAGACGTCGCATGTGCAGAAAACAAATGCTTCCTACCCATGATATCTAGGACCCACGTTTATTAATATCAGTTTCAAAGGGCATTGTCGATTCCAGAGGTGGTTGTGCATAAAGGCATTGCTTTGTCATTTCGCACATGTGCATTTGTGTTATGTTGAAAGTGTGCGAAAATTTGTTGGTGAATTCAATACTGAGATGGCATGTATTTATCTACAGCTATATTTTCTATTAATAAAAGGGCGGACATCGAAACAATGAAAAATATGAATGGTAATTTTATCTTTGTAACATGTTTCAGACACAAAATAGTTGCAGGTGGCCATTTCTAGGGAAACAAGACTGTAAATATTTGAAATAGCAAGTATAATGAAGGAAAAAAATGTGATTTGCAGTAATAGAGAAAATAGTGGGGAATTTAATGTTTTCTCTTTGTAATTTCATTTAAGAGCTTGGAGTATTCTCCAAGATTTTATTTCATTACATAATTTTTTATGTGCAAATTTGTACTTGGAGAATAGGAGTAGTGCATAGATACAAAAGCTATACGATACTTTAAGCTTCTAAACTTATTTATATTTATCGGTTTCTTGTTCACATTTGGAAATACTGCAAGGTTTTGGTTTTCCAAGCTTTTCTCTTTAACACTCTACAATACTTTAGATTCTATGGTTTGCTCTACAATACTCTGTAAGTTTTTAGGTGGAATGTTGCAAAATATGAGTGTACCAAGTTATTTGCAAATCTAATTTGGTTTGGTTTTACATAGTGGGGAGTAGTTGTAAAGTTGATTCATCATATAAGGTAGCTTTCCTATTTTGTGGCTATTATTGATAGTTCTACAAGTCTGTTTTTATAGAGTAGTGGTGAGAAGTTCCCAAGTCACTTAGTCATAGAAGGTAACTTTAGTTTTTTGCATCTACTATTAATAGTTTTACATGTTTTAATTTTGAGTAATTAAATTATTTTCGCATTCAAGAAAATCTACGAGTTTAAAATTAAACACATCCTCATGGAATAAGATTTTCTTTGCACGGTAAATACGTGTCAAATTTTGTGAGAAATAATTTTGTCGGGATATTCATAAATAAAACTTCGTTTGCTTTTATAAAGTTGTGGGAGAAGTTGTCAATTTGATTCATCGTAGAGAGTAGTTGAATACATGTAGGAATAATATATATTTGTGAATGTCATTGCGCAATTTAATATGCATACCTATTATTCTTGGAATTCTCTTTGAAGGCTACAATTATACCTAGATAGCAAAATTTTCTATGTCATCCTGTGATAATTTTTTGAAGAGATCAAATCATGTGAGTGTTTCAATCTTTTTTTTATGGTGGATATTTATTCAACACCATCGTGAGTCTCTGGGGCACTAAAATTTATGAAGCTTGACAACTTTCGAGGCAAATTTGTGGTCTCTTTACACTATGGCATTATTGATAGACTCAAAAAATAAAGGGAATTCGAACATGTTTCTAAGAAAATATGGCAATGGTTTTTTGTAATTGAAGGTTAAAGTTGTCAATTTCCATGATCTTGGGTGTCAATTAGGTGTAAGCAGAAGAAAACAAAATAGTGAAGATAAAAATGATTTGGAGTGATTTTTTACAATATTGCAAAATTCCATGATGTGGTTTTTGATGATGCTAAATCGATTTCCACTATTACAAAAAAACTATTCTAACACTTGTGTTGTCAGGTTTTTACTAAACAAAGAAAAAAACCAATGGTTTTTGGTTCTATGGACGACCTTACCGGTTCGATAGACAATGTATATTATTGTATATTGTAAATTTATGTTTCTTATTTAATGTATATCAGTTATCTTGAAGTGGAAACAAGGTACAAAGTAAATGCACAAGATGCTTTTGAAATTTCAAAAATGCTTCCTATTACTATCGGTAAAACATAAATTTGTTATCCTTAATTGTTATCTATTTAGAATGTCATGTGTAACATTTTTACAGATGAGTAATAGTAATGATTAGAGTTTGTGAAGAAAATGAAGAATTTTAAAGTGAAACAAGGTTTTATTACATTATTCATTGACAAATACCCCCCTGCCCCCCACTACAAATGAAAAATGGATAGTAGGTGAGGAAAATAAGTTATTTGTAATGATACAGTTAACTCACTTGCCGAGATAGAGAGAGAGCCCACTAGTGAAGTGGTTGATGAGCTAGGTATGGAGAAATCGGTGGAAGTGTGTGTCTTATCCAAAACTACTACAAAACTAGTATGTTGAACAATTTCCTCTTATTGAATTGTGCTATCAACAACTACATAAACTCAATGTTGCAGAATTTCCTATGTTTGGTTTGGTAGTACATTAATTAATAGAATATATTTTTTGAATTTGTTTTTCCATCGCCTGAAAAATTCAATTGTTCTTTCCTACATCTGAATGAGTGTGATCTTAAAAACTACTGATTAATTTGAAGGTTGAGAAACATTTGTTTCAAAATTTATAATCCTCTAATAAAATCATATTTAAACAAAGAAGTGAATTTGGATGGAACCAATTATGTGAATTGGATGTTTGAAATGTAGAAATGTATAGAGGGGTAAAATTTTTGGTCAATATAAAGTGTTGATGAAGCGGAGCCAAAGGTCAACACAAGAGCTACAACTACATCAATTCGTAACTGGGAGAGGTGAGAGGCTAAGGGGAAAGTGCGATTGATAATATCCATAAAATACAACATTTCAGAGATTTCAAGACATCTAACAAGATTTGGACATCACTCAAACATTTTTCTAAGTCAAAGAATAAAACTAGACTCTTGTCCCTATAGAGCAAGCTTGATGTGTTAACAGAAGGGGACTGAACAAAGCAGCAAGCTGAATTATTGCCAAGGAGAGAAGAGGCACCAAGGCCTTATGTTTCGTACTTTAGTAATTGGTTTGTGAATGCAAATTTTGTTGCAGATGTTGACGAAGATTTGATGCAAGAAGAAGAAGCCATGTAAGATAAAAGCATGAAGATGCAGAACTTGTAGGAAAGCAACAATAATATGAAGACTAGAGAAAGAGAAGATGTGTACCAAACCAAAGATGTGCTAGACTTGGAGATAGAAGAACTGTGGAAGCTAATGATGAAGCAACTCAGATGGAGGAAGCTGATGACAGAAGGAGTGATCAATCAGAAGGTGAAGCTGATTGAGAAGGGAAGAAAAGAAAGGAGAATGAAACAGAAGACAACAGACATGCGGCAACAACAAAGGAGCAGAGCATTTGGACATCTACAAACTGAAGTTTGGGACCCTGGAGGTTTCCTATTACCATATGAGAACACATGATCAGGAGATCATGAATGTTTTCAAGCTTGGGAGTCTGATGCAGGAGCATTCAGCCCAAGAAAATCAATGTAATTTAGTAGACATAGGGGGTCTTGTGTTTTCAAGAAAATAGGTTCCTGAGTAGGAAATAATGTAAATATTTAGGCTTTGAGTGATTAGAATAGACATTGATTAGTCATGGTGAGGTGTTGTAACTGTTCCCAAAATAAAGGAGAACAGGAGTGAAATTAGGGGTCAGTTGAGTAACTGATGCCAGATGTATAAATTGTGAGCCTCTAAGTAAGAAAGTAGATAGGGAGGAGACATTAGAGATAGAGGAGAGCCGCAGAGGCCTATAGAGAGAGTCTCCAAGAGGAGCATGAGGGCCGACTGAATGTAAATTAGGCCGAAGTCAATTGTATCTGTGCATTATTAATAAAATGAGTAGTTGAATTATTGTGACTGTGTATTTCCTTTTATGCGCTGAGTGATCCATAGAAGGACATTGATGATATTCTGTGTGAGTCTAACAAATGTATGTGCAGGTTAAATAAGAGCACAGACAGAGCTGAGGAATATAGAGGAGGAGACGGCGTGAACAGAGTAGAAGACTCTGAGAGAAAGAACACAGAGGAGACTGTGTGGATTCCTATTGAAGAATTGAGGAATCAAGAGGAGAACTGGTTCATTATACCAGTGGAGAAATTGAGGACTGTTCTAGAGGAACAACGAGGCGAGTTGGGCCGAGGCAGAGTCCAAGTGGAACGCAGAGGAGAGAATGAGACAGAGGATCGTGGAGAGTCCTTGAAACCATTTAAAGAACCAAAGTAATGTTGGAGTAATCGTGATCAAAGAACTCACGAAGTGAAGCTCAGGAGAGAGTCGCACAGCGGAACAATGGAAGGACGAGAACCATTGGAGAAACCCAGAACCATAGCCGAAGTAAAGAAATAGCGTAAAACTCAAGTGAATAGAAGAGCGGAGAAGTAAAGCGTTGATGCACAGGAGCCGTCAGATCTGGAAGATCGACGGACGGGATTAAATCGCAAGGGAGCATCGCATCACAACTTATCCCCGGTGCGGACGAACCAGCCAAAGGGAATAGCGAAGTGCGATGTAGCGCTGACCATTGGATCGAATGCATAGATCAACAGTGGAGGATTCATCGCTATGTTTCATCAGAGAGGAATGAGCTTTGGGCCATAGGGATGTGCGACGTGCGAAGTCCGATGCGATCGGCGATCACATTGCAAATGTTCTATAGGAGAGGTGTGAGACCCTTGGCATAGCGAAGTGCGACATGCGATATGGAGCAGACCCGATAAGGGAATGAATGCGGCGTGATGTTGTTTGAAGTCCGAAGTGGAGCGGACTCGATAGAATATTGACGCAATTTATATTATAGTGGAATCTGATATGTTAATCGCATCGGCAGATGCGAAAGGGTGAATTGTAAAGAGCCCGTGGAACTCCCGAAGCCCGATTGTGATAAAGTGGAGTCTCGGGAAAAGTGTGAAGGTGGAGGAAAAGCCGAAAGGGTAGTTTACGAAGGATTTCCGTTATAAGCGGTTTATAATGAAATAAAGCTCGATAGATGGGGTTGTGAATTATTCCAAAGGATCAAGGCATAAAGAGTGGGGATATATGTGTGTGTGTGTGTGGTATAAAGTTAATGAGGGTTAATGGAAGGGTTGTAAAGAGCGCCGACATGAGAGGTGCATAAAGTTCCGATGCGAAGAGGAATTGATCAAAGGGTGAAGTGTGGATTATTGGTTCTGAGAGTTATAAAAAGGGTCGTGACCCTTAGTCAAGGGAGGATTGTTGACCCACCAGAGAGAAAGGAAGGGTTAACAACCAAAGAACACTAAGAGGACGAAGCCTGTTGAGCTTCCAAAGGGGAGATTGGTGAGAAAGCATCGGAAATTTGGGAAACCAAATTTTTGTGTCCATCAAAGCTCCTTTCTATTTAAATAGAATAAAATGAAAGAATCAGTAATTTCATTTCAATAATTAAAGACATTAAACATAAACTTGGATATAGATGTGAAATGGTATCTAGCAATAACATAGACACTCTAACCTTAAGTGAAATGTTAGATGAGTATCAAATGTTCATCACATATCTTGAAACAAGGAAGAAGGTTCCCACTTTTTTTGATTTGGTAGGTATACTCATGTAGGAGGAAGAAACAGAAAATAATGTTAGACCTACAAGTTCTGATCTAGCACTAATGGTCAAATGGAAACAACCTTCCAAAGGAAATCCAAGGGAAGGAAGTAAAATAGGTAATCCATGAGATGGAAAGCCACCATTTCAAACCCATGACAAGGCATGACACCTCGAATGGTTGATGTTAGAGTTAAATATTGCTATTGTGGAAAGTTTGGACACTATTTCAAATATTGTATGAAAATGAAGTATCATGAATCCAAAAATAGAAATAGAAGGCGCACTAGTCATTTTTCTAATGGATGGGAAGAAATTAATAATGACTTCAAAATTATTAGACTATTTATTTCTTAAATAAATGACTCAAATACATGATTTATTGATTCTCGAGCCTCCATTCATATGTCTTGTAATAAGCATTGATTAAACTTTCATGTAAGTAATAATGGTGCAAACATATATCTTGGGGATGATCATTCACCCAAAATTAAAGGGTATGGTGATGTATTTGCGACATTACCAAATTGTTGTGCTAAATTGATTCATAATGTGATGTATGTTCTGGGAATATATCTCGGTTTCATCCATAACAAATCAATGTTTCAAGGTATACTTTGTAAATCTCACATTTTGTTGTGCAAGATATAGCATCTCACTCCAAGGTTCATGCAACAAGAGTTCTAGTTGAAGGTTTATATAATCTTAATGTGACTATAAAATTCATCAAGTTTTGGAATCCACATCCATGACGATAGAAGTCCTTTGGCACCAAAGGTATCACGACATTAATTATCATGATTTATTGGTACATTAATTATCATGACATGTTGATAAATTCAGGTTGCTTGCAAAATGTTACTCACATATATAGAGAATTGATTATGAAGAAACTTATGCATGTGTAGCTAAGCTAAACACATTTATAATAATGATTGCATTAGATACATGAAAAAAATGGAAACTATGTCAGATAGGTGTTAAATTTGATTTTCTATGTGGTGAGCTAAAATAGGAAATGTATCTTGTTCAACTTGAAGGATTCATAAAGGAGTTTGAAGAGAATTTTGTTTGTAAATTGAATAAAGTTTACATTCATTAAAATAGGAAAAGAGATCTCAGTATGTGAAGATTGAATCATTCCTTTTTCAAAAAGGTTTTATGATAAGAAAGAGTGATCCTAACTTGTATATAAAGTCATATCAAAAGATTCATGTTGTTATTACTTATGTATATGTTCATGATGTTATTATAACAGGAAATGGTTCTACATTGATTAGTGAACTTAAAATACAACTGACACAAGTTCTTGAAATGAAAGACATTGACCAATTTGATTATTTCTTAGGTCTTGAAATATGGAGAAAATTTGGTGAGACATTGGTTCGACAGAGAAAATATATGAATAATTACTCAAAAGTTTCAAAATGGATCAATGTGTGATAGTATCAATCCCTTTCGAACATAATGTAACACTCTATAGTAATGATGGGAAATGGGAGGTGAATGGTACACTATATCATTAGCTTGTGCGGCATATAAATTATCAAACTACAAACAATCCAACCATATCATATTTAGTCAACATACAAAGTTACTTGATGGGTAAGCCTCTTGAAATACATTAGAAAGAGTGAAGAAAGACCTATAATATTTTAAATGGACTTGTAATTTTGGAATTAAATATACTAATTATTTTGATGCTCAGTAGGAAATTTATTCTAATTCATATTGGTCTAGAAAATATTTATGATAGAATATCATCCTTAGGATATGCATTTTTTCTTAGATCTAGGATCATGGCATGTAGCAGCAAGAAGAAGCAAATTGTTTTTGTAATGAATTATTGCTGAGTAGAAATCATTGTGCAATTCTATTTGTGAAGTTATTTTGTTGAGGGGAGTTCTTGAAGATGTTGGATAAGAACATAAAAGGACAACAATTATCAAATGTGATTATAAAATCTCCATCAAACTAGACAAAAATCCTATATAACATGCAAGATGAAAACGCGTTGAGACTCACTATCATTTTGTTAAGGAGAATATGCAGTATAAGGAAATTGATTTACTTTATTGTAATACTAATGAAAATGTGGTAGAAATATTTACAAAGCATCTTGGAAAGGAAAACTTCAAATTATGTAGGAATCAATTAGGCATAGTAGAAAACACATTTCTATATAAAGATGGACTTTCGCAGTAATGGAAAACTCCATCATTAGATATTATTAGAAACTTTTATGTTTTTTAGATATTCATTATAGGTGATTGTATTAATTAGTATTTATTAGTTCTGAGATCCCATATGTTTAATTATATTGCAATCCTATCTAGGTAATTTATTACTAGTTTGGTGATTATAAGAGTGAGTGTGAACACCCTCCATCATAACGGTTGTCTCATCTTATAGCTACACCTCATATTCTAATAATTTCTCTCTACTTAACGTAATAGTGGCCACCCGCTATTGATTCTAATTCTCTTGAAACTATTTTTTTCATTTATATAAAAATATATATATTATACATAATTATAAGTTAAAACTCATTAAATGAAATGGTTATTTTATTATAATTTTCAATAATTTTTTCTAGACATTTTTTAAATAAAAAATTTAATTAATTTTTATATTTAAAAATAAAATAAAATTTTTATAAATAAACAATGTTTAATTAATAACTAAATTTATTCCTTAATGAAAAATAATATTTAGACTTAACTTTTCAAAAAAAAAATTAATAAAATAGTGTACAAAATTAAATTCAAAAGTATAAAGAAAAATGATCTTTAAAGGGATTCTATCAAAATTAATATATTTACGATTCTTTTTGCTATATAAAAAATACAGTATTCATTTAATTGAGCCACACATGACTTGAGGTTTAATGTTGTAATTTTGAAGGGCTTTATTTTTTAATATGTATAAAAATAGTTATATAAAATGTTATTTTTTTTGTGTTTCTATTTACTACTCATTATAAGGAGATGAGTATAAGGAGATCTGAAGTGATAGGTTATATATATATATATATTTATTTATGTTTATATTTATATATTTTAAGTTGAATGTTTTAAACTTATTTTATTATATTAATTAAAATAATGATTTAGTAATTATATTTAAATTTAATTAATAAGCATAAAAAAATTAATACTTGCAATATGATATTTTTTACTAACATTCTTAACCATAAATGAACCATAAATGTTTGCCAATCTTTAAAAATGGATATTATTAATTTCTTATTAATACACATGGCTATTAACCATAACACATTTGAAAATAAAAAGATTATATTTTCATTCATTTTCATAATATTTTTTAAATTAAAATCTAATACTTACAATAAACTTATGATATGACAATACTCTTAACCATGGATCTTCACCACCATTTTACCATGGATATTATTAACTTGTAAATAAGTTACCTTACAATACTATGATTGATTGATTTCACTTCCCCAAAAGCCATAACTCATTTCAAAATCAAAAAGTTTTATAATTTTTTATTTATTTTTGTTAAGCTTGGCAGCTCCATTCCATTTTCTATTATATAATAAGCAAGTTTACACCACATAGATTAATGAGGTGGCATCAACCTTCCCCGAGGGGAAACCAATTCTGTTGGCCACCCGTAAACGTTATAAGCCATCTAAAAAGAATATTGTTTTAATCTTTCCAGCCAGACTAGATATGTTTCTATCTCATGTCCATACACTACATAACTCTAAAAACTGACATTTGAGACATGAAAATTAAAAGCTAACTGCGAAAACCAAATTTATGCATGGGGATGAGTATAATCCTTTTGATCCTTTGAGGCAGATGTGACGGGAGATGGATCTTTGGATGATGCCCCTTGTATGCCATACAACTCCAAAATGCAAGGGATGTGGTGGTCGATTTTGCCTAGTCTAATATCCCATTTATGCAGTGGGAAGAGAATTTTCTCCATTTCCTTCTTATAATTTGGCATTCCCTGAACTGTCACCGCCATACCCACGGATATTTGTTCCATCACCTTGCCTAGTAAACTCTTCATTAACCAATACAAGTACAACGTTTTCTTGAATTGTGTGATTCTCCCATGGGTGTTACCTGAATCTAGGATGAGATTCCTTTAATTATCCATCTTTTCCTTTGACTCACTTCCTTGCTTTACCTCCTCTTCCCATTCTTCCAACAATTTTCGAATGCCAGCATCCATCCCCTCACGGTAAGCCTCTGCTGCTTCGGCGATGAGGTTCTCTACCAATTTCTAACCCTTACGTGTTTCTGATGTGGTAAACACCTTATCTATCGGGGGATTTGGACCTCTCCGACCATGCCCACAACCTCTCGATGCACGGGCCATGACCTGCTTTCCAGAACACTGATGACACCGAGAAAAAGTTAGATTAAAACTCAGAAATTTCATAATACACCACCTTGCATGTCCATGCTTCTTCTGTTATGCTCTTGATCCTGCAAGAAGATACCAGAATACCAAATATGCGAAAAAATATACCCAAAACATAGAACAAGAGCAATAACAACAAGTATTTTATTATTCAAAAAGCAAAGTTCACTTGCCTCTTCGAGGGGGCAACCTCCAATAGTGCTGAGCTCGATTACAAAATAAGACATGATGCTCCTCACAGGGAGTCTCTATCCTTTATATAGGATTCATACATGCAATACCATGGGGCAATACCATGGTTCTTATTAATACCATCTATCTAATACCATGGCCCATTTGCAACTAACTGTGGTCCTGTCATTAAATGGGGTTAACCACTTAAAATTATTAATATGGGCTTTATTGACTCTTTACTTAACTATAACTATGACTCGATCCTATTACATAAATAAGGGGGTTAGGGTGGGACCCTAACATGCCCTCCCCCATAAGAATAGCCTTGTCCTCAAGGCTGAAGCTGTGGAAATTGCTGAAGAATAATGGTTGGTTCCCAGGTTGCATCTTCCAGAGAGGTGTCTTTCCACTTGATGAGGACTTCCTTGATCATGCAGCCACGCAGGTTCCGTTCTCGTGTGTCCAGGACTTGCTCAGGTTGGAGCCAGATTGACCCTTCTTCATCCAGTTTAGGTAGACTATTTTGAATTCTGCAATTGTTCCCAATCACTTTCTTGAGGCCTGAGACATGGAAAACTTGATGGATTTTTGTAGTGGGTTCCATCCAATGTGAGCTGATGATAGAGGAAGCTCCCGCCTGGAGTCTGCGGAGGGTATGTGTGTGGTTTTTCTTCTTAAATCTCATATATAACTCCTGGAAATCCATTGTGATTGGGCCAAGTGTGCGAAGCCATTCAACACCTAGGACAATGTCGCACCCTCCCATGTGTATGGCAAACATGTGGGTCTTTAGCTGATAATCCCCCATTTGAAGTTTGACATTTTCACATCGGCCTTCACATTTCATTGTGCCCCCATCAACAATTTGGACTTGGAAGTTAGAAACTGCTTGTACAAAACAATGCACTACTTCCACGACTCTTTGATGGATAAAATTATGTGTACTTCCACTATCAATCAAGACTACCACTGGGTGATGCTTAATAAAACCTCTGATTTTGAGAGTTTGAGGTGAAGAAATCCCTGCCAAAGCATGCAGTGAAATAACTGGTTCTTTGGTACATTGTCGTTCTGGTTGTCCTCTTCTTCCTCCTCTAGTTCCTCAAGTGGTGGGGCTTCGTCCGATGAGTTGTGATCAGTAGCATCGATTTGAAAAAATTTGGGCTCCTTGCATTTATGCCAGGGGGAGTATTTTTCATCACAGTAGTAACATAATCCTTGCTTTCTTCTTTCTGCCATTTCTGTGGGTGACACCTTTTGAACCTTGAGTGTTTGGGTAGTGCTGTGAGCCTGTGGGGGGCAACCCTTGGCGGTGAAATTTGGGTGATTGGACTGGGTCGCTAACGCACGTTCTACTTCACGAGCTATCTTGAAAGCCTCCAGCCATGAGGGAGGGTGGTGCAGTCGGGCATGGGCTTGTATGGCCTCTTTAAGACCACTAATAAAACATTCCGTGTAGAACTCATCTTGTATACCTAAAGTGCGGAAAGCTAAGGCTTCAAAGGCTGTAATATATTCATCCATTGTTCCAGTCTATTGGAGCTTAGTGAGATGACCCAAAAAGGAAGAGTCATGGTCAAAGTGATCCATAAGAGCTTTTTTGAATGTGTCCCAAGTGAAGGGCCTTCCATAGCAACGTTGATGCCATTGCCACCATTGCCATCTTTCATTGTCCAAGTACATGGTCCCCACACTAAGCTGAGTGGCATTATCCAGGATGTAATTCAGATTGAAATATTGCTCCATTTGTGCTATCCATGCTGCTGGGTGAGAACCATCAAATTTATGCATGTCCATCTTGGGTGGTCATGGACGAGATTGTTGGTGGGTGCCCCAGAGGTGAAGAGAGTGGCTAGACTCACCCTCACTGTGTTCATTACCAATATATGCCTCCTTGCGGGTTTCCGTCTTGCCTATAGAGAGTGTTGTAGTTAATTTCGTCAGTTGATCTTGGATGTCTTTCAAGGATGCTTCAAGTTTGTCCATCCTTTCATTCGCCATAGCTTGATTTCTAGTTTGAACCATGCACCGAGCTGATTTACTTGAAATTTGGGACCGCCCAATTTTTTTTGGCACTAAAAATTGAATGGTACCACCTTGCTCAGCTTATCGTCTTGATTCTTATGGGTTAAGTCACCAATAAGCGCCCCGAGGGGCCTTAGACGTTTTTTTTTTTTTTTTTTTTAACTCCTAACGAAATTTTACTCCTTGCTTAGGAATAATGCAGTCGCTGAATCCCTAAAATGTCAATGCTGCCAAAAGTGCTGCGAAAATCACGCCCAGGTATAGGAACCCACACAACTACTCAGATCTGGATGGTGGATCTGATGGATCTGAACGACAGAACTGATTGTTGTTGTGGATTTGATGGATCTGAGAGATTTGGATGGTTGATTCTGATAGATTTGAACTGCGAAACTGATTGCTGCTGTGGCGGCAAAAATCCCACTTGCGAGATCTAATATGGCAAAGATTATGTATGATCCAAAGTAGATCAGGGAACTATGGTCACCAGGAGTGTCAGGTGCTCAATTTTTTAGGGCACTAACCAAGGAGGATCAACCGTACCCTTAGCCATACAACCCGACTACCCTATCGTATGGACGAGTAATCTCTCCGAGTGCTATTCTCGGTGTACTGTAGCAGCAAGATGGATGACGGTTTATCTATGGCGAGGTTTCAAACGAGCTAGGGGGCTTTCGATATACCCAGAAGGTACTTGGAAGATAGTCCATGTGCGGTTCTGTCTAATGCGCTACTACTCGAAGGGGTACCCACAGGGGTTACAAGGGAGTCTAACAAGCGTGACCACCTCTTGTATTTCCTACGTGCATGCCTCCCTAAATCTGCAGGTTGATGCACTCAATGACAGATCCTGTGGTTTAAAGACGTCGGAACATGTCTCTAGCCAAAAAAAAAATTGCTAAAATAATGGAGATCCCACCAGCACTGGAAAGCACTCTGATACCACTTGTTATGCTCTTAATCCTTCAAGACGATACCAGAATACCAAATATGCAAAAATATATACCCAAAACATAGAACAAGAGCAATAACAACAAGTATTTTATTATTCAGAAAGCAAAGTTCACTTGCCTCTTCGAGGGGGCAACCTCTAATAGAGCTGAGCTCGATTACAAAATAAGACATGATGCTCCTCGCAGGGAGTCTCTATCCTTTATAGAGGATTCATACATGTAATACAATGGGGAAGTGCCATGGTTCTTATTAATACCATCTATCTAATACCATGGCCCATTTGCAACTAACTGTGGTCCCGTTATTAAATGTGGGTTAACCACTTACAAATATTAATATGGGCTTTATTGACTCTTTACTTAACTATAACTATGACTCGATCCTATTACATAAATAAGGGGATTAGGGTGGGACCCTAACATCTTCTCTCCACCATTTCTCACCACATACGTGCAGGGGTGGGCTAAAGCTCGCAGTTCTCAAAGGGGATGTCTTTGTCCCTTACCACTTTGCCGACCATTCTTCCCTTCCCCCTTACGATTGATTGTAGGCAGGTCATCCCACCCCATCTCAAGCCAAGTCCACAGGCACTCCTTGATTCTAGCAGTACGCCTACGATATGTCCAGTTCCTTGCTCCCTCAGCCCAAAGATAAATGGCTTTGCCTCTCAGGTCCCTCTGTCTGGTTTTCCACTCAGGATTCCCGCCTTGCCATCAATCCCGTGAGGCTTCTAGCTACCCCAGCAGTTTCTTTGCAGACCACAGGCATGGCTGCGACCCCATCCCCCTGCCATCGGCTTCCCCCTGCCCCTCTCTACAAACCTCGACCCCTCTTGAATTGCGGTGCCACTATCAAGCTTTTCCCCAACATTAATTATAGGGTGCAGAGCTTCCCAATCCCACCGCAAGCATTTCCCCCCCCAATAGTCATGGGTGTTACCCATTTGGGAGAAGGTATAGACACAAAACCAGGCCATGGGAAGTAGTTGCCTCCTGCATTGCCACTAGCAGCATTCTATTCCCTATATTTTTAGACTCTTTCCCCTCCTTTCCCCCCAGCAAAACCCCAACGAGAATGTAGATTCAATGCTGAGGCAAAGCCGAATTACATATCCGATTTCAGCAGGTATCCATTCGCGGCCTAGGTTCCTTCCGCTCCATCAACCTTCCACTGCACTGTATTGCCACCCTTCTCCACAGCGTTTCGTTTTAGCGTTGCACATCAAATAACCTTGCTTGCCACTAAACCCAACCTTATTTCCTATCTCGCCACCTTCCCCACTTCCCCAACGTGCATTCATGCCAAGGGTCACCACACCCCCTACCTTGGGCATGTGGGGGACCCGGGTATTAAGTGTCGGGGTACTAAGCATGATTGCACCCAAGCTGTCCCAATTGGTGGCCCGCATCCCGATCAGGATATTTTATTTTTATTTTATTCTATAACATTTTTTAAATTATGTTTAATATAAAAAAGTATAGGGAGATGTTGTGGAGGTCTTAATATTTGTAAACATTTACATGTCGACTCAATTAAAAAAAATAAAAGGTTAAAAATAATTTCCTAGAAAGATATTCTCTAATCTAGTATGTAGAGATGTTATAATGTCATGTAAACATTTTGACTTGATCAAAATAAAATAAAATAAATAAAAGAAAATTAATAATAATAATTTTATTAATAAAACATTTTGATCTAATTTTTTTAAGAATAAAAAGAGATTTATCCTCTCCATACTTAATAAATAAAAAATTAAAATTAATCTAAACTAATAACTTAGAAATAAATATTATGCAAATTTTATTAAAAAACCAATAAAAATCAAAATATTGATTCGAATATTGTGTATTTAGTGCGGGGAATTAGAACGTGTTATTAGAAAACTCAATATTTGGAAATGTGGGATTTTATACTATCTGAAATAACAAAACTATTTCAAAACAATTGTTGTTGGTCTATGACAAGGATCATGATCTTGATCCTGCTAATTAAGTAAATATTATATTGATTCGAATATGGTGTATTTAGTGCCGGGAATTAGGACGTGTTATTACAAAACTGGATATTTGGAAATGTGGGATTTTATACTATCTAAAATAACAAAACTATTTCAAAACAATGGTTGGTGGTCTATGACAACGGTCATGATCTTGATCTTGTTAATTAAGTAAATATTATAATGGGTTACCAAGAGTCAATATGGTATGGAATATGTTAGCTAGTTATTTAAAATATTTGTTTAATTTCATGTTCTGTATCTAAATATTTAAAATATTTCTTTTAATTTCATTTTTTTAATTTATTTTAAATATTTTCCGAGTAAATATTTTAATTTTATATTTTCTGATTAAATATTTTAATTATAAAGAAAAAAATGGTTAATTTTATTATTATTATTTTATAGAAATTTTTATATTAAAAAAAATATTTATATAAAATTAGGGTTTTATAAAAATATTTTATAGATTACTTGTTATTCTTATATATTATTTTAAATGTTTATAATTTTTTTTTAAATTGTATTTTTGTTGTTTTGTTTATTTTTTTTTTCTTTTATTTAATGATAATGTTTTATGTTTTTATTGTGGTTTAGGTTGGGTGCGATTTTAACGAATTAGATTTTTTTAGAACATGTTTAGTAAAGCCATATGTCAAGTTTCCAATAATCTCACATAACTTAACAAAAAGATATTAAAATAATTTTTAATAAAAATAATTTCAAAAATATATTTTATAGTTTCCAATAATCTCACATAACTTAACAAAAAGATATTAAAATGATTTTTAATAAAAATAATTTCAAAAATATATTTTATAGTTTCATTATAAAGACAAAAATATTACAAGTAAAAATGTATATATTAAAATTGATTGAATATTCATTTATATGAAATAAATCTAGGATTAATAAAAACATTTAAAAAAAAAGGTAGAAGAGAATAGCTAATGATAAGTTTCTTTTGTAGATGGCCTTTTATTATATGTTAATTGTTTAATGTTAATAGATGCTAAATAAAATATCAGTTTGAATCATAAGTGCAATTGAGTAATCAATGGGACGATTTAGAATAAATCCATTAAAGGTTTTTTTGGAATTGTTTGGTTATTTCAATGGGATATTAATGTGATTATTATTATATAATAATATATTGTTAGGAATATTTTTTCTAAAGAGAGTTCAATTTGTGATGAGCGGGAGAATGAAGTATTTTGTATTTAATTTACTAATGCAACCAAGAGGTATATATAGCCACCTAAAAATTATAACATATATATTATTACAAGTAAAAATTTAATTTTATATAAATTGAAAATATATATTAATATACATAACATTAATTAACATTTGTTCATTAATACCACATCTTTTATTATATATCATAAATTATAATTAATCTCTTTTATAATAATAGTATAAATTCCTTCATTTTATATTGTAAATTATAATTAACAGTTTAATATATTGAGAATAAAAACGAACTGATAATATGCATTGCTATACTACAATTATAAGACCCTGAATATTTTAATATTGTTAAATTATTTATAAACATAAAAAATAGGAATGATGTTGTAACGTCCCCTAGTAACTTTTAAACCAGTAATTACTATTTACTATGCCATGAATAAAGTGTTTGGACTAGGTCATGAAGGCTGAGTTATAGTATTGAATGTAAATAAAATACACGTTTGTTGTTTTCTTATAATTCAGTTTGTTTTTATTGTTATGAAAAACCATGGTTCGAAAAGCAATGCTAGAGTAAAGAAAACACGAAGTAGTTAGGTAGTTGTGATGGTTAGTAATCAAAATCTCCTCGAAAATAAAAACTCCCAAAAAGAAAGCCAAAAGGGTTGATGAATCTAAGGCAAGAGAGGAGAGGAGAGGAGAAGGAGAAGATGACTTTTTTCCAATGGAGTCCGGAGATCCTAGACTATGTCTTGTGTTGATCAGACAGTCTCAATAAATTGACAAAAACCTACAAAAGAATTGCCCGAGTGAAGCTAGCTCGGGGGGAGGCGCAATAAGGACTGGCCTCATGGTTGGGTGGAGTATTGCACTTCCCTCTAGCTTGAGTTTTTTTCAGAGAGAGAGGTTGTTTGTATGTTTTTTTCAGAGAAAGAGGTTCTTGTTTCTATTTACTGTGGTGTGAACAGTATGGAAAGAATATTCTTATTTCTGTGAATCGTTGAGCATGTGAACCTGTGATCTTGTTTTCCAGTGTATATATGACAATGAGACATTAGAGATATTATTGTCTTTTGGATATTTAATGCTATCAGATAAAGAAAGTCTATGTGAAAATGTAGATTATATGTATAGAGTATGTTCCTTATTTCAAGTAGAGACTAGATAAATAAAGGAAAACTAAATGTTGATTTTTTTTTAGATTTAAAGAAATGGTATAATTGAAAACAACAAGAGAAGTTGGAACCATTCAACTATCCTTAGGTAGTGGTTAAACCATAGGAAAAATACCATAATTAAGTTAGGAGGAATAATAAAAGAACCTTAGTGAGGGTTAGTCTGAAGGCCAGGCCATTAGCCAACCTAGAAACAATCCATCAGGGACTCTCGCGCAGTCTCGGGCATGGCATTAAGAACTGCTCTTTTGAAAAATATAAATAAGCTAAACTAATCAATAATATTATCATGCAAAGTTAACCATATACAAAGATCTCTATAAATGGCTCAAATTGTATGACCATTCTACATAATTTATGTCCATATACAAATTATAAAACTCCTTAGAGATCCCATATTTCCATCATTATAGAAATGGAACAAGTATTAAGCATTACTTAAAGAATGCAAGTAATAAAAGAAAAATTTTAAACATAATTAAGAAGTGTGAAACTACAGAGTTGGAACGGTTCATAAACATCTGAAAGATGGAGCAAACGAAACCCATTACCACAAGAAGCGGCAACTAAAAAAAATGATTGTACGAAATAGTTCTAAAAAAACAATGTATCAGCATAACATTACAGTAAACCCCTCTAGACGGTGCTAATTGATACAGTCAATAATTAGAAAAACCCCAACTCGGGTACTCTTCAGAGAATTCTGGCAGAGTTGCTTGCAAGTCTACACACCTGAATATCAAGAAAGAACCTCATCAAAATCCCATCAGTGGGTTGAATCTTGTAGAAGCAAGCCCACGGAGGAAATGAGCTTACCTACCACATGCAAAATAATGCATAGTTAGCATTAAAAATTTATTATTAATCATCGATAAAGAATCTTTCAGCCTTAGCAAAAATAAGATGCTTACCTGTGGAGGAATGATAGTCACCTGGACATTCTGTTCCATGTTTGGGTGTACCATGAAAACATTAGAACCCATTGGAAGGACCACAGAGACCCCAATGCTTACCTACCAGGAGAAGGGGCAAATCTTGGAGCCACGTCGAGCAAACTTTTCATATGAAAATAAATGCACCATTTCCACCAAACAGTGGAAATCCTGGGCATGCAAACCAAACCATCAGTGTTACAGTAACTTTAAAGATTAGAATATACCATGAAAACTGCAACAGGTATGAAAAAATTACCTTGCCAGTTAAGAGTCGAAATAGAAGGAAGGTGGGTTTGGCCTATGTGCACCTTTGTATCAGTGAAGGACGCCATGGCTCCCAGAGGTTCAAACTCTAGGGTTTGAGGCTTCATCGTTGGAGGCATCAATATGAAAAGAAAATAGAGCAAATGACACCAGGACACAAGGGTTCATACCAGGTTAGTTACTCGGTCAATTGTCTATCTCCCTCCCAGCCATTCGATCCAAGAACCCAATAAGAACCATAGATGGTTATGTTGATACCAAGGACTAGTTTCCAAGTTGATGGTGCTAGTAGAGCATCTAGATGGCACTATGCGGAGATAACTATCCAAGCATTAGATAGGTGAGGGTGTATGAAATTTATCATTGTTATCAATGATCCAGGTGGATGTTGGTGGCCACCCACCTATCCCATTTGGACCCCCACAACTGTCTCTTTCAGATTTTCAGTTTCCTTAATTATAGTGCAGTTTACTATTTTTAGCAGTTTTTCGGGTCCTAAACTTCCGGAGCCGTTTTGAGGCCCTAAACGACGTTTTTTGGGAAATCTACCTTCCGTGATTTTTTGGTTAAAAAAACATCTTTTCCGTCGTAGTCCTCGGAGAGATCTTTCGAACGGGCTATCATGCGCATCAAACAGAGATCGTATGCCAAAGTTACGACCTCGGGAAGTTGATGTACCAATTTACCCAAACGGGGCCCATAGTTTGGCATTTCATCTTCTAGGGTTAGGTTTTGGAATGTGAAGGGTTTTCCATTGTTTCTCAATAATAAATAGGCCTTCGAGCCTCATTGTAAACACAGTTCAGAACAGTTCAGAGGCATGTAGCCGATACATCTCTTCTCAGAGATAAGCTACCATCGCCCTAGCTAGGTTATTTCTATTTGTAAGCATATTTCAGTATTCTCCATTAATGAAATGAAGTATTATTTCCGCTGCATCTTTGTTTTTATGGTTACCGCATCTCTGTATTTATGGTTATCTCTATAATCTATTATGTTCCTGATTAAATCCGGATCAATGGTATCAAAGCGGTCTGCTTTTTCTCTGTTTTTCTTTGCATGACCCCAACGAGGTCGGGATATAAGGAGTTAGGGCTTGAATTGGTTGAACCTTTGCAAGACCAGCCTCGCAAATCTCGACGACCTCCCATGGCGGATGAGAAGAAAGACGAGGGGGCAGGAGATCCTATCAGAATCTTGCTCGAAGAAGCCCTCGAGCGGCAAAGGAACGCAATGATGGATAGCTTTGCGCAGATCCTTCAGTGGCTACCCAGAGGTGACGCATCAGCTTCCAACAGTTACTCTGGAAACGCCACACCGTTTAAGGTACAAGTTAATTTTGAAATCCCCATCTTCGAGGGTCAAATAGACGCAGATGCCGTAGATAAATGGTTAAATCTACTAGATGGGTATTTTTTTGTTCATGAATTTTCAAGTCGGGAAAAGATTGTTTTCGCTCTTCTCAAAGTAGCCCCCCACGTCAAGGACTGGTGGGAAACATACTGCGAGCAGAAGGATGAAAGTACAGGCTCACAGTTTTCAGCTGCCCCCACTTGGAATGACTTCCGGGATGCCATCAAGGAGCAGTACTACCCTGTCAAAAGCTATGGGGACAAATACATCAAATGGACCACACTACGGCAGGGTCGAGACCAAGATGTGCCAGAGTTCACAAATATTTTTCATACCCTTTGCACACAGTTGGATATCAAAGATTCTGAGCTGCATCTGGTACTCAAATACCGCGACTACCTACACAGATACATCCAGGAAGAGATGGAGTTCTTGAACATCTCCTCACTCGGCACAGCATACCGATACGTTGTCAAAATCGAGCAAAAGTTCAAACAGAAGAAGTGAGACTTTGGATCTACAAATCCGAAGCCCAAAGGACAAATCCAAGGCGGGGTGACCCAAGACAACCCCTCGAAGCTGCAAGAAAAGAACAACACCACGAAGCCGAAGAAGGACACAGGAAAGTGGTGTGAGTTCCACAAGAGTCCCACTCATAACACAAGTGAGTGTCGGACCAAGCAGTCGCTGGTGGCCGAGTTGAAGGCTTCCGAATCAGATGCATGTTCTGACTCTGAGCCAGAACCCGACAAGGGGGATGGCAAAGGGAAGCAAATCATTGATGCGGATCCTAGTGCCACTATTGCCACTGCCAAGATCCAGAAGAATGAGCCCGAAGAGCCAGAGGAGGGGGAACGTCTTTTCCACTCACAGATGTGGGTGAAGGGTTCGCCGCTGCAATTCATTGTCGACAGTGGCAGCCAAAAGAACCTCGTTTCAGCAGAGGTCATGAAGCGGTTGGGCCTACCAACTACGCCACACCCACAACCATACAGTATCGGGTGGCTTCACGAAGGACGAGATCTCAAAGTTCGCCAGCAGTGCCGCCTTCCCTACAGCATCAAGCCCTTCACAGACGAGGTATTGTGTGATGTTACACCTCTGGATGTTTGTGATGTACTATTAGGCCAGCCATACTTGTGGAGGCGACATGCTGTGTATGAGTCAAGGCCTCGTGCTGTCATTATTTCTTTGGATAATTCATTAGACAGGATACCAGAGGTAGCTCCACCTACCGCCACCTCTATGATCACTGCTAAGAAAGGCAGCAAGCTCATCTCACAGACTAGGAAATTTATTTTCTGTCTAGTTCGCTCCCAAAGTAAGGGGAGGATCGTTGCTACATCCATGACCCTCGCGAAGGGTTCCTCCACGCAGCAGCAACAGATACAGTCATGATAGAACACAGGAACAACTTCTCCTTACCCAGAGGGGTACCGCACAAGTTTCAGGTGGCGACAAAGTTTGGTTACATTTGCAGAGGGATCGCCTTACCAGAACCCATCAGAAACTCAGACCACTTCAATATGGTCCTTACACCAGTAACAAGGCTACAGGAAACAATGTTTGAAGCACAACATTCCTCCATTCCTTTGCTTGCACCGAGTGTTCAATGTGGATCGTCGCCGACCATGCTCCCCACCATTTCTGGACACATCAGAGATTGCAGAACAGCTCACCAGAGACCCAGCTCAGCAGAAGCTTCCTCATCTCAGGGAGGAACTCAACGTAATGGGGACCATTGCTTCCTAAGGGGGGAGGAATGATCCAGGTGGATGTTGGTGGCCACCCACCTATCCCATTTGCACCCCCACAACTGTCTCTTTCAGATTTTCAGTTCCCTTAATTATAGCGCAGTTTACTATTTTTAGCAGTTTTTTGGGTCCTAAACTTCCGAAGCCGTTTTGAGGCCCTAAACGACGTTTTTTGGGAAATCTACCTCCGCATTATTTTTACCAAAAAAATCGTCTTTGCCGTCGTAGTCCTCGGAGAGATCTTTCCAACGGGCTATCATGCGCATCAAACGGAGATCGTATGCCAAAGTTACAACCCCGGGAAGTTGATGTACCAATTTACCCAAACGGGGCCCATAGTTTGGCGTTTCATCTTCTAGGGTTAGGTTTTGGAATGTGAAGGGTTTTCCATTGTTTCTCAATAATAAATAGGCCTTCGAGCCTCATTGTAAACACAGTTCGGAACAGTTCAGAGGCATGTAGCCGACACATCTCTTCTCAGAGATAAGCTACCATCGCCCTAGCTAGGTTATTTCTATTTGTAAGCATATTTCAGTATTCTCCATTAATGAAATGAAGTATTATTTCCGCTGCATCTCTGTTTTTATGGTTACCACATCTCTGTATTTATGGTTATCTCTGTAATCTATTGCGTTCCTGCTTAAATCCGGATCAATCAATAAATTAAAAATTGTTCATGTACAATGTTAATACTAATATATGTTGTCACGTATGTCAAATACAAATAAACCATTGTGATATGAATAAACCTATGTGTGATCTAACAGGTAGTAAGAGTAATTACTATGATCACCTTATTACATACCAGTGGCGTAATATCTCGTTTTCATTTAATTATTTCATATGTATATTAATATTTGGTGGAAAATATTTGGTTAGTGGATAGGTCCATTACAAGTGGTATCAGAGCCACGATTTCAACACTGTCCCTTTTGGTAGATTATTATAATATTGTAAGGCTAATAACAAAGCGCTTGTTGTGTTTACAATGAATAGAAGACATAACCATTAGGAGGACTAGGTACACCCCTCCAAGACCCAGTATGGGAGTTGGTCCTAACACATCTAGTGAAGGGCATGCTGAAATGCAGGTCCAACTTGGGGAAGAGGCACAGAATGTTAACACAGCCCTGTAAGAAATGGTACAACACTTGAAGGATGAAATGGAAAGTCTAAGAGAAGATAATGAGTCATTAATCAAAGAATAGGAAAGGATAATGAAGAGGCTTTCTGACAGACAAAATCATAGGCAACGAGATCCTAGTTGAAATTTGGACAACAAAACTAGAAATCATAGGTAGAGGGAAGATAATCTTGAATGAGAAGGACATCAAGAAGGAAATGGGGAAGAATGTGATAATGTCTTTGACTATAAGAATTCAAAGAAACAAAAAACAGAGCTGCAAGGTGAATTCAAGAAAATTAAATCCCCAGTATTCGATGGTGAGCAGGAGGAAGGTGTGGAAGCCTGGCTTATAAATATGAACAAGTATTTCTAGATTTATGAATATAATCATAATATGAAAGCTCGTTTGGAAATTTATCGAATAAAAGTGATGAACAAGAGATAACCCATGAAGAGTTTCAGAGACATTTTAAAGACAGATATTTGACATAACATTTCTATGATGAAAAAGAAAAATAATTTCATGACCTTTGATTAGGAAATAATACAATGGATGAGTTTATTACAAAATTCACCTCCTTGTTGAGATATGTCCCTTACATAATGAATAAAAAGTGAAGGTTCAGATATTTATCAGTAGTTTTTCAGGTTTTATGAAGGAATGACTGGAATTTGATAATCCCAAAAATAATTTATTAGAAAAGCAAGGTTTTGTTATCAACAGATGAAAAAAAAGGGAGATGGAGGCAATAAATTTATGGAAATAAAATGACAGAAACCATCACAGTCAGAAAAATGATACACATCAACAAAATTCAAAGGTCTGTATAGGAATTATTAGAACAAACACACAGGAAAATTACAACAAAAATCTATGTTTCATAGTGAAGGGAGAAACAAAAAATAGTATAACAAGGATGATGAGGTAGAGACAACTGTTAGACCATCACTGCAATGCTCGGGTGGAGGGACCCTATATCCAAGAAGCTTCCACTGTGGGTGAAGTTCCAAGAAGTCTACCCAAAATTAATGCTGCATTACAGGAACAATAGGCAGAGTATCAGTAGACCATGGTGGAATTTGAGGCTAATATTTTTAATCACCCTGTATCTATCTTAATTGATCCCGGAGCAAGTTTAAGTTACGTTAGTCCCAAGATAGTAGACCAATGTCAATTACAGTCAAATAAATTTAAGAAACCATGGCTAGTGCAACTAGCCACTGGGGATAAACGAAGAGTGACTTCAAAAGTCGATAGTTTCCCATTGATATCTGTAGATCAGATCATTAATGTGAATTTGAATGTTTTACCCATAGGATTGTATGATGTTCTAATTGGTATCAATTGGTTGGAAAGCCATTGGTCTTTAGTATATTTTAAAACCAAAATGATCAATTACTTGAATGAAGAAGGTGTTAGATTGGAGGTTCAAGGTGTAAAAGAACCATGAAACTAAGGCTTGTGACTGCATCACAATTAGCCAAATGTATGAGGAAAGGCTGCCAGATTTATGTTGTCGAGGTGGGCTATACCAACCCAAAAGAGAAGATGGCCACTCTAGGAAGTTTTCCTATTGTATAGGAATTCAAGGATGTTTTTCCGGATGATATTCCTAGATTACCTCCTTCGAGGGAAGTGGATTTCACCATTGAAGTCATATCGAGAGATGTGCCTATGTCTACGCCCCCCTACCGTATGAGTATTCTTGAATTGATGAAATTGAAAATGTAATTACAAGAATTGTTGGACAAGAAGTATATTGGGTCGAGCATGTCATGATCAGGGGATCTAGTGTTATTTGTTAGGAATAAGCATGGAAATTTAAGATTATGTATTGACTACAGACAACTAAATAAACTAACTATTAAAAATAAATATCTTTTTCCCCAGATTGACAATTTGTTTGATCAAGTCAAGGGAGGGTCGATATTTTCCAAAAATGATCTAAGGTCAGGATATCATCATATTGGAGTTAAAGAAGAAGACATATATAAAACTACATTTCGGACACGATATGGTCATTATGAATTTGTGGTTTTACCATTTGTCTTAACAAACTCTCCAATAACATTCATGTGTCTTATGAACAACATTGTCCATCCATATTTCGGTCAGTTTGTGCTAATTTTTATACATGATATTTTGGTGTATTCTAAGGATTTGGAGGAACACCAAAAACATTTAAGAATTGTATTGCAAAATTTCTGGGAACATCAACTGTATGTGAAATATAGGAAATGTCATTTATTTAAAGAGAAGATCCAATACTTAGGGCATGTTATTGCTAAAGATGGGATAGCAGTGGACCCGGAGAAAATAAAAACTATAATGGAATGGGAGGTACCTAAAATTATGGTAGATATAAGATCATTTATGGGTCTTACTAGTTAGTATCGATGGTTTATTCAAGGATTTTTGAAGGTAGCTTATTCCATTACTTCTTTATAGAAGAAGGGTAAGGCCTTTAGGTTGACAAGTGAGTGTCAGAAAAGTTTTGACCATCTCAAACACCTTCTTACAACTACCCTTGTTTTAAAAATTGGTGATCTTAAAAAAAAATTCGTTGTTTGTACGGATGCATCTAAGGAGGGGGTGGGAGGAGTTCTCATGCAAGAAGAAAGAGTGGTTGCATATGAATCCAAGAAACTAAAAGAATATGAGCGTAAATACTTAGCATAATATTTGGAATTGGAAGTCGTGATACATGCTTTGAAAATGTGGCAACATTACCTACTTGGAAAGAAATTTGTATTAATGACAGATCACAGTAGTTTAATTAACTATTTAAAACAACCCACTCTAAACACTTGTCAAGCATGTTGGGTAGCCTTTTAGAGAGACTTTTACTTTGAGATAAAGTATTTTAAAGGTAAAGAAAATTGAGTGGCAGATGCATTAAGCAAAAAGATAAATTTTGTATATGAAATTCTATTTTCCAAGACAAAAATTTTTTTTAAAGAACAGATTAAATAAATGACTAAAAAGATCTTGAATACCAGTTCTTATGCTAACAAGCGAAGAATTATGGTAGTAGCAGGAAAAAACTTGGATATAAAGTGAATACCAATGAACTACTAGTATATTGGGACATATTGTATATACGTAATCAGACACACATTAAGCACACAATTTTAGATGAATATCACAGAAGTCCATATGCTACCCACCCAGGCTCTCAGAAAATAATTTCTACCCTGAGGAAAGAATACTTTTGGACAAGAATGAAAAAGGAAGTAGCGGAATACTTGTCAAAGTGCTTGGAAAAGCAGCTAGTGAAGGCTGAGCACCAACATCCAGTAGGATTACTACATCCTCTACCCATTCCTGAATGGAAACGGGAGACTCTAAAGCTGGAATTCATTACCAAATTACCCAAAAATAAGAATCAAAATGACCCAATCATGGTTGTAGTGTATAAACTAGGTAAGTCTACGCATTTTATTCCGGTCCAATCCACATACAAAACAATTCATATTGCAAACATTTGCATGAAATAGATCTTTAGGCTACATGGGATTCCAAAGGTAGTAATCTCTAACAGAGATGTTAAGTTTACGTTAGTCTTTTGGAAAGATTTATTTAAAAAATTGGGTAACGAAATCCGATTTAGTACCACATACCATCCTCAAACTAATGGCTACACTGAGCTAGTAAACTAACTTTTGGAAGATTTGTTGTAGATGTATGTGATGCAGCTCACAGCAAAATGGGAAGATTGCATCCATTTAGTTGAAGTCACCTATAATAATGGGTATCAAGATTATTTAAATATGAGCCACTCTGAAGTATTATATGGGTGTAGATGTAGAACACCCATAAATTTGACCAATCCAAAAGATAAATTAATCCTAGGCCTAAACATCTTAAAGGATATGGAGGAAACACTAAAAAGGGTGAGAGCAAACCTTAAGGTAGGTCAAGATAGGCAGAAATCGTATGCAGATAAGAAGCGAAGTTTCTAGGAGTTTGAAGTGGGAGACGACGTGTATGCGAGAATTAAACCAAAGAAAAGTACTTTCCAATGGGGAAGTTTTTGTAAGGTGTGCCCATGGTTCTGTGGTCTTTTTGAGATCTTAGCACATGTTGGGTCGTTAGTTTGTCAACTATCCTTACACAACCACATACACGTGCACAATGTATTTCATGTATCATTACTAAAAACTATATATATATCTATATATCTATATCTATATCTATATCTATATCTATCTATATATATATATATATATATATATATATATATATATATATATATATGATCCTCGACATATAATTTCTTGGCAAGATGTACATGTAACAACATACAACACATACTACACCTAAAACCTTCCAGATATATATATGTAGGTTCAATAACTTTAGTAACTAAAATTTTCATGTTGTGGGTATAGGTTGAACCAGATGGAGAGTTCCTTGTAGAACCTCTATGGATCGTAGATCAGAGAGAATTACAACTGTAGAACTGACTTATTACCCAAGTTAAAGTTCAATGCAAGCACTTTAGCCCAGAAGAGGTTCCCTGGGAGTATGAGAAACTTGTTAAAGTAATGCACCCCATATTGTTATTGGATTAAGATTATTCAAACATTGAGATAGTGTTTCACTTAAGCGGGGTAAGATGGAACGACCCCTGGTAACTTTTAAATCAGTAATTACTATTTACTATGCCATGAATAATGTGCTCAGACTAGGGCCATGAATGCTAAGATATAGAATAGAATGAAAATAAAATACATGTTTGTTGTTTGCTTATAATTCGGTTTGTTTTTATTGTTATGAAAATCCATGGTTGGAAAATAAATACTACACTAAATCAAACCACATGTACTTGGGCAGTTGTGATGGTTAGTAACCAAAATCTCCTGGGAAATAAAAACACTCAAAAAGAAAGCTAAAAAGGTTGATGAATCTGAGGCAAGAGAGAAGAGGAGAAGGAGAAGATGATTCTTAAGATGGTTGGCGAGTGGAGTCTGGATATCCTAGACTATGTCTGGTGTTGATCAAATAGTCTCAGGAATCTGACAAAAACCCACAAAATAACTCCCTAGGTGAAGCTAGCTTAGGGGGAGGTGCCGTAAGGACTAGCCTCATGGTTGGGTGGAGTATTGCACTTCCCTGTGGCTTGACTTTTGTTTAAGAGAAAGAGGTAAACAAAACTGGAAGTTCTTGTTTGTATTTACTATTGTGTGAACAATATGGAAAGAATATTCTTATTTTTGTGCATTGTTGAGCATGTGAAAGTGTGAACTTGTTTTCTTGTGTATTTATGACAATAAGGTAGTAGAGATATTATTGTCTTCTAGATTTTTAATGCTATCATATAGAGAATCTCTATGTAAAAATTAAGATTATATGTATAAAGTATATTCTTTATTTCAAGTAGAGACTAGATAAATAAAGGAAAACTAAATGTTGAGAATTTGTTGAGATTTAAAGAGATGGTATAATTGAAAATAACAAGAGAAGCTAGAACCATTCAACTATCCTCAGGTATTGGTAAAACCTTAGGAGAGAGACCCTAATTAAGTTATAATGAATAAGAAAAGAACCTTCGCGGGGGTTAGTCACAAGGTCAGGCCACTAGGCAGCCTAGAAACAATCCCTCAAGGAGTCTAGTGCAGTCTCATGCATGAAATTAAGAACTGAGCTTTTGAAAATAGAAAACAACTAAATTAATCAATATTGTTATCATGCAGAGTTAACCATATAAAGGGATTTGTATAAATGGCTCAAAGTTTATGACTATTCTACAAAATTTATGTTCATATACAAATTATAAAACCACTAAGAGATCCCATATTTTCATCATTATAGAAATGGATCCAATATTAAGAATTAATTTAACAACGCAAGTAATAAAAGAAGAATTTTAAATGTAATTAAATAGTGTGAAACTAAAAAACTGTAACGGTTCATAACCATCCCACACATGGAGCAAACGAAGACCATTACCACAAGAAGTGACAACTAAACAAAATGACTGTACTTAACAGTTCTAAAAAAAACGTAACAACATAACATTACAGTAAACCCCTCTCAAGAGTGTCGAGGGTTTCTGTAAAGAATTCACAGTTTAATAAAACCCCTCTCAAGAGTGTCGAGGGTTTCTGTAAAGAATTCATAGTTTAATAAGTTAAGAAGGCCAATTGATACAATCAATAACTAGAAAAACCCCAACTCCGGTATTGTTCGGAGAATTCTAGCAGAGTCGCATGCAAGTCTACACACATGAATATCAAGAAAGAACCTCATCAAAACCCTGACAATGGGTTGAAACCTGTACAAGCGAGCCCACTGGGCAAAAGATCTTACTTGCACATGAAGCATTTATTATTAACCACTAATAAAGAATCTCTCATCCTTAGCAAAAAGAAGATGCTTACCCGTGGAGGAATGGTAGTCACTTGGACATTTTGTTCCATGTTCATGAGTACCATGAAAACATTAGAACCCTTTCGAAGCACTGTAGAGACCACAATCCTTGGAAGACCGAAAAGCTTATGAGAGGCTATACACTTACCTGCATGGAGAAGCGATGAATCTTGCAGCCACCTGGAGAAATTTTTTTATATCAAACCAAATGCACCATTGCCATCGAAAAATGGAATCCTAGGCATGAAAACCAAACCATCAGTGTGTTACAGTAACTTCAAAGACCAGAATATACCGTGAAAACTCTAACACATATGCAAGAATGACCTTGCCAATTAAGAGTCAAAATAAAAGGCAGGTGGGTTCAACCCAATTGCACACGTGCATCGATGAAGGACGCCATAGCTCACAAAAGTTCAAACCCTAGGGTTTCACGCTTCATTGTGCTAGAGGCAACGATACCAAAACTAAACAGAGAAAATGACACATGAACCCAGGGGTTCATCCCAAGTTAGTTACTCGATCACCTGATTGGCTCCCTCCTAGCCGTCCGATCCAACAACCCCATAAGAACTATAGATGGGTATGCTGATCCCAAGAATTAGTTTACAAGTGGATGGGGCTAGCAGAACATCTATATGCCTCTATGCGGTGATAACAATCCAAGCATGAAATAGGGGAGGGTGTTGTTAGAGCTCCATGAAACTCTCCTAGGTTGTATATCAGAGATGGCTAGTAACATATACTTTTGAGTGTTGTTACAGGAATTACTAGAAGGGATGATGGTTTAGTTCAAGATAGATAACCACTTCAACTCTGTTTGCACTCTGACATGCATGGAAACCCTTAGCCTACAAGGCTTTATACCACCATTGTTCAATAGTTGCAGATTAAGTGAATTAATGGAGAATACTAACCACACTAGCAGATGCATACATAACATATGATGGCCAGCTATAGCCAGTAAAAGAAGCTTACAGATCTAATCTATCAATGTAGAGACAAGATGACAGTTGTCTGGCGTTAGATACAGAAGAAACATGGATGACTTATTCAAATGCAAACCCAATTTACCAATGCTAAGATAAGATGATAGTTATCAGGCATTAGACATATGGAGAACATGAATGAGCCAAACCAGGTGCAAGTTTAGAATAGAAGGGAAATGGACATTGAACATGTAACAGCAAAAGAAGCTTGTATTACTGAAAATGAAGATGAGAGGTTGCAAGGAAAAGAGTAACTACAGTCTCCAGAACTTGAACCACACAACAATCACCAACACTGATTACATCTTGCTTTCGGCTATTTGTAGTTTATTTTTATAGTGATCCTTAGCCGTTTAGGGCAGGAGATGTCTTCATCGACCACCTACTGGCATTAACTATTTGATTTCGTTTTAGGATGCAATTTCATTCCATCACAAAAACATTTAATCAATTCCGGTATTGTGTTGTCCTGTTGGGTGGTTGGCTTAATTGTGGTAGTGGAGCTCCATGACTGCTTAATTCTGTTTACTAGATCATGATGTGTCCTTCTTCCTTCGGCCATGCTTTTTGTTAATTTGGTTCAGCGGTGTGACTGTCATTAGACTGGTAGAGTCAACCATCTTCTTCCTCAGATAACAGATAGGGAGTGGAGTATGGAGTGCATGGGTGGATGGACTTGCGAGATCGAATGGACAGAGATGGCAGCAGAGAAGGAAGGATGATCAGGAGTGGTCCTAATCGAGGGTCGTTGGATCATAAGGAATACACAATGGAGATCATGCGTAGGAGGCCTGCAGCCGTGGCGGGAGCAGAACTTATCCGGGCCACTAAATCTCCAGTGAGTGGATCTGACAGTTATCGGGCGGTGGAGATGTGCGGATGATAACGCCCAGGGGCGGTTTGGTTTGGGCGGTTATGGTTTTTATCGGAAGGGAATCGGGTAGTAAGTGGTAAATGGTGGAGTCGACTTGATTCCATTCAGCGGATGACACGTTGTAGCGGAGGGGAGAGAAAAACCGCCCTCATCGGACGGGTACTTTGTGCGCTAGTTGCTCATGCGATATGAGGGAGAGCCATTAGATCTGGCATGGGTGATCTAATGGCAGGGAGAGATTGAGCATGTTTTCATGATCGAGTGAAATGCAGGCCATCAGATCAATGGGGAAAGATCGACGGCGGGGAACGCGGAGGTGCGAGGTGTCTTTGAGAAAAGTGCAGATGGCGCGCATAATGGTGGAAAAGTAAGGTTTTTTGGGTTAATTTATTTAGGCTTAAGGCGAAAAGAGGGTCTTGTGGGGATGAGAGGGTTGGGTTAGGAAATGAGTGGAAGGGAAGGTAAGTGGAAGGGTGAGGGAAATGGGGGTGATGGCCCGTGTGGGGCCCTATCCGGGACATCAAAGCAGGTCATCTCCCTCCTTTAGCCTCCAACATGGCAGCACTGCACTTCAGAGCTAGCATTAGCTCCTTATAGGGATGAAAGCCTCCTTGTGAGGTTTCAAGAACCGTAGACCACTAGCTTTCCAGTAAAATTAAAATCAAATCTTCCTCCTAGTGTTCCATTGGGCATGGAGTCTATTTAGCATGAAATAAAAACTTGAAGACTACATATTTACAATACCAAGGCTTGAAAACCCTAACCGAAATAAATTAAGAAGAACAACCCATTGAATGGGCCATCAAAAACATATCCTCCTTCCTTTGATACATTCCTCTTGAGAAATCAGTCACCAAACTGAAAGTTGACCCTTTTTACCTTTCTATGAAAGGTTTCTTTCTCTTGGTCAATGTGTAGATCATCCAATTCATCAAAGACTTGCAAAAGCCTAATGATTTGATCCTCTACTTTGAAAACTTTCCAGCATTTGACATTATCAGGTAGAGATGGTCTATATTTCACCTCATTTCTGTATGACATTAGCCTTGGATGTTTTGCTTGGAAGGTTTTGTACACCTACTGAATGATAAATTCTGCTTCATACTCTGTTGTGTCATTTGTGGCTTGAAAAGTTAATATAAAAGATGAATCAATGTATTCTTGTGTGGGGGACACAAGGACTTCACCTACTCCTGTAGCTTCCTTAGAGCAAGCCCCTTCAAATAACATGTCCCAAATCTGTGGGCCTTCCTCCTTTGTGATCTGGCAAACTGGTTTTTTAAGTTGCATAGAAGCCAACTGATAAGGCTTGGTAATGTCAGGACCGAGCTTATCTATGACAGCCTTGGGCATTGAATCATGGCTGGCACCTGTGTCCAGCAGACCATTATGAAGGATTTTATCATGAATAGACAGAGGAACATAGAATGATGGGGGGTTGTCTTCACAATTTTCGATCACTGGGCTGAGAATAACAGTTGGTTGATCATTTTGCAAATTCACATAGTCATTGGAAGCTTGGATGGTTTTAGGCTCAAGATCCTCAAGGATAGATTTCTTGAAGGACTCATTCTTCACTGGTTCAATCAGGGACATAGGTATTCTTGGCTTCTGGATTTCTGATTGAAAGCTGAAAGAAGAAGGGGACTTGTCAAGGCCTCTTACCTCTATGGCTGGAGCTTTGAGGATGATAGGATCAACTGTTGGTTGCTCCTGCTTATTAGCTTGTTGTTCTGCAGGGACAACAACTTTATGAACAGGAGCTTCTTTGACATTATTCATCGTAGACCTCAGATTATATCTTTGCTGATCTTCAGCTTGTAGAACAGCATCACCGTCCCACTCTTGGCTGATCTGGTCATTGAATAATGACTTCTCATAGGCAGCTTTGGTTAAAAAAGGGGCACTTCCTTTGTCTTCCATACAATGGATCTCATCATCTTCATCAAACTACTCCTCTTCCATGACTACATTCTGGAAAGGGGTCTTCACCCTTTGGTCTTCATTGGCATCTTTGCTCCATTGCATAATCTGCAACTACAGATTGGCTCTTCTATATGGATTCAGATTTCTAGGAGCAAAGGTATTAGGAACTCTTCCCTTCCTAAGTTGTTGCTTAACCTTTAATTTGGATATTTCAGAGGCTAGTGACTCTATCATCTTGGTCATTTTATCTATCTTGGGGTCTAAATATGAGGAAAGTTCACCCCTCTGTCTCCTTCGGTCAACATGTCCCTTGAGTTTCTCTGCAACCATGATGTTGGATTCTACCTCCAAGGCTGCATCCTACATTTCAGCCAAAGAAGCACATCTTCTCTCCCTCAATAGTAGGCAGAAGTCAAAATCGAAGGCATTGGCATAGGTGAGCTTAGCAGAGGTAGGGGTGGGTTTCACTTTAGCTAGTATCTTGCTATACATGTGGTTAAACCTTTTATTGAAATCAGAAAGTGACTCCCCATTTTCCCTTTTCAGGTTCCCAAACTCTGTATGATAGTAGAGCAGATCTTTCTTATCCCCCCAATGCCAATATCTATTATGGATCTAGGGGTCAGTTCTCTAAACCATTTTCTGGCCTCTCCATCGAGGCTTTGGACAAATACTCTCATCCACACATCATCTTCACTAATGTCTAGATTATCAGCATAGCTATAAAAGGACTCAAGATGTTCTTCAACTGTAACCCCTTCAGTCCCAGTGAACTTAGGCATGTATTTTTGATATTCTCTAGTAGGCATTGCATTCAAAGGAGTGGGTAGTACTAGAGGTCCATACCTAGCAGCTATGATTCTTTCCATTTTGGTGAGTGCTTGTGGACCTACCATGGCTGTGGTGGATTGAAGAGTATTGGCAGTCTGAACAATAGAAAGCTGAGGGGTGATTGACAGGACTAAAGGAATATGAGGGATAGGAGGTGAGATTTCCTTGGGGCTTAAAGCAAGAGGAGAACCTAAAGAATAAGGAGCTTTATGAACCTCTGAAAGTATTTCTTCACTGCTAGAGTTAGAGGCTATACTCTCAACATGTATTCAATCTATTACAAGCCTTTCTTTCAAAGATATAGGGGATTGTTTAGGTTTACCTGATCCTGATGCTCCTTTCTGTGATATCTTTCTTCATTTGATGATCTTTTCAGGCTTAGGTACTGGGTCAGCTAGAGATCTCCAAATATTTCTCCAAGTATGCCTCACAAACTAAGCCAAAGCTATGATGTGGAGTTGTCAAGAGGTTCATCCTCTAGTAGAGTCGCCAGATAGATGATTACAACCAAAAATTTGTCCAGACTTTGTCTATCATCAAAGTTGGATCTGTGTCGTCTCCCAGGGAAGCTAAGCTTCAGTCTCCTCTCCCCGGTAACAACGCCAATTATGTTAGAGCTCTAGGAAACTCTCCTAGGTTGTATATCGGAGATGCCTAGTAACATATACTTTTGAGTGTTGTTACGGGAATTATTGGAAGGGATGATGGTTTAGTTCAAGCCAGATAACCACTTCAACTTTGTTTGCACTCCAGACATGCATGAACACCCTCAGCCTACAAGGCTTTAGAGCACCATTGTTCAATAGTTGCAGATTAAGTGAATGAATGGAGAATACTAACCACACCAGCAGATGCATACATAACATATCATGGCCAATTGCAGCCAGTAAAAGAAGCTTACAGATCTAATCTATCAATGCAGATACAAGATGACAATTGTCTGGCATTAGATACAGAAGAAACATGGATGACTTATTCAAATGCAAACCCAATTTACCAATGCTAAGATAAGATGACAGTTATCATGCATTAGACATATGGAGAACATGAATGAGCCAAACCAGGTGCAAGTTTAGAATACAAGGGAAATGGGCATTGAACATGTAACAACAAAAGAATCTTGTCTTACTGAAAATGAAGATAAGGCGTTGCAAGGAAAAGAGTATCTACAGTCCCCAGAAGTTGAACCACACAACAATCACCAACCCTGATTACATCTTTCTTTTGGTTATTTATAGTTTATTTTTATAGTGATCCTTAGCCGTTTAGGGCAGGAGATGTCTTGATCAACCACCTACTGGCATTAACTGTCTGATTGCGTTTCACGACACAATTTCATTCCATCACAAAAACATTTAATCAATTCGAGTACTGTGTTGTCCTGTTGGGTGGTTGGCCTAATTGTGGCAGTGGAGCTCCATGACTGCTTAATTTTGTTTGCTAGATCATGTTGTGTCCTTCTTCCTTCGGCCATGCTTTTTGTTAATTCGGTTCAGTGTTCTGACTGTCATCAAACTGATAAAGTCGGCCACCTTCTTCTTCAGATAACAGATAGGGAGTGGAGTATGGAGTGCATGGGTGGATAGACGTGCGAGATCAGATGGACAAAGATGGCGGTAGAGAAGGAAGGACGATCGGGAGCGGTCCTGATTGAGGGACGTTGGATTGCAGGGAATACATGATGGAAATCATGCGCAGGAGGCCTGCGGCCATGGCAGGAGCAGAACTTATCTGGGCCACTAGATCTCGGGTGAGCGGATCTGATGGTTACCGAGCGGTGGAGATGCACAAATGATAACGCCCAGGGTGGTTTGGTTTGGGCAGTTATGGTTTTTATCGGAAGGGCATCAGGCGATAAGTGGTAAATGGTGGAGTCCGCCCGATTCCATTCAGTGGATGACACGTTGCAGCGGAGGAGAGAGAAAAACTACCATCATCGAGCGGGTACTTTGCGCGCTAGTTGTTCGTGCGATATGAGTGATAGCCGTTAGATTTGGAGGGGGTGATCTAACGACGGGGAAAGATCGAGCACGTTTCAGTGATCGGGTGAAATGCGGGCCGTCAGATCGGTGGGGAAAGATCAACGACAGAGGACGTGGAGGTACAGGGTGTCCTCATGAAAAGTGTGGATGGTACGCATAATGGTGGAAAAGTAAGGTTTTTTAGGTTTTTGGGTTAATTCATTTAGGCTTAAGGAAAAAAGAGGGTCTTGTGGGGATCAGAGGGTTGGGTTAGGAAATGAGCGAAAAGAAAGGTAAGTGGAAGGGTGAGGGAAATGGGGGTGATGGCCCATGTGGGGCCCTATCTGAGACATCGAAATAGGTCATCTCCCTCCTTTAGCCTCCAACATGGCAATACTGCACTTCAAAGCTAACCAATGTATTCAACTTATCATTGTTATCCATGTATTAAAAATTGTTCATGTACAATGTTAATACAAAAAACCATTGTGATATGGGTAAACATATGTGTGATCTAACAAGTAATAACGGTATTTACCATAATAACCTTATTATATAACCGTAGTGTAATATCTCTTTTTCATTTAATTATTTCATATGTATATTAACACTTCGTCGAAAATATTTGGTTAGTGGATAGGTTACTTACAAATCTAAAATGTTTAGATTGTGCATACATAATTGGATAAAATAAATACAATCCAAATCAAAGGAAAGAATTAATAACATCCCAAATTTTACATGAAGTTCTACGTGACCGAGCAAGTAATAGCACTTCCCTGGAGTTTCCCACAACCTCACATAAAGATTTCATCGTCCTAACTCATGTTTGCCTTACGCAGAAAATTGTAATTCAAGTCAAGTGCGTGGAATTTAAGCCCTTCATTTTATATCGGTGGTTTTTGGTTGGTCTACGGGGCTTGAGAAGAGAAAAATAGGCCATGGTAATAGTTAGAGTAAATAGAGGTTAGGGTAAGAGTTATAATAAATATATTGAAAGATATTTTATTAGTTAATCATAGAATTGATGTTGTAATGTCTTCTTTTGTGTTGGTTTTTTTTAATAAAATAAATAATTAAAATAAAAATTTTGGGTTCTAAATTTTTATAATTCATAAATTTGTATATAATATTATATATATATATATATATATATATATATATATATTATTTTTTTATATTTATTTTAATTTGGATTTGTAAAGAAAATAGAGATCAAATTTTTTAAGATGCAAATTTCTTTAAAACTAAAACTAAATTTATTTTATTCTTTAAATATTATATTATTTTACATTAGACAAAATAAAAAGACAATAAATTTATGATTTAAATTAGGTATTTTTTTTAAATAAATCTATTTTGTTCTTTAAATATTATATTATTTTATGTTGCACAAAATGGAAAGACTGTAAATTTATGATTTCGATTTGGACGATCTATTAGCATAGACCCTCATCCACAAAATACATAAAATTACAATAAAATATCCATAAAATATAAAATAAAGTATCAATAATATATAAAATAGAGTAAGAAGTTTTATGTTGTAGACCCTATGTAAATTATTCAAAACCTCCTTTATTTCTTGGATTACTGTCGGCTTCATTTCAGTCGAAAATATGCCGAATTTATGGCCACATGGAAGCTGTCCATTTTTGCTTTGTCTGCTGTCTACTGAACAGATATAATTGTTTATAGTGGATGTGCTGTTCTTTTCCACTCGTCTACCTTAGGGTGGTTGTCCTTGTAAGATCTTTGATTCTGCTCGTGGGGAATCACGAAATATGTGGCTAGGTTTCTTCGGCTCAAGAATTTTGTCATCAATTCCTAATTTAGCGGAAAGGTTGATCGGAAATTGTACAGCATGTGCAACCGCGGGCTTTCTAAATTGACGTATCTCTATTTGTATTATTTAAATTTAATTCATGATAGACCAATAGAAATTTCTATAAATTGTTTTATATTTAAAGTATAGTGTATAAATTGACATATTTTTAGTTTTATTATTAATCTCTAAATGCTTTAGTGGTCATGCAAGTTGTATTTGGTTGATTTTTTATTTTGATGTGTTTTTGCAATTTTAAATAATGTTTCGAGAAAATGTTTAATTTTTGTATTTTTGCATAAATTCAAAAATAATTTATTGAATTTTCAGTAAATGTTATTTTTTATTTTCTATTGGTTGAAAACGTTTTAATGGGATATTATTCCTCAATTAGAGAGCGTTTTATTTTCATTTCTTTCAAATTTCTAACAGTTTAATTTGAAATTAAAATAAAAGTAAGTTTGTAAGTAGTCATTCCATTGGTGAGTCTTGTGACACTGCCACAACTATGATGTGATCGTAGTTGATGTTGTTGCAGGACATTGTTACGTTAGTTCTTTGTTCAATTGTTATGTTAGTTTGTTACGTTAGTTCTTTGTTCAATGATTCGAGAATTGATGTGGTTGTTTTCATAGACTCGAGAGGAAGGGAGGTGGCTACACAAATGTTGAATTAATATTATTTTGTTTCCTTGTGTGGGGGACACACTATGTGCAAAAGGGTTGGGTTTTTTGCATAGTGAGCGTTGTGATACTTATAAACAATGTGGTAATTGGGACGATTTTGTTGTGTGAAATGTTTGTTGTCCGGGGGTGGAGTATCTTTGGGAGAACTGGGGTATTTTACATAGAGGAAAGTGTTAAATAAACATTGTAACAAATATGTAGAAGGCCTTGTCTTCTTTAATTATTATTTATGAACTTTTTTCGCAACTATGGAAGTGGTTGTGCAAAGCCAGTTATTGATGTTGTTGTAGGAAACTGTTACGTTAATGCTTTGTTCAATGATTCGAAAATTCATGTTGTTACAGGATGTTTGTATAGGCCTCAAAGGGGAGAGGAGGGTCGGGTTGAACAAATGTCGAATTAATATTATTATGTTTGCTTGTGTGGAGTACAAAGCATGTGAAGGAGAGTTGAGGTACATTGCATAGTGAACATTGGCGTCATTGTGTGAAATGTTTACTATGCGGATGATGGAATATGTGCAGGTGAATAAGGGCATTTTGCATAGATGAGGGAGCTAAAATTTATATTTTCAATCCCTGTGAAGAAAAAAATGTTTTATGATAAAACGAATGTGTAGAAGACATTATTTTTTTAATTATTATTTAGGAACATTTTGCAGAAGTACGAAAGTAGTTGTATAGAGGTAGTTGTGCAAAGCTAGCTGCTCGGAGGTATGATATACAACGTTTCGAATGCCAACGATGTACAAAGTTTTTTTAATTATTATCTAGGAACATTTTGCAGAAGTACGAAAGTAGTTGTAAAAAGGTAGTTGTGCAAAGTTAGCTGCTCGGAGGTATGACGTACAAAGTTTCGAGTGCATAAGTAGTTGTGTGGAGGTTATTGTGTGTGTGCAGATGTTATATGAAATTTTTGTGCAAATTTTACCAAGATAATAAATATACAAATCTCGTTTTTAATTATCATTTAGGGATGTATTTTATAACGTAAAATCATTAGTTAATATCAATTTCAAATGTTAATGGCTGAGGAAATTATTAACTGCAGAAGTAGTTGCACGGACAAAGTTGTGCAGAGATGGTTGTACATGTGCAGAGGTTATGTGGAGAACAAATGCATGTGCATAATCTGTGCAAAATGTGAGAAGTGCATAGGGGTCTTTTAACTATAATCCATTTTGATATTAGTTTTATTATTAATAGATTCTGCAAGCAGTGATCCATAAACCTACGTTATACGTATGTAATATTGTGTTATCTTCTACTGTCGTTACGCTGGAAATCCAAGGTCACGAGTGTTACACAAAAATATCATCACCATGACTATTTGCAGTCAGTATGGGTCTATCATCACTTGTGCTGTCCTCCTAAGCAAGTCTCAGACCTCAGCTCTTCAAGTCAAGCTTTGAAAATGAGAGAAAGACATTGAAAATCAACAAAGCTCTGGTTCTGCACTTTCTCTCACTATTGCCTACGGTCCCACACCCCCTGTTAACATTACCTGCGGACCTGACCACTCTGTCCCTAAAGGAGTGGGTGCGGACCCCTGTGAAAGTCAAAAAGGCGCAAGTTTATTATAAAAAACTCACTTTCGGTTAATTCTAGATGATTCTAGAAGGAATTTTGACATGGATTGTTTGCTCTGAGGTGGTTCATGCATCCCAAAAGAGAAGGAGCTAATCCCTTGATGAGAGGAGCTATCACTTTGAAGGAGGGCTTTATCCCTTTGAAGGAGGACCTAGTAACTTCCCTCCATTGCACTATAAATTAAGGCATTGGGCTGGTTGCTAAGGAGGTTAGAAGCTGAACATTTTTGAGGGTAAATGCTGGTGGAATTGAGACTTCCTAGTTAAGCTTGAGAGGAGAGATCACATACCTTTTTAGCTTCATTGGGAAGAGAGTGAAACTTGTCAAAGTAGAGGAGACTTCTTGTTGGACCCTAGGAGGAGCTTGTACAACATCAATGCACAGGTTGTAAAGTTCTTCTTGATTTGAATTAATACAAGCAGATTCATTTTTCTCAACAAATTGTCTTATGTAATTTGTTTCATGAATTCCTTGATCATCATGATAAGTATGCTTTACGATATTGGCTTTTCAGGTGCTATTTAATTTGTTTGCTTGTTTGTGTTTGCAGATTCGCAACAAGGGAGCTCATTTGGATCAAAGGAGTGAGGCTTCCACAAATTTGCATTGGACCCAAGGTAGGTCTAAAACACTTGTTTGCCTTTGTTTATAATTGAATATTTAGAGAAAGATAGTTTTTGATTGGCTTGCTTGTCACTAGATATCGTTAGATTCTAGGAAGGTCTATCTTGCCCGCAAGATCGACTCATTCCGTGTGACAACGAGCGAGCATCAATCCCATTCTACAACGTAGTGGCAGGCCACTAGGCTAGGGGATTGGCTCCGTGGATGGTGCAGGGTGGAATCAATGAAACCTTGAAAGTTTTTTTTTGTATAATCAATTATGTTGTTTGGAAGTTGCGTGTGCGGAGAATAGATGCTCTCTCCCTAAGATATATGGGACCCACATTTATTAATATCCATTTCAAATGTCAATGATTCACAGAAGGGCATTGTTGAGTCTGAAAGTGGTTGTGCGTATGGACTGTGTTGTTCGGAGGTAGCGTGTGCAGAGAAAAAATGCCTCCAACCCATGATATCTGGGGCTCATGTTTATTAATATTAGTTTCAAAGGGTGTTGTCAATTCCAGAGGTGGTTGTGCATAAAAGCATTAGTATTTCATTTCACACGTGTGCATTTGTGTTATGTTGAAAGTGTACAAAAATTAGTTGGTGAATTGAATGCTGAGACGTCAAAATGTATTTATCTGTAGCTATATTTTCTATTAATCAAAGGGCAAACATTATAACAATGAAAAATCAGGATGGTAAATAGTCGTAGGTGGTGATTTCTAGGGATACAAGACTGTAAATATTTGAAATAAAAAATATAGTGAGGGAAAAAACGTGATTTTCAGTGTTAGAGAAAATAGTGGAGAATGTAATGTTTTGTCTTTGCAAATTGTGTTTAAGAGCTTGGATTATGGTCCAAGCTTTTATTCCATTACATTTTTTTTTATCTACAAATTTGTGCTTGGATGATAGCAGTAGTTCATATATACAAAAGCTATACAATACTACAAGCATCTAAACTAATTTATCTTTCTCTATTTCTTGTTCACATTTGGCAATACTGCAAGATTTTGGTTTGCCAAGATTTTCTCTTTAATACTTTGCAATACTTTAGAAGGTATGGTTTGTTCTATAATATTCTGCAATTTTTCTGTGCAATGCAGCAAAAAAAGAGTTTATCAAGTTATTTGTAAATCAAATTTGGTATGGTTTTACATAGTGGGGATTAATTGTGAATTCTATTCGTCGTATAAGGTAACTTTACTATTTTGTGGCTATTATTGATAGTTCTACAAAAACTTTTTTACAGAGTAGTGGGGAGAAGTTGTCAAGTCACTTAGTCATAGAAGGTAACTTTACTTTTCTGTAGCTACTATTAATAGTTTTACGAGTTTTAATTTTCACTAATTAAATTATTTTCATGTTCACAAAAATCAAAGAGTTTAAAATTAAATATGTCGATGTGGAATAATATTTTCTCTGTATCATAAATATGTGTCAAATTTTGCGAGAAATAGTTGTGTGAGGATATTTGTAAATCAAAGTTTGTTTGGTTTTACAAAGTAGTGAGGGCAGTTTTCAATTTGATTCATCCCAGAGAGTAGTGAAATACATGTTGGCATAATATATATTTATGACTTTCATTGTGCACTTTACTATTCCTAGCTATAATTGATGGCATTCTCTACAAAAGCTGCAATTCTACCTGGATAACAAAATTTCCTACGGGACCCGACAATTTTTTTTTTAAGAAATCAAATCATGCGAGTGTTTCATTTTTTTTATTATTATTTTTTTTAATGGTGGATGCTTATTCAACACCATCATGAATCTCTGGGGCAACAAAAATTTTGAAACTTGACAACTTTCGAGGCAAAATTCTGTTCTCGTAAAACTGGAAAAATAAAGGGAATTCAAACATGTTTTTAAAAAAAATGGCATTGATTTTTTGTAATTCGAGGTCAGAGTTGTCAATAACTAGGATCTTGGTGTCAATTAGGTGTAAACAAAAGAAAACAAAATATCGAAAAAAAAAGAAAAACAAAATGATTTGGAGTAATTTTTTACAATATTGGAAAATTTCGTGATGTGGTTTTTGATGATGCTAAATCCATTTCCACTATTACCAGAAACTTTTCAAACACTTGTGTCATTAGGTTTTTACTAAACAAACAAAAAAACAAGCCAATGCTTTTTGGTTGTGTGGACGAACTTACCGGTTCAATAGACAATGTCTATTATTGCATATCGTAAATTTATGTTTCGTATTCCATGCATATAAATGATCTTGAAGCGCCAGCAAGGTACAATGTAAATGTAGAGGATGCTTTTGGAATCTCAAAAGAAATCCTATTACTATCCGTGAAACTTGACTTTTCTATCTTTAATTGTTATTTATTGAGAGCATTTTGTGTAAAGTTTTTTCACACGAGTAATAGTAATATTTAGTGTTTGTGAAGAAAATGAAGAATTTTAAAGTGAAATGAGATTTGAATAAGTTATTCATTGACAAATACCCTCCCCCCCCCCCTCACGAATGAAAAATGGGTAACAGGTGAGGAAAATAAGTTATTTGTAATGATATAGTTAACTCACTTGCTGAGACTAATGATAACTTTGGCTAGTTGATAACTTATAAGCAATATGTGAATTTTTCAATGAAAGAGAAAATAGGTGACAACATTTGGGGTAGTGGATTAGTGAATGTTGGGTGCGTTCCGAAGGTCTTTGATTTCAGAAAAATTGTTTATCTTTGTCAAATAATTTTTATTTTAGAAAGAGGGAAATTAAGATGGGAGCGATAAAGATTTCTCTAAATCCAAATGTATTCATATTGTTATTCAAGTTACCAGAACCGAATAAGCATTTAGAATTGTCTGTTATGGATATTTTATTAGAGGAAGAAGGGTGCGAAATTGACATTGTGTGGTAATTCATTTGTGCAAGTTCTGAGGTTCTTTATGATCTTTCTCTTGTAGATATGTTTTTTTTAGGCAACTGTTTAGGGATTTCTATTCGCTCTTTTCCCATGTAGTTGGGTTAGAAAGTACATCACATGTCTTGAAATGCATTTTCTATGTGCTTGTTGAGACATAAAAAAATAAGTGTATGTTTGATTGGGCTTATGTCAATTCAAATGAATTATTCGCTTAGTTACATAGATTTCCCATGAACAATGGGTTATTTATGATGTCATATCTGATAACACTCTTCACATCAAGGCATGTTTTTGACGACTTTCCATGTAATCCTATATTCAATTTTCATGTAATAAAAGTTAATAAAGGAAAAATAATACCTAGGTCAAGGGACACTTATTCTGAAGCTGAATTTCGGGAAAAATATCCTAGTGGGCATCACTTTTTGTGTTTATGACTAAGGGAAATTGGCAAAGGAAATGGAAAAGAATTTGAAAAGGAAAATACTCTTTATTGACACTTTATTTATGAAAATAAAGAAAATTAAGGGAAAAGGGAGGTGAAAGGTCATAGGTTGCATGTGAGGAGGAAATTGAAGGAAAATTAAGGAAAGTGAATAAATTAGATGCATCAATTATAAAAAGACATTAGAGCATCAATTTGTAGCTTTTTGTTAGTTCCGTTTTGGAATTAATCTTAGAGAGGGAAAAAGCGCAGAAAGAAAGCAAGCAAGCAAATGAAGGACAAGGAAAGCAAAGGAAGGAAAAGGAAAGAAAATAAAAACAAGGACCAAGTAAGGAAATGTTGGAACAAGTAGATTCAACAGGAATAATTACAGGTACTAGATTGCATGTATGGTTTCCTAGCTGGTTTTGGCATGCATGGCATATGTATGTGTGTATTTTGATTTCTTTGTTGTTGGTGGCATGGATTTTTCTGGGTATTTGACAGTGGTTTCATACTCACCTTTCCATTTCTCGATAAACATGGTGTGATGGGATTCTTTCTCATTTGAGTTATGGATTTCCGAAAGATTTTGGATCCAGGTGAGGTGGTCTCAGGAAAATCCGAAGGGTTTGGGGGTGGAGATAGTTTTCTCTAAGAATCCCTCAAGAGGTAGGTGGAGACAGGAAAATTCCTCAAGGGATGGTGAAACGATTCTAAGGCATCCAAGCCTATTTTGGTTTTGTGATCTCGAGACTGGTTTAGGTGAGATTATGGTATGGTGTGGGTGGAGGTGGTTTAACCTCGGGATTCCCTTAGTTGTTTATTGATGGTTTTATCCCATGAGATCCCACATTCATGCTTGGAATATGGCACGGGGGTGATTGGATGAAAGAAATATTTGTTTCAGCCCAATCTATGGTGGGGTGGTACGTGAAGTCCCTGACTTGGTTGAATTTTTCATATGGTTAATAAGAGTTAATTTTCTCTTGCTTTTGATGATTAAATGTACTTTTTAATACGTGGATTTAATGGTTTTCCTCTCATTGTTATTTCTCTGGTTATATGTTGGTTATAATCATGGTTAATTGACAGATCTAAGAATGGCTCTTAACACATTTCTATTAATTAATGTCTTGATAATTAATGCAAGGCCTAATTGTTGTTATGACAACTATTGTGAAAAGGTGTTGTTCCTTATTGTTTATTATTAGATAAGTTTTTAGATCAGTATGTTGAGATTTGAATTCATGACATGTTTCTATAGGGATTAATGCACAGGTGGTTGTGTCTGGAATACCCTCAAGGATCATCCTGTGATCCGAGGCAGACCATTAATATTAACTTCAGTTGACACAAAGAAGCATATACATATCTATATCAATGCATGATATTCAAAGTAGAAAATGAGAGATTACCTCAGATCTTGATGCAGTCTTGCTGGAGAACCCAATGTAGCAAAGTGGAAGACCCCTTTGCTAGCTCCTAGATCAACACCTGCATATAAACAAGATGGAGAGTAATACTACAACATATGAACTCTGATAATCAAAACATTAATACATAAAGATATGAAAACAACAAGCATCTAAGCTAGCTACTCATAAGAAATGGTATTAGATCAACATGTAGACAATCACAACATTGGCACCATTGAGTAAGCAACACAACAACAAGTCTATATTATTATATAGGAAAGAATGATTACAACCATCTAGTGAATCAAGCTTCCCTTAATCCTCTAGCTCCTTTCTCTCTGTCTTCTTAACCTATTGGTAGAAAAGAACTATATCTCATACAAAGTTTCGAAAATTAGTTGACAATTGTTCAACCTATTTTGCAATGCCCAAGCCTCTAATATATATACGATGATATGCTTATCCTTGCCAATTCTCTCACGATTTCCTTTTGGCAAAAGCTAGAATTTTTCCTTGCTTTATTGCTCTTTCTCCTTCCATTAAACTCGGTTAGGAATGGCAATATCCTTAGACAGGTCGAAGGTAGATGTTTCCCGCTTTTCGTGCTGAAATTTGAGTGAAAACTTGAAAACAAGTCAATCAACCTGCTCATTGACCTCTGGAATCTCATAAAACTTGTGTAACATTGTCCCTCGAGTAAAGCAGTAATTTACCCTAGGGACTAACACCCCTGGATCATGCATAAGGAGTGTGCTAACTCTTCTTTCTATTTCCTTGGGAGCATTACCTTGGCACACAGGCCTGTGAACTAGGTCATGTCTTGAACCAGTCTATCTTTGTCCTCTAAGCTGATGAGGAGGTCATTTTTCTATATAACACATGTAGGTTACATGTTTTCCATGTGTTTTACGGAATGTTCATCCCAGTTGGGAGAGTTCAGGTCAAGTCCTAGTGCAAGTTTTGGTCCATAAGCTTTATTTCTACAACATTTTTCATCTTTGGAAGTTTCACTAAGTTCTCAGGAGAGGCCCGAGTCCTGATCTTGAAAAAGTGGCTCAGAATTCAAGTTCGCAAGTTTTATAGGCCATTTTGTCATATCTGATAAGTGAGCCTCCTAATGGGATCAATCAACATCATATTCCCCCTTGTCACCATCTTGCACAAAGCCTTATGCATGTACCTTTCATTTCCCAGAGTTTCATCCCTGAACTCCTTCATTTGAGCCAGTTTGAGGACCAACGCTCCCTATAGCTCTACTGGGGTGCATTCACCAACAGATTGCTTCGTTGTGGCTTGTGTTAGTCACCAGTAGGTTTCTACCCTTTGCACATGTGTTGGTTCTAGAGATATTGGAGAATTATTGGGATTTGGAAAGATTCCCCTTCTAGCAGTTTCCAAAAGTTTTTACAACTATTTACCTTGGATAAAACATTCAGAACCTATCCTTCCCTACCCTGGAGTTTTCACCGCTTATCATTTGATCCTATCCCTCCATCAGAGGTGGATCTCTTAGCTTATATTGGTAATTAGATAACAACTCTGAAATTACCACATCAAAGCCTTATTCCCCCATGGAGACAGTTTTGTCTAGGAAACCCTCAACACATGGGTGGAGACAGGAAAATTCCTCAATGGATGGTGAAGGAGTTATGAGGCATTCAAGCTCATTTTTGTTTTGTGATCTTGGGATCGATTTATGTGAGATCACGGAGTGATGAGGGTGGAGGTGGTTTAACCTTTCGATTCCCTTGGTTGTTTATGGATGGTTCTATCCCATGAGATCCTACATTTATGCTTGGAATATGGCATGAGGGTTATTGGATGAAAGAAATATTTGGTTCAACCCAATCTATAGTCAAGTGGTACATGGAAGTCCCTGACTTGGTTGGACATTGCATATGGTTAATAAGAGTTAAGGTCCTCTTGATTTTGATGAGTAAATGTACTTGTTATTATGTGGCTTTGATGGTCTTTATCTCATTTTTTTTATCCAGTTATATGTTGGTTATAAGCATGGTTAATTGACAAATCTAAGTATAGCTCTTAACACATTTTTATTCATGAATGTATCGATAATGAATGCAAGGCCTAATTGGTGTTATGGCAACTTTGTGAAAAGACATTGTTCCTCAGATAAGTTTTCAGATCAGTATGTTGATATTTAAATTCATGACATGTAGGCTACACATTCACCATGTGTTTTATGGATTTTTAGTCCAGGATGGGAGAGTTCAGGTCAAGTCCTAGTGTAAGTTTTCGTTGATAAGATTTCTTTCTTTGTCATTTTTCATCTCTGGAAGCTTCACAGAGTTTTAGGCAGAGGCGTGAGTCTTGGCCATGAAAAATTCACTCAGAATTCAGGGTCACTCGTTTTATAGGCCATTTTGTCACATAAGACCATTAAGCCTCCTAATGGGATCAATCAACATCCCATTACCCCTTGTCACCATATTGCATAAATCCCTATGCATGTACCTTTCATTTTAATAACTTTTAGCCCTAAATGGCTTCATCTCAGCTAGTTTGAGGACCAACGCTCCATGTAGGCCTACTAGGGTGTGTTCGCCAGTAGGTTGCTCCTCTGTGGCCTGCGTTGGTTACTAGTAGGTTACTCCCCTTTGCACCTACATTGATTCTAGAAATTCAGGAGAATGATCAGGATTCCAGAAGCTTCCCCTTTTGGGAGTTTCCAGAAGTTGTTACAATTACTTACCTTGCATAAAATATTTGAATATTATCCTTTCTTACATTGCATTTTTCACCACTTATCCTTTGATCGTATACCTCCATCAAAGGTGGATCTCTTACCCTCGACTGGTAATTGGATAATAACTCACAACTTACCATACATCTATATATATTACCAGTCTTCTATGCAGTTGGGGGTTGGCTAATGGAGAGTGATTATGCTCTTATGTTTCTATAGTGAGTGGTAATCATCTTATTTATTTAGGGTGATTGGAAGTGCGTATGTGACAAGGAAAGGACAAGTCAACAACTTGGAGGAGGTCTTCTACAAGAATAACTGCTATTTATGGTTGTAATCTCCTTCAATTTATAGTAATGCAAAGAATTCATTTTTTTCCTATATTTGATGTTGTTACTTTAGTTATTTAAATACCATGTTGATCTATTGAATAAAGTACTTAGATAATACTATATAGATCTCATAGTTTCCTGGCTTATGTTATCTAACTGTGCAAGTTCTTGTTTTGGCAATCAGAGCTGGGATTGGAGCTTCCATGCTAAAGAGGGAGTGAAGTGTGCGAAGGATTCCATGTAGGCCTCACTCCATCATCTATTTACTTTAAGGAAAAACATTGTGTTTGTTGTCTGTCTATTGTTCTAAGTAGCGACCAACCTAGGGGAGATACTTTTGTCCAAAATCGTAAATCTCATTTGACAAATTGGTGACTCCAACAGGTAACAAAGTATTCCCTTCATGGTATCCTTGTCCATTTGGTTTGATTACCTCCTTGATAGACCTTTGTTGTATCATCCAACCTAGAACAAACCTATGAAGCTATTTGATTTAACCTTTTTTGTAATTTTTGTGCCAAAAACCTCTTTCCCAGGCCCAATTCACCCCCTGTGCCTTTGACAGAGTGTTGCACCTCACCTTGGCCCACTTTGCACTAGCATTGCAATAGACTGGTGCCTCTTTTGCTCCACTGTTGGCCCCTATTTTTGCATGAATTTTTCCTTGGTTCTTGAGCCTATTTTTTGTCAGCCTAATTACAATTGAACTTCCCTAAGTTTTCAGTGCCTTGTTGTCCCTCTAAAGGCTCCATTTGGTTTACATTTGTGTTGTTTTCATTTGGTAAGAATTGGCTTTCATTTTTGTTTGTTCTTATCACTTGGTCGCTTGCAAACTCATTTCGTTTGATTGTTGATCACTTAGATGAATTTTTGTTTTAGTCCTCATTCTGGAAAGTGTAATTGAATCAGTAATTGAACATTTCCACCTTATTTTTCTCCATTTTGAAAATTAAGTGTGTTGAAAAGAAAAAAATTTGATTGAAATTTAGGTTTTCACATGTGCATTACCATAGGAACATATTTATAGGAAAGGAAAGTGCATTGTGGATCTTGTTTGTTGCATATTGTGTGCTGCATCTTGATTGTTTCTTCCCTTCCTTAGCTAGATTTTCATTGAAAAAGAAAGGATTTCTATTTTCTCATGCTAGATTTGCATTTTAGGATATTCAGGTGACATTCATGGTGAGCCCTAAAACTGAAACATAATCAAAGATAAACAATAAAATTTGTTGAATCAACCTAAGGAGCGTTTGCAACACTAACGCAAACATTTAGAGGTCTATGTTAGAGAGATGTTCTGATGTCGTTAAACGTAGGAGATGTCGTTGTTTGCTAGCATTGCATATTGTGTGTTTCATCTTGATTGTTCCTTCCCTTCCTTAGCTATATTTTCATTGAAAGATAAAGGATTTCTATTTTCTCATGCTAGATTTGCATTTTAGGATATTCAGGTGACATTCATGTTGAGCCCTAAAACTGAAACATAATCAAAGATAAACAGTAAAATTTATTGAATCAACCTAAGGATAATTTGTAACATTAACGCAAACATTTACAGGTCTAATCTAGAGACATGTTCTGACGTCATTAAATGTAGGAGATGTCATTGTTTGCTAGTGTTGCATATGTAGGTATTAACCCTGTACATAAATTACTTGCATACGAATTCTAAAATAGAAAATAAACAATGGCGAGAGCATAACACATAAAACAAAGATACACAGAGATTTTCCCCTGGATCCCAAAATTGGGACTACCCGATTGATTTTTCATTATGTTCCTTTCAATGTTACAATACATATATATACATGCCGAAGCATCCATAAACCACAATCCATTAACCCTGGATTACAACATAATTCTAGTTCCCTTGACTGGATCTACAAAATACCATGGACTGAAAACCGTTGCACCCAAAACCATGTGTGAAATCCATGCAGAAAACCATAGGTAGGTCCACCCACCTAATATACAATGCAAAAAAAAATTCTCGGGGTGTTGCCGCAGACCGCATAGAGGGGGGCGGTATCCCCCCTCAAAACCCCCTACTTGGGTGGCTTCCGCCCCGCCTCTGACCCCCCCACTACGCCCAGCACAATGAAGGGGGATCTGGCCACCCCCTCTCTATCCCCTTGACCTCACTACTTGGGATGCTCGTGGAAAGAATATAACATAACCCAACAACATCTCGGGGCTGAAATCTTATTCCACCTATGTGAGTGTATAGGAACGTACTCCATGTACCTTTGGGTATATTGGTGGTCCTCCACGCACGTGAAGTATGTGGGAACGCCCTCATCAAACAGTTACACATTACACAACACTGATATGGACTTCACTCCCACACATTGTCACGTATATTTTTGGAGTCACCAATACCTTGCTATCCATCCATAGGTAACTAAGTTTGTTGCCTTGTATACCATGATACACCTAACACAACATTCAAGGAGATTGGTTGTCATACGTTAAGTTCTTGGTTTGCTAAGGTGTATATTACAGTTCACGATTTCTTGGTAATCATTTACGCCTAGATTACCCTCTTTTTGATTTATTTCTTTTTTTGTTAAAAAAAATTATTTCCCAACGTGGAAGAAGAAAATCCCCATCCCCGTCATTCGTGTAGAATGAAGAATAACCCTCCACTTCCTTTAGAGGCTACTCCTAACCATCATACTAAACATATGCAAACACAAACTACCAAATCGGGAACATTGGGAACTACTTCTAGCCCTCCTCTAGATATTCATCAGCCAAAATCATTTGTCCCTTTGAGTTCCGAACCTGAGATTAGATCTCTTCCTATTGGTGATATTGACACAATTAAACTAGAATTCCATGGAACTTTTTTACATGACATTATTAAATCGAATCTCCTTGAGTTGGAAACAGTGTTTCCTGTGGTTATTGAACCTAAGGAGCCTCATCCATCTTTACCAGAGTCTTTGTTTGTCTCAGAAATAACCAATATATCTTAGGCTTGATGATGAACCTCTTCCATACAGACTTCTTAGTATTAAAGATATCCCTCAAGAGGATCCCCATCCTTCTACTCTTTTTCATTAGGAAGGACTTCATTTTTATCAAACTGATCCTCTTCCATCTCCTCGAAATCAGGCACAATCTCCTTTACCTGAGTCTTTAGGATTACTCGCAGATTTCTTGCGGCAATCTTCATTGGGATTGTTAACCATGACTGGAACTGATTCGAACTCACAACTTGTGTCCACCACTATGATTGAGACATTAAGCGTTGCATCCTCATCTATGTTTGTAATATCACCAGAGGATAATTTATATGGTGGCTCGTTCGTCCCACCTGGCTATCAGTTGTTATCTAGTTCCTTTTCTGGTGTGGCTTCTAGTCCTTGGACCTCTCCCATGACATCCAATTCGGAGATAATTTTTGATACCTCTCTTATGAATTCCACACAGTCTGCACCTCTTCCTCCATCTACACCTATAATAAGGTAGCAGGTTGGCCCTTATATCAGTGGGCAAAGCTACCCTCAACAGCCCAACCATATTTATGTTGGGTACTCTTCATCTGGATCGTAGTTTCCTCCATCATCCCTTCCTTCAATGGAAGGTGGGAAACCTGTTGTTGGTATACCTCAATATGGTAATACTTCTAGTTATATTTTTTCTCATCTTGTAATGGCTTCCAATGTTTGGTAACCTACTTTACCCATACGAACCTAATTCATATTGGGATCGATTATTGAATTCTCAAACTATACCTTCTTCATCACAAATTCCCACCTATCCGCCATCACCTTAAGAAGCTTAAATACAAGTGAGCCAACCTTTACAACCCATTCCAATAGTTTCTAGTTCTCCCTAGATCCCAACTTGTCAACCTATATAAGGTTCCTCACCTTCTCAATCGCTTGCACAAGGTACTCCTCAAGTTTTGGTAGGCCAAATTATTCAAAATTTAGTGTAGTCTTAATTGAACCCATTCTAGGGGGAAATGAAAACCCCAATCAATAAACAATATGGATCACATCAAGTTCCTTTTCAAGGCCAACAAATCCAAACCCAACCATTCCAGCAGCTTTATTTCCATCTTGGGATTGGGAAACAAATCCACTTGTATGTTGGTTATCACAACCATCCATATTTTGGTGACCATGTTCCTTATTATCATAACCCTCCTTATCCAGGAATGAAGGTGCCTATTGCCTAGGGTACCCCTTCATATCCATCTCACATGCCTCTATAATTTAACAAGAAGTTTCCTCTGTGGCTACTCTTGAGTTACCAAATCTAACCTAGCTTACTAACAACCCCATTTCTCATTCGCCATGGTCGCTGCTTATTCCCACTAATTTTCCTTCTAATATCACAAATTCAATGGGAATATTGGATAAGACCTGTCGATGCATGTTATGACGTATCATCTATGGTGTTCATCCAATTCACTTAATTATGATTCCATTCAACTGCGTGTTTTCTAGCAAATTCTTACAGGTACCGTAGCTAAATGGTATATTGAATTACCTAGAGTGTCATTTCATGACTTCAACACTTTAGTCACTACCTTCCTCACACATTTCCAGTTTCCGAACAGATACAAAACTAGAATGAAACTATTGACTAAATTTAAACAATCAGACTCTACTCACATTTCAGATCACATTATTGATTGGAGACGTCGTCGTTTTTTGGTCAAGAATTATGTTCCCAATCAATTGTTAACAAAATGATTTTTCAAATCTCTATTAGCTTCCATAATAGAAGATGTGGAAAAATTTGGAGTCATGACTGAGGATCAGGTTATTGTTCGCGCTCAATATTTAGATGGGTTTATACCCAATCAGGCACATTCTATGACAAGATACCAAACACTCCAAGACATTTGAATATTGTTCCTCCTCCACCTGGTAAAGAATATAATGTTGCTGATGGAATTATAGGTTCTGCCAGTTCATAGATGGCAAGTAATCCACCTAGTATAGCTCTTTCTGATCCTACAAAAAACCCTCCATCTCATCCTCCTATGTATTTTTCTTCCTAGATAAATGTCATCTCATATGATAAAGGCAAGTCTCAACAGCAACCTGGAAGTAAGAAGGAAGGTAAAGGTAAGAAAAAGAAAGGCTCCTCACCACTGGATAAACAAAAAAATCATCTTCCAATGACAAATGAAAGTGTTTATACCCATGATTTATTTGTAATGAGGATCACTTTACATGCGATTGTGAGCACTGTGCTGAAGTGAATCAGTTCCTTAAATGATCCACGTTTCCTGCTATGCTGACCGACCCATTTCCCAATCAGGAGAGACATATGGTTTCCCTGGATGCCTCTTCCTCTAACATAGTTTTGATTCCTTCCTCCTCAAAGTTGAGATCCGATGTCATGGTGGCAACTTAGAATAAGGACTATGGTAATGTGAATCCACCAAATAGTCAGACTACTGATCAACTTACTATTTTGGTACTACCTTCATATGATCCTATTCCACCTCTGGTTCCTATGGAATTGACTATCAATCCATCAAAGGGTTTTATCCAAAGTATTTGAAGATTTGGCTCAGTCTCCTTTGGATATGTTGACTCTTGAGGTGTTGCAAAACTACCCCTCCCAAAAGAAGGCTTTATTTTTAGCTATCAGATGTGTGGATGCATTGGATTCCAACCTAGTGATTTTCTCTCATGAAAACTATATCCCTTGACTTCCAGCTTAGTTAGCTTTTATGATCCAAGTCATTGTCGATGGTAAGAACATTCATCATTCTATTGTGGACAAGGGAGCCTCAACCTGCATCATGCCTTTTTCTTACTAGAAGGAAATTGGTTCACCCAACCAAGTCAATCGACCACCACATTAAAATCCTTTGATGGAAGGACATGAAAACATTGTTGGATTTTGAACTCCCTCTAAGTGGTATTAGGGGGAAAATTCGTCTCCATTGAGGTAGACGTTATTGATGAACCTTTGGATTATAATCTTGTACTAGGACGTACATGGGTTTATGGTATGGCTCCCATCATTTCAACTTACTTCTGCATGATCGCCTTTCCTCATAAGGCAATATCATGGCCATAAATCAACTCACCTTTTTCTCCCCTGATTCCAATGTTACTAGACATGTCCCTCTTGTAGGGGAAGCCCTACATTCCTATTAGCATGTGGAGTTGGTTTATTGAAGGATTCATCACTTATGGGGAGTTTTTTTCTCCCTCCCCCTATCCATCCAAGATCCTCCACTTTATTTTTATATCAACATGATATCATCATCTACGATCCTCGTTGATCCATGCACTATTCCTGATGAAACTAGCATCAAGATTTTTGGCAACTGGATGCCTCTTAGCCCCATTGAGAAAGACTACAAAGCCATCTTCTCATCTTGTGTGACCCATACTTTTTCTTCAGTCAATTGGGTAGATTGATCACTGGATTTTGGCATGCCCTCTAATCCTTTCTCGCGTACATTCTCTACCGATGAAAGCATCATGGGGATCATGATGTCAAACGTTACACTATGAGATGAACATCATCACCATTCCTCCTTCCTAGATACCATTAAAGATAATCTCAGTGGTGTCTACCTACCTAATTTTTTTGAACATGTTATCACCTAGATTGACCTCAGGCTGAAGGGAGGCAATGCCAGGGTAACCACAAACCAAGCTTAGCCAAGTAGCTAGCCCTACTAGGCTGGGAGAGGGCTCTCTCCTTATGGATCTCAGTCAAGGTGACTGGATCAGGTAAAGGATTGTAGGCTAGCTATAGTAGCTCAAGAGTTTTGATTGGATTTTGTAGAGGTTTTGCTGGATTAGGAGGAGTTGGGCAGTTTAGGTTTGGGAAATTAGGTCAAAAATGCAGGGTATTCTATGGGGAAAGGTAGGCATAGGATTTAGCACTTTAGGGCTTGATGAGGTGAGATGTTTAAGATTGGTGATAAGCTAAGAAGGGCATGTGACAATCATGGATCCTTCTTAAACAATAGAAAACATATAAATGTGAATATTTACTTAAAGCAAAGCAGTGTTGTGATTGATTCTGCCTATCAACTTGAAAACATTCACTCAGAAGCAATGGAATGAATAATCAAACACACAAAACATTCTAAAATATGATCACAAAATAAGAAATAGTACTAAAACTCCATACCACATGGATCCCATAAAAATAGCCTCTATTCTTATTAGCCTCCTGCCAAACTTCTTACAAAGATGTACAATCAAGCTATGAACGTCCAATTGAATCCAACCCTTTATAATGAGGAAGAAAAAGAAGATATAGACATTGTTTCAACCTCCTCCCATCCTTAGGGGTCGAATCCCTAAGATGAGGAGCTAATCTAACCAACATTGAAGAAGAAAACAAGAATATAGTCATCTCAACAACTTGCCTCTAAAAGTGAAAAACTGATTCATTTGAGCTCAAACTAACTTCTAAAGCAATGAATCTACCTTCTATTACTATTTATCCATCATATTTACAAGCCATGAAATCATTTACATAGGTAAATTATCCACCATGAGAGAGAATCCATGAAAAATAGTCAAAAATTCAAAAAATGATCATCCTGAGCAAAATTGCCCAACGCGTAGCGCCACTAGCCCAATGCACAACGCCACTTTCAGGTCCCTTTTGGGGACAGTCTCGGCATCCAAATTGAGCCCTTGATATCTTATTGGAGATGTCTTCAAGTCTACTTTCCAGAAAAACTGAAACTTTTGCATTTGGAGCTCATTTCACCACTAAAATTTGATTCTCCCAAGACTACTTTTGTGTGTCCAAAAAGTGGCAAAAAGGTCATTTTTAGGGTGTTTTTTTGACATTTTGGTGAACCAGTTCTAACCCAAAAACTTTGAAACTTACTAGGGTGCATGTCCTCACTGCTCTGAATCCAAAAATGTAAGCCATTTCCTCATTGGGTTCCCCAAGGAAAAGCGCAGCGACACTGTGCTTCTAGGTAATTTTCCTGTGTGTGCAATTTTCAAAATTTGCAAATGACAAAAATTGCTCAAAACCTGTCCAAAATTGGTGAGAAACACAACCATCAAGAATCTTGATGAGCTAAGGAAGCTTCAGTGAGCAACCTAAGCCTATCCTCCTATTTTTTTCCCTTTAGGGCCCGCCTTAGCCTAGATTTCATTTTCTTGACCCTCATGTTGCAAATTTTGTTTCGGGTCTTGTAATGATAGGCCATGTGTCTGATCATCTGATTGTCTCTGTTGGCCTTCCGTAGCAGCTTCTCAAGGTGCAAGTTGACTCTCTCAAGCCAAGTCTCTTTATCATTTTCAATTTCCTGCTCAATAGGGGTCAAAGTGACTTGTGTTTCTTTGCCACTTTGTCGTTTTTCCTTGAGCACTTCCAGCTCCATGAGGACTTGTTTGTCACTCAACTGTTTGTTTTCTTGCTCCAAGTATGTGATGACATACTTAGCCCTCTCCAAATTGTCTGCCAAAGCTTGCACTTGAGCTTCTCTTTCCCGTATGATGATGTCTTTGATGGTTTCTTCATCCTGAGCCTCTAAGTCAATGATTTCAACCCCATGACGAGTATAACGTTGTTGTGGCTCCTCATGCTTAGTCAAGTCAAAGTCCCTTTCCTCCTCATCATCAAGACTCTACTCTGGCATCTTTTCCTTGCCTTTGTGTAGCTGCTACACCTGTACCTATTGTGTCGATGAAGAAGGCAAGGCCCCTTCCACATCCTTTGGAGAAAACACTTGCCTATCAGCTGCAAATAATCTCCTAGTGCCTCTCTGATAAGTCATGTAAATGGGCACCTTAGCAGTTCTTATCTCCTTGGCCTCCTCATCTTCTTTCACTTGGCTAGAAGGTCCTACTTTTTGAGACACTGGTGAAGGAATTTTATTACCCCTGAATATGTCATGAGAAATAAATGTCTCCCAAGAGATGTTGAGGAGACTAAGATGATGGAGAACAATGATCTTGATCAGAGAGTAATGATAAAGACTGCTCATCTGCTGAGGGTATGGCTTCTTCTGCACAAAATGAGCCATCTTCTCAATGTTCCTGAACAAGAAATAAGGGAGGTTCAACATCCTCACCCTGGTAAAATGCATGAGAAGCCTGATGTGATATGTGTATAGCCTGGAGAATCTGCCCTCACAAGTGAAATATTTCATGATGATTTTCATCATGGGGACATACTTGTTTTCAATAAATCTGAAAGGAAACAGTCTCTTCACCTCATTTCTGTACTGGGGTTTGATATAAGGCTCATAATAGTGTTCATCTAGGTCCTGGGCCTTGTACCACTTCTCACCAACATTAGGAATCCTAGTTGCATCTGAAATGATGGAAGGTGAGACTGTGAATGTCACGCCAGCAAGAGTGACTTTGTTCTTCTGAAGATGAGCTACAAAGAATCTGGAGAGCTCCAGGTGGTATTGGACTCTCTCTACCTGTTCAAAAAACTCATAGCAGCCAAGATATCTAAAACATGAAACAACCAACTGAGAAGCCTGCAATTCCCTAAGGTTTGATGGCTCTTCTCTGATGCCTAGCTCTCTCTGTTGAGGTATCACTGTTTGTATTTTCCTCCTCATAGTCCCGGTCTTCTTTGTCCATGTTTGCAAGGTCTAAGGTTGTACACTCCTAGAAAAGGGATAAGGGGAATGAATAGGAGTGTTTTAAGAGTGAAGGGATGTGTTAGGGTAGACTAGAAAATGAAGGGTATGATGTGAATTATGAGAGTGAGGGAGAGGGGTTTTAGGATGAGAGGATATAATGAGGGGATATATAGTGATGTGAGGAACTTTAAGTTTTAATGATAGGTGATGGGAACAAACAGAGGGGGTTAGGGTTTTTAGGATGATATGGAGTGAAACTAGGGTCTGAGTTCTATCACGGTAAATTACTTTAAGCCTTGCATTTGCAAATGTAATGATGAAGTAAAAGGAGTATACTTACTTGTTAGAGGGATGAACGGGTCATTTGAGAGATGAGAGGAAGTTTTCTTGAGAGATGGGAGGGTTTCTGGGCCTTCTCCTCAACGGGCAGTGCCACCCTCAACGCATAGCACCAATGTAAAAATACACTGGGGAAATTTTCCAGACGCGTAGTGCTAGCCTCTACACGTAGCGCCAGGTCCTTAATGCACAGCGCCAACTTTCGTTGCCTAGAAGCACAACGCCACTCTGCCAATGCGTAGCGCCAAGCTTCCAATGCCCAAAACTCCCTCAAGCTTGCCTCTTCTTCTCACTTTTTGATTTCTTGTTTGCTAAATGAGAATAATGATATTTGAAAATGAAATGTGAGGGCTTAAATAGGAGAAGATTTTGATTTTTCACTTGAAAAACCCACTTTTCTAATGTTTCTTGTTCTTTTTCAAAACTCTGTTTTAATGCCTTTTCTTCTTGTATCTTTGCAGGTGGATAAATGCTCAATTTGACTTGAATTTTTTAGTGTTTCTTTGTCTTGCAACAAGGAGAGATGCTCTGGTGTAGCTAAGATCAATTATTACATATAGTGACTTAAAATTACATATGAAATACAAATAAACTTAAAATACTCTGTTTTCACCTCAAAACCATGCTTTTGAGGTGAAAATTACATTAGGCTAAAAAAATAATAACTCTATAGCTTATGACCTACAAACCATCATGCTTGATTTATTGATCATCCTCATACCCTTGTTGACCTTTATTTAAACTTTAAATCAGGCTCTTGACCTTGGTGATAAAACCCTAAAGACCTTATGAGACCATGCCCTATGACATAATGAAATAATGACTATAGATTGATCATAAAACCATAACTAAAGACAACCTGAAGAAGGATCAGCAAATATACTCTATGAAGGAAAAATTTAGATTTTCTGAAGAGAGGACAATCATCAGTGGATCGGTATGTCATGACCTAATGGAATGATGCAAAATTTCAGTATGGAACCACTAAAATGAAAATGCAAAGAGCAAATTTTGATCCCTGATGGAAGTATGAAAATATTGACACTAACAGAACCCTTTATGAATTTTGTTTCCATTCATAAGATTGACTCTGAAAAGAACCTTTAGAATATCGAAGAAACCATTCCTCTCGATATTTCAATTAGACTAGGAATAGTGGAAAATTTATACATCATAGTGTCTTGTACTTCATATGAAGTTGAGATTTATTGAGCCCTTTTTCATAAGTTTTGAAATGTCTTTGCCTTGACATATGAGTAAATGTCAGGTATCAACCCAAATATTGTACTGCACGAAATCAAGATGTACCCTGATGCCAAACCTATCCAGTAGTGCCTTTGTCTAGTCGATCCCAAGAAGGCTCTTGGCATAAAAGCTGAAATAAAAAAGATTCTTCGGGTTGCTTGCATATACCCCATTCCTTTAACTGACTGGGTATTGAATGTTGTCCCTATCATGAAGAAACAAGGCACGATCCAAGTATGTGTTCATTATTAGGATGTAAATCAAGATTGTCCAAAGGACAACTACCTGACCCCATTTATTGACTATATTGTTGATGACTGTGCTGGCTGCGAGATTTATTCATTCATGGATGGATTCTCAGGCTATAATCAAATAAACATTCTCCTGGTAGACCAACATAAAACCACATTTATTTGTCTCTCGGGTACTTTCTCTTATAAAAGTCTCCCTTTCGGTTTAAATAATGCAGGGGCACATTTCAACATGTAATTGACTATGATTTTCGTGATATCAAGTGCATCATACAACCCTACTTAGACAATCTCCCTTCTCACTCTAAGCATTAGGCTGATCACCACATGCATTTACAAGTCATGTTTCTCCATTGTATACATTGTAACATTTGACTCAACTTGCACAAATGTGTTTTGTTTGTCGGTTCTGGTTGAATCCTCTGTTTCATAGTTTCAAAACAAGGAATTCGTATTGACCCTTTAAAAGTCTAGGAAATCATTGATTTTCGTGCAGGTTCCACTCTTGTTTAGTTACAAAGACTCCAAGGGAAAGCCAACTTCCTGAGGAGGTTCATCCCAAACTACGTTGAAATGACCATAGGATTTAGTCACTTACTAAAAAATAGGATTCCCTTCCATTGGGATGACGCTACACAGAAAGCATTTGATGCCTTGAAAGATGTACTAGTTCTGGCATCTCTTTTGTATCCTCCTAATTATCTGTGCAATTATTTCATGTACCTTGTTACTGCCATCTCTACTATAGCTATGGTGTTGGTCCATGAAGATGATATGGGGACTGGACATCCCATTTATTGTCTAAGTTAGAGCCTCAATAATACTAAGATCTAGTATACTCATGTTGAAAAGTTAGCCTTGGTGGTCGTTGAAGCCATCAAGAGATTTTGCCATTACATCCTACTTCACAAAACTACAATCATTTTAGATTGAAAGCCTATGACATACATACTGTCATGTAAATTTCTCGGGGGGAATACTCTAAGTTGATCGTTATTCTCCAAGAGTTTGACCTGAAATTCATCAAATCCAAGTCGAATAAATCCTTATTTTTTGCCGAGATAATGTGTGATCTCCCTACCTTTGATGTTGAATCTACATCTGAAGATTACATCCCAAAGAAGTGATTTTTCCTGCTCTCAACATATGGCCCATGGTATGGATATTTTCTCATCTATCTCTAGACCCAAACATTTTGTCTTGATACCTCTCACTCAGAGTAGAGACATATCCAGTACCAATCACAAAACTATGTGATTATGGACGACACCGTTTACTGTCATAGTATCAATACAATTTTACGGAGGTGCCTCACTCTTGAGGAGGTAGATAAAGTCTTGAATGAATGAAACTCAAGGTCATGTGGTGGAAATTTATCTAGTTATGCTACCGCCATTTACTTTTGGCCCACCATTTTCCACAATTGTATCTTCATAGTCTAGAAATGTCATGCGTTCTAGATATATGATCGAAAATTATGTGCTCCCCCTACTCCTTTTCATCTCGTTTTCATCATTGGTCCCTTTGCAAAATGGGGAATCGAGTTTATGACATGTAACCCTCACTCACCTAGTGGGCATGGCTACATCATTCTTTATGTTCACTAATTTACTAAGTGTCACCAAGAGATGCCTACATTCAATAATACCAGTGAAATGACTACATGTGTTTCCTTCAACTACATGATTTCTAGGTTTGGTGTTCCGCAAGAAATAATAACAGATCATGAGAAGCACTTTCAGAATCATATGATGACCGAATTAGCTTCCAAATTGGAACTTTCACATGAAAATTCCACTACCTATTATCCTCAGTCTAACGGACAAGTTGAGGCAATCAACAAATTTCTCAAGACTATGCTTCAATGTATAATAGGGGTCGACAAATATGACTATCACTAGCTTCTCTTTGTTTCCTTGTGGGCATATCAAACCTCAGTTAGGAATTCTACTAGATTCACACCCTTCTAGTCGGTGTATGGTCTAGAATCGATCCTCCCCATCAAATGCGAAATTACATTGCTAAAACTAGATATTTAACTTATTCCTGCTACATATGTAGAGGAGGAGCATCTTTTACATATAACTTGTTTAGATGAAACATAGTATGATGTCGTGTTAGCCAATAAATCCCATAAAAGACGCATCAAAGTGCAATATGACAAAGGTGTCAAGGCTAGAATCTTCTCAGAAGAAGATCTAGTTCTCTTGTATGACTGGGAGGCTGACAAGCCAGGTCAAGCAAAGTTCCAACTTGCGTGGTTGGGCCCAGACATTGTCAAGAGAGTCCCTATAAAAGAGGCTTATGGGTTAGTATATCTCAATGGAGTTCCATTAGCATAGCCTAGAAGTGGGTTGTAACTCAAAAAATACAATGCTTGATCCCATGAATGGTACACTGCGTACATACTGTCTATAGGTGTGTTGAGTGTATTGGAAATGTGTTTTTTAGAGTTTCCAATGGTTTATGATGATTCTGTTCACTTTTGGATGGCACATGTCAACCTCTCTCGAACTGTATATTGGTTATGCTGATAGTTCTAGTCGTGGTACTCAGAACCTATCTTCAACGGCATGGGCTATCTTTGCTCCAAATGGCGAGCTAGTGAGTATGTAAGGGATTTGCATTGGTCATTTGAATAAAAACATTGCTAAGTATAGCGTAGTGGTTGAGTTACTTTATGATGTTATTGCACATGGTATCTGTCATATAGTCATTTTTCCATCCTTCGCATGGTTTTGAGAGTGTGTCTTCTAGAAAGGCATTTTGATTTCATATGATATGAACATATTTCTATAAATATGGGCACATTAGCAAATGCCCTGGCTAATTTTGTTTTAGCTCGACATTTGCAAAGAATGTAAATAACTACCAATTCACATTGTGTCATATTGAAAGTAGAATAGGAACTAGGAAACATTGAATATATATATATATATATATATATATATATATATATATATATATATATATATATATATATATATATATATATATATATAAAGTTTTGTTTTACAAAATTTGTTCCCTGAGACACATATGGCTACATCGCCCATATTTAAAAACTACATGCAAAACATCTAAGTAGACAAATCAATGGTGCTCATGATAAAGTGACATTGCACAAGCTATCTTGCGCATTAATAGACAAATACGACTAGGCACTCTGATTGTGTGTCGTTTAAGTCGCAATGGAAGTTGATTGAACATCGTCTCATTAATCCCATGTGTTAGTCCTTCCATGTGGCACTCTACCTCTGACAAGATCTCTTCTACATCTGGATTTCATAGTTCATCCTATCCTACAACAATGACCTATACTACTCCCACTGCCTCATCATGTCGTTGTCTCTCTATGCAATGAAGATATGTAGCATCCACTGGTCAAACAAGTCCAATGTTTGCATGAAAACATCATATAGTTTAGTCTTTGGAACATCAAAAAACACAAAAAAAGTTGTAAAACTTTAAAAAACTTAATGGTTGAAGTATCTTACCTGAAGCATCCCATTGCTCAACCTCAGGCAACTCAAGCTCGGTATCATCATAGAAATCCATCCCTATGTAAGGACAGTCATCAATAATGATGAAGTACCTGCATATCCACCCAAACAGGGCTGGTGAAAATTTGATCTCTGATGAGCCTTCATGTCAAACCATATGGTCTATCCACCTCCTCATCCATGGGGTCCTCGTATCGATGGGCTCAACTGCAATTTGTTGAAGCTGCAGTAGTGGTACCCGCTCTAGAGAAAAAGAGACTAAGATTGCACCATAACTCAAGTTATTCAACTTGCCCTCCTTTCCTTTAGTAATTTGTTCCTTTAAATTGACCAAGACACCCTCATTCCAGTTGAATATTGTTGTCTCTAGACATTCTGTCACATACTGCATGTAAGATCTGCTTGCTACATGTAGTGTCAAGTTGCCTGCCAATCTTGCAATAATGAACAAGATCATTCTCAGAGGTAATTGGGTTACATCCTCTATGCTTATCTTTCCATCCCTAGTAGGAATGGATTGTGGTATGCAATAGGTAGTGATATAGTCTTTCACTGTCTCAGCACCACTTCTTCCACTTAGAAGAGAGATGGGGCACCTCGCTTTCAAAATCCTGTCAAAAAGTAAATATCCTTTACCTGTGTCTTGAGAATATTCTCCCCAAACCTGAATGCATGTGCCTCAATATCCCATTTATGGAAAAGGTATTTCAACAACTCCATTTGTTTCCTCATTCCAGGAAGCAAAAAGAATTTCAATAACCCATAAGTTTTTAGTGCCTGGATGGTAGCAGGGTTGTTTTCTGCATTTAAATCTTGTTCCTTGAGTTCTCTTTCTTGCTAGAGAAATTCCTTTTTGTGCTAATGGGTACCTGCAACATAAACAAGGGATCCATTAGACTCTTTCCCATGCAAAAAAAAACCTCAAAGAATTTGAGGCAAAACTGAGAAAAAAGTTCAGAAAATGTGCCCAACGCACAATAGAAGTGTCTACCAGAGTGTTGAACCTCTACCTGCAGTGTTCCCCTTCCTATGTGCAACAAAATTTTCAACACAGTGGGAGTGCATTAGTCCCGGGGATTTTTTTATGAACTCCAAGGGCCTGAAAACCTTAAAATATTTTTATGAAAACACAAAAATGGACCATAGAAAGATAGAGAAAGGTTTCATCTCCTACCTGGAAGAAACGACACTTGAAATGGTGTCATAGATTGGCTACAATTAGTTGTAGAATATCTATGGAAAAAGGGCTCCAAATACTAATTGTTGAAGTTAAAATGTGAAATGGTAAAAATGACAAGTCATTTTCTCATTATTGTATTCATTTTTAGTTTTTTGACCTAGATATGCTTCATTTTTACTATGAAAATGGTATGTTTAATCCTTCTTGTGGTGTTTTGAGTAGGTCGACAACTATTAAAAGAAACTTTTCATTATGTTTTGAACATGGGCTATACTTTTATCTCTTCTTCAGGTTTTATAAACCTATGAAAAAGTAACCCTCACGGAGTCCTCTTTTAGCTCTTTTTAGACCCAATATATAAAAATATTTCCGAGCAGTTGTCTTTTCGAACTCGTAACACTAAATGAAAATAGGTTTACTCAGTATAAGTTTAACCCTTTTCCTGACTAAGATAGATTAACTACGAAAAGGGAACACCTTAGTTAAACATGGTAAGAGATTCTCTTGGGTATTTTTTTCTACCTTTTCAGACCTAAGGGACTACCTATGGAAAGGGACATTTGGAATTTTCATTTTTGCCTCTTTTTTAAACTCTTTACACGTGAAAAAGATGTCAACTTTTACCCTCGTTGGACTTGCAAAAACATCAAACAATAATGTACTTTTCAACCATCATGGGGCCAAACCACTCCTTCTCAGGGCCCATGAAAAATACTTTGAGAGATTCATCTGAAGGATGAACTTATAGATCAAGCATATGTCATCCTCCTCAAGCTTGTTAAAACACAAAGAGGTGCTAACCAATTTGGTTGGGGAAATTGAGAAAACAAGGGATTCCATTTTTCTAATGGCAGAGAGTCACGCTTGAACACAACACTCTTCCACTTCATCTTTGTGGTTGTTGGGTTGGGTAATATGGTTTTATTTTGCTTATCATACCATTTTTAGAGCCTCCATTTCGGTTTTGGGTCAATGCTAGAAACTCCATTAAGTATCGCTAGTGCGTTCAAGAAAAGTCCTTCAATTGATCTCCACTACACTACTCTTAATCCTTCATTTCATTTTTTCCTTTCCTAATCAAGTTCCATGTCAACATCATTATAATCATTATGTCTCAATCCTCATACCCATTTCATTTCGTTTATGGGGCATAAATCAAGTCCCTCCCACGATGGCTTGCTTCCTGTTGACATTAGCACATCATCCAAGAAGTTGACTTAGGAACACCCCTTGGTACCTTGGTGCTTGCATACATCAATGACAAGTATCCTTGCTCTCAACGATAGGTTTACATCAATGGATTTTGACTGAAAGGTTTTTTGTGGTGTTCAAAATCAACTAATTTACTCACACCATATGGATTGTACTATGGTAACTTGAGAGCCATTAACATCATAGGTGGTTTCACTCGCATTTTTTAATGGCTTACATCATTGGTCAGTAATCAGATGGTGTCTACCATGTTCGACTCCATATAATTGATTCACATGGTTATACTCATACATTGGATGGTTGTGTGCATGAGATAAAAGACCCGAGATCTAGTTTCATCTATCTGGGCTATGATTTCAGGAGTTATACAAAAATTAAAATGTATGATGGCCATAATCATATAGAAAACCATCCAGGTGGTCCACTAGTTGCATCTATGGATGCATCTTTTGATCATTGTACAAGATATGTTAGCTTATGATTTGAGTATGGTTATGCCCCCCTCAGCAAACTAATATGGCATGTTGTAAATGTATTGTAACATATGAAGCTTTCTAGTTGTTATTGATCCCTACTTGTCACAATGAAAAGCACTTCAGTCAACAGTCATGATCTCATACTTTGTGATTTAGGTGGCATTCTATTGTAGACCATTTTTTCACATCTGATTAGTGAGCCTCGTAATGGGATCAATCAACATCCTATTCCCCCTTGTCACCCTCTTTCACAATGCCCTACACATGTACCTTTCATTACCTAGAGTTTCAACAATGAACTGCTTCATCTGAGCTAGTTTGAAGACCAACTTTCCTTGTAGACCTACTGGGGTGCATTCACCAGTAGGTTTCTCCATAGTGGCCTTCGTTGGTCACGATCAAGTTGCTCCCATTTTCACCTGCGTTGGTTCTAGAAATCTAGGAGAATGATCGAGATTCCAGAAGCTTCCCCTTCTAGGACTTTCTAGAAGTTCTCACATATACTTACCTTGGAAAAAGAATTCAGATCTTATTCTCCCCTATATTGGAGTTTTCACCACTTATACTTTGATCCTATCCCTCAAAGAAAGGTGGATATGTTACCCTAGATTGGTAATTGGATAGGAAATCCCAACTTACCATACTTATCTATATATTCTTAACCTTCTTGGCGGTTGGATTTCAGAGAGTGATTATACCATTATGCTATTGTAGTGAGTGGTCATCATCTCATGCATTTAGGGTGTTTGGAGGTGCATATTCTGACAAGGAAATGACAAGGAAACAACTTGGAGGAGCACTTCTACCAGATCAAATAATACTTATGGTTGTAATCTCCTTCCATTTATAGTAATGCAAAGAATTCATTTTTTTCCTATATGTGATGTTGTTATTTCACTTATTTAAATACCATGTTGATTTATTGAATGAAGTACTTAGATGATACTAAATAGGTCTCATAGTTTTTTGGCTTGTGTTATCTACCTGTGCAAGTTCTAATTTTTGCCATCAGAGCTGGGATTGGAGCTTCCAAGCTAAAGAAGGAACGAAGTGTGCGAAGGATTCTAGGTAGGACTCACTCCATCATCTATTTACTTAAAGGAAAAGAATTGCATTCCTTGTCTCTCTATTGTTCTAGGTTAGCCACCGACCTAGGGGAGATACTTTTGTTCGTAATTGTAAATCTCGTACAATAATTAGCATATAACTACCTGGAAAAATCCATAGTCGAATGGAGGTAGGATTATTAGTCTCATTGGAAGGCTATAGTAACTTGCATGTCTTGGCAAGGGAGTGATGAGGGTTCTAGATGATTGAAAAGGAGATTCATCTTAGGGGTTGGATGCCTCGAGGGGTTGAGTTAATCCTTGAGGTCCTGTAGCACCTGAGGGAAGTCAGTAAGGCCTTAGGTTTTCGATGACATTTCCTTAAGGTCATTTAAGACGATGAGTCTTATCATAGTGACCCTCAGCTCATGTTTACCCTAGGAAATCTAGTGAAAGTGGGTAAGCATGAGAGATGGTGGGTTATAGGGTGGTATCAGAGCCAAGTTTCGCTCTCTTTGGGTAATACATGATACCCAAGGGTGGTACCAGGGTAGGTTTCACTATATTTGGGTAATATATGATACCAATGGTGGTAACAAAGAGGGTTGCACTCTCTTTGGGTAAAATACGATGTTTTCATTGTTATAGTTGTCATGCATGGGGTCATGGTGTACAATTGGTATGGTCATCCATGATGATTATTATATTTCTATGGTTATTATTATATATGTATCTTGCTAATGTGGACTAATCTTGCAGATGAGATAAGCCTCCCTAAACATCAATGAGGTATGGTTTTGGTTTTGGTATCTATTTGGTTTATTTAACATGGTACAGTTGCAGGATGAAGAGAATCAAAGAACTTGGTTCGAAACGCGTCGACAAATGTCTGTCTATATGTGATTTACGCCAAAGTTATTCTTTCAAGAATCAAAGATGATGAGAAAAATGTAAGCCTATAATTCCCGTGAATCTCTGTATAGATTAGTTGGGGAGAAAGGAGGAGATAATTATCCTAGTATAGTAGATACACTGAGGATTTTGAGACTCAAGAAATACTTGCAAGGGCTCAGGAGAAGGAGGTAGAGGTCAATGCAGTTATTCTTTAGATCTTGTCAGAGTTGCAGAGACAAGGACAATTGAGTATTAGTCAAGAGAAGGAAGATAAAACTAATGGAGCCTATGGTAGTAGGTCTCGGTCCAGATACATGTTGGATAGAGGGGATATAGTTAGAGGTGGTAGATCACTGGATACACCTGATAGGAGGACTGGCATGTATGGGCATCATTCCAGTTCCTCATCACGGAGACGTCATCACATTCATCATCCTTCAAGGAGGGGTGAGCACTTACTTGAGGGGTTGAAGAAGGTCAAGCCACCTATATTTGATGGAGATATGAAGAATTAAAACAATGCAGAGGTATGGTTGTTTGTGATGAAGAAATTCTTTAGATTGCACATATATTCAGAGAACATGAAAGACAAGATAGGAACCTTTAATCTCCAAGGAAAAGAATATATTTGGTGGGAATATGTGAAAAATGTCAAGGGCATTCGAAAATAAAAGTTGATTTGGTATGAGTTTGACAGACTCTTTAAGAGGATGTACTTATTAGAGAGGTACTATGATGACATATCTAAGGAGTTTTATGAGATGAAGATGGGTCCTATGATAGATGATGAGTATAATAATAGGTTTCTGGAGATATTAAGGTATGGACCTTATCTCAAGGATGAGAAGGCTAAGATCTAGAGATTCATCAGTGGGATGGCAGAAACATATAAAGACCATATTGAGTTTGATGAGCCTATATCATTGGAGGAATCTATGAGGAAGCTAAATCATTATTATGAGAATTCAAAGTGAAAATTTGAGCCTAAGAGTGACTTGAAATGAAATGAGAAATTTAAAGGGAAGTGGCCACCGAAGTGGGGAAGACCTCAGGATGTAGATGAGAACAAAATTGTGGTTCCTTACAAGAATTTCAATGTAGTTAAGAAGTAAAATGGGCCACATGCTGGAGAGAATCAGAATGGAGGTGATGGTAGAGGACCATTGGAGTGTTGGATATATGGAAAAGATCATCACAAGAAGGATTTTCCATTATACCAAGGCGATAGGTCTCATATTTAAAGTTCTTAGGAGGCACAAACAATTGGGAATGTTTGTCATAGCACTCCTTATACTTATACAGTTCTGGAAAACAAGTAGGAATATCATTAAGCATCCATTATTGAGATGGAAGGTAAACTTTGTGGTCAAGTTGTTTTTATTTTCATTAATCCTGGATGTACTTATAGTTATGTTAATCCTAACCTAGTGGATAAGTGTGGCTTGAGAAAATAAGTGCATATAGAGTCTTGGTTGGTGTAGTTGGCTACATGGACTAAGAAGAGATTTCATCACTAGGTAAGTTCTTATGCATTCGACTTGAATGGTATGCCTACAATAGCACATCCGAATGTACTACCATTAGGATCATATGGTATGATTTTGGGTATGGATTAGCTATACCTTCATAGGACCAAAGTATATTGTTATGAAAAGGCTATTGAGTTCTTGGATGATAATGGGGATAAGATAATTCTGCAACGAAAGAAGAAGCCTACATCAATGAGGATGCTCACCACTAGGCAGGCTAAGCAAAATTGCAGGAAATGATGTGTGATGTTTGCAGTACATATCTCTTCTGACAAGGGTAGGGATGTTGAGGATGAAAAAATATTTAAGAGGTACATTGTACTACAGTAGTTTCAGGATGTGTTCCAGTAGATATTCTAGAGTTACCTCCCCATAGGGAAGTGTAATTTTCTATTGAGTTCATACCAAGGGTAGCACCAGCATCAAACGTACCATACATTATGAGAACACTAGAGTTGGTAGAGTTCAAGTTGGAGTTGAAGGAAATTATTGATAAGGGATACAATAGGCCAAGTGTATCACCTTTGGGTGCACCAATGTTGTTTGTGAAGATGAATGATGGTAATATCAGGTTATGCATTGATTACAAGAAACTGAATAAGGTGACAATTAGGAACAGGTACCCATTTCTAAGGATTAATGACTATTTCATCAATTGAAGGGAGTATAAATTTTCTCTAAGATGTATCTAAGATCAGGATATCATAACATATGAATCAAGGAAGAGGACATCTAAAAGACCCCTTTCAAGACTAGGTATGGAAATTATGATTTTGTTGTAGCTCCATTTTCTTCGACTGAGGCTCCAACTACTTTTATATGTTTGATGAATAGTGTGTTATGTCCTTATTTTCACACGTTTGTTATTTTATTAATTGATGACATCTTGATATATTCTAAGAATGACGAAGAGTATGCCAAACCTTTAGCAATAGTGTTGATATTTCTAAGAGAGCATCAGTTGTATGCCAACATTACCAAGTATAATTTCTTTCAAACAACGGTGGATTACTTAGGACATGTTGTTTCCGAAGAAGGCATAACAATGGATCTAGAAAAGATAAGGGCTATAATTGAGTGGGAAACTCATAAGAGTGTGGACGAAGTTAGATAATTCACGAGGTTAGCAAGTTACTTTAGCAGGTTCATTCGAAACTTCGCACACACTACATATCCCATTACATCTTTACAGAATAAAGGGAATAAATTTGAATGGATAGAAAAATGTGCGACAAGTTTTGAGAGGCTCAAGCAATTGTTGAAAAATGCTCCAATTCGTAAGATTGCAAATCTAAATAAAGAGTTCTTTGTGTGTACAGATGCCTGTAACAGAGAACTTGGTGGAGACTTGATGTAGGAGGGACAGGTGGTATGCTATGAGTCTAGGAAACTGAATGTGCATGAGATTCATATTGATGAGAAACCACAGTCGGTTGTGATATCCATTTGACCAATCGAATATGAGTTCTAGGCACGCTAGATGGTTGGCCACTATCAGTGAGTTTGAATTTGAGATCAGATACATCAAGGCTAAGGAAAACAGGGTTGCAAAGGCTCTCAGCAGGAGAGTGTAGATGAACCATGTTGCAACGATGAGCTCGCACGGGATATATTTACAAGATCAGATATTATAGGAAGGACAATAAGATGATAGGTACAGGGATCTTAGGCACAGGTTACAGTAGCAAGTTACAAGTGATGAGGATGTGGACTATCATCTCATGATAGATGGTTTGGTGAGATTCAGGTACAGGACTTGTGCTCCAGATGATAGTGGGATCAAGAAACTTATCTTGAGGGAATCTCATGTAAGCCTTATTTGTGGTACATCGGATATCATAAGATGTTGATAGAAGTGAAGAAGTTCTACTACTTGGAAAATCTGAAGAAGGGAGTCATAGAGTTTGTGGCTAGATGTTTGGACTTTCAGCAAGTGAAAGTAGAGTGTAAGAATCCAGGTGGATTTCTTCATCCTATTCTAATTCTAGAATGGGAATGGGAGGCCATTTACATGTACTTCATTATAGTTCTTTAAAGGAAATTTAGGCAACATCTCTCATGGTTGTTGTAGATAAGTTTAGCAAGGTAGCTCACTTCATTCCAATGAAGACTACTTATTAAGCTAGTGAGGTGGCATGGGTATTCATTAGGGAGATCATGATATTGCATGGTGTTCCGAAGAAGATTGTGTCAGAAGGGGATGCTAAGTTCACTTCCAAGTTTTGGTAGGAGTGGTTTCAGGCTTGAGGGTAGATTTGACCTTCAGTACAACTTACCATCTGCAAATAAATGGATAGAAAGAGAGGGTCAACATGATTCCAAAGGATATGATGAGGATGTCTGTGATGCATCAACAAAGGAGATGGGAGGAGTACCTTCCATTGGTTGAGTATTATTACAACAATGGTTATAAGAAGTTGTTGAGGATGAGTCTGTTTGAGGCACTATATGGTCGGACTTGTAATACCACCATTAGCTGGAGTGATCCGGTGAACATGGTACTTATTGGACTAGCCATGTTAGTAGATATGGAACAAGAAATGAAAGTTATAAAGAAGAATCCAAAAGAATCACAGGATAGAAAAAAGAGTTATGCAGACTGACACAAGGCAGTTAAGGGGATTAAGCTTGGGGAGAATGTTTATTTGTGCATCAAGCCCAAGAAGAGATCCTTGAGGATTGGATCATGTGCAAAGTTAGCACCATGGTATTGTGGGCCTTTTGATATCCTTGAGAGGATTGGATGAGTGGCCTACAGATTGGCACTACCTCCGATAGTGAAATTACATGATGTTTTATATGTTACATTTCTTAAAAGATATGTGAAGGATGTGGATCATGTTATTGATTGGTCTGTATTGTAGGTGGAACTAGAAGGACAGTTCAAATTGGAACCTTAGTGCATATTACAATAGAAACAACTCATGCCTTGGAACAGAGCATTTTAGCAAGTTAAAGTGCAATGGAAGCACTTTGGGTCGGATGAAGCTACATGGGAAATGGTTGATCAGATGTGGGCTATGTATCCTTCATTTTTTCCTGGTTGACGCAAAGCATTTTTGGTGTATGTACATATTCATGTCTGGTTATTATTGTAAACACCACAATGAGTTGTGTTATAAAGATCCAATAAGTAGTATGGTTGTCATGTTGTCATGTTTGTCATGATTTTTTTTCTTTTGAGAAGGTTGTTCATTATAAATATTGCAATGACATGGGCTATAAATCTCCATGGGTAATATGTTTTGGCTTTCAACAATTTTGTTGGTTGCAGGTATCATACAACATCAAGGACGATGTTGCCCTAAGGGGGAGGGGTCTATAACAAACTCGAGTAAAAATTTCTTGTAATAAAAGTTAATAAAGGAAAAACAAGACCAAGGTGAAGGGACACTTATTCCAATATTAATGTTGGGAAAAATATCCTAGTGGGAATCACTTGTTGTGTTTATGGCTAAGGGAAATTCACAAAGGCTTTGAAAAGGAAAAAAGGTATTATTGGTACTTTATTTATGAAAATAAAGGAAATTAGGAGAAAAGGGAGGTGAAAGGTCACAAGTTGCATGTGAGGAGGAAATTGAAGGAAAAATTAAGGAAAATGTAGAAATTATAGGAATCAATAATAAAAAGATATCAGAGAATTAGTTTGTAGCTTTTTGTCAATTTAGTTTTGGAGTTAGTCTTAGAGAGGAGAAGAGAACCAAGAGGAGAAGGAAAGAAAATTAGCAAAGGAAGGACAAGGAAAGAAAAGGAAAGCAAAGACCAAGGAAAGGTATGATAAGGCGAGTTTACCAGGAATACTTGTAGGTAATAGATTGCATGTATGGTTTCCTAGTTGGTTTTGGCATGCATGGCATATGCATTTTTGTATTTTGGTTTCTTTGTTGAAGGCGGAATGGATTTTTCCGAGTTTTTGATAGTGGTTTAAGGCTTGCCTTGTAATTTTTGGATAGCCATGTTGTGATGGAATGATTTCTTGGTTGAGCTATGGATTTCTAGAAAGTTTTGGATCTGGGTGAGGTGGTCTCAAGAAAATCCCAAGGGTTGCGGGTGGAGATGGTTTTCTCTGGGAAGCCCTCAAGATGTTGGTAGAGATAGGGAAATTCATCAGCAGACAGTGAAGGGATTCTGAGGCATCCAATCTTGGTTTGGTTTTGTGATCTAAAGTTTGGTCTAGGTGAGATCATGGTATAGTGTGGGTGGAGGTGGTTTAACCTCTGGATTCCCTAGGTTGTTTATGGATGGTTTTATCCCGTGGGATCCCACATTCATGCTTGGAATATGGCACATGGGCAATTGGCTAAAAGAAATATTTGTTTCAAACCAATCTATGGTGAGATGGAACGTGGAAGTCCCTGACTTGGTTTGATATTGCATATGGTTAATAAGAGTTAATTTCCTCTTGCTTTTGATGAGTAAATGTACTTATTATTACGTTGATTTAATGGTTTTTCTCACATTGTTATTTATCTGGTTATATGATGGATATAAGCATGGTTAATTAGCATATCTAAGTATAGATCTTAACACATTTCTATTAATGAATGTCTCAATCTTGAATGAAAGACCTAATTGGTGTTATGACAACTATTGTTAGAAGGAATTGTTCCTTATTGTTTATCCTTAGATAAGTTTTTAGATTAGTATGTTCAGACTTTCATTCATGACCAATAGGTTCGTTCACCATGTGTTTGACGAAATGTTAGTCCTGATTAGGAAAGGTTATCTCAAGTTCTACTTCACCTTTTGGTTCATAAGCTTTGTTTCCATTTCAGTTTTCATCTCTGGAAGTTTCACTGAGTTCTGGGTAGAGGCCTGAGTCGTGGTCCTGAAAAAGAGGCTCAAAATTCAAGTTCATTGGCATAGGACTAACTGGAAAATTCCACAGTGGAGGTAGGCTTATTAGTGTGACTTGAGGGCTATAGTTGCTTAAAATCCTTGGCAAGGGATTGACTGGAGTTCTAGGTTAGTGAAAAGGAGAGTCATCTCAGGGATTGGACACCTAGAGGGTTTGGATTTCTCCTGGAGGTCCTATAGCACCCGAGGGAAGTCAATAAGGTCTTAGGTTGTTCACACCATTTCCTTAAGGTCATTTAGGAGGTTGATTCTTGTCATAGTGGCCCTCATCTCATGTTTACACTAGGAAAATTGGTGAGAGCGGGTAAATGTCAGAGGTGGTAGATTATAGTGAAGAACCAATGTAGTTATGGTATTCAATATTGTGGAAGCCTGAAGATTCTTTAAATTTTTTCTTAATTCATGGTGTGCTTATGAGGCAAGTTCATTGAATGGTGACTAGACTAGATCGTTATCAAATATGTGTAGAAGTTGAGGCTTTCTTACTTCACAAGGGCAGATTTGTGGAAAGAGAGAACAATATGGTTATATGAATTTATGGTTTGGCAGATAGGCCATTTATTTTTCCAATATTTGTTTTAGATAGGTATTTTGTTGCTAAAGTCAGTAGGAAATACCATTGTATCCTGTCTATATGTGAACATGAAAAGAAGATAATTTTTTTCTTTTTTTCTTACTAATGGAAAAGTGACTGTGAAGAATATAGTTCATGCTCATTGTTTTCCAAGGTCTTTGGGTTCTTTCAACTTAAGTGAATAAAAATATATTAAAGGCTTTGATAGATGAGGAATTTTCATGAAACACCTCGAGTCTATGAGATACGAGAACTTGTTTCTGAGAAGTAGAGATCATAGAGAGGATAGCCATAGTGTATCAACAAAAGATAAAAAACTACTAGTAGATGTTGGAAAAATTACTGAAAAATAGATCATGACAATGGGAGAAAGATCTAAGAAAAGAGGCACAAAACTTATGCGTCAATCTCAATATTGCAAACAGAGTATTGGTGCAAAAAACTAGTTGGCAATAGGTTTCCAAGTGGCATGCATGACAAAGTTCCTCTTCATAGAGTAAATCTAGAAAGAGAACACATAGTTGAATCATTTATATCCAAGGGTGCGCCTGAAACAGGGAGAATTGAAGAAATAGTGGACATGGAATTTCATAGCGTTGTATTTCCTTATTAGTTAGCACTTGCTTGCAATAAAATCAGATAATAATGGAGGAAATTGTTCAAGAGGACATTAGTTTCAATGACTATTTAGTCACATTTCATAATGCAAATTATGAAAGGGGTGGTAAGAGATTGAAGATTGTAATGGTACAACTTCCCGGCGGAAAGGTTATTAATCAAAGAGAATTGAATGTTGATCTTTCTTCGATTGAAATGTCTGGGATAATGAAATTGCATCAAGTTGGTGGTGAAGTTCTTGGTAATTCTATTGGTCGTCAACAGGTAGAAATCAAAAGCTAAAGGAAAAAATAAAAGAGTTAGAATACTCTGTGAGCGTAGGTACTTTGTTGAGTACTCCACTTGCAATAGGAAAACCATCATTGGAAATTTCTACACCTAGTCAATCTAACAGATTTGAGAAACTTGTCAATCTTCTGAGTGCAATGAAATTGTTTACCATTAATAATATATCTGAAAGATTTCAAATTATTGAATTCAAATGGAAAGTTGCTTTTGGTCTACCACATTTCAAACAAAGAACTACGTCTTCTGTCGAATTGGTCAAAATTGAGATGAAGCAAGTTAGTGAATTCATGGAAAATGACCTACGAACATTTAGTCAGAAGTTTGATTCACTATCCAAACTAGATATAGATAAACAAGGCCTGCCTAATGTTGATCAAATGAGGCATATCAAAATTGCATGACCTAGGAAAAATAGAACATTGGAAGACATTATTTTTTAGTGTGGAGACATAAAAAATCGAGGAGATGCATATATCGAGGTGGTAGTGAATGTTTAAGGTTTAGATGGTCTATGTATTACACATGAATATACATTAATTTTAAAGGAGAAGTTGATGTTTGATTTGGAGTTGAAACAATCACATTAAATAATGTTTGATGATATAACTCACTTTAGTGCACACAAAATTAGAAAATGGTGATTTACTTTTGTTGGTGTCAACAAAGATTACTTTGCCTCAATTTTGCGATTGCAAAAAGAATAAAAATAAATTGAGGAGGAGATATTCAATGAACGTGTTAAGAAGGACATTACCATTTCTTCAATGAAAGAATTCATCGAAGCTAAACTGAAGAAATTCATTGCAGGAAGGCCAATTGCAAGAGATAGTTCAAGGCTAAATAATATCATAGTATTTTTTTTCATACTGTAAGTGTTTTAATACATTGAATCATTTGTTTTTGTCATCAAATCATTTTACTATTTAAACCTTATGTGTGCATTCTGATGGAATAGCCTAATTCCTTAATGCAGATTGTCATTACCTGTGGAAAATAAATTTTGGATATTACAGTTGATGAGATTGTAATTGGAGTTGTCATTGAGACAAATTTATTTAGCTTTTCACTTGAAGTATTAGAATTTTGATAAATTCTATATGCAAAAAAGGCTATTTCTTGAACGATGACTTTGTAATCATAACTTATTTGAATTTTTATTACTATTTTTTCTATTTCTTAGTATGTTTAATAATTATGTAAACAATTATGAGATAAATTTTGACATGGGATGTTGTGAGGACCTGGGTTCTTGAACATTATATAGAAAAATAATAATTGAATAATTATTTTCCAGTATTTTGTTTGCAATTTTATATATTCCCTAATATTCTATAACGAATAATAACTAAAATGAATTTTTGTTTATTTTGTTCTAATACTGAAACTTTTTACCAATTATTTCAATAATTATTAGATCATTTTGTACATGTGAAGTTGTATCTATAGAATTTGTTGTGACCAACATTTGAATCTGAATACAATTACACTTGTTGTAACAATGTTTCTAATTATTGAAGGTTGTTAAGATAGAAAGCATAGCTATTCTCTTGTATTTTTATTTATGGATTCTTGTACAAAAGAGAAAATGGCATACATGAGTGTTTCATGCTACAACATTTTCATTCTCCCGACATTAGGATAATGGTTTTCATAATGCAGGGGAAGTTACCTGGAGTGAAAGCTCTACAAAATAACTTATGATGATAGTAATAAATAATAATAATTATAAATTGATCTATGGGATCTATTTTTTGAAGCACTGTGAAAAAAATTCCATATTTTGTTTTGCAATGGTCAATTGTATACCATATTTTGTAATTAATTTTCTTATAGACATATACGATTTGTTTACTTAAAGAAAACAAGTAATTAAGTAAGTCCTACTGAATATATAAACCTGTTTTATTGTGGGAATATTCTTCTTGTGTGAAACCCATATGAAAGCTTATATTTTGAGTGATAAAAGTTACAATAATTAATTATAGATGAAGATTTGTAAAGTGTTACTAAATACAAAACGAGTTGTGCAGAAGTGGTTATGGGTGTGTAGAGGCTAAGCAAGGAACAAATGCATCTTCAAAATTAAGTATTTATATAACTTATGCTCTATATAGAAACTTGTTTAACTATAAGATTTATTAATTAAATGGTGTTATTTACTAATAAGTTTAACCAATTGCAAAAAAAGGACAATTAATAATAATAACGTTGTAGCTGATTTGATGGTGATTGCATCAATGCACGAAGTGTATATTGCATATGGAAAAAAAGGAGGAATTGCAAAATTGTGTTATGTAGAAACAAAATAAAGAAGAAGAAGAAATAAAAAAATAAAACACTTTTATTTTGTGGAGTGTGGTTTCATCATTTTCGTACACGTCATAATGACATCAAGGATTCAGTACTCTTTTGGCGAAATGGACGCATCAACATGTAATTAGGAACACAAATGCTATTACCTCTAAACTAACATCGATATAGTAGTGGATTTTATTGCTAACAACCCATAAGCTAGATGTAATTATTAGAAAAGATTCACATTTAATTTGTTTCATACATGGAGTAACTAGTTTTCAAATTATGAGATTCATTTTTAAACTATTGTTGTTATTTTCCATAAATGAATGCTTTGTTGTTTTTAAATTTCTATTTATTTCATAAAATGCATTTCAGACGCGGAACAGTAGCATGTACCAAAAATGGAAAAAGGAATTAAATTTAACATTGTTAGTGATTACTTTGATATGCAAAATCCTACAATTTGACAATTGTAATCCAATTTTCAAAAAAATTGTAATCGTGTTTACATTATGAAAATTATTTCTTCTATTTTTCACAAATGCATATTTTTCTATAACGAATTGCTATCTATTGTAAGTTTCCTATTGAAGGGATTTCATAGGCGGAATAGTATCAGGTGGTCGCTGTTTAGAATATCTTTCATCTATACCTATAGTTCATTGAAAACAATGTTGGTTGAGTGAAAATTTTGAAAGTTCACTGCAGAAATGGCTTTGAGAGGAATGAAGGAATCTAGTTGCATTGAAAATATTAACTCACTTAAGCTTATTGATCAAAGATTTTAGTGGTTGACTACATATCAGTGACATGTGAATTTGTATGTGTGGGAGAAGAACAACAATAAGACTTAATCTACTAGCTTAGCGAATGCTACATGCATTCTAGAGGTATTTGATTTCAGATAAATCATTTATATATGCGTAGATAAGGTTTATTTAGTAGAAAAATAAATAAATTAGGCTATCATCCAAAGATATTTGTATTTCTTTGACTTTGGAGAAATTTAGGTGAATATTCAAGCTATTGATTCCAAATGCGCAATTAGATTTGTCAAAAAAAAATAGTTTTTTACAACCACAGGCAGGTGGCTTGAAATCTTATAGGAGTTTGCTTTGTTGGTTTCTAAGCTTCCTTATGATCTTTCCTCTCTAGGTATCACTTTGTTTAGAGAATGGTTTAGATATTTTTTTTACTTGTATTCACATTTAATGGGCCAAGAAGCTATGTCCACTTGGCCAAGTTCTATTATCTACATGCTTCATCACTCATATAAAAAATTTATGTATTTGACTCGCCATCTTATTTCAAATGAACTGTCCTCAATTACTAACCTTGTACAAGAGTAATAGTTTCTTCATGATTTTGTTTCTGATAACATCCCTTGCTTCTAGTCATTCTTTTGGTGTGAAAGCATGAATATGGGCTACACTTTTGGGCCAAATGTGACGATGAAATTTCAAGTTTTTCCTCTTTCATCGAACTGAAGCCATCAAGATTGATATAAGCACTATGAATTATGATTTAGACAAAAAATACAAATTATGGAGAAGCATGTTGTATTTTTAATGATATTTTTTGTGAAAATATTTAGTCATATAATATGTCAATTTGCCATTAAATGAAATGCTTCTCAGTGCAAATTTTGACACATCTTAAGAGGTATGTGTGTGTTCACGTGCCATAAATTTGTCTAAAATGTGTAATTTAATATATATATATATATATATATATATCTATCTATATATCTATATATCTATATATATAGATATAGATATAGATATAGATATAGATATAGATATAGATATAGATATAGATATAGATATATATATATATATATATATATATATATATATATATATATATATATATATATATAGATATATATATATATATATATATATATATATATATATATATATATATATATATATATATATATATATATAGACACACACACACACACACACACACACGGAGAGCGCTAAGTTTTTCATATATTTATTTTTATGCAAAAATATGTAATTTATTAATTTTCAAAGTTGACGAAGTAATATTTCAATTTCATTTTGCAGACACATGTGTTCACGTAATTATTTTTCCAACTACTTAAATTACATATACATGAATCTACTAACCTTGGTCAATTCCAAATGCAATTCTGATAGGATGGGGGCCTGATCATGAATATGGGTTTGGTGCGCCCATTCCTATGGCTCAATGATTGGGTCCTGCATCGATGGAACCACATCATCAATGCATCAAAACTTAGCATCCCTCTCATGTCTCCACATAACAGTGGAATCAACGAAACTCTCCATATCGGCCTATGTACATAATGGCAAGGAAAAATTGTAATTAGTCTACAGATTAATTAGCATATTTATGTAACTTAATTATTTTTATCGAAATGTTAGGAATAAAAATGCTTACCTCAATTATTAATCCATGTGGTTGTACATACGGACTCTCCTCCACATTAGTGAACATATAATATGGAGGTGGAGGTGAAGGAGAATCCATGGAAACATACTGTAGTCGAGGATGTCCTCATTGATCAACTACCCCCTTAGATGATGTCATAAACTCATCAATATATATCAGACATGTCTACATGTTATTCTGAACTTGTTAATATAAATGCAATATAATACAAAATAAAAAATTTAATATAAATAATTATGCATAATTTTATAGTAAGAGTCAAAAGTTTCATATATATATATATATATATATATATATATATATAGATATATATATATATATATGTACTTATTCAGTGTCACACAGACCATCCACCCTCCATGTCTCACGAATGGCATCACAATACATACATGTATGTGTCAAAAGTTAGTCAAAGGGTAAACTTGTGAGAAATGCATCATCAGATAAGGTCACAAGTAGGTCATGAGGTTGCAGTGGTGGTCTCCTAATCTCTCCATCCAATGCAACACACACACCAACTAATGATGCCCACATGTTGTCTGTAATAGTCTCTTGCGTCTCATCATCGAGTTGTGACAATTCCTTTAGCTCCATTCGTAATATCAAGATCTGAGATGGTAGTGGAAATAATATTAGAGGTGGTGGTACATGACCAGGGTCCCTACAAGCCCCCTTGCATTCGTAGGTATCTCCCACGTTAGTACCATAAAAATGGGATCCGGTATCAATGTAATCCAACCTCATATGTAACACAAACTCTGTATATAATTTCTTAAAAAAATAAACAGTGACTTGTTCATGGTTGAGGAACTTGACCTAAGCTCCAATGAATCTATAATACACAAGAGGGGTTGCATGAACATTACTAAAATATTTCAGTGGGATTAGACATTTATGTCTAGTAGGGAGATTCAAAGGGATGTCAAACAACTCCCCAAGAGCATTAATGTCCTTGGTGGAATCTTTCACCACATCCCAAGAATATGGGCCTCTAACCTCATGCATCCTGACCCTATGAATGAACTGTAATATGTGTCTATGTGGGTCCGACCTTTGGAATGTCTCGATAAACCTAGTAATGAAATCCAGCATCAAAGATAATGCAAGATGAGTCGGTGAATTGTTAGGGATCTTCTCTATATCTTTTGTGATCCATGTATCATGGGTCATAACATCCTATAATGTGATCTGAGTTGTAGCATCATCCCACATATGGATCAATGTTGCACTCTGATCCTTAGCTTCCCCCTGATGAGGACCTGTAAATCATAAACATAATGTAAGATATATATAATTAACAAACAAGAAGCATAATCACATATACATTAAATTCAAACAAATCACTGAAGACAATTTCAAGACATAAACACATAAAGTTTAAAGAGGATTTAAAAATGAAGGAGGTGTAGCTAAAATGGGTGAAGAAAGTCCATTGGATGTATCATGGTCATCAACAAAGACAAAAACACTGCCTCTGAGACTTCGACTGGTGTCAGAGCCAAGATCTACGAAGGGAACATGAACTCTCGGTGGGCTACATGATCTATCACAAGTCCGACCACATATAATATAACCTCTCGCACTACTATGGCCTGCAGTCGGGGCGTGTATATGGTATGTGTCTCCATATTATATATAATAAATATAAACTAGTCCAAGCATTAAATATTAACCAAAAAACCATTTCTTAACTTAAGCAAAAATGATCTAGCCTGAAGTCCTAAACTTTAGAGTCGATTTTTTTATAATTTATCAACCAAAATACATTGAGTTCCATGTAAACAAAATCGAAAGTTGTGATCAAATCTACCCTCACACTTTTTCTCATTTCCAAATAATTCATTTTATTCATAGCACATAAATATGTAAATATATATGAAAAAAATGAAATAAACCTATTTACAAAACTAATAAAATTTCTTGCCAACCAAATACTACAATAGACTTCGTGTTCTTAAAATTTGACTTTGATGCATGACATGCACTAGGTGCGAGCAATTGAAGACAATGTTTCTTGTACAATACACTACATAATGAAACAATATGGTACAAATTAGAAAAGAGTCTAAATATTTTTATTCAGTAGACCAAATGCACTTTTCATGATGAATTTAATGTATCTATCAATGAAGCATTATATATATATATATATATATATATATATATATATATATATATATATATATATATATATATATATATATATATATATATATATATATATATATATATATATATATATATATAGATATATGTTATGTTTTAAATAATAATGCTATGTTAAATGTGATAGTTATAGTTATATTATGTTATAGCTATACACAATGTAAATGTTACAGTAAGGTTATGAAATATGTTATGTTATGTTATGTTACACAATATATATATATATATATATATATATATATATATATATATATATATATATATATATATATATATGAAATAGTTATGGTTATATTGCAACATGCACTTTGTCTATATATATATTTATATATATATTGTTTTTAGATTTTTAATTTTAAGATGAATATTTAATTTTTAAAACTATACAAAAATATTTAAAATATAAAATAATATAAATTTAAAATAATTAAATAAATTAAATAAAATTTCTTATTTTATAAATAGAGGTTCACTATGAGCAGCCATATTCATCATGTCAATCTCAAGCTCATAATTTACTTATTTATTGGTTATAGTTTTTTTTTTTTGGATTTTTTTGGGGTATAATTTTTTGTCAAATTTGCTACTAGTTTAAAAGTATTTTCAATAACAAAAAATTTAAAAAATTGAAAATTTATTTCATAAAATTCTTGAAGAAAATCTTTAAAAGCTAAAATAAGTAGGAAAAAAATGTTTTTACCATTCAAATTAGAAAATATGCATTTAATAAACAAATTATTGCAAGTAAGAAACAAATTTAAAACCTAAATTATACTTTTTTGGTTGTTTCAAAGTGTTTTCTATGTTGTTTTGAAGTGTTTTTTTAATGGTTTTCTAGGTTAGTTTTATAGTTTTATAAGTTGTTTTGAATGGTTTTTGTTTTATAGCTTTTGTTAGGTCCCTATAATACTAGTGTATTCCCCCATTGTTATTGTCATTATAGCCCCTTATTGCTATTTTTGTGCCCATGTTGTCCCCATATTGTTATTATTGTTCCCCATAGAATCCCACTATTGTTGTTTTTGTGCCCTTACATTATTATTGTTATGTCGGCTCTGATTATATTGTGGCCCCTTAGACTCCTATATATAGAAATGAGGTTTTGTCATTAGTATCATCCAAGAATTGTTCATTTGTGTAATGTAAAGGAGGTTTCCCCCTCGTAGACACTAATTTTGAAGTCTTTTATCTATCTCTTATTCTATTTTGTGATCTAGTTGCATAACATTTGGTATTGGAGCTTTGGATTCTAGGGTTTTGCTGCTTCAAAAAGGTGATTGTGGAATTTTCGCTACAATTTTTTCTACAAAGCTTCAGAATCTGAAATTAAAACCTATTTGAGAAGAACTCTTGATGAATTTCATGTAAGAATTTCAGAGCTTGTCTCACTATATTTTCAGAGATATGATCTGAAGACGTTAGGGTTTAAGTAGGCGCCAAAATTCAATCTCAAACAGGTGACCTTGGGAAAATTTTCATAATATTACCTTTGGCAATCAGATTCAAATTTTGTAAAAAGGGACAGAAACAGGACATACTGTAGTTTGTGGGATATCTTTGTTAGGGCTAAAGGTCGAAATAGTGACATGTGGCACTTTGTACAAATTAATCTACTCAACGAGTCTATAATTAGGTCATCGTGGGATATTGGGCATAACTCTTTCCTTGAGAATCCAATTTATATAAAACTTGTGGGGTTAGAAAGTGGACTCATAGGGCTACCACAAGATGTAATTTCAGACCTTGAAATTCAGAAATTACAGAAATACAAAAGATTCAATATCAACTTCCTACACATCAAAAAAACATGTGTATCTGTTTTTAAAATTTGAATAAGCTTTGTTTGAGAAAGTAGTTTGAAGTGATTCAAAGGGAATTGTGAAGCATAACTATCATTAATTGATGACCCAAAGAAAGAAGATGGAAACGTCTAGTAAGGAACCTGAAATCTCTACTATCACACATGAAGAAGAGGAAGAAATGCAACATGATATATGAAAATTCTGAGACCAAGTGCAATAAATTTTTCTCTCACAAAAAGTAATTAGAGCTAAGATGGATGGTTTGAAGAATGGAATCAGCGCTAATATGAATGGTTTGTAGAATGGAATGGAAGTTAAGATGAATGGTTTGAAGAATGACATGGAAGCTAAGATTGATGGTATGGAAGCAAAACTGAAAGGCAACATGGAATATTTGAAGAAAGACATGGAAGGTTTGACAAAGTTGCTACAAGAAAGACATCCTAATGGAGAAAAGGTAGTAAAGGAAAGTCATGATGAAAACAAAATAAATGTTAATCGTGATTTCATAGACTCTAACATTGGATTGAAGACCCACCACATTCCAAAGATCGATATGGGGAATTTTGATGGAAAATATCCCGTAACATGGATACTACAAATGGAGCAATATTTTGATCTCCATAATGTGAAAAACACACAAAAGGTAGACATTGCAACTTTATATTTTGAATCAAATCAGTTTTTATGGTATCGATGTCTTTTCTACCATAAACAAGTTGTCACTTGGTCAATTTTTACGAAGTAAATGATAGCACATTATGAGGATACAAAGAGAAACACCTTCTTTAGCCAATTGATAAATCTCAAACAAAAGGGTTCAATGGTGGAGCACATTTAGGACTTACAAAAAATGAATATAAGGGTAAATTATATTCAAGGGGAGCATAGGATTGATGTGTTCATAGGGACTTTAAACGATAACATCCAACATGAGGTTCACCTTTGGGAACTTTATTCATTAGAGAAGGCATTCAAGTTAGCAAGAAAAATTGATAGAAAAATTATGGAAACAAGGAAGCCTACCACTCATAACTATAAATATGGAAGTGTTTATCCCCCTAGCATTCCATAACCTACGAGGTTGACACCACAACAATTGGAAGAAAAAAGAGAAAAATGAATTTGTTACAGTTGTGATAGAAAATATACTAAAGGTCATAACTGTGATGAGAAGAAATCATTTGACATAGATTGTAAAGAGGGGGAAGAAAATGAAAAAGAAACATCAAAAGAAGAGGATATACACTGGGAGCCAACCCTAGAGAAAGAAGAAATAAATCTGACAATATCTTGTAATTTATTGGCAAGTATTACCACTCCTTAAACTCTCAAGATAGAATTGCATATCAAGAAGAAAAAGGTAATAGTGTTGATTGATTCAGGTAGTACCCATAAGTTTATTCATTTTAAGATAGCAAAGGAATTGAATTTCTTCCTATATCCAGCACCAGAGTGTCAATTGATGGTTGCAAATGGAGGAACCATAAATATCTCTGAAAAGTGTCATAATATCAAGCTATCCATGGGAGAATATGTATTGAATAGTCCAATGGTTTCCATTCCAATGGGTGGTGTTGATGTTGTATTAGGAGTCCAATGGATACAATCTTTGGGTACAATAGCTTCTAATTTTCAAGAACTTTTCTTGATTTTTTTTTTTGGAAGGAAATGAAGTCGAATTAAGGGGTATCACAAGGAAACCAAGATATATATTCAGCTCTAACAGCTTGAAGAAACTTCTAAAGAAATACCAATGAGGTGTAATTACATAATTATGTTCACCATAGGTTCCCACATCGAAATAATCTATTTCTCTAGATCTCCAAAAAGTCTTGGAAAATCATTCCAAGGTATTTGAGACTCCCAAAGGCCTCCCACCTAGTCATGATCATGATCACACTATTCATTTGATTCTAGGAAGTGTTCCTCCAAACATCAGGCCTTACATATCCATATGCCCAAAAGAGAAAAATTGAACATATGGTTGGAGAAATGCTATAGGTTAGTATAGTTCAACCTAGTCAAAGTTCTTTCTCTACTCTAGTAGTATTGGTGCACAAGAAGGATGGATCATGGCACATGTTTCCAGATTATAGGAAGATTAACAAGCTCATTATCAAAGATAAATTTCCTGTTCCTTTCATTGATGAATTATTGGATGAATTACATGGAGCAATTTACTTGACTGAGTTGGATCTTCATTCAGGATATCATCAAATCAGAATGAAGATTGAAGACATTTTGAAAACAACATCTAGAACTCATGAGGGTCATTATGAATTTTTTGTCATGCCTTTTGGCCTTACCAATTCACCTTCTAGATTTCAAGGTTTGGTTAATTCCATTTTTGAACCCTTCCTTAGAAAATTTGTTAGTATTTTTTTATGATATACTAATCTATAGCAAGTCTTGGAAGGATCATGTTCAAGATGTTGACAAGGTGCTCAAATTATTGGAGGAGAAACAATTATATGCAAAAACCTCCAAATGTTTCTTTGGAGTACATGAGGTGGAATATATGGGTCATATTGTATCCCATGAAGGTGTTAAGGTAGACCCTAGCAAAATTAAAGCCATTAAGGAATGGAAAATCCTCACATCCATAAAGCATCTATGAGGATTTCTAGGGTTGACAGGGTAATATCACAAGTTTGTTAAGATTTATGGGAGAATAACAACATTACTGAAGAAAGATGCATTTTCTTGGACTCCAGAAGCAACGAAGGCCTTTGGACATCTTAAAAAGGCAATGCGCCAATCACCAGTATTAGCTACACCATACCTCACAAATTTTTTTATTATGGAATGTGATGCCTCAGGAAATGGAATTGGTATTGTTTTAATGCAAGAAGGAAGACCCATTTCTTTTGAAATTTGTCCAATCAAAGGAAAGTACTTACCCAAATTGATTTATGAGAAGGAAATGTTGGAAATAATACATGTACATAAGAAATGGCGACCTTACCTAATGGGAAGAAAATTCAAGGTAAAAATAGATCATGATAGTATTAAAAACTTTTTAGAACAAATATTATCTTTAGAAGAGCAAAAAAAGGGGTCACAAAGATCTTGGGTTATGACTTTGAAATCATCTAAAAAAAAGGGAATGAAAATGTTGTTGCAGATGCACTCTCAAGAAAGAGTATGGATGTGAAATCATGTTTTATGCCATTTCTATCATCCAAGCAGATTGGATAAGAAAAGAATGGATGAATGGAAGAATGATGAAGAAGTGTGGGCACTCATTCAAAAGTTGCAGCAAGATCCAAATACATCTGATACATTTAGTTGGAAAAATGATTTGTTATGGTACAAATATCGCTTACCTCTATAAGAATTCCCAAATCAAACAAAATATCCTTATGGAATTGCACACCTCTCCCTTAGGAGGACACTCAGGATTTTTAAAAACTTACCATAGGGTTAAGAAGGAATTTGTTTGGGATGGCCTTAAATCTGATATTAAAAATTTTGTGGCAGAATGTTCGGTTTTCCAACAAAATAAATTTGAGACAATTAATACCCTTGGTTTGTTACAACCTTTATCCATTCCAAGTTAACGTTGGGAGGACGTTTCAATGGATGTTATCACTGTTTTACCCAAGTCCGAAGGAAAGAGTGTCATCATTGTTGTAGTTGATAGAATTACCAAGTATGCACACTTTTGTGCATTATCTCATCCATATAATGCCATTATAGTTGCTACCGCATTTATGGAAACAATTCAAAAGCTACATGGAAACCTAAAGATTATTGGAAGCGATAGAGATCCCATTTTCACTAGAATTTTTTGGAAGGAATTATTTTCTTTTGTGGGTACTCAGTTAGCTCATACTCATAAATCTGACGGGAAAAGTGAGACAGTAAACAAATTTGGATATATATCTTCATTTCTTTGTATCTGATAAATAGACATAATGGGTCAAGTGGTTGCCTCTATTTGAATGGTGGTATAACACTTCCTTCCATACAGTAGCAAAAATTACCCCATTTATGGCACTTTATGAATATCATCCACTGTCCATCACACCATCTTTAAGAGAAAATTCTAAGGTTCAAGCTGTGGAAGATCACATCGAGCATAAACAACAAATTTTCCAAATATTAAAGGATAACCTCACTTTGGCATAGAATAGAATGAAACAACAGGCAAACCAACATCGCAGTAAAAGAAGTTTTAATGTAGGTGACTGGGTATTTCTACAACTACAACCATAGAAAAAAATGTCCCTCGAGCAAGCTAAGAAGGATAATAAATTATCACCAAAGTATTATGGAATGTGTAAGGTGTTTCAAAATATTGTTACTATGGCATACAAATTGGAGCTTCCTGCATCTTCTTGAGTGCATCCAATTTTCCATGTTTCATGCTTAAACAAGGTTATAGGTGACAAACTCCTAGTTCAAACAATATTGCCAGAACTTGACGAGGAAGTAAAACACATATTGGAACCTAAAGTAGTCACAAAAAAAGCAACTTCATAGCTATGAAATTGATCAATTTCAGAGTATACCATCAAATGGAAGAACATACCCGCTAAACATTCCACATGGGAGTATGAGAATTTTATACAAAAACATCTAGAACTACTCAAGCGTCAAGGAAAACACTTTTTTGAAGGAGAGGGTCATGTCAGGTCCCTATAATACTAGTGTATTCCCCCATTATAATTAATATTATAGCCCCTTATTGTTATTGTTGTGCCCCTGTTGTACCCATATTGTTATTACTGTGCCCCATACAATCCCACTATTGTTATTGTTGTGACCTTACATTAGTATTTTTATGTTGGATTTGATTATATTATGACCCCTTAGACTCCTATATATAGAAACAAGGTTTTTTTATTTGTGTCATCCAAGAATTGTTCATTTGTGTAATGTAAAGGAGGTTTCCCCCTTGAAGAGTCTAATTTTAAAGGCATTGATCTATCTCTTATTCTATTTTGTGAGCTGGTTGCATAACAATTTTCTAGGTTGATTTTGTGATTTTCTAATATTTTTTGAAGGATTTTTTTTTTTGTTTTCGTGGTTTTGTATGGTTTTTTTTTTTTTTTTAATTGATTTTAATTGTTTTTGTACGTGGATTTTTTAATTAATTTTTTAGATTTTGTAAAAAAAAATTTTAAAAATAGGAAAGACAAAGGATATAGTACCTACCGTCATTTGAGCCTCTGTGACATTGGTGGGGTGGTTGGCGATATTAATTTGAATGCCCCATTGCTCGATCGAGATCCAATATTCTTGCTCAAGCTACTGTCAAACTCTTGATCAAGTTTGCACAGACTGTGCAAATAGCGCGTGCAGATTGTGGAAGTGGTATATATTAAAACATAGGGCTCAAAAAAGCTACCTTTTTAGTGCCCAAGGATATTTATAGAGCACTTAAAAAAGGATCGATCGAGTACTTAAATGGCTCGATCCTACAATTTTTATTTCCTATGAAATACACCTTCTTTCGCCAAAAGGTGTAAGCCAACTCCATGCTTTCACCCTTTGATGAGTTGCCACGTAACCCTAAATTCAAACATGATAAAGAACCAATGAAAATTTTCTATCCAAAATTATGGAAGCACAAATCTATTTCATTATTTTTTCTAATTCAAGATATTTTTGTAAAGAAAGTTATTTGCATGATAGCTAGACAAGATACCCATCGCATATCCGACGAAGCACAAGTTTTCTCTAGGGGAAAGGAGACATGAAGAAAGAGCTAATAATATGGTCATTCAAGCTTATGGGTTTCAATATAAACCATTATTGTTTCTAAGAATTATTATGGACATGTATTTTTTTGTTGAAGTTTGCAAACAAAAATACAATTAACAGGTTAAATTTGGATGGAAAAAGAGAAACGGTTTAATTCTTTTTTATTTATTATTGGGCGAGTAACCATGAAGAATGGAATCCAGCTTGCATAGTTTGCCAAGTCTTTGCACTTTTTTAATTTAGAAGAAGTTGAAGGCTCACAATGCATTGATGTAGAAGGTCTATTTGTTAGACATCTAGGTGCCATCAAATGTGAAAGCTTGTTGACAAAAGATGCAAGTGAAAATGAAAAGAGTCATAGTGCTACAATCAATAAAGAATAAGGAGTAATGAACATTAGAGAAATTACTGAAGAAGCAAGCATTAGCACTGAAACAAAACATAAACAAATAAGCCGAAAATCTACACAATCTTTTGTTTGCATATTCGAAATTTCTTTCGCTTCATATTTAAGGGAATAAAAAACAAAAAGACATCAAAGTTACATAGTTGATTCATGGTCAACCATCAACCACTAGAGATGACAGGAGGCTCAATTGGAAAAATTCCAAAGTCCCCTACAAACAAGAAGCAATCAAGAAGCTATTAATGAGGAGTTTGAAACATTATTACCTGATTAGGTGACTAGTTATTTGAATGTAAAACATAACATAAAAGAGAAAATTGCCAAAGAGTTCTATTTTTTATGATCAATTTGTCGCTTTTCAAGATTAAAACTATAGCAAACATAGTAAAATATTGAAAATTGAAAAGGTAAGGATGCATGGTAAAAAAGTTATTAATATAGCATAAATTAATCTTCATATGTCTGGAACTGTAGCCATGGCTATTTTGAGATTGCATGAAGCTACCAGGAATGCACTTGCAGTGTCTATTGAGCAACAAAATGCAAATAACCTAGTACTAAAATAAATAATAAATATGATAAAACTTGCTTAAAATTTGGGTCCTTTGTTAATGGCTTCAATCTCAATAAGAACTCAACAATATGAAATTCCCACTGCTAGCACATCTCGTGGATCTATTGGAGATTTACAACTGATTAATGCAGACAAATTTAATATAGTCGGTAACACATGCTAAAGACTATAAATTATTAAACATGCATGTGAAGAGGTTTATGTTCTACTATGGATAACACAAGAAACCAACTCATTTGTGGATTTGTTGAGAACTATTGTTACTAAAGACAAGCATTTCATTAACAATGACTTATTTTATTTTAGTCAAAGGCTTGAATTGATGTATGATCTTGTTAAACACACATGGGAAACAAGAACAATATGAAAGATAAAACATGAGAATCGATTTTTATTAACAAGAGGTATACATTTATAGTACATATTGTGACTATTGGGTTTCACATCCCAAGGTCTCTTGGACTCCTTTTGTCTCTTCGGCTTTCACACTAACTCATTGAGGATTAGGTGTCCAATATTCCCCCCCTTAATCCGAAGGGTTATGTATGAGTCAAAAAAGAGAGTTGTAATACAAAATGTGCAAGAATGCATGGCACCACTAGGCTGAATGTGCTCTCTGAAATGTTGGTATAAAGGGCGGTGGTTTAAGGATGACCACCAACACTAGAACGCTTAGTGCAGTTCCCGGAACTCTTCCAAAACTGGCAAGAAGATAAAGTCTTCTGCTAGAGGAAGTGCTCCTATTGTTTTGAAGAGGGAAACCTTCAACCATGAAAGGGAGGTCTCACCCCGCATAAAAGGGAGAACTTCAACCTGAAAAGGGAAGTCTCAACCTGTGATGGTTTAAGGATGACCAACAACTCTAGAATGCTTAATGCAATTCCTGGAACTCTTCCAAAACTCACAAGAAGCTGAAGTCTTTTGCTATAGGAAGTGTTCTCAATTTTGTTCCTGGAATTCTTCCGAAAATGGCAAGAAGCTGAAGTCTTCTACTAGAGGAAGTGTCCCAAATAACCAACTAAAGGCATGCTCAGGGGAATCTTTGTCTCTGGTTACAGCTCTGAATCTGCTGTGGCAGGCTGTGGCTCAGGCTCGCTTGATGTGATTTTGAAGCTTGTAGATGACCATCATTACCCCCCTATCAGATACAAGGTGAGATGATGGAGAAAACTCAACTGCAAGACTATACAATACTCTGGAACAAGTTCTGACATGTGATTGGAATATCTTCTTGGCTGTTGATGCCCATTGCCAAGAAGTGATCCATCGAAGATGAATCTTTGTTCTTGCAGGACGTTTGTTTCTGAAGCGTCTATGTGAAGAATGGGTGGTTTTATGACAGTCCTTACATGGATGAAGATCAAAATAGTGATCTTTCAAATGGCCAACTCGGTCACAATGTTGGCATTTGAAAATCTTTTGTTTTTGTTGCTGTGGAAGAGGGGCAAAATCTGGAACAGCTGAAGGTGAACTGTCATGAGGAGCAGGTGAACTGTCATGAATGAATCCAACACTTTGAAACTGAATGGGCTTTGAGTAGTTTGGAATATGAAAGGACAAGTCCTTGTCATATCCAACACCAGTTCTGTGCTTGTTGTGGACAATCTGTTCCCAAGGTCTGATGATGGGCTTGGGAAGTGCAGACTGAGTTTCTTCATCTGCATGTACAACTGTTGCTTTATTGGGTACTAAATTTGAATCAATTGTAACATTATTGACTTTCTTCTGATGGGTTGCAGTCTCAATCTTCTGAATAGAAACATGTTCAGAATGACTTCTCTCTTTTAATTCTTCTTGCTGTAGCTGAGATTCGAGCTGCAAAAAATCAATTTTCGCTTGTGCATTTTGTAGACGGACCTGAATGTCTGTGAGAGAAACTTTGCTGACTTTTAATGTATCATGACTAGTAGACAATATGAGAGTTTTGAGGAACTCTAATACTTCACCGATTTTGGCCATTTTTTTCTTCAATGTCAGATTTACACCTTAAAAACTTATCACAATTACTATTCAATGCAGAAAAGTAATACCCACTCACAGTACATAGCAATATCCTTTATAAATGTCAGCAAATGATCAGTGTGCAACCAACAACCACCAATTACAATCCATTACATAAAAAATAAGAGTTTACTCATGACTTACATTATGTTCTGACAATACAACTCACAAAACTTTTCTCCATAAAAGATTACAATCAGCCCACCAAACCTTTTATGCAGTAGTCGAATCAAGGAATCAATGCACTATAATGAGTTTTAAATATAATGCCACAACTGGGGCATCAACAACTGCAAACTTGCTTGGATCTTTCAAATACTCCTTCACTTTCAAAGCAGAAATGATGGCTATCAAAACTTCAACAATTATAGCACCATGTCCTGGACAGGACTTGAATGCTAATATATAAATACTTTGACTAAGGTATGAATCAATATTCTCTAATCTGGCCACTTTCTTCAAAGAAAACAATAGTCCACTGCAAGAAACCCAACTGGAATAAATGAGAGAAAAACACAAAGAGTCCTGAGTTTGTATGGTTTGGTCCACTGTAGTATTTTAACAAACAGTTTGTGTATCAAATGAATTAAGCCATCATTCCTGGAAATGCAATTAAAACAGACGATAAATCAATTATGACTATATTTCATAAAGAAGGAAGTAAAGCTTTGTCAATCACGATGATGCAATGTACTATATTAATTACTTCGAACAGCACTGGGAGCCAACCCTCCATTTCTCAGATTAACCTCCACCATGAAATTCGATATCTAGTAGCTTGTAGTGCCTTCATTCGAATGTAATGTTGGCCAGTTCAATTCTCTTTTACTTCAAGCGAAACCAAGCCTTCAAGGGAAACACTCGGAGCCAACGGAAAGAATCCCTACAATGCCAGCCAAAATCTTGAGTAGACCATGGTGCCTGATCAGAAGAAGTCTTGATTTCAGAGAAAAAGAATGCATAAATACCCAAATTTTCTACTCATCGATCCTGGGCAATATCAAGTGCACATATATATGGGCGGTATCTCAATGTAAAAAACCATACACCAGAAATATCATACACAAAGTTCCACTCAAATTGATTTTGATTTTCAACGGCTCAGAAAAGGTGGATAGAGGGAATCCCAGACCTCCTTAGATAGGACGCTTAAAGTAGTCCACGATATCAGATTTTTTTTTTATTTGAGACGTTAGGGTAGCCAGTTCACCAAAGAGTCATCGGCCACGACAACACCCGTGGGTTAAAAACATTTACAAGGCCTTACATGTCATAGGCATGCTGACATGCCATGCCTGATAAATAACAAAAATGGCTTTTGAAACTCATTGGCCATAACATGATTACCACTGAGGAACATCCAGTGGAATTTAGAAACTCTGTAAGAAAGGCAGGTGTCAATGTAAAAAACAGAAGCGAAATCGCAGTGGCACCACAATGACATGAAGTGATATATATATTACGTGCTGCATGTAACAACATTCAACCAAGATTGCGCTGTTATATTATGGGATATGGATGTGGAGTCGAAGTATGGGAGGAGATTGCGCTCTGATATGGAGGTGTGTCATATCGGTGAAACCTTAGGTGTGGGAGTAGAATAATGGAATGCATATAAATATATACCGGAACAGAAAGTAGTATTCCAGGATAGCAGGTGCGATGTCACTGGTGTATGGCAGTATATGGGTGAGCACAGTTAGCAGAACTGCGTGCTTGAAGCAGAATACCATACCATATCAATAGAACACGTATACAATGGAATGCATATACTGTATATCAATGGAATGCGTGTATTAACGGAATGCTGTTCATCAGGGTCTGAGACAGCATATGTAGTAACACACCAACATATCATTCCAATGTATCTTTTCAACAGAACCTTGTGGGATCATCACACGTCTACTGTTACTCCCGACGAGGATATCTTCTATGCGGTATCACTCCTCCATTTCAACAAACCTTATCCAGAGGGGCCTCTTCTCCCGGTTGTCCTTGATCAAAATAACATCGTTCTTAAGGCAGACTTATGTTGTCAATTCTTTTGGTAGCCCAAATAGGCACAGGAAAAGGAACTCGTCCCTCTACACATCAGCAACTTGGTTCCCTCAAATAAAATACTCAGCCCCTTAAAAAGTCAGTGAAACTCAGTCATGCACCAAAGTCGCAATATGTTGCTTCAACGCTCCAAAAACTTCCCAGAGAGTGCACCAACCACAATACAGAAATGCACAGTCTCTAATTTAGTGCGGAGAAGTAATGTGGCCAAAGGATTTAGGACATAGTATGTGGCAGGAAAATAGGAGTTACAGGAGAATCTAAAACGTCTATGAGGCCAGCAGTGTTGAGAGGGCAGCGTATGGAGGCCAGCGGCATATATGGAAGCCCAACAGTCCAAATTCACAGTCTTAGCACAATTCGAGCAGCGTAGTAGAGCAGCGTAGTAGGACTATGTCAAAGGAGCGAGGGAGGTTATAAAATTGGCATAAAAATCCATGACAAACTGACATTCTTCTGAAGAAAATAATACCATGTCAGAGAATAATGGTAAATCATAGCACTGTTATACCAACATTCCTACCACAGCGTTCAGCGTTTACTTAAAAACACATATGATAGAGGGCGCAGTCTTGACAAAAAAACACATATATGACACTGCCACAGAAGGCACAGACTTGATAGAGAAACACATATATGACACTGCCTGGAGCAGGCTTCAGGCAACCAGGCAAAATATAGACAGTTCTGATAGGCTGAAAATGGCAGACCAACAGATATGTAAAATTAGGCTCACAGTAATTATGCAGGGAAGGAATACGCCTGCGGCTCTGATACCATGTTAAACACACATGGGCAGCAAGAACAATATGAAAGATAAAACATGAGAATCGATTTTTATTAACAAGAGGTCTACATTTATAGTACATATTTTGACCGTTGGGTTTCACATCCCAAGGTCTCTTGGACTCCTTTTGTCTATTTGGCTTTCACACTAACTCATTGAGGATTAGGTGTCCAATAGATCTAAACAAGAAAAACATAGAAATTCCAAATGCTAATCAAATGAGGAAAAAAAAATTGGATGGTCTAGAAGAATTAGTATACTAAAAAATAGTATTTCTGAATGTAAGAGCATAAACAATAGGAGAAGTGATGCATTTATAAATTCCATGCAAATTTTTCATGATCTAGATGGCCCATGCATTATACGAAATTTTGAATTCATTACAAAAGATAAATTAACATTTGAGTTGCACAAGATAAAATAGTCAATAGTAGAACAATTTGATGTTATAACTTATTTTACTCTAAAGAAATTGATAAAAGGCTAGTTGGCTTTGTTAGTATTAATGACAGAAAATATATGTTAACTTCTCATTTACAATAGGAGGTGATGGAGATCGAAAATAAATTATTTGATCAACATGCGAGGCTAGATATTACAATGGAAACAATGAAAGAAATCATTTAGGCTAATTAAAAAACATTGGATCAAGAGTCCATGCATTCCAAAGACATCTGATAGTCAAACAATTAGCCTATATTCTTTCACAAATTATATTGTCCTTAAATATTTTCATATTATTTCTATGTTTACTACTATTCAATCACCATGATTTGTCAATTTTATAGATGTCAAAAAGTTTACTTGTTGAATCCAGTTCATTCTTTTCCTTTGTAGTTCTCATTTTGCATATTATAGTTCACACATTTACTTTTGGTGGATTTAGAAGCATGTACTTAAAGAGAAGATGACAAAATAGCATGCTCAATGAGCCAATGAATTTAACTATTGATCATTTTCATTACTAATACAGGAGATTTGTGCTAAGAATCAAAGTTATTAATGCTTAGAATATGACCTTTTATGCATTTTTATTATGTTTACTTATTTTAATCATAACGATGGTGATTGGAATATGAAACTTGATGTTGTTCTTGTAGCTATAATTGTATTGCTTAATGTTACAGATTTATGTTTTGAGCATGTGTATTATTTCGTTGATACATATATTCCAATACAATGAAACATGAGAATAGTTTTTTCCTATGAAACATAAATAATATCCATTGTCATCATATTTTTAAATATGTCTAGATTGTGGTACACCAGGAAGGGATTTTATCATGTTTTCTTTATCTATGTCTATTATACATAATCGAAATTTGTTGTTGTGTTTTGAAATGAAAATGATATATCAATTTTACGTGTTTCCAATTTCGACTAGCCTTGTGCTACACTATATAACATTTAATGAATTAATTATGGCAGATATTCCTGCGAACAATTTTCCTTGTACATGAATATTTCATTGTGCAGAGTACAAAGATATGGATGATGAAATATTCAAGGCTTCCCCTAGACATTGGACTTAATCTGTAGTTCCATACATATGTCTATTTATAGAAAGATAAAAATAAATAAGGTTTTGACTGTGTAAAGAGCACAACCTTTAATCAATTGAATAGTAAAGTTTTTCTGTGCAAATGAAATTGATTTTACTGAAGTGCAGTAACCATAATCATTCTATAAAAGGTCTTTCCTCACATTTTTGATTATGTGGAGATAAGAAAATCCACTTTAATGCTTCATAAAATAAAACTTTGGAATGTTCTTCTGCAACCCACATTCGAATCGTATTGACATTACACTATTAGAAAACAAATATGCACATTAGATGTGTTGCGGTTTCAAATTTGAATAGACCTTTCTGTTTTGTTGATTAACTCAACTAGTAACAATTTATACATTAATATTAATATTTTAGTTCTTTCAAAATCATAATGAAAGCTTCAAAGCTTTACATTTTGCATTAATTTTGAGAAAACCCATTAAGTTGTATAAAATTGCAATTTGATAACCACTTTTTCATATATGTTCAATTGCATTGCAAATGAAACATTGTTGATAGTGTGAATGTAATTGCTCAGTTTATAATTAAAAAACATAAGTACCTTTATCATAATTATCAAGTTTTGTCAATTAGAAAACACAATTTACAAAGCATTTATTGTGTGAACATATAGTGTTTGGAGCATGTAAAAGGGATGGATGTATGGAAGTAGAAATGTAGGAATACCTACCTACCTATTAAGTGATTATTAAAACAAGTGTGTAGTTAGGACATATTTGTTAATTTAATTAATAAGAATTTCAATTGTCAATTACTAGTCAAAGGGTGTTATTAAGTAGGGAAGTTTCTAAATTGTATATCATACATCGTATGAATTTTTAAAGAGAACTCGGTATGTGGGGGACAACAAGGAACATTATTATATTTCTTTGGGTGGAGATTTTACTACGTGAATTACATAGTATGTGATGAAGAGCATGATGGGGCCCATCAATAGATATATTTTGAGGATATCATTCCCCTAAAACTCTCCTTTTCTCACATTAATTCACATTTTTTAGCCATAATATGCTTGGGAAGACTAAATGGTGTTTGTCATATTGCATGGCTTGATGTGATTAATATGTAGTGAAAAGAAACATTTTTGCAGATATTTACTATGTTGGGGATTGATGGAGACAACCAGAGAGAATACATGGGGATTTTCCACCTCATTAACTCCACAACTTGGCTTCAGATCAAAGAATCTTCACCAACAACTTGAATTCACTAACAGTCGAGTAACTCCAAGTCCATATGAATATCAAAGGACACTAGATCCACAAATATCGATATTTTTCAGGGAAGCATTCCTCCTTTGAAGTGTGCTGCCCCTCAACTACTTTTTGTATAAATAAACTAGTAAAAACACTAGTTAGGATTCATTTTTTTTTAGTAGCTAGGAATAACTACCTAGAAGATAGTGCTTCACATTGTTATTCTCATTTTTCATATGATGTATGTGACTCTTATTTTCTTAGAATGGAGAGTTCACTATTGGTTTGCATCTGAGTTAGTTTTTGAGGTATGAAACCCTTAGGTTTGGGCCCAACATAGAGGATTTAGTCCCTCTCGTGTATTTCTTCCTTTTTCTGGATCAAGTTATTTTAATGCTTTTCTTGTTTCAATAGATGTTATATTACAAAACTTTTAGTTGCAGGTTTTCCTATCACCTCTCTTATGGGAAGAGTGATTGGGAAATCTACAATAAAAACCTAAAAATATATGTTTATGATTTCTTGGAAATTATTAAGTATTTGATTGTAATATTTCTACATGTTTATTTCCTACAACTTATAAGTTAGCAACATTGGTTTTCCAATTAGAATTGTGTTGTAGGTTAGAGAAAATTTCAATAAAATTCAACTAATTTTTTCCATGTTAATTTACTATGTCGTAATAATGATCATTTGATGCATGTGTTTGATTCGTTTGGAGGGGTTGTGTTGACCTCCAGGGGTGGGTCCACCTTTCTACGTCCACCTACACCACTCCATCTCCCTTCTAGGTGTCTCCCAATGCTTCAAAACTCTGCCACCGAGACCACTCTGCTAAGATAGATGGACGGTATCATGGGAACAAACATTGGTGTAAGTTAAACCTCCGAGAGGTACTAGGATTGGCTAAGGGGCTAACACACCCATCATTTTCCTTGTTCCACCTTCACCCTACTTTTCTTGCGTTCAAGACAATGTTTATGTCCTAAAAAATCTCTCAGACCCTACTCCTATAGAAGACTTATAACATCATTTTCTTAAGCCAAATTTGTTCCATATTTGGACCCTTCAGTGTTGAACTTGAATAATGGCCCACACACCTTGATTTCATGAATAGGGAAGATTCTAAGACAACTCCAACCCCATTGTTTCCTCACTGCAACCATAGGACAAAAAATAAAATTAGTATTAGCCTTTTTTTAATTGTGATGAATGTTGAATTTCTCATTTTCAAGATGTGGTTGCAAATAGATAATTGATTCATGCAAGTAGGCTATTGATTTGATTAATAATGCAAATAGAATATCATGGTTTAGTTTTTTCAACTCGATTCGATTTTTCCCTGTTTATGTAATTTCAATTGAGCATTTACATTGAAATATTATCATTTTCATTCCTATAGAATGATGTTCATTTCCTTGCAATTATGATATGTTTTTTTCTTTATAGTTAGCTGAAGGAGTGGTCTCTGAACACCTTGATTTGGTTTCATGACTGACAATGATATGAGCGGAACCTAACTTGTTGTGCATATAGCATTGTCACCTCTAAGTTTGTATGAACCTCGAGTTGATAATTTAAGTTGAGAAGCCCTTAGGAGTTGCAACATCCTTCGTGCAATAATAGGGCTCATCACGTTTTGGAATAGTTTCCAAAAAGGTGCATATGTAGGTGTTGTTTGTACCTAAGAGTTTCTTGTTTTTTTCTATTTTGCATCAGACTTATTATTTTGAAAAAATTAAGAAATTAAAAAATAAACTAGCTCTTTCATGCCTCTTCAGAGTAGAGATAACCAAGGGAAATTCTTACCCAAAACCCCCACCCCCTTAAGCAATCAGCCTTCATTCTTCTTAGGTGACTATAAACTTCCCTCTCTAACTACAATGGAGCTAGAAATCCTTCTAGGTGAGCAATCTGATATATTTGAGGAACCCATAGGGGAAGAAGAACCTATCTCACCTACTCAAACCATGGCTGAAAATAGGCATAATGAGATTTTCCCTATCAGGTAAACCAATGAAGAGGCCATAATGAAGAATATAAGCCCTGTTTTGCTTCCACAATTCCATGGCCTAACCTTTGGGGATCTTGAAACCTACATGTTTGAGTTTATTGTTGTTTGTAGGACCTATCAATATGCCTCTGATGAGAAGAAGTTGAACTTTTTTCCTTTTATCCTCAATGATGTATCCTTGAACTAGTTTATGTGTTTAACTGCAGGCAACATTACTACCTTGGCTCAAATGCAAAAATCCTTCAATGATAAGTACAAGGGTTACTATAGGTCCAAAGAAACAAAGGAGGATATATTTAGTATGACCCTTCGACCTAATGAGTCCTTAGAAGAATATGAGGAAAGATTCCAAATCAATTATAGGGGGGCTAGTTGTACCCTTGATCTTGAATCACTTAAGCTAGTCGTTCTTCTAAAGATCAGAGAGGATGTAATGGAAACACTCAACATGTTGTCTAGAGGTTATATCACCTAATTTCCTTATGATGACATCAAAACTATATTCAGGAATCACTCTAGGGCTACAAGGAAGAAGGGTAGGTCTAGACAAATCTTGGTTAGTTCCTCTCCCTCTACCATAGCCATCAAACATGAGATATGAAGCACATTGGAGGATTTTAAGAGTGAAATTATACATACCTTTTCCCTACAAATGGATACTATGAAAATAAAAATGAAGCAAGAAGAAGCAGAAATTGAACTAGCTATCTTTTTCCCTAGATGTACTAAGACACACCATAAAAATGAGTTCCCACTAAATTTCATAGAAGTATGCACAGTCTGTGAGGAGAATCATGCAACAGAGAAATTCCCCTCTCTGTTAGGTCTAAAGGTTGTATACCAAGGAGGGGTAGAAAGTGGGTCAGGCCAGCTATGTTTCAATAATAAAAGTAGGCCTCAAGGTCCTTGTCCATATCAACAAATGATGTAAGGTGAACACTATCCTCATTAAAATCCAAATCATCAAGTACATTTCCAACCTTGGTACCCTTCCACTCATCCATCATGGTCGACACCTCCTCCTTGGACTTATGCTCCTCAATATCCTCAATATCCTCATTAGCCTATTAATCCTCCCTTTCATCCATATCTGCCCTAATATTCCCAATGGGAAAACCCTGACTAGGGTGGAGGCCTCAAACAACCCAACCTCCTGATTTACTACCTCCACCACTACTTCAACCACATATTCTTTACCATAATTCACCTAAGTAAACTCAAATGCGTTCTTAACCCAATCTAAAATGAAACACTTAGCAACCACGATAGGTTTGTAGTGGAGAGATATCCTATCTTTCCTATGCTATGGAAATACAAGAGATCAACATTAAGTTTGGGAAGTGGTCCCAGATAATCCCACCTTCTCCACCTCGAGAGATTGAAGAGGAGAAGGAAGATACTACTTCTCCTTAAAATACACCTCCTTATCTTGATAGGCTGGTCAACCCTAACCAACACACCCAAGAAGAGGTTGAATTCTTGGGTGAATTGAATAAATTGTGTGTCAATATACCCCTTTTCTAGGCCATCAAAGATGTTCCCATTTAGAACAAGGTTATTAAGGAGAAATGTTTCAAAATGCCTCGAAGAAGAAGAAGAGATACGCCCACTATCAATGTTTTTGGACAACTATCTGGTCTGATGCTTGGGAGGTTGATCTCCCCAAATTACTTGGATCCTAGTAGCCCAGTAGTGGATGTGCACATTGATGGCATTATGATCCATAATACTTTGATCAATCTTGGGAATGCAATCAATGTGATTACCAGGTAAACCATACAGAATCCTAATTTCCAAGGGGATTTGAGGAAGGCCACTATAGTATTGCACCTTGCAGAGAAATCCATATTAGCTCTTTAGGAAGTTATTGAGGATGTCATGGTCTCCATTTACTCCTGGGAGTACCCTCGGAATTTCCTGTTGCACGAGCCCAAAAATAAGTTTAATGGATATCCTCTCATCCTAGGAAGACCTTGGTTGGCCACTATTGATGCCTACATTAGCTGTAGGGATGGGAGCATAACTATTAATAATGGACATTTATCAAAACAACTTGTGTTATATCCTCCTGCTCAGCCTTATATTGAGCACGATTTAACCTTATGGTTAGGGGATGAGGATGAGGAAGATTTTTTTCATACAAGCCCTTAACTAGTCTGACATTAGACAGTATTATAGGGGGAGGGAAACTTTATGAAGATGACCTTATTGACCATATCCTACAAAATCATTCCCCCACTACCATACTAGTAAACGAACTGATGAAAGAATTTGAGACTAATCCTTGGACAAATTTGTTCTCTGTCAAACCTAGCCTATAACATTCCAAAGTTGTAGATATTCGGCCATATAGAGCTCTAAATATCAACCCCTCTCTCTCAGCTGAATAGGAAGAACAATTATGCACTGTGTTGAGGCAACACCTACATGATGTTTAATAAAGAAATGAAATGTGTGATTCCCTCAATTTGTACTCATCATATTTACTTCAAAGAGGGATGAAACCCTGTGTTCCAACCCTAGAGAACGATGAACCCAACTCTTTAGGACATTGTGTAAGAGGAATTACAAAAACTACTGGATGCAGGGTTCATATATCCCATTTTAGATAGTGAGTGGGTGTCCCCTCTTGTTTTAGTCCCCAATAAAAGTGGGGAGTGGAGGATCTGTGTTGACTACTAGGAACTTAAGAAGCCTACAAATAAGGACCATTTTGCTTTACCCTTCATTGACCAAGTCCTAGATTTCCTTGCTGGGAAGAAATTATTCTCCTTCCTCGATGTATTTAGTGGGTAAAACCAAATACAAATCATCCTTCAAGACCAAGATAATACCACATTCACATGTCCTTGGGGTACCTTTGCCTGTAGAGTCCTTCCATTCGCTCTTTGGAATTCCCCTGCTAATTTCCATATGTAAGTTCTAATTATCTTTGTTGAACTTGTTCATGGCACTATTGAGATATACATGGATGATTTCACTCCTTATGGCCGTAACTTCGAGGAATCTATTTCTAATCTATGCAAAGTCTTAAACAAATGCATTGAAATGAATATTTCATTGAGTCCTAAGAAATGTGGTTTTTTTATGAATATATGGACTATCCTTGGCCATTATATATCCAAGGAAGGGATACAAGTTGACCAAAAAAAAAATTGCATCATCAAAAGGGTCCCTATTCCTCAAAAACTAAGAGATGTCAGGAGTTTCCTTGGATTAGTTGGGTATTATAGAAGGCTCATTAAAGACTTTAGTAAACTAGCTTCACGCTTGTTTGGACTACTGGCTAACGATTCAGATTTTTATTGGAAAAACAATTGTCAAGAAGCTTTCAAAGTACTAAAATACAAGATGAACACTACACCCGTCATTAGAGGTCCCAATTGGGCATTACCTTTCCATATAAATACATACGCCTCAGACAAAAATATAGAGGCTTCCTTAGGACAAGTGGAAGAGATATTGCCTTATGCTATTTATTTCATCAGTAAGAACCTTTCTAAAGGTGATTTAAATTATACTGTCACTCAAAAGGAACTATTAGTTGTGGTACGTTGTTTGAATAACTTTAGGACTTATATCACTAGTTATCAAACTTTTATTCACATTTATCATGTAGCCATTAAGTATTTAATGAATAAACACGATGTCAATGATAGGATAATTAGATGGTCGTTATTATTGCCGCAATTTGATTTGACTATTATTAATAAACAAAGAAAGGAGAATGTGGTTGCAGATTTCTTAGTAAGACTAACCATGCCAGCGTAAAAGGAAGAAATGGTAGATGATCAACTTCCATACGAAAATCTCTTCACCATCTCGATGTTTTCTCCTTGGTTTTCTTATATATCCAAGTACTTGCTTGTTGGGAGGTTCCATCCTAACCTATCGTCCAAGGAAAAAAGAAATATTGGTAGGAAGAGTGCCCCATTCACTTGTATTGGGGGAAATATTTTCAGATTGGGGCAATATCATATCCTAAGGAGATTTGTGAGGGAAGAGGAGGTCTCTGACATCCACTTAGCATGCCATGATGGACCTTGTGGGGGCCACTTTACTTCTAAGAGTACAACCTTCGAAGTTTTACAAGCAGGTTAGTACTGGCCCACTTTACATCAATATGAAAGGAGCTACACCACCAAGTGTGATTAGTGCCAAAGGATGGGTATTCCAATACCTAAGGATGAAATTCCCTCATAACCTCAAGTGAGTCTAGATCCATTTGAGAAGTGGGGCATAGACTTCATTGGGCCCATTAATCCCCCATTAGGATAGAGGAAGTATATCATTATGCGCACCATTTACCAGACTAAATGGGCTAAAAAAAAGGTCATAAAGGCGATAACTAAGAAAAAGGTGGTTGAATTTCTCAGAGAGAACATCTTCTAAAAGTTTGGTTTTCCAAGGGAGTTAGTAACTGATCTAGGAGCACAATTTACATCAAATATGAATAAAGATCTCATGAGGTAGCATCACATCCAACGCATGACATCCAATTCTTATCACCCTTAGGGAAATGGGAAAATGGAGTCACGAACAGAGCATTGGAGAACATTCTAACCAAGGCTCATGTAAAATATTAGGTAGACAAACTTGTAGAAACCACTTGGGCCTATAACACAACTTGGAATACCAAAACTAGATTTACTCCATCCGAAGTAGTATATGGGAAGAATGCCTTCTTTTCCATTGAATTTGAATACAACACCTTAAGTATGGCAGGTCAGTTAGACTTGGACCTCACTATAGCACAATAAGAGATGCTTCTCCAACTCAATAGTCTAGATTAATTTAGGCAGCAAGTTGTCCTAAACATTGTGGTAATCTTGCTACAAAGGAAGATTTTGCATGACAAACACATTAAAGATAATACTTTTTAAGAAGGAGATTGGGCCCTATTGTATGAATCCATATTCAAGGATTTCAAGGGAAAGTTAATGACAATATGGTTGTGTCCCTACCTAGTACAAACATGTTATGAGAATGGGTTTGTCTAGATCAAAACAATTGATGAGGAAGGGAATCCCTTACTTGTTAATGGTTATAGGTTTACATTGTATAAAATACCTTTGTACAAGGAAGAGTTCATTCATTCAATCACCAGAGAATTGAATGTGATTAGGAGGTTCACATTCCTCAATCCACACAATTTATAAAGAAAAAAAGATCAGGGGCCTAGGTGAAAAGCTCTATAAGGTATCTAAGGCCAACTCTATGGTTGAAATCGTCTCTGAGGAAGTGCAAGTGAAAAAGGAAACAAAAGAAAACAAAATATGAAAAGAGCACTAGCTAAAAATATCCTCTGATGCACTTAGGGAAGACATACAAGTTGAAAACATCTGAGGAGGAAGCCTGCATGTATAAAAAAATAAAAAATAAAAAAACACAAGGAAGGAGCTCTTACACAATTTTTTCTAGCATCTCTCTTTTGCAGGATTCTAGACAGCCAAAAAAAACACGGGCACATAACAAATTTTACAGATTCATTTCTTAATTTTTTTCAAGCCATCCATTTCATTTTCACCCTTTGCATTCACCTTGCTACTTCTCTCCATCATTTAGCCAGTAATTGGACCATGTGTTGCCTCCTTGTTGAAGAAATAGAAGATTGCTAAAGGAGAAACCTGAATTGCTATAGGAGGCAGATATGATTAGAGAAAAGGGGTCCATTGGTCTTTTCTTCCTTATAAATTGTTGTGGTAGGTCTACCAAAATATATCCATTACTCATCCACTTACTTGGGCCCTGTTGTATAGTTTGCATATTAGGGACTAGTGAGATTCACCAATGTTTTTAAACTTGAAGATAATTTTCCATTGTTAAAATTTTCCTGTAAAGAAATAAGTGTTATAGCTACGAAAATCTCCCTCTTTCATATATAAAAGGATCTAGACGATAAAAGTGGGGTAAGAAGAGAGAGCTTATCTTACCCCTAGGATGAAGTGGCCTATCACATCCTCAAATACATATCTTGTGAGGAGGGTTTTAGCATTGTGTATGCATATCATTTTAGGCTACTCCATGAGATAAGGTTCAAAGAAAAATTACCCAATCCAAAAAGACTCAATGTTCCACATTTCTTCTTGCAATTTATCATTGAAATTAGTGAGAGAGTGAGGGCATGGAAACACCAACACATCTCCCACATTGGCCTCATTAAGTTGATTGCTATGGATGCCTTAAGCCACCTAAGGAACCCTGTGCTATGGACTGATTTTATGGACATGGAAATTTTCATTGAAACACAAGCCATTACATCCACACAATAAGAGGGAACACCTACCTCTAGTATTGGGGGTATAGGAGAGAAGGAGGCATCAAAAATAGAGGAAGGAAAGGAAGGAGATAAGAAAGAAGCAGAGGAGGGGAACCTAGAGGTTCCCTCTAAACCTTAGAAAATAAGTAAGGAAGGAAAAAAATTAAACCTTTCACTAGGAAACACAAAGCAAGAAGTAGCTATCACATTGGACACACTTGGCACACCTATTAAGCCGAAAAGAAAGTAGTAAAGGAAAGGCCCATGATATTTTAAAACAAGGAGAAAGCACAAAGATAAGGTGAGGAAAGCCTTGGTCTCCTTCAAAAATCCCTATCACCATTGGTTAGTCAACAAGAAAAATGAAGTGGGACCTATTGAGGGGAAGATTGAGGAAGTTACCTCTCCAAATCCCAGACTAAGCAACATGTGCTACTCATGGGGAGGCCCACCACTGGAGAAGTCACATTTAAAAGGCTCAAGACACAAGTTTCCCTATTACAAGGGGAAACAAAAGAGCTACATGAGAAATAGGGGATGCGAAAGGAGAAACAAGAGGCGATACAAGAAGAGGAAACCATTCCAAAAGAAGAGGAAAATTTCCCCCAAGAACTCTAGGAGCTTGATCCACAGCCCAACTTAGAATCCTACTACAAATTTATTGACGGAGGTAGGATTATACCTGAGAATTTTTTTGTACCATTATTCTTAAAGTTGGAGAGGGGAAGAGGTAGAACACATAGATGGATGCAGATTGCAAAATAAAAAGGGTTGAAGATGTGGGCCTCATGGAGTAAAAATTAAATGAAATAAGTAAGGAATTAAGCAACTTAAGTTTGAGGGAGTGAGTGATGAGGGATCAGCTACAGGTAGAGAAGATAAGACTAAGAGAGCAGCTACAAGAAAAAGAGACACAACTTGCCACTATGGACATTTTATCTATGGAAGCCATACAATGCAGGCAACCATCCAAATCCTATCCCATTTTCCTTAAGGAGCAATGGCTGTAATTTCAATTTAAGAACTTGGCACAATATGGATCATTTCATTTCCAATGTTGTAGACAATTCATTGAAATTTTCAAAAAAGGAAAGTATTGAGGATAGATCTAAACTAGTTAAGTTTTACATGCACAATCTGATCCTCACAAACATGAATTTCTGGGACCCCAACCCTAGGTTGGGGGAGATGAAACTAATGGCACTAGCCTCCTGGTTGACCCATGAGGATACAAGGGCTGAAGAAGTAAAAAGGGGGATGAAAAAATAAGAAAAGGATCCTTTATACATTAGAGCATAATTAGTAAGTGCCAAGGCTGCCATCAACAACCACAATATCATCTCCTTTGATCCTGAATTATCACCTAGGTACATGTCCACCCAAGAAAATTTCATTCTACATTTTTAGGACACCTTTAGGATGTTGCGAACATAAATTTGGTAGGCATGCCAAAGAAGATGGGATTCCCTACCTCACAGTTTGAAAATCGGAGTGTATCACTCTCAAAAAAGACTCATGAATGCTTTGGAAACAAACCCACTATAAAAAAGAATCATGCAAAGACTGAAGATCAAGTGGATGGGACTCAAAATTAGTCCTCCCTTACTTTTGGGCCTACAATAAAGAAGAAACCAGGCACAAGAAAAAAACAAATGAACAAGCATAGAGGTAAATAAATGATCTATCCATAGGATGGCACACCATGTGAGGTGCTTTGGGATGTCAGAGAGGCCACCATGGCCATGAATGAGCTTCATGTTAGTGATTGAGTTGCTCAAAGGGTGAGAAACACCTTTAGTAGGGGGTAATGATGGGGGCCATCAATAGGTATATTTTGAGGTTCATTCTGCTATCCTCTAGCCCTTAAAACTCTCGTTTTATCACATTAATTTTCATTTTTTAGCCATAATATGCTTAGAAGGAAGTCTAAAGGGTGTTTGTTTTATTTCATGGCCTAATGTGATTAGTATGCAGGGAAAAGAAGTATTTTTGGAGATATTTACTATGCAGGGTCTTGATGGGGACAATCAGCAAGAATATAGGGGGCTTGTCCACCACATTAACTCTCCAACTCAGCTTGAGATCAAACAATCTTAACCAAAAAATCAAATTCACTATCATTTGAGGAACTCCAAGTCCGTGTGAAGATCAAAGGACACCACATCCATAGATCTAGATATTTTGGAGGGAAGCATTCCTCCTTTCAAGGGTGCTTCCTCTTACCTACTTTTTGTATAAGTAAAATTACAAAGCTCATTAGGTTTCATATTTTTGTTACAACTAGGAATAGCTACTGAGATCGTAGTGCTTGACATTGTTATTCTGATTTTTCATATGATGTATGTGACTTATTTTCTGCTAATGGAAAGTTCATTACTAATCTGCATTTGAGTTACTATTTGAGGGTTGAAGCCCTTTGGTTTGGGCCAAACCCAGAGGCTTTAGTCCCTCTCTTGTATTTCGACCTTATTCCTACTCATGTTATTCAAATGTTTTTCTTGTTTCGGTAGATGTTATATTACAAAACTTGTAGTTGCAGGTTTTCCTAACACCTCTCTTGTGGGAAGAGTGATTGGGAGATCTATAATAACAACCTAGAAATATTTTTTTATGATTTCTTGGAAATTATTAAGTATTAGATTGTAATATTTATGCATGTTTAGTTTCCACAACTTAGAAGTTAGCGTCATTGGTTTGGTGATTTGAATTATGTTTTAGGTTAGAGTAGATTTCAATAAAATTCAACTAATCTTTTCCATTTTAATTTATGTTTTCGTAATAATGATCATTTGAGGCATGTGCTTGATTGGTTTGAAGAGGTTGTGTTAACCGGAACGGGTGGACACACCTTTCTACATCCACATAGGACACTCCACCTCCATTCTAGGAATCTCCCATTTCTTGTAAACTTTTCCACTGATACCACTCTGATAAGATAAATGGAGGACAATGTGGGCACAAACATTGGTGCAAGTTAGACCTCTGAGAGGTACTTGGCTTGGCTATGTGGATTCCACACCATTCATTCAACTTGTTCCACCATCACCCACAATTTTTCACCTTCAAGTCACCATTTATATCCCAAGAAAGCTCTCCAACCCTCCTCTTGTAGCAAAACAGGACCTCATGTAGCAATAGAATGTCTCCTGTAGCACTTCTTGTGGAAGACTTGTAACATTATTTTCTTCAACCAAATTTGTTCCATATTTTTACCCTTGAGTATTGAAGTTGAATAATGGCCCACAAGCCTTGATTTCATGATTAGGAAAGAGTCTAAGACCACTCCAACCCCATCCTTTCATCACTACAACCATATGACATCAAATAGAATTAGAATTAGCATTTTTTTAATTGTGATGAAAGTTGAATTCCTCATTTTCAACCAAGTTAAAAATAGATAAATGATTCATGCAAGTAGGTTATTAATTTGATTAAGAATGAAAATATAATATCATGGTTGACTTCTTGGAACTATATTATCTTTTTTCTTGTTTATGCAATTTCAATTCAGCATTTAGATTGAAATATTAGCATTTTCATTTCTATAGAATCATGTTCATTTCCTTGAAATTATGACATACATTTTTTCTTTATGTTTAGCTGAAGGAGTGGTGTCTGAACACCTTGGTTTGATTTCACAACTGAGGGTGACATGAGTAGAACCTAACCTGATTTGCATATACCATTGTCACCTCTAATTCTATATGAACCTTAGGTTGATAATTTCAGTTGAGAATCCCTTGGGAGTTGCAACATCCTTGGTGAAATATTAGGGCTCGTAAGAGTAGTTTCATAAAGAATCAATTTTAAACCTATGAATATTTATGAAATCTTGAGTTTGTGCAAGACAATAGAATGATTAACATTTCTAATTTTCATTGTGTGGAATGGTGTGTAGGATATTGTTAAACTATTAATGTTAATATGTGATATTTTCGCATACAATGGATTTGTTGTGAAACATAACACTTATGTATTTGTATTATGTTGGAAGCATATGTGCTTTCTATTGATGATAAAAAATATGGAAAATGGGGTATGTGCAGGGGACCAGAGGGTTTCGTGAGTGCTCTAACAATGTGTTATTTCTCTGAGCATTAGTGTTAAAAATTAATGTTTTTAGAGGACGCAGTATGTCTAGGACATTTCATTGTGTGGAGATTTTATTGTGTAGATATTTTATGTTTCATTTTGCAGAGCTTTGACTTCATGGAAGATGGGGTATGTTTGTTTATTTTCTAAAAAAATGTCCACTTAATATTTCATTGTGCAAAGATACTTTTGCAAATTCCATGATTTTATATTGTATATGATATGAATGTTTACGGAGGATAGGGTATGTATGAGAGAACGAGGAATATTATTATGTTTCTATGTGTAGAGCTTTTACTTTGTGGAGTATGAATTGAGGAAGCATGTCCAAATATAGCATGTGTGGAAGAAGCTCTGCGAATGGCATTGTGTGAAGTAAGGATAAAAGAATTATTTATAACTAAAACATTAACAATAATATCTTTAAAATCATTCTTTTCAGAGTTCTCGAAGCTTGAAATATTTAAATATTTAGGAACTTGACTTCAACTCAATATTTCCAAGCTCACTTCCAATTAGTGGGCCCTACACAACATAGTCCTCAAGATTCATATTTCCATTTTGTGGTAGTTCATTCTGCATAACTCATTGTGTCAACATTTTCACATCAATATTCCATACAATGATTCAATTTTTATAATGTTCTAGATATCTCATTTTGCTCTGTTGTATAATTACAAGGAAGAGCATAAATGGATGTATTATCCTAATGATTGTAACAATTAACCATTAATACATATTAACTATATTAACTACAATCATTAACTATATTCTTTTGTTATAATATTAATAGATTATGCATTTGGCGAAAACAATGGATAGAATGAATTTATAAGAATAATAGGGCCGCCATAAAACTGTCTCAATACTTACAGTAAGAGCACTAATGTTTTAACCTATCTAAATAAAAAGATATGATATGTCATAGTTACTTGTGTTAGTTGAGTCTAGCTCAGAGCATCTGTTAAGGAAACGTTTCCACAAATAACGTGTATTGAGAATGTTTTGCAAACGTCATTGTGCAGAGCAAGTAGGGGCTGAGACAGAAATGTGCGAAAAATATGGACCCCACTTAATTAGTTGTACAAGAAGGGAGATACACATTATTTATGACTAAAGTATTAGAAAAAAATGTATAAGCTTAGCTCTTTCTTCGATGTTATTGCAAACAATAAATATGCATTGTTTAATTCTAAAATATAAGCAATAAAAACTTTAAGTACCAAGTGCAGCGATTCACACATACAAAGCATCATCTACATATTGGACTCTCTTCGCACTTCTGCACATACACCTAATTTGAAACATATTCTGAAATACAAACATATGCATTATTTACAATTAAAATATTATTAATAATATAAGCATAAATTATGCGTTTTTAATACTAAAATATGTAATTAGTTAAATAGAAATAGTATGCATTATTTACGCTTAAAATACTATCAATAATCTAAGCATAAACAATTTTATTGAGAAGATATGTAATATTGAATACGAAAATATTACAAAAAAAAATAAATGTGCTAAGTGCATCGATTTACACATTAAAAGTTTCCTCTGCACAATACTTCTTCCACACTTCTGCACATATGCCTAATTTCAAACATATTCATAAATACGAAAAGATATTTGGAAATACAAAGATGAACATTATTTACACTTAAAATATCACCAATATATCATATACATCGATAAGATACAAAAATATTAGCAATAAAAGCCATTAATTCCAACACATTTATCAATTAATAACATGATTGACCAAAAGGCGTAGAGTTTTTACTATGGGTTTGTGTGGGAGATTTGTTGTGAAATGTGATAGAAATGCATTTGTGTTATATCAGAGTCATATGTGTTTTCTATTGGCGATAAAAGAAACATAGAACAAGTTATGTGTGAGAAAATGGGTGCTTTCGTGACTGCTCTCACAGTGTGTTTTTCATCCTAAGAGGGTATGTGTTGAGCATTTTATTCTGCAGAACTTTTAATCTCTTGAGATTTTATATTTGAAACTTTATTCCATAGGGAAAAAAATTAGAATGGGGTATTTTCAAGAAATTATGGGGTGGATAGGGAAATTAATGTTAAACTATTAATGTTAACCTATTATTATTATTATTTTTCATTGTGTGGACTTTGGACTCTGTGGAAGATGAGGTATGTATGTTTATGATTGAGGGGATCAAAAATATGTTCAAAAATTAAAATTCTTGAAATCACCCAAAACTAGTTCCAAATCATATATCTCATCGTTATGATTCTAATGATTCTTGAATCATCACAAACTGACATCATATGTGAAAGGTATTTCATTTTGACATTTTTGGCAAACAAGTAAAAAGTCAACTTGTAGGGTTGACTAGGATGCTAACTAGGAAGGTCATACAAGTGACATGGTGTTGAAGTTAGAAGATGACTAAGAAGGTATGATGGATAGATGGACCAATCATTTGCTAACATGTGGCATGGCCATACAAGAGGATTCAGCGAGTTGTGATTGGTTATTTTGTTTTGGTATGGCTAATTAGGAGGCACCACATGGCCCAATGGGGGGGTGCCAGATGGCCCTCAGATCCCATGCAAAATATGGTTTTGGGGTCTGATAAAGCTTAGCAGGAATTGAGCCTATGACATCACATTCAACAACTGTTTGCTTTACCATTATACCACATGTTTGGAACTTAATATAATGTGGGCATCGAATATATATAAATTTCTATTGTTATGGTGTTGGCGGGAGGGGCGGGACAGATGGCCCTAGCCCCAGGTCATTTATCTCTTGATACAATGATGGTACAAAGTTGGAGGGGGTGTTTAGTTAGCATGGCCCCATTTTTGCACATATATCGTTACCACTAGCAGAGTATGGCAGAGGGTTTGGGGAGATAAGCCCTAACTTCTGGTTCTTGTGTTTAACAAAAATCGTCGGCTAATAACATGAAGGGGAGAGGTGCATGGAACCTTGACCATGCCCGAGCATGTGGTTCTATCACCCTTAATATGAGTAGGAGTGAAAAATTTTCCAGGTGCATGGCCTCTCACCCACGCACCTAGCCACGTGGCACCATATGACTAAGTTCGGGTGCTAAGAATTGACGTTTAAGCCTTATTGGCGCATTTATTGATTTGGCAATTTGCACCATTTATAAAAGAATCAATGTCGATCCTGAGAATTTTTTTTGCCTCATGGATGTGCGAAAGGCAAGTTTCATTGCTAGGTTAGTGAATCTACTTATTTTGCAGGACCAATAGGAGAGAAAGGAACTAGGAGGCCTAACTTGGCCATTTTTTAGAATTTTTGAGCCCAAGAAAAGCCTAAACATGGGTTTTTGGGTGTTTTGGACGTAATGAAAGCATTATTTTTGTGATTGGAGCATAGTATGTTGAAAATGTTTCAAAGCCAAGTCATTTTGTGTTACAGACAAAGATTGTTTTTGGCTTTTTTTGGAGGCCATATGGAGACATGTTTTAGCACGAAAATAGCCTAGACAAGGGGTTTTCAAGCCTCCCACATGAATTTCCAACATTTGTTTCTTCATTAAAGTAGTGATTTTTAGAATATTCTCAACATGATTATGGGAAAATACCATTTAGACACTTAGTTATGATGTAGTTGGATTTATGCTTCTAGATGTCAGAATGAGTATGAGGACATGTTCCCAGAATTAGTGAGAGGGTCCTTTTATTTTGGCACCATCATTTCTTTGTTAAAGTGAGTCAACTTGTTAGTGAAAGTTCAATGAAGGAGAGAATTTCTTTGAAGGAGAAACAATGCCACTCTAGAAGGAGGTTTACTCTATGATTGAAAGATTTGTAATGTACTTTTTTTGTTACTAAGATCAATAAAGTGGCCTAGACATTAGATCAGGGCCCAAAGATGTAGTCCACATTGGACGAACTCTGTTATCACTTGATTTTTCTCTTTTTAATTTTCGTAATGTTGGGTTTCATATGATTTTGTTTTATCTTTAAGTTAATTTAAAACATAACTATTCACTTTTGGATAAGTTACGATCTAAGTGACCATTTGAAAACCCAAATTTATCAAAACTTACAAAATGTCAAAGGATGATAAAATTTCCATATTATTTGTATCAGAGCCTTCTGGCCATATTGCAAGCATGGGTGAAAATTTTCAACATGAAAGGATCCTAAAACTGGAAGAGATGAATTCCTCTCTTCAAGTGGATAACATGGAACTAAGAATATTGCTCGAAGCAGCATAGGATAAGAAGAAGAAGTTGCACCTAATGTTACAGAATGTTATTGAAGAGAAAACTAGGGAATGTTAAACTACTTAAGCTTCCCCCAATAATCAACAATTTTGTGGTCATGGGATGATTGGTGTTTGTACCCTTTGTCGGTTGAACAACCATGCTTATTTGTTAAATCTCAAGAGTGGTTTTCTTGAATCTTCATCTACCACTTTTTCTACAAAAGAGTAGAGGGAGGAGATGTCTAAGCTTCAGGAAGAGGACCAAGAGTCACAAGCAGAAAAGGAGGTAAGAGATACTTTAGTTTCAATTCATTCTCTTGACAATGATAATGCTTCTTTTGCATCATTTGCGAAACATACCAAGGGTATTGGTATGAAATTATTGAACAAAATGCGATAGAATGGTAAGGGTCTTGGAATTCATAGTCACGATATCATTAATCTTATTGAGGTGAGAACACAACCTCAACATGAAGGATTGGGATACGTTCAAGAAGAAGTTGGAGAATGCTCCAAAACTGCAAAGTCAAGGAATTATTTAAGTGTGGAATTTGCAAATAAAGACAACCTGCAGGTTGAAGGAGTATCATATCATGATGATGAAGTTGATGGAAAAACATCTCTAAAGAGAGATGAGCGCTTTAGAGGAAGACCACATTTAAGTTCTCCTTTTCAATAAATCTCTCCTCGCTAGACTCATAATCTAAAGGAAAATCGTAAAAGGTATAAATGTCCTGATTATTCAAAATCCTTCTATGACTATAAAAGACATGATGATTTGAATAAAATTTTGTGGAATGTGTTTCCTTTTACATTTTGTCATGCACCTAACCATTATGTAGCCAAGTTCCAAAAAAGGAAAGAATTGGTTGAGAATGTGAATATCACGATTAGAAGTGAGATCAGGAAGGAAGATCCTCTTCCAAGTCCAAAGACATTTTTGCCAAGAAATTCTTAGAGAAACTTTTATACTCATTGTAATATAAATTGGCACTGGATTAAGAAATGTTGGAATTTTCATCTATACATTCATCCAGATAAGTTTAAAATACTTAGGAAATCACCTAAAAAAGAGAAGGAAGAATAGCATGCGAGGCCCACCATAACCATCCATTAAGAAACTCCAAAAGAAAGTGAAATGTAGAAAGAAAACTCCCTAATATGGTTTGGTAAGAAATGTTTGGACTATATGTCTTGCTAAATAGTGCATTTATTTTGTATTCCACATGTTGCATATCCCCATAGCTAGGTATTTTGTAAAAGTGATGTTATCAATAAATAACTTATATGCAACAACTATTTCCTTGGCATTTTTAAGCTATTATGCCTTGTTGATGAGTCAATTTGTATGGGAATTTGAGAGTCAAATTTATTATGTATTGTAAAAAAAAAGCATCTCCTTTGTGGATATTGTGGAAAGAATCTTAAGTTTTGGGATCAGGATTGGAATTACATCTAGCATGCCTACAATCAAGAAAAGCTTTCATCTACGCAAGTATATCCATTTAAAGCTTGTTTCGGTTTTGCCAAAGTCTCCTTTGGATTTCATCTTTGGTAAAGGCATTATAGTAGATGGACATACTGATGTGGAAAATGCCAATAATTTCAATGAACAAATGTAGCTAATGTATCACATAGTACAAGAGAAGCTTGAGAAAAGCAAATGAAATTAGAAATAAAGGAATGACAAGCATCAAGTTGATCATGATTTCTTAGTGGGAGATCAAATTTGGTTGTATATCAGCAAGAAAGGCTTCAAGGTGAAGGTAAAAAGATCAAGCCAATCATATATGGTCATCTCAAAATCTTGGAGAAGATTTGTAATAACACTTTCCAATTAGATTTTCCACCTTATATGCAAATTTGGTCTATTGTGAATGTGGAAAACTTGAGAATGTATGAGCCTCCAATGATTGATTATCATGAAGAGAATGTTTAGACTCCATCTATTGAAAAAATTTCTCATGAATATTTAGATAGGTTGGAGGAAGACTCAACTCTTGATAGGAGGATAAGGACTTCACACATAGGCAATGGAGAGTCTCTTCGAATGGGCATCAATGGTATTAATCCATGTAACGCGAGGTGGATTGAGATCGAGAAAGTGACAAAGTTGAACCTCACTTACTTTCTAAGTAAAAAAAACCTTTTGTGGTCCAAAAGATTCTAGTTGGGAGGAATGGTCTAGGGTATCAAAAATATGCTCAAAAATAAAAGTGATCAAAATTAGACGAAACTAGTGACAAATAGTAGATCTCATCATTCTAATTCCAATGACACTTGAATCGCCTCAATATGACATTATATGTGAAGGTTAGTGTGTTCTAAAGATTTTGACAAGCAACAAAAAAGTCAACTTGTGGGGTTGAATGGGCTACTGAATGGGCAGGGTCTAAAGGTGCCGTGGCGGTGTTGTGCTATACAACAACCCTCCCCATTTCAATATTTTTCATAAAATACTTTAATAAGAAATGGGTCCCCTTTAGAATATAAATAAAATCAATAAAACATTTGAAAATAAATTTTTATAATAGGTCATATAAAAATTTGCTTTTAGGGTAGGTTAAATCGCAATCACAATTTGCAAAACTTTTGAACCCATGTAAGTCCTTTTAAGAAAATCTGATCCGATTTGAGTCATAATAAAATCTTATCATAAAAATATTTATCAAAAGAAATAATTATAAAAACAAATGGTCACATCACGCACATCCTTTATCTCAACAGTGGACTTAAAGTGCTCCATTGAGATTCACCAATGAGATAACTCTATCGGAAATCGCATATCGCTACTCGTTAAGAAAACGTCCCAAGTGTTCCATGCGAAACCTCCGATGCGACACGGAGGCTTCACTCAATGAACCTCTAACATATCGCTTGCGTTCCTGGCATACTAAACAATACCCCTAATTGGACTACATATTGGAAAATACCTCAAAAAATCACATTATTTAACCCCCTACCAATATGAACCCAATACACCTCCCCAATTTAAAGAACCCCTACTTTCACTAGATATTGTAGGTATCCATTTTTTCATTAACAATTTTTATACCCCTTTATATTTTTTCATTTACTTTGAGCTCCATTTTTTTATATTTGCTAATATAAAAACCCTTTACCCCCTATATATCCCCCAATATATTAAGTCAAATTTTCCTTATTATATATCCCCCAATATGAACCCACATGGTATGATATTGCTCCCCCAGTGAAGCCCCCGTGCGATGCAATAATTTGATCGCAATTGCGCATCGCTAAAATCATAAGACACATCCCAAAAAAGTCCTTTGAAATCTTCTGATGCGATTTCATTATCGTATAGCGTGCTTTTGATAAAGGTAAAATATGAAGTATTGTGAACATGTGCGGTTTAAAGTTATAAGTCAATTATAAAGAAAATTTATGTGATTTATCATTTTTAAAGCATGATGCCTCCCCATGCCAGCTCGCCATTGATCGCAATCGCAACCATGTAGAGGAACCATTTAAGCATGGGACTTGTAACTCCCAATCTGCGATATGTGATTATCACTAATCGTCGATCAGAAAAGTCATGATACCTATTCTAAAAAGGACCGTTATAAATTTGGGATGTGACATACCACCACGACATTAAAGTTTCACATTGGAAGTTACAGGGAAATCATTAAAAAGCAGTTATGGTTGAATCCTTCAAGGATTTCATCCATGGTGGCTTAATATATCATAGATCCGTAGCATCTATTACGCTTAATTGTTGTTAGTCTTGTGCGTTGTGTATTAGCATTTAACAAGTTTTTTCCACTGTTACATCCATCTGTTTCATTTTGCAAAGTGAATCTGAAATCATCAGTCCAACAAAAATGTCTAAGAAATCTCGGAAAGCAAAGGTCCCCGTCATAGTGAAATATGAACCAGCAAAGTTGGTACTGAAAGCTGATACTACCTGTTCAAGCCTTGGCAAGACTTCATGGGAGGGCATATATAATCTACTCGAAGCCAAGGAGCCAACTATAATTGAAGAAGAAATAGGAATAGATGATTCAAGTGATAAATCAAAAAATACTCGTAGGGATTTAGCTAGCTCCTTCCTGCAAAAAATAGTAGCTCGTGCAAAAGTGTTACCATACACTGGTGAGATGGGTAATAGAGAGTATCAACATAACTGACAGAGCATTCTTTACAGCCGATGGAAGGATGTTCGGGACATTCAAGCTAGAAGATGTCAAGAAGATGTATCATTTTCCGAACCCCCAGAAACATTACAACAAGGCATTTTTAGAAGCTTTCACCAAGGAGAACGATGTAGAATTGGACCCTATCAAGCAATGGAGACATTTCCCAAACAAGCATAAGCATGAATCTTCTGGTATGTACTCCGTGGACTCCTTAGCATCTCCCTATTGCTATGCTAGTGCTATGATATGTAGACTCTGTGGAGCCTCTGATTCAACTAGATTTTTCATAGAAATGGTGCCTTTAATGGAAGCCACAATTAACTCTTTTATCATGGATTGGGCAACCATTTTGTGAGATAAACTTGCCAACCAAATCCTCGATTATATAAGAAATAGGTATGTAACTACCCGAATAATACCCCCATTCTATATGAGTGCCTACATTATGGATACCATCTGTTTCAATTTTGACTTACCCATTCCAGGTTGGAAAAGGACTCCTCAAGACCCAACTCCTATTCACATTTATCATAAATATTTGTGGAAGGCCCATTATAAATATCATATATATAGAATTTTCCATGATTTTGTTTTACCCGTCCTTCAGGCCATATTCAACAAACCTACTCCTCGGTTATGCAATGAGGCCAGCATTGACCTAACATCAATCAACAATTGTTTCGATGAAGAAAAGTTCATCTATGTTAGACTTTTTGGCAGCCTCACAGATCCACATGTTCTCCCATTATACATTCTTGATAAGCTATTGGCCAGAGAAATAGCTTACCAGATAACGGAACAAGGAATGTCTAGGAACCTCAAAGAGTCCAAGAAACAAATGTGGCCTAAATTTCCCCTCCACTGTGGTACTCACTCACTACATGATTTCAAACATCTTGAGAAAGAAACAAATAAGATAAAAATTCTGAAGTTAGCTGTCATCCCTAAGAAACAGTATGACCCAAATGAAGTGGCTTACAACTTTACCAGTCAAGTGAAACTTGCCAATTTTGAACATGAGAAGGATGACTATGATGACTTGTTCACTTCAACTGAGTCATTCTCACAAGTAAAACATCTAGCAGGGATCAAATTGGGAGCAGGGGAGATAGAAGAACAAATCGGCAAATTACAAAACTTGACATGGGATGCATTTTTGTTCTTCTAGGTCAAGCCACACAGCCAGCAGATGGCCACCAAATGCCTTGCCAATGTTGTTAATCGCATGGTTCCCGAGCTATCAGATGCCACATACACCGGTCAACTACATTGTAGGCTGAGTCATCCTCCAAAAATTCATGAAATGCTCTCAATTTGTCAGTTGCAAGTGCAAGAGAAGGAGTAGATACAATGAATCAGTTCAAGGGCTATCACACTGTTATTCTCATAAATCAAATCCCATATTTTCATGTTTGCAGTTTTAACAACTCAAAGCGATTTTTATTGACAATTAGTTTTTATTCTATTATTTAAACCCTTTCATGTCTTTGAAGAAGGGGTCCTCTATTTGCATAAAAACTTGATTTGAGAAGTTACACTTTCATACTTCTGAATATATTTTTATCAGTAATGTATCAAGGTTCTACATTTTTGTGAAGAAAATTTTTCAAGACCTACACTTTTGTGTCTCCTGGAAGTTATCTCAAATAAGAAAGTGGAATTAGAGTGTTATTTGCCTTGGGAAGACTCAAATGCATGCGGTATTTCTATCACTGTTCTTTTGTCTTTTTTCCTTATGTGATGAAGCATTCCTTTTAAAAGTTGTTATTGTTGATGTATGTATGCTCTTCAAACAATTCTTTATCATGTCATTTCTAAAGATTTAGAATTGTTATACTTTAAATATATATGTCAGCGATATACATTGTTATGAATGCGATATGTTTTATTTATAATTACTTTGTTTAATTTCTTAAACAAAGTAATCATTATCTATGAATGCATCTTTCTATCGATCAGTAATTCATCTATATGATTATTTGTCTGTTAGAAATAATCAGAAATCGCATCGTTAATACATTACCCGAGTTAGATAAGTATATTTATATATTTTTGAGTTATAGGTTAAAGCACTTATCATCTTTATTATACGTTATAAAACAAGCATCCATTAAACCATTCATTATATGGGAAACTAGTCCCATAATATTCAGTCAGATCCACCACACCAAACAGAAAAGGAGTTGTACTAAAGTCCAGACCGAGTGGTTATCCCCAATGTTGGTGCTAGGATTTTAGAGGCATCAATAGGCGGTAACATCAACAAATGACTAGGAAAGCATGGTGTAAATATGGACCAATCACATGCTGACACATGGCATGTCCTTACAGTGCAATATGGTGGGTTATGATTAGTTTTTTGGTTTTGACATGCCCAAATAAGAGGCACCGCATGTCCCTAGGATCCCTTGAAAATATGGTTTTCGGTCCGATCAACCCGGAAAGAATCGAACACATGACCTCACATTTAACAACCAACTACTCTAACGTTATATAATGTGTTTGGAACTTAATATAATGTGGGAACCAATTATATTTGAATTCATGTTGTTATGGCATTGGTGGGAGGGGTGGGGCATGTGGCCCCAACACCGCGTCACTTGGCCCTTGATATAACAATGGTGCGAAGTTGGAGGGGGCGCCCGGTTATCTTGGCCCCTGGATCCAACACATATATCACGACCACTAAGAGAGTATCGAAAAGGGGGTGGGGAGATAAGCCCCAAACCCAAGTTCTTTCATTCAATGGAAACTGTAAGCTAATTACAAGATGGGGCGAGGTGTGTGGCACCTCGCCTTCACCGCAGCCCACAGTTCTATCACCCTTAATATGACCAATAGCATGGGATTCAGAAATCTCATGGCCTTTGTCGCACGCCCATAGCCACATGGCACCATATGATCGAGTTTGAGGGCTAAGAATCAATTTTTAAACATGATTGTTGTGTTTATTTATTTGATAATTTGCACCATTTCTGGCAGAATCAATGTTGATCCTGAGAAAAGTTATCACCTAGCGAACCTGCTAAAGGTGCGCTTCTTCACCAAGTTAGCTATTTTGGTCATTTTGGAGGACAAATAGTGCATAAAGGAACCGAAGGCCTAACTTTACCATTTTTTAGTCTTTTTGAGCCCAAGAAGAACCTACACAAGGGTTTTTCGGTGTTTTGGATATAATGGTAGCATTATTGTTGTGTTTTTAACATTGTATGTTAAACAATTTACAGGGCCAAGTCCTTTTATGTTGTAGACAAAGACTATTTTTGGCTTTTTTTGGAGGCCATATGGAGACCCTTTTTAGTTCGGAAACAGCCTAGATAAGGGTTTTTGAGCCTCTCAAACATATCTGCAACATCTATTTCTTCATTAGACTAGACAGTTTTAGTCTATTCTCAGTATGATTTTGGGAAAATATGATTTTGAAACTTCATTACGAAGTAATTGGATTTGTGCTTCTTGATCTTAGAATGAGTACGAGGACCTGTTGCCACATTCAGTGAGAGAGTCCTTTTCTTTTTTGTAACATCATTTCTTTGCTAAAATGAGTCCACTTGTTAGTGAGATTTCTCTTAAGGAGAAACGATGCCACTATAGAAGGAGGTTTACATTATGAGTCAAAGATTTTTAATGTACTATTTTTGTTTCTAAGATCAGTAATGCGGCCTAGATATTGGAGCAGTGCCCGTAGACATAGTACACACTGGATGAACTTCATTATCACTTGGTTGTTCTCTTCTTCATTTCCATCATGTTTGGTTTCATATCATTTTGTTTCATATTTAATTTCATTTAAAACGTAACTCTTCACATTTGGATAAGTTATGATCTAAGTGACCATTTGAAGACCGAAATTTATCAAAACTTGCAAAGTGTTAGAGGACGATCAAATTTTCAGATTAGTTCATTCGCCAAATAAATGTTTGCATTATTCACAAATGAAAATCACTAACAATTTACTTTTATAGATAAACGTTTAATATTCATAAGTTCAAAAAACCATTGACACTTTTCACAATTATGCTATAGAAGATATTCTAAATTTATTTTCTTTCTTAATGGGCAAAAAAAAAAAACAACCATGTAAATTCATCTAGGAACACGTGGCATTAATTCTTTTCTTTATTTTTTAATGTAAGGCATTAAACTTAAATATTTGTAATCCAACAATAGTTTTTTTCTATTATTATTATTATTGTTGTTGTTGTTGTTATTGTTATTATTATTGTTATCTACTAGTCAAACTCTCTTAAGTGTCTAATACATATATTTAATATTTATATGCTAACCTCACAATACTACTTACTAATTTTATTTTATTTTATTTAATTTTATTTTTTTTTTTTGTAGAAGAATTCACGAGGTGTTCATCATGCAATATTTTTAGCATACACGTTACAAATGCATGTTAAACTATTTTTCAGCGGAACTAGTTACAAATAGAATCCTCATCTGGGATGTATCATGTTGTTTTAGAAATTGCAAACTCTGAGAGACTATCATTTAGAACAAAAGTGAAAAACGTGTAGCATTAGTGGCTAGTTAATAATGCATTATTAGTTCTCTATGTGAGTACTAATAAAGTTTATACAATGTACAATACAGTCCTTTTGGCAATGATGTACAAAATTTAAATCCTATATGATGTGATAATACTAAACATGTTTGGAAAAAATACATTACTACCACATAGTTCTTATTTTTTGAAGTACTTCCATGCTATGGAATTAGAAATTCTTATTTTTCTTATTTTAGTATATTTAGTGTGACTCCTATCGTCATAACAACGGAAATTTAATACAAGTATAATAGATACCATTAACAACACTCTTAACTATATTAAGAGATATCTTTCTATTTTATTTATTTTACTTTGATTATATTTGCATTACGCATCACAACTTTTTCCTTTTTTTGTGCTCTCATTCTGTTTGGGCCATATTTTTTTCTGTATTATAACGAAAAGTATTTTTTTCGAGGAAACATATGACACTTACAGATTCAGATTTGGGACAACGAATACAAGGAAAAAAGTTATTTGAATTTTCTAAAAATAAAACCTATCTAGAATTTTTTTACATTACTAATGATTTTTATTTATATTATTCTATTTTCATTAAATAATTCTTACATAGTCTCAATTATAGTGTCCTTTTAGGTAGTGATTTCAGTGTAATATTTGTGAACAAGAAAAAATTATCGAATTGGAATGATGGCTTAATATACATGGACAACAATGTGGAGATAACATTGAGTAGTACACAGAAACATATAGTGCAATAAAAATACAAAATCAATGGAAACTAACAAATAAATAAATGGAAATAAGTACTTCTGCACATATTCAATTAGCTTTGTATCATATTTTTCCTTTTTCCTTTTTTTTACCCATCTTTGCTTTTCTATTCTTTACTCTTTTTTTTCTTTAAAAAAAAAATAAAATTATTTCAATTCAATGCTCATGATTAAGAAAAATGAAGATGAGACAATTCCATTATTGATTGAAAATATCAGTAAAAACATAACTCAGAAATTTTTCACCTCATTGTCTTAGTCATATATTGAACATTTTTGGACAAAACAAATAAATCAAAAGAGATATTCCATGTAGACTTAACAGATGAGAAATGGGAAATGAAAATAACATTGTTTGTGCCAAAATCATTAATTGAACAACATGAGTTAAATCTTATTGCAAATGTTAGTGTTTCTATTAAATATTTTGAAATTATTCCAAAGCATAAATACAATAGTGCTGATTGTGAGAAAAATATTTCTCTAAATATTTTTAGTAGCATATAAATGTTTGTCCTAATTGTGCAGAGTACTGATTTTTTCTAAACATGACAATTTTAAATATGTCACACAATGATGATGCATTTCTAGTACGCACAATCACAACTATTAAAATTTTTATAATGCAAAGAACAATGCAATATGTTTTGGAAATAAAAGACAACAATGGAGAACAAGACAAGGCAATTTTTTATTTAAAATTTTTATTGTTAGGATGTTATTGTCCATTTGCTTGTTTTTTTACCCCCCACCAACAAGAAAAACCAATTTTCATTGAAATTAAAAACAAGTTGAGTATATGTAGCTTTGTTTATCCAAATATTCAAGGAAAAAGTTATTCATCATCTATTTCATGGTTTTCATGTATTTTTTTACAAGTGTGGCATATGTAACAAGTTTCAGTACATGATAAACTTGTTTCAACATGTGTTTAAATTCAAAGAGATTTGAAAAAAAATGTTTTTCCGTTGATCTTGCTAAAAAAATATAATTAAAAATCAAGAAATAATTTTACTTATTTCAAAGTCAATGTTTATTTGTGCATTGAACATAATAAAAACAACTCACAATCTAAGAAACCTACTTTACTCGCAAGCAGAATGTGCATAGTAACTTATATCATATTATTTAAATAGACATGGATAAAGACCAAACATAAGAAATAAATTTTGTTGCGTGTTGCTAAGCATATGTTTTCTATATTCATTTTGCAACATTTTGAAGGATATCTGAAAGCGGTTACCATATAAACTATGTCATTCTAAATTTTATACGCAAAATGCAGTACTCCAGTTACATATACTCGAACTATGAACAACACTATACTTTATTGCATCGCCTTTAAGCATAACTCTCACTTCGTTTATTGTCATCACGTAAATTGCATCATACATGCAACTGGTAGGACTAAAAATAAATGTGTTATAAGGGGCATTGAACTAAAAAGAGTATTATTTACACTACGAAAAATTTACTACGACCAAAATTGTGCACACAAAACATATGCTATTGAAATCTTGAGCAACTTCGAAACAAATGGCACATTTTTTATAGACCATCCAGACATAGTTGTATGATACAATGACCAGTTTATTTGTTTACATCGTTAAGCAATTCGGAAATGACATAGTGCTCACTCATTGCATGGTCAGACATCCTAAGAGTTACTTCATTTTACTAGACATTTGCAATCTAATTTCACATTATTAATCAATATATTATACCCATGCAAACAAGATCAGAAATCTACTCATCAAAGCAAGAAGACACATTTTTCTACCAATGCAAATGTTACTATGAAATTGTACATAAACATAATCCAATGGACTATTTGTTTTGTTCCGGTTCTATGCTTTGTATTATACTATGTCGTTTTTTTCCCATTGTTGTTTTGTGTATTTATAAAATTTGCAAGTTCTATAGCTACTCAGGAAATATAAGTTCATTGTGATGCAATTTTTGGTGACATTACTTTACAATAAGGGTTTTATTTGTTTATAAATTCAATATTTCTTATTCTATTTAAACAACTATTCCATACAATATTTTAAAAAAGATATATATACTTTGTTTTCATACAAAGCTCAACTGAATTTCTAAACCCATATAAGTTATAAAGAATATAGCATTTAAGCATAGAGATGTAATCCAAAATAGTCCAATATGTTTCTGTGCATTAACTATGTCAAGAATATTACAATACATAGCCTTTAGCATATACTAAATTTCAAAATCTATTCAATAAATAACAAAAAAATTGTAGTGCATTCTTTAGTGATTAACCATTGTTTTTGGAACGTAATGATTGTATCGATTACACTATCGCAATTGAGAATTGATTCATTTGTTCATGATTTTCAATATCTCCTTTGATAACGTTCTTATGTTTCATCTTCGAGACACCTAAGCATTTGTTTGAGTTCTAGTGCTTCATGCATGAGCATTAAAATATCTTTGATATGCATTAAGATATCTTGGTTGAAAATTAAAATATCATTGCTCCCTACATGTAGGTCTTCATATTTTCCCCTACCATTGTTTCTTTGAACCATTTTATATTTGTTAGTAACAAATGCAAAAAAGAAGTAGACAAATTATAAAGAAATAACTTAAAACACTTAACATTTTCACAACAAAATGAACATTTACAAATTTATTTTATATGAAACATGAGTATATATAATGTGTAAGAGGAAATAAGTCATTTAAATCATGAATTGGCACTTATGTTCTGAAACTACATTTAAATACTGTCGATTTTAGTGATGTCCACTAACTAATCATAGTTATGAGTGTGGATAATATTGATTTTCCTAATATTTAATAAAAAACTATTGTTGTAAAATATTTTACCTTAAATCATATGTGTTTTACTCAACTTCCAATTTCACATATTGTAGTTGACACAATTATGTTCCATGATTAATCTTGCTTACATTCTTTAGAAATTGGTGTCCACATACTTATTTATTAAAATCGTAAACCACATTCTATTTCATTAACTAAAGCTATCTTTCTAAGAAATAAAATTATTTTGCATAATTACTCAACATTCTAACTTGTATCTAACATATTTACTATGCAGACTTGCCTTGCTACCGACCAAGTTTTACTTTGGAGAAGTAATTTCAGAACCTAGATGTCATTTCACCACTTGAATGCCTTTTTTACTTTTTCAGATTATGAAAATATTAAATGAACTCTGTTCACTGAAATAAGTAAATTAGATAGCTAGAAATGAGATTCCAATGATTGTGTCTCATTGATGTCTCACTATTACTTCTAACTACCCAGACATAATCTACATTAATCACATAATAAAATATGTTATAAACAATAATATTATAATATATAAATAAATATTATATTATGTGATACGAATTTTGATAAATGAAAATTGGTACTTCATGTTAGCTTCGAACTTTTATGCAACCAAACTCAACATTCCCAAGAAAAATATACAAAAGCCTTTAATTTGAAATGTGGGCACCTGTGGAATAAAGCTTGAAAGCTTGCTCCACATAATAGAATAGCTTCATACTTCTGCACATCTACTTCATTTCAGCAACATAACCATAAACAAAGGTTGTGTTTAATAATACTTGATTTTCTTCAAACTACACACAACCTTTACTCAACTGACTGCCAATATTTCACAATACGAAGATGTGCATTATTTATAATTAAAATGTTTCAAAAGAAAATACAGAATATTTAATACTAAAATATCAGCAATACTATTGTATCGTTCCACCACTTGTGTCGGTGTTATTGTGAACATAAAATATGGATTATTTAATACTAAATTATTACCAATAAAAGTGTCCCATGTGAAGTAGATAGATAAATAGATCCACCCAATGAAATCTTGAAATCTTACACAATACAAATAACCTTGAAATAAAGCTTCTTCTCAATTTTCTTATCATTCATGTCATTACAAGTGCTTTACATTCTAGAACGATCAAAACTTCACTCAACTGAGTAGTGATATTGGAAAATACGGAAATTTATATAATTTATAGCTAAAATATTGTGAACGTCAAATATGGATTATTCAATACTAAAATACTAGTGACAAAAGATTTATTTATAATTAAAAAATTACCAATAATATCGTCACAATAGTTGTTTAGGAACTTGACTTGAACTCCATATTGTCAAGCTCTCTTTCGATTAGTGGTTCCTATACCACATAGTCCTTAACATTCACATTTCCATTTTGCATAAGTTTGTTGAGGGAAACTCATTGTGTCGACCTCCACATATAAATCTTCTGCACAATGATTCAATTTTTATAATGTTCAACTTAACTCATTCGGTTGTATTATGTAATTACAAGGAAGAGCATAAATGGATGTAGATTATTAATGCTTAGAATGTTTAACCATTAATACATATTAACTATAATCATTAATTATTTTCTTCTGTTATAATACTAATAGACTGTGCATTTGGAAAAAGAAATGGATTGAATAAATTTATAGGCATAATTTGCGCCACCATAAAATAGTATGGATACTTACGGTAAGAGGACTAATGTTTTGGCCTATCGAAATAAAAGGATAGGATGTATCATAGTTATTCGTGTTGGTGGAGTATAGTTCACAATGCCTATGGAGGAAGCATGTCCACACATAGCGTGTTTGGAGGAAGCTGTGCAAACGTCTTTGTGCAGAGCAAGGAGTGCAAAGAAAGCATGGTCTAGGATAGAAGTGTAGGTGAAATGTGGACCCCAATTAATTAGCTATAGAGACAAGGAGATATACATGTTTTATGACTAAATTATTAGTAACAATCATATAAGTCCACTCCTTTCTTTGGTGGTATTGCGAACAATAAATAAGCATTATTTAATACTAAAATATTGGAAACAAAAGTCTTTAGTACCAAGTGTGGCGATTCGCACATTGAAATATTCCTCCACACAATGGAGTTTCTATGCACTTCTGCACATATGATAATTTGAAACATTTTTGAACATATGAACATATGGATTATTTACAATTGAAATAGTATCAATAATATAAGTATAATCTTGCAATAAAAAGTGTAGGCATCCACACAATGAAGGCTTCAAATATTTCTTCGTACAATGAATCAATTAAACAATAATAATAATTTACAACTAAAATATAATCATTAATATAACAAATATGGATTATTTTTTGATACTAAAACATTATCAATGAAAGTGTTCAATGCCAAATGCAAAAATCCACACAATGAAATCCTAAAAGCTTCCTCAACACATCCCACAAATAATGTTTTCATTCAATGAGATGCCATTTACTTAAATAGCAATAGTATACATTATTTACAATTAAAATATTATCAATAATATGTACATAAACAGTGTTATTATTTGCACAATGCATGAACATTTTCCACACTTCTGCATGTCCTACAATCAAAGTTTACACTTAATGAAATGTGTTTTTGTACACAAATTTGTGTGCACTCCACACAAATTTTACTTTCTTGACTACTAATATGCACTATCTATAACTAAACTATTAGCAATAATACTAGCAATAAAATTGTTTAGTGCAACGTGCATACATTTTCACAAAAGAAAATTTCACACAAGAGCATAAATAAATAGATATTCGAAACATTATTTACAATAAAAATATTATCAACATTATAAACATAAAAAATGTTATTATCCACAGAATGAAATCTTGATAGATTTTTCAGCAAAATGAACATTCTTCATACTTTTGTATGTCCTATAAACAAATTTTTTCCTTAATCAAATGTGATTTTCTACACAACTTTGTGTGCACTCCGCACAACTTTTACTCAATTGACTTCTAATATGCATTATTTATAACTAAAATATTAGCAACAATATTAGCACTTAATGCAAAGTGTCTAAATCCACACAAATAACACCTTCACACAAGAGACTAAACAAACAAATATTTGAAATATTCAAATTATTAGGAAAAAATTTGTATATGTCAATTGTTTACTAAAATAGTTATTCATGCCGGTGGGGTCTCTGCATATAGTGTGTACTAAAATAAGTTGTGCATACTTCATTGTGTGGACCAAGCACTGTATAACAACCATGTGCTAAGACATAAATGTGGATGAAAGGTACACCTTTCCGCACAATAGAGTTATGTGTCTAGATATAGCCTGTATGGAAGAATATGTGCAATTATCATTGCGCAGAACAAGTTGTGTGGAACAAGCATGGGCTAAGAAAAACATATGAATGAAATAGAAACCTCTTTGCAAAAATAGAAAAACATATTCAGAAATAGAGGATGAGCATAATTTACACTTAGAATATCACCAATAATATTGTATACTTAACTACTTACTAAAATATTAGCAATAAAAGCCTTTAATGCAAATGTAGATAGCTTCCACCCTATGAAAACTTTTATGTAAAAGAATCAATTAGATGGAATATGAACCTCTCCGCACAATAGAGTTCTTGAAGTCCGCACATATGCCTAGTTTCAAACATACACAAAATATGAAAATATATTAGGAAATATGAAGATAAGCATAATTTACACTAAAAACATAATATCATATACATATATTTTCTCTAGTGGATTATTCACATATAGCATGTACGAAAGAATTTGCAGAAATGTTGTTGTGCGGACCAAGCTATGAAGAACAAGAATGAATTGAGACAAAAATGTGAATGAAATACAGACTCCTCCACACAATAGAGTTATGTTTCCATATATAACGTGTACGAAAGAAGTTGTGCTGTAGTGGTTGTGAGTGGTTGTGAGGAGAAAGAAGTACGAAACAAGTATGGGATGAGACAAAAATGTGGGTGGAATACCAATCTCTCCACAAGATGGAAAAGGATATTTGGAAATACTAATATCACCAATAATATCTTATACATCAATTGCTTATTAAAATATTAGCAGTAAAAGTCTTTAACTCCAATGTAGATAGCTTCCGCTTTGTGAAAAGATTCATATAAAAGAACCAATTAGATGAAATACCAACTTCTTGGCATAATAGAGTTTTTCTGCAATTCCACACATATGTCCAATTTGAAATATACATTGAAATACTAAAACGAAAAGATATTAGACATATGAAAATAAAACATAATTTACACTTAAATTAACACAGCTAATATTATATAGGTAATTTGCTTACTAAAATATTAGCACAAAAAACTTTTAATGCCTAGATAGCTTCCACTTTGAAAAACTATTTATGCAAAAAAATCAATTAAATTATGATAAAGGCATAGACTATATTACATCCTAACTATTTCTATTTGAATTAAATTAACATAGAAGAAATAAAAAATTCTAAGAATTATTTTTCATATTTTATCTACCACAAATAAAATTTACTATAATATTTTAATTTTATATTATATTATTTTGTATTTAAATCTTACTTTTAATTATCATATAATCTTATTATATAAAACAGTGATTACCGAGACTAAATTATATATATATATATATATATATATATATATATATAAAGTTTATAACTTTTTAATTAAAAAATTATTTATAAACGATACCCATCAAAGTTACAGATCGAATGTTTAATTTAGTCATCTAAATATATGCTCCATCAATGAATCCATTATTACCATGCTTTTATCACCAAAATGAATTATAAATATATTCACTTATTTTCTTTCTGAAAGACTACCAAGTTATCCAGGTTAAGGGAGATATAGGGAAAAGAGGTAAGCATGCCTATATAGGTTCCATAATAAGATACTGGGTATAAACTCAATTTTTTCAAAAATTACTATTTGGAATAAAATAAATTCAATTCAATTTTTTCAAAAATTACTATTTAGAATAAAATAAAATAAAAAATTATTAATTTCACTACAATTAAATTAACACAATATGGCCAAAGCATTCGACAAAATTTACCCTTTTATAACTTTATTTGTCCGTAACTATCCGATATTTACTTCTGTAACAATTTATCTCCATCATTCCCATAAGGGCTATCATCAACTTCCCTTCAATCAAGTTCAAGATAACTCTATATTACATCAAAGGCAATAATTGGTAAATGGAAACCCTAATATAATAACAACCAGGCTTACCATTATGTATATTAATGACATGGATTACCCTTTATTTTCAAGACATCTTAAACACTCATCACCAAATTAGAATTCAATAAGTCAATGCTAGACATTGCACAATATCTCTATAAATTTTATAGATTTTGCGTTTATTGTGAAATTGGTTTTTTTTAATCAGTGAGTAAAACATGGTTGATTTTAATATCCTTGGATGATCCTAAAACTGATTGTGAATGGAAATTCAAAAATAATAAAAATATTAGAGTATGATAATTTTCAATATTAAATAATTTTTAATTAATAATAAAAAAAATCAATATTAAATGATTTTTAATTAATAATAAAAAGAGAAAATAGTTAACAAAAACAACATAATAAGTGTACCAAAATATGATTGTGAAAGACAAAAATTGATATTTATTTTAACTAAATCTACATTTAAATTTTATATAAAAAAGATATATATAACTAATTAAAATTAATACAATTATCAAGATACACTTTCAAACAAAATAATTAATTTTATCTGCACTAATATATAAACTATTTTATACTAAACTATTTTATTTACACTAATACATAAATCAATTTATACAAATTTATTTTTCTTGGGTATATTTATTTCAATTTATGGATGTGAGATCGAGGAATTTTGTTTTTTTCCATAAACGAATGGAAAAAAATTGATTTTAAAAAAATATTTTTTTGTATAGTAAACCATCCAGAAAATAATATCCTAAATCAATTTATACAAATTTATTTTTCTTGGGTATATCCATAAACGAATGGAAAAAAATTGATTAAACAAAAAAAAAAATTGTATAGTAAACCATCCAGAAAATAATATCCAAAATATTTGAACAGACATTTGATTTTAAAAAATATTCTTGGTATAATAAACCATCCAGGAAAAAATATAAAAGATATTTGAGCAGATTTTCATTTTCAATCTGCGGTAAATTTAAAAATCAAATATTTTGCCGCATGTTAATGGGATTAAATCATATATTTTTCCACATGTTAAGGGGATTAGAGCCATTAGACTCATTGGAATTGAACTTTGTTGTCTGTTTCATTTCATTTCATTTGCCTTTCTTTCATATGTAGCCTTTTGTTCCGTTCGTTCGATCAATATCACTTGTAATTTGGAACGAGGATTTGATAAGTTTCATGGCAGACTTGTTACGATTTGCTTTATGGCAAAGGGAGACCTGTTATGATTTGTTTTCCGAGTGTTTTTATGCAGCGGAACGTCGGTCGGGCTAATTAGCATTCTATGTTGTGACCAGTTTACAGTCCGCAGGTCTTCCCTTGTGGTTAAAAAAGAAGCCCAGATGATATAATCGCCAGAGTTGTTTCTGGCTGTTCTTAAACTGTCAAGGAAGTAAACTATTCTGTGCCTGCCCAATTCTGTTATCCCTATAAATGGATGTCCATCTCTATTTTTCAAGCTCCAATTAATTAGTTATTGAAATTTACATGCCCATCTGGTTTTGGTTGCAGCCAGGGCTTGTTAAATCGGGCTGCTGCCCTTTCTTGTAAACATATATTTTACAGGAAAGTCTTTCGATATTGTTGAGGTTTTAAGTTATGCTATGGTAAACTCTCAATTCATTTCCTTTTTTATTTCCTGAAAGTGGGGTTTATAGATTCCATTGTCTGATTATGTTCACCTCTCCAGGGTTTAAAAGATCAGGCCAGACGTGTGAGATCTGTATGTTAAAGTATGAAGAACATGGAACTACTAGACAAGCTCTCCAAAATTTGTCTTTCTAGAAAATAATATACGACAAGCTTCTTATATTCACCTAGGTGCGTAACAGTTTTATTCGTCCGTGACGTGCCGGCATGGACCATAGTAATTGGAAAAACTATTAGTTTAGTATCAGTTGAGCTGTTTTTAGTCCGGGCTTATCAACTATAAACTTATTGATTTATCATGTTATTTGGCCTTTGACCTTTTCCCTAGGACCGAAGCTAATCCAAAGCAAAAAGAATATAGGTTATAATTTTTTGGTTTGTTTCATATTTCTAGACTCGTAAATACTACCTAAACTAATGTTGTTGGCATTAGTCGAGGGCATTAAATGTTCAGAAACATGCTTGTATATACAAGAACAGCGGGACATAACAGATTAGGACATAGCAGATTAGGTCGCTCGCTATACCACATAGCAGATCAAGTCGCTGGCTACACCACATGGTAGTTGCACAACAGTGTTTCCGCCATCTGTCAGTAGTCAATGCATGTTTGTGGCATGGTGTGGCGAGACAAGGCAGGGTACGGTGGGCTGGACATGCTTCCATTGCTTGTATTGCCATTACTATGGCAGGTTCACACCATCTGCATCACTTGATGAGCCTATAGGATCTGTGTAACCTCATGTATCTCTGTAACCTTATGAGCAATTCCTAGAAAACCATCTCAATATTCTGAGCCTCCAATTCTTGCAAAACGATCTCAATATTCTGAGCTCGGTCTGAGTTCCACTGAAGTCCTCCCTCTGCTCCTTTCCATTAATCTTGCGCAGGCTTCCCTTATTTTCTGGATGAAAAATCTCTGAGGGGATGCCAATCTGCGATTTCCAGTTATGGGCCATTGGGCTGGTTTGTAAAGCCAAAGACTCTAATTCTATAGCCAAACAAAATAGCAGCAAAACGATCAGGGAAAATGAGGGAAGCGACACCTGGAGTCAACAACAATAGGCACACCCACATCCTTTGGAAAGTATGCTGAAACGTCCAATCTCTTCAAGGGTTTTGGCAAGTATCCTGAAACGTCCTGTCTCTTCTGATTTCTGTCAGGTATTTCGCACTCGCTTTGCAATTCTCCATAATCAATTTATATCCCTGTAGGTATTTTGCATTCACTTTGCAATTCTCCATAATCAATTTGTATCCCTATAGCATTCACAACACAACAATTTTAAGTTAATAAAGTTCAGAGAATTACAGCTCCTAAATAATTCGCAGAGAAAGGCAAACAACGTAAGCCATTACCAAACATAAGAGAGTTGTTAAGGATGAAGAGTGGTTAAAAAGAATACTACTCATCAAAAACAGTAAGAACAAGTGTTATATTTCGTTTAACTTGAATTAAATACATAAACATTGTCAGCATTCAGACTTCAAAGCTGGCGAAATGAGCTATAGTTAATGAACAATACTAGCGGCAGAAGCTCTTTTTTGCTAACAAGATCTTGATAAGCAGCTATAGTTTTTCCTTTCAATACGAGATACCCATGCCAGCCTGAGTTCACAGATGCGAGTTCCGGCATACCCCAGCATTACCCATCTAAACCCTCACTCCCCAATATGCCCACATTTAGTACCTGAACCACCCAATGGCTCCTTCCGCACCTGGGAGGTTACGGAAGCTTGGGCCACCAATACCGCAGCTACCTTACCAGTGCTCCTATAGAATCAGAAGGAGGGGAAATGACTGAGCCATAGTGATATCCATTTCAATCTCTATCACTCCTTTATTATTTCCTTTCTATATATATCTATATTATATCTCAATTCTTTTTTAATAAAACAACACCCTTAGCCATGAATCAGAATTAAATAAACGGGTTAAGCGCTCTCTCTTCTGTAGAAGCTAAGGTAGCAGGCTTAGTTGTTGACCTTTAACCATTAAATGTATCTGTCGCATCTTCCCTTTGCATGGTTCCAAACCCATCTCCAGATATCAACCCCGAGGCATCCCTTACAGTTAGAGATCAAGTTCGTTTCCCGGTTAGAGATCCTATTCTAGTGCCAGCAGAAACAAGGGTAGCTAGAATGGTAGGGGGTAGAAGCAAGCATTTAACGCAGGAGCAAGAGCAAGGGAAGCATACAAGTAAACAACAAAGGCTAAAGCAACTTTAGTCGTAGGGGTGATCCATAAGCTATCGTTTCATCCGTTTACCCCTATGCGAAGCAAGCAACAAAAGAAGACAAAAGAACTTTAAACTAGGACCAGATTTCTTCTCTATTTCGTTCATGCTACTTACGATTTCTCTAGATGATGCAAGGCCAAACTGGAAGCCTATCAAAGTTGATTGCGGGAACCGAACAACTTCTTCCATCATGGCAAGAAACAAAGTAAACTACCTCACTCTTGGCTCTTCTTAATTTGTAGGTAAAAAGCAACCAACCAACGAAACCAGCGGAACAGTAGCAGAAAATGAAGATTGTGTGCGAAGGCAAAGGAGAGCTAGTAATTATACGGATTACCTCATTGTCGTGCCATTACCTCCCTTACGGACTGCGTCATTGAATGGCCCACCATTACCATTGAAAGGCCGCATGGCAAAGAAAATGAAGAATGTGTGGGAGGCAAAGAAGAGAGTTGGTACTATACTTAATACCCAATGTCGTGCCCTTCCGATGGAATCGTTGAATGGCTTGCCTTTCCTTTTGAAAGGTCGCGTGGTAGTTACCATACTATTTGGCCCCGCCTAAACATTGCATTGTGTCGTCTGGGCAGAGAGGGAGAGTGACGGAGACCATTGAGGAACTATATATTTTGTGTCTCTGTTTTCCCACAGAAATAGTAATAGGGGTGTCTTCTTCGCAATTGAAGGGCTTGATCTACGAACCAGACCTTTCTTTTGATATTGATTGATCCAGAATAAAGTGAAAAACAGAAACATATTTATGAGTTTGACACATACATAATAAAATTTGAGATGTAGTGAATGTATGTGTGGGCCCAACTCTTTTCATGTGTATGTTGGCAGACCATGGATGGTGTCATGCAAAACCATAAACTACCTCTCGACACTTCCTTTTGCAGTTTCTAGAAGTGATGGGGGTTACCATCGTAATCAATGTTGGTCATCGACCTGGAAATAGATGGTTTTGAAATACAATTACCCAATGGTTCCCTACCACTTATCCTCTGAGCATGTAGACTTATTGGAACTCTGTTGCCCTGGAGCAGGTGCATTGTAGGTCGTCAGTTTCTTTGACATTTACATGAGAATTAACTGGCTTTGTGCTCGTTTATACTTTTGTACATGCTAGTGACTTAGGTTTTCAATGCTGCTATCATAACATAGACATCATCATCTAATTCGAAATTTCAAATACTTTATTTATCTATCCCACCTTGCATAACCCATCAATAAAAATATCACAAGTGATGGCATTTGAAGCTTCTCTCCATGTTGTTGAAGACGTCCACGATGGATACCCCATACGGGCTTTTGCATAAGCTTTAAAAGCTGAGAAGAACTAACCTTGTGGACATGGGCACTGTTTGACTTGGATTTGCATAAGTATGTTATCAATCGATACTCTTTGGGAAGTGTTTTCATTAAGCAGGATTTACACACATATCTCTCACGCGCAGTCACTTTCTTCGTGATGCAGGAGCATCCAATTAGGGAGGCGACGAATGGACAAGCTGTTAAAATTAAATTCACTTTCAGTTTAATTTTATTTTAGGTTTAAAAGAAGGCTGTCATAGCCAATGTTTTCCTTTAATTTGAACAGTAGTTAGATTAGAAATTAGTTTTAAATAAGTTAGGAAACAAACTGCCAAAAATTGGAATGTAACTACATTGTAACTGTAGGTAGTTCCTCAATAGAATGAGGCTACCAACAACTTAAATAGGCAACCCAAAGACAAAGGTGGGGTTGCTACCATCTAGAAGAAAAGAGACCAGAGAGCATAGCTCTGAAATATATTTTTAAAAAGTAAATTGAAGCTTACAAGTATCCATTATTGTTTTCATAAATGACAAGAATTATGTACTGTGCATAGAAATAAATGACAGAATTGAATGACTGTTAATCAAATTGTGCATCAAGCTGAAGGAGCCAAACATAGCAGAAGAAACCATTCAGGTATTTCACAAAAGTGTGCTATTGATTTAACAGTGAAAATTTACAATATATATGTGTGTGTGTGTGTGTGTGTGTAAACATTTGTCAAAGTCCACAGTAGCACAAAAAGATAGCATTTTGTAACGCCACACAAGTCTGTGGCACAGAGCCTTCAAAATCCATCCATAATAGTCCTCATATAATCGACACAGGGCAAGGAGGGTTCCACACATCCCAGAACAAACCAATCTGAGCAGAGACCGAAGCATTACCAACAGCCAGAGACAGGATACATAAACTTTTTCCCAAATTCATAAACAAAAGTTACAGTAGAGAACATGGTGCACAGGAGGCCACCTCTTGACAGACCAACTAAGACTGAGAACAGACAGAGGCATAGCCTAATTGCTACCAACAAAATATATATGACCTCATAGCTTAAACAGGAAGGACCCTACCTGGTTTGCGTAACGCTGGACTAGAAGGGTGAAGACCCCAGCATTTTCCCCAAAGACCAGACCCTTGTAACCACCGTGACGAGGGTCGAGTAACTGCACATACAAAAACAGAATTAGTGAGGCAGCATAACCATAAACCCATGATAAAGAACAAACAGTGGTTAGGATGAATACCCACAGTGGATACCTGAAGAGGGGGCCGGGCTCCATCGCTAAGCCACAAAACTGAGACCAACAAAGCATAGCCAACGGCACCAGAGCCAAGGAAAGCTGAGACACAATAGAGTGCAACCAACGGCCAAAGGGCTAGCAAATACCGAGACAAAACAGAGCATAAACCACAGCCACGGAGCCACAAGATCACTGTCTGCTCACCAGGAGAAAAGCTGTCAGCGAAAGTAAAAGGAAACGGAGAATTGAAACTGGAGCAGAGGAATTACCTCGAGTAGAAGCCGTCAAGCCATCATCGGGAGAGTCAGGAAGAGGGCCTGGTAAAACAATGCAACCACTGAAATAGTTAAAAACAGTGCTGTCAACCTGGTAAAATCAAATATCCGTGAATAAATACAGAGAAGCCAAGGCGTACCCAGGGTGACCATAGAGCCCAAAACCTCCTCGAAAAACCATGCAAGAAGCAACCACCAGGTCCAACGAAACACCATCACATAGTTAACAAAACGACAGAGGACCAAAGTCAAAGAAGGACCCAGAAGACAACGAGAGGCAGAGCGCCATCCTTTCCTTGCAAAAGGAACTAGGTAAGAATGCAAAGGAGTAGAACCAAAACCGGCAGAAACATAACCAACTCAACCACAATAAACCGCGCCATAGAGTCGTGTCACACAAACTGAGACCACCTCAAGGTGGAAGAGAATTAATTTCCCATTAAAACCTTACCTAAAACCCCACACAAATACGAGCGCGGGAAAAGTCGAACGCATGCCAACCGCCACGTAGGCTTGCCACCTGTGCATCTCGGGGATTGTCACCAAATTTTGGTATCAGAGAAAGTTATTTCCTTAAGGAAGAAAAAATATGGAAGTAGGAAGAAAAGGTCGAGGTAGATCTATTTGGAGAGTAGCCAATGAAGGATTGCGCAAAGAAATCAGGATCCTAAGTGCTAGATTGCCAGTAGTAGAAGCAAGCAGGCGTAGGGATCCATAAGGTGGTGATGACAGTGAAGAATAAGTTGCAGCTACGACAGATGGATCCGATGAGGAAGGGCCAGAGATAAAATTATTGAGGTCTTTTTTGTTACCAAGCAACAAACCGAAGCCAGAGCTTTCGACTATGATGGAAATTTATCTATAGAAGTATTATTGGACTAGATTAGCGAGTTGGATAAATACTTCGAAATCAGTGAGGATAAGAAGGTTAGGTTTGCAGCCACCACACTAAAGGGACATGCAGCACTGTGGTGGGACAGTGTGTAGGCAGAAAGGAGAAGGTCAAATAAGCCACCAATTAAAAAATGGAACAGGATGATCGCCAAGATGAAAAGTAAGTTTTCTAAATAATGAATCCATATAGGTGAGGATAGTTTTAGGTAGAGGAGGAATGACCTGCTGTAGAGTTTTATGAACCCAACGTTTCGGACTACCAAGTGAGTCCATCATCAGGGGAGGATGCGTCAATAGATATTCTTAAGATCTTAATGATGTATCCAAGAGCTATAATTAGGGTATATATATAAGTTATTAAACAAAAGAAATAAGAAAATAGGTCGGCTCTTATCTTTTTATTTAATTAATTAATTAAATTATTTATTATTATTATTATTATTATTATTATTATTATTATTTTTCATTAATTAATTAATTAATTTATTCAAGGGGATAACTTAATCGATTAATTTTATTATTTATAGAATTAATTATTATGTTTATTAATTCTATTTTAAATAATTGGTTCAATTGATTCATTAATTTGTTTAAATAATAAGTTAATTTGTTTGATTAATAAAATTAATTAATTTAATTATGTATTCTTTATTAATATGTTTATTCATTTATTTACATTATTAATTTATTAATTTGATTAATTAATTCATTAATTAATAAGTTTACAAGGATAAATTAATTACTTATTTTTCTATTTCTTGAATTAATTATTAGGTTTAATACTTTTATGATTTTTTTTTTTTTTTTTGATTGATTAATTACTATGTTTTACTAATTAACTAATTTTTGATAGTTAATTAAACGAATAGATTAGTTAACAAATTTATTATTTATTATTTTTTTAATAAGTTTATTAATTTAATTTAATGTATTTATTTCTTTGTTTAATTATTTATTTATTTGATTATTTTGTTTTATTTGCTTAATTAATTAATTAATTAATTAATTAATTATTATTATTATTATTTTTTATATCTTATTTTTTTTTTTTTTTTGGTTTTAGTGAGTTATTTATCTATAATTTCTAGAGTTTATTATTATTATTATTATTATTATTATTATTATTATTATTTTGAAGTTTTGAGTAATTACACCTATATGCATTCTATTAGTTATTTTTTTAATGATATCAAATGATTATATGTGAAGAAATCTATTACTAATTTATGTTTATGATTGTTAATTAAATCTATTGTTTTAAGGAGGATATTACATAATTGATGATTTTATTATTTGTTTATTTTTATTTATTTTTATTTTTTTAAGTTTTTTAAGGGAACATAGTTAATTATTGGCTTTTAAGGTTTCAAGTAACGGTTTCCAGGTGTTGCTTAGTTTTAATCCATCATCCCGGTTCAGGTTATTCTTCCTTTTTTCTATTTCAATGGCTTCCTTGATTTTCCTTTTGAGATAGTGGTCTTCTTTTCTAACCAGTTTGACGTCTTCTATGCAGATGTAATGAGAGGAAGAGTGAACATGTTTAGCTAAGGCTGATTTAGAGGTCCTTTCTCTTCTTAAGTCAGCAGTGTGTTCTTTAATTCTAATATTAAGAGACCTACCCGTTTCGCCTATGTATTCCTTATCGCATGAGCAAGGAATCACATAAACACCTTTTTGAAGTTTAGGGTTTATGGGATCCTTGACAGAGTTGAATAATTGTCTGATGGTATTAGCAGGGGTGAATGCTACATTAATGTTATGTTTATTAAGAATTTTAGAGATTTTATCAATGGTGCCTTTTATGTATGGAAGGGAGACTTGAGGAGTGGATAAATTTTGATTTTTAATATCATTGTTAATCTTGTTTAGGGATAGGTGCATAGCTTTCTTGATGGTATTTCTATTGTAGCCATTTAGTTCAAACACCTTGTGAAGATGGTTAAGCTCATCATTTAGATGGTCTGCATCAGATATTCTGGCTGCCCTAGCAGTTAAGGTCCTAATGATGCCAATCTTCTGTTTAGGGTGGTGATGGGAATTTGCATGAAGATATCTTTCTGTATGGGTTTTCTTTTTGTAGACTTGGAAACCAAGAGACCCATCTCTTTTAGTTAGAAGGATATCGAGAAAGGGAAGTTGGTTGTTGTTTTAAATTTCAATAGTGAATTTTATATGGTCAGAGAGGCTATTTAAGTGATTGAGGAATAGGTCAAGTTTTTCTTTTCCATGACTCCACTTGGCAAATATGTCGTCAACAAACCTTTTCCATTCTTCAGGGGTGTATGGAAATGACCTAAGAGCTTTCTGTTCAAAGTGCTCCATAAAGATGTTGGCAATTATGGGGGATAGAGGAGAGCCCATAGCCACACCATGAGTTTGTTCATAAATTTTACCTTTGAAGCTGAAGTAAGAGGATTTCAAGCATATTTTTAGAAGATCCACACTTTCTTTATCAGTGATGTTTCTCATGATCTTAATGGCTTCATCAATAGGAATCATGGTATAAAGGGATACAATATCAAAGCTAACCATAAGGTCTTCATCTTTCATTTCTATGTTATTAATCCATTGAACAAACGAATAGGAGTCTTTAATATAAGAAGGGGTATTGCCAGACATGGGTCTAAGTTTTTTGGCTAGGTGTTTTGCCAAAAGGTAAGTAGGGGAACCTATGGTATTAACTATAGGTCTGAGAGGTATGTTAGGTTTATGGACTTTAGGAGCTCCATAAATTCTAGGAATAATGGAACTATTAGGGATGATTTTCTTTTTTGTGACGTCATCCAGAGATGATTCTTTTATTTTCTTAGTTATTTCACGCATGATTTTCTCACTGGGATCTTTATTGATAATTTTATAACATCCACTATTATTTAAATGTTCTTCCATTTTATTGTCATACTCTATTCTGTTCATAATTACAGTAGCGTTGCCCTTATCAGCTTTTAGGATGACTATGCTTTTATTTTTTCTTAGGTTGTTTAGAGCTCTTCTTTCTTCTATGGAAATGTTAGATGTAGGCGGTTTAGAGGTTCTTAGAATTTTTGCAATATCTTTTCTGATTTCCTCACTTTTTGCTATATCTAGGTTTTTAATAGCTACTTCAATATTACTGATGACTTCCTCTATAGGAATTTTATTCGGGGTTATGGCAAAATTTAGACCTTTTTCCAAAATGGATTCAGTTGCATAATCAAGACTAATGTCTGATAAGTTAATGAATACATAGGCGAAACAGGTAGGTCTCTTAATATTAGAATTAAAGAACACACTGTTGACTTAAGAAGAGAAAGGACCTCTAAATCAGCCTTAGCTGAACATGTTCACTCTTCCTCTCATTACATCTGCATAGAAGACGTCAAACTGGTTAGAAAAGAAGACCACTACCTCAAAAGGAAAATCAAGGAAGCCATTGAAATAGAAAAAGGAAGAATAACCTGAATCGGGACGATGGATTAAAACTAAGAAACACCTGGAAACCGTTACTTGAAACCTTAAAAGCCAATAATTAACTATGTTCCCTTAAAAAACTTTAAAATAAATAAATAAATAAAAATAAAGAAATAATAAAATCATCAATTATGTAATATCCTCCTTAAAACAATAGATTTAATTAACAATCATAAACATAAATTAGTAATAGATTTCTTCACATATAATCATTTGATATCATTAAAAAAATAACTAATAGAATACATATAAGTGTAATTACTCAAAACTTCAAAAAAAATAAAATAATAAATAATAATAATAATAATAAATAAACTCTAGAAATTATAGATAAATAACTCACTAAAACCAAAAAAATAAATAAATAAATAAATAAAATATAAAAAAAATAATAATAAAAAAAATTAATTAATTAAGCAAATAAAACAAATTAATCAAATAAATTAATTAATAATGTAAATAAATGAATAAGCATATTAATAAAGAATACATAATTAAATTAATTAATTTTATTAATCAAACAAATTAACTTATTATTTAAACAAATTAATGAATCAATTGAACCAATTATTTAAAATAGAATTAATAAACATAATAATTAATTCTATAAATAATAAAATTAATCGATTAAGTTATCCCCTTGAATTAATTAATTAATTAATTAATTAAAAATAATAATAATAATAATAATAATAATAATAATAATAATAATAATAAATAATTTAATTAATTAATTAAATAAAAAGATAAGAGCCGACCTATTTTCTTATTTCTTTTGTTTAATAACTTATATATATATCCTAATTATAGCTCTTGGATACATCATTAAGATATTAAGAATATCTATTGATGCATCCTCCCCTGATGATGGACTTACTTGGTAGTCTGAAACGTTGGGTTCATAAAACTCTACAACAGGTCATTCCTCCTCTACCTAAAAGTATGTTTTTACCCAAAGACTGTCAGATTTCTCTATATAGACAGGTACATAACTTGAAACAAAGGGAAATGACTGTGAAGGAATATATAGAAGAATTCTACAGAGTGAATCTGCGAGCGGGTTATGTCGAAGATACCCCAAAAAAGATTGCGAGTTTTGTGAACGGATTACGAATGGAGATAATGTATGAGATTAGTATTCTCTCCCCAAAGTCCATAGAGGAAGCCTATCAAAGTGCTTTAAAAGTAGAAGAGAAGATCACCAGGAAGCAAAATGCCAGAAGAGGACGTGGATTTGGCCAAGGAAGAGGACAGTCTTTTGGCAGAGGTAGAACTGCCAACAGCAATGAAGAAGACAGCAGTTCAAAAACTGTAGTACCAACTGATAAAGAAGGTAACACTAGAGGAGGAAGGCCTTACCAGCGAGGAAGAGGTAATGGCAGAGGCAGAGGAAGTTCCTATTAGTGTTACAAGTGTCACAAGTGGGGACACCGGTCTTCTGAATGTCTTGAAAGTGATCAAGCACGACAAAGAGGAGCATATGTTGCTCAACTGGAGGAAGCTAAGGCACCACCTCAAGAACTGGAGAACATGGCTGAGACATGAGAGGCCTTGGTGTTGAACAAGGTATTGTTCAAACCAACTAAAGAATTAGCTAACTAGACATAGCGGAAATCATTGATCCAAACTGTGTGTAAATCACATGGGAAATGTTATAAATTGATTATTGATAACGGAAGCACTGACAACCTGGTAGCCACTGAAATGGTAGAGAAATTGGGTTTAAAAAGATTGAAGCACCCAACCCCATACCGGGTGTCTTAGTTACAAAAATGACATCAACTGCTGGTTGATGAGCAGTGTGAAGTGGAGTTTCATATTGGTAGGTACAAGGATAAGGTAACTTGTGATATTGTGCCAATGGATGTGTACCATATGCTACTAGGTAGACCATGGCAGTATGACACGAAAGTAGTCCATGATGGGAAGACAAACTGTTATAAGTTTGTGAAAGATGGGATCAAGCATACGCTGGTACCCATGAAAGAGGAGGATACAACATAAAATAGTGGAACAAAAGCGTTATTGTTAGGAGGAAAATAGTTCCTACAGAGATTGGAGATGATGAAATAAAGTTTGCAATTGTGCAAAGGCCAAAAGCAGTGTTAATCCACACTGAGATTACTGATTTGCCTGAGGATATACAAGATATGCTAGAGGATTTTAGTGATATTGTAGTGAATGATTTACCGAATAAATTACCACCAAGAAGGAGTATCAGTCACCATATTGATTTCATTCGAGGAGCTAGTTTACCAAACAAAGGGTCTTACTGAATGAGTCCAAAGGACAATGAGGAGATCAGGAAGCAAGTACAGGAGTTGTTGGACAAAGGGTTGATTCAAGAGAGTTTAAGTCCTTGTGCGTTTCAAACAGTCTTAGCTCCCAAGAAAGGAGGAGAGTGTCAGATGTGTATTGATTCTCGAGCAATAAATAAGATTACCATCAGGTACAGGTTTCCCTTACAACAGATGGATGATATGATGGATTGTTTGAGTGGAGCGGCATATTTTTCGAAGATTGATTTAAAAAGCGGATATCATCAGATTCAGATTCGAGAAGGAGACGAGTGGAAGACCGCTTTTAAGACCAATGAAGGCATGTATGAATGGTTGGTCATGCCATTTGGATTGAGCAATGCACCCAGCACATTCATGCGCTTTACGAATGAGATGATGAAGGAATATATTGGAAAGTTCGTGACTGTGTGTTTAGATGATATCCTTATTTTCAGTAAGACAAGGGAAGAACATTTCCAACACATCAAGTGTTAAGAAGGAGTTAATCTATTTTGGGTTCGTGATTTTAGAAAACAAATTAAAGATGGATCCGGAAAAGGTTGCAGCCATAGTTAGCTGGCCATCCCCCAAGAGTTTGTTTGAAGTATGGAGTTTTCATGGGTTGGCGAGTTTTTATCGAAAATTTATAAAAGATTTCAGTGGGATTTGTGCACCCATGGTGGATACTGTTAAAAAAGAAAATCAACCTTTTCATTGGACGGAGTCAGCTGAAAAGAGTTTTCAACTACTGAAAAAGAAGATCACTGAAAGACCCATTTTGAGGTTACCAGATTTCAACAAACTTTTTCAAGTTCGTTGCGATGCCAGTGGGATAGCCATTGGAGTAGTACTCAGCCAAGAGGACAAACCAGTGGCCTATTTTAGCAAGAAGTTGAATGAGAGTAGACAAAAATATATGTCCTACGACAAGGAGTTTTATGCAGTGGTACAAGCACTGAAACATTGGAGACATTACTTAATGGGAAATGAATTTGTTCTGTTTTCGGACAATTCCGCTTTGCAATATGTCATGCAACAGCATAAGCTGAACCATAAACATGCGAAGTGGGTGGAATACCTCCAGAGTTTTATGTTTGTGCTGAAACACATTAGTGGACAAGCCAACAAAGTGGCAGATGTGTTAAGCAGGAGGAGTTTGATTTTATAGGAAAGCAGAGTGCAGGTGTTAGGCTTTGAGCATCTCAAGGATCTGTATGAAACAGATGCAGACTTTAAGGAAGCATATGAAGCTTGCCAGAATCCGTTGTTGAGGGACAACAGTTCGTGGCTAGACTATAATATACAGGAAGGATTGTTGTTCAGGGGAGGATAGTTGTGTATCCCAAAATGTTTAATGAGGGAAAACTTAATTCAAGAGAAACATAGTGGGGGTCTAGCTAGACATTTTGGCATAGACAAGAGTTTGGACCAAGTAAGTCACTTCTACTATTGGCCGAAAATGCGGAGAGACGTACAGAGATATGTGGCTAGATGTAAGATGTTTCAACTGGCAAAGGGACACAGTCAAAATACGGGATTGTATATTCCCCTACCTATTCCAGACAGACCATGGGACTCAGTCACATTAGACTTTGTCTTAGGCTTGCCAAGGAAGCAGAAGGGGTACGATTCAATCATGGTAGTAGTGGATCGCTTTACTAAGATGGCGCATTTTATTCCCTGTAAAATGACCAGCAATGCCATGCATGTAGCCCACTTGTTCTTCACAGAAATTGTTAGACTACATGGCTTGCCAAAGTCTATTATTTCAGATAGGGACATGAAGTTCACGGGTCATTTTTGGCAGCCTTTGTGGAAGAAGTTAGATACTAAATTAAATTTCAGCTCAGCTTATCATCCACAGACCAATGGGCAGACTGAGGTAGTGAACTGAAGTCTAGGGAATCTGTTACGTAGTCTCATTGTTGAAAATTCACAACAGTGGGATCACGTACTCGCACAAGCAGAGTTCGCTTATAACGATTCACCCAATAGGAGTACGGGAAAAAGTCCTTTCCAGATCCTATATAGAATGCACCCCCGTGGTGTGCATGAGTTGTGGGATTTGGGTCGGTTGGAACGAAGGAGTGCTAATGGTGAATATTTCGCAAAGGTGATCAACGAACTTCATGAACAAGTGAAAACCAAATTGCAGGACAACAGCCAAAGATATAAACAGAAGGCAGACTTAAAATGACGGGAAGTGCAATTCAATGTAGGAGACCTAGTATTGGCACATCTACGGAAAGAGAGGTTTCCTAAAGGGGAATATAACAAGCTCAAACTGAAAAAAATAGGGCCTTGCTGAATACTGCGAAAGTTCTCTGCCAACGCATATGAACTGCAACTACCCCCAGGTATCGGGATCTCGCCCATTTTCAATGTGGCAGACCTGTACCCTTACATTACTGCTAATGTGGAGGACAGTTCAACATAATACACACAGGACACCCAGGGAGAAGGAGAGACAGAGACATGGGTCAGATAGATGCCCCCAGCCAAGCCTCTAGAGATCGAACAAATATTGGATACTCAGGTAGCTAGGCGGACACGACGGAAGGAGTACTTACAGTACCTGGTTAAATGGAAGAACCGTCCAATTGAGGACAGTTCCTGGTTGGATGCTGGACAGATTCAAAGCGTCGGGTATTCGATTGAAGAGCTCATGGACAGGAGCCATGAGATTCATTCACCTCGGGAGCCTGATGCAGGAGCATCCAATTAGGGAGGCGACAGCTGGACAAGCTGTTAAAATTAAATTCACTTTTAGTTTAATTTTATTTTATGTTTAAAAGAAGGTTGTCACAGCCAATGTTTTCCTTTAATTTGAATAATAGTTAGATTAGAAATTAGTTTTAAATAAGTTAGGAAACAAAATGCCAGAAAATGGAATGTAACTACATTTTAAATGTAGGTAGTTCCTCAACAAAATGAGGCTACCAGTAACTTAAATAGGCAACCCAAAGACAAAGGTGGGGTTTTTGCCATCTAGAAGAAAAGAGACCAGAGAGCGTAGCTCTAAAATATATTTTTAAAAAGTAAATTGAAGCTTATAGGTATCCATTATTGTTTTCCATAAATGACAATAATTATGTATTGTGCATAGAAATTAATGACAGAATTGAATGATTGTTAATCAAATTGTCCGTCAAACTGAAGGAGCCAAACACAACAGAAGAAACCATCCAGGTATTTCACAAAAGCATGCTATTGGTTTAACAATGAAAATTTACAATATATGTGTGTGTGTGTGTGTGTGTGTGTGTGTGTGTAAACATTTATCAAAGTCCACGGTAGCACAAAAAGATAGCATTTTGTAACCCCACGCAGGTCCGAGGCACAGAGCCTTCAAAAACCATCCATAACAGTCCTCATACAATCGACACAGGCCAAGGAGGGTTCCACACAACCTAGAACAAACCAAACTGAGCAAAGACCGAAGCATTACCAACAACCAGAGACGGGATACATAAACTTTTTCCCAAATTCATAAACAAAAGTTACAGCAGAGGACACGGTGCATAGGAGGCCACCTATCGATAGACCAACTAAGACCAAGAATATATAGAGGCATAGCCTAACTACTACCAAAAAAATATATATGACCGCATAGCGTAAACATGAAGGACCCTACCCAGTTTACGTAAAGCTGGACCAGAAGGATGAAGACCCCAACATTTTCCCCAAAGACCAAACCCTTGCAACCACCGTGACGAGGGCTGAGTACCTGCACAGACAAACAGAGAATTAGTGAGGCAGCATAACCATAAACCCATGATAAAGAACAAAGAGAGGGTAGGATGAATACCCATAGTGGATTCCTGAAGAGGAGGTCGGGCTCCATAGTCGAGCCACAAAACTGAGACCAATAGAGCATAGCCAATGGCACCAGAGCCAAGGAAAGCCGAGACACAACAAAGTGCAACCAACGGCCAGAGGGCCAACAAATATCGAGACCCAACAGAGCATAAACCACAGCCACAGAGCCATAAGACCATCGTCTACTCACCAGGAGCAAAGCTGTCAGCGAAAGTAAAAGGAAACAGAGAATTGAAACCGGAGCAAAGGAATTACCTCGAGTAGAAGACGTCAAGCCATCATTGGGAGAGTCGGGCAGAGGGCTTGGTAAAACAATGTAACCACTGAAACAATTAAAAAAAGTGCCGTCAACTTGGTAAAATCAAATATCCATGAACAAATATAGAGAAACCAAGGCATACCTAGGGCGACCGCAGAGTCCAAAACCTCCTCGAAAAACCATGCAAGAAGCAACCACCAGGTCCAATGAAACACCATCACACAGTTAACAAAAAAACAGAGGACTAGAGCCGAAGAAGGACCCAGAAGACAACGGGAGGCAGATCGCCATCCTTTCCTTGCAGAACGAACCAGGTAAGAACGCAAGGGAGCAAAACGAAAAACGGTGGAAACATAACCAACTCAACCACAACAGACTGTGCCATAGAGTCGTGTCACACAGACCGAGACCACCTCAGGACGGAGGAGAATCAATTGCCCATTAAAACCTTACCTAAAACCCCAAGCAAATACGAGTGCGGGAAAAGTCGAGCATAGGCCAACCGCCACATAGGCTTGCCACCTCGGCGTCTTGGGGATTGTCAACACTTTGCTTCATCCAAATCATTATTAATATAGTGCGAGCCAACACTTTCTTTAACAAGTGGTTTAGTTCTTGTTGTCCATTTTGGTGCCTTTTAATTTCTGAAATGTTTTTAGATCTCATCAAATCTTATAACATCGTTTTTATTTTTTTGGAATTCCCACTAGTCTTTTGGGCATCATATATGGCACCTTGAGAAATAAACAAATGCCATATTTAAGTAGGTTTATGTATTACTTTCCTCAATGAAGTAGTTTGGAAGATTTGGTATCAATCGATTTATCCTAATGGCTTGGGCAACCGAATATACGACAAAACAAAGATACCAAAACATTATCAAGCTTAATAATATTATAATTCACATGTTGACATCTTCATTTGCAAAGAAGTCCACTATGAGGTATCCATTGATGGTAATCACAAAGAAAGCTATTGCCAAGTGATAATCTTGAGGATTTGACCAATCTTGAGGTATGCATTGATGGTAATCACAAAGAAAGCTATTACCAAGCCATAATCTTGAGGATTTGACCAATCTTTTCTCTTTCGATGTAAGAAACACAAGGGGTATAAAAGAAAATAAAATTTGCATGGGCTAAAGCACATTAACCTACTCATTAAAGACACCCAACTTATCTCAAAAAGTATCAAATATAAGAGCAACAATCACAATTGACACAATTGCAAAAATTCTAGTGATTAAAGCTTTGAGGCACTTCTTTATATGGATATTAAGAAAAACAGCCATGTAAAAGTGTCTTGCATATGCCCTTGTTATAGTACTACTCTCCCGAACGTACAATAATCCAACAACCCAGATATAAAGAATTGGACATAATTTCCCTCCAATACTACTCTCCCGAACTTACAATAATCCAACAACCCGAATATAAAGAATTGGACATAATTCCCCTCCAAACTTCTCTTGAAGGTAAGTTCGAACATTTACAAGGCCTATATTCTTAGATGCCTTTGTACCATAGAAGCCCTTTGTACACACTATTGTAATGAATACATTGATAATGAAAGAGACGAAAAGTGAAAAAAATGATTCAATAGAGAAGTAATTAATAGCTTCATGAACTTGTCCTTTCTTATCAGCTTGGTTGAAGGATCTTCTTAATAAATTCCTTACTGGGATCCACGTTCATATAAATATTTGAATCATCAAACCAAAATATGCATTTTAAAATATCTCTTCAAGACCTTTTTATAAAAACTGGGCGTCGGAAGAGCTAGAGAATTGTCCCAAACCGTGCGTACTTTTTTAAAACCATCCGCGTTGAAGTCAACTGGGACCCTTCTCCAAAAGCACCAGATTAAATAGTTTTGAATTTCCACTCCATTGGTTCGAAACATCTCTACATTTTATATCATTGTAATACTGAAATTCAAATATAAAAATAGACTAATCATTGATCTCTTTGGTATCGCACTATTTTAGCATCAGATGTCCAACTTTACAATTAATTTTTGGAGCAATAAATTTTGTTTGGTTTTCGTTGTATTTTAGCCCTTTTCTTCATCTCAAGAACTCTGCGCTTTCATGAATATCCAGAAAATTGTGTGGATCTTTACTAGGAGTCATAGTCTTATTTTTAACATTATCATTTACATTTTTGTAAGGCAGGGGGATTTTGTTATATCTGACTTTATCTCTTTGCCATGCACACTGTTACCGGCTAATTGCCTCTCCTAACAAAGACCCTCTCCTCACAAGGACCCCTTTTTGGAAGATTTGTCTTAGCCTTGACCCTGATTTTTATTTTGGAATTACTTGGGTATTTATTGATTTTCCTTTCATAGCACGCGTATCAAATATCCTCTCCCCATTCTTGTAAATACTACAATCTAGATTTCCCTCATTCAAATTGACCTTAATTTTTTCATATTATTTCTCTTATGATTCAAAAACCGGTACATACTCTCCTACGTGGATCAAAGCCTTTTCCACTTATGGTTTTAGAGCTAGTACTTGACTTTTTTTATTTTTTAGTTTTTTGTATTTATTTCATTTTTTTTACTGTTAAACAACTCCCGCAAGGGTAGAGGATTCATCCAATGGCTTTTGCAACTTGCTAACTTAGGAGGGAGTGGAAGCCTTGACAAATGACTTTTTAGATTTCTTAGCTTTTCATGGAGGCACTAGAGGTGGACAATTTTGCTCTTTCAGAGGACAATTTTCATTTGCTTCTACATAACCCATGAAACTTTGAATAATCTTCAATTTCTTGACACTTCCACGCCAACATTTCTAAAATGAATAAATTCCAATAGACTGCTTATTGTGAAAATATTCATATAATTAACATGCGCCTGAGAACCAATAGCCTACTTATTGTGAAAATATTCATATAATTGACATGCGCCTGAGAAATATCTAGACACTTGAATAAATCAACAATAAAAGCATAATCTCAAATATATGTATAAGAATTCCAATAAGAGCACAACCAGCACTTACGAAAAAAGTTTTACATGCATGATTTTTTCCCAACGAGATTCCTGCAATCGAATCTTCCCAGTAGTAGTGTCACATATGATCAAAGCTCTTGCAAGATTTTTTGATAACAACATTCATACCTAATAAGAACACTAGTGTGATAATATAGAAAAGAGAATCAATGTATTTTAAACATGAATGTTTATTTGTCCAACTTGTGGCTAGCCATAAACACATTCATTAATTATAAGTATTTAGAGGATGTTGGAACACTAGTGTGACAATATAGAACTAGAGAATAAATGTATTTTAAATGTGAATGTTTATTTGTCCAGATTCTGGCTAGCCATAAATACATTCATTAATTATAAGTATTTAGAGGCTGTTGGATTTAGTTATTGACTTACATCTAGCGATTTTGTCCCGGAAATGGCTATAAGAAAGAAGAATGTTGTAGAGTCTTTTTTCTGTTTGGCCTCATCCATTCACAATATTCTCATCCCATTCTTAGAGGTTGGATTAGACATTGGAATTTGTTATTCTAAATCGAATTACAATTTGTAAATTTAGGGTATGCCCACTTTAGGGCATGCTCATTTTATGATGTTATGTCATGTGATCAATTAAGAACAACACAATTTCGTGTTGAATATCGTCTTTAATTCGAATATTTATCAATGTTTTATAGGAGGTGCAGCACTGGAAAATGCAGATGACTGGGAAACCAGAGATAATAATCCAAGATTATTCCACCCTTGTTATCTTCTTAGTAGAGTCAAGAACATATCAAGTCAAGCACAATCCAGAAAAACATTGGTTTGTTCCATGGCTCTCAAAATAGACTAATTTATGAAATGTATCTGTATAAACTGTTGCAACATATAATGTTCTTTTACATGGGCTGAGAGGCTATGGATACTTCCCATACTTCTTGCTAAGGCAGGGACTAGCTGCCATGTAGCCTCTCTTGTTAGTCGGTGTCATCCTGACATGGACTATAGTAATTGGAAACTATTAGTTTGGTATTAGTTGAGCTGTTTTTAGTCCTGGCTCATCAACTATAAACAAAGTTTTTATAGACATATTGATTTATCATGTTATTTGGCCTCTTCCCGAGGACCAAAGTGAATCCAAAGCAAAAAGAATAGGTTATAATTTTTTTGTTTGTTTCATATTTCCAAACTGGTAAATACTACCTAAACTAATGTTGGCATTAGTCGAGGGCATTAAATGTTCAAGAACATGCTTGTATATACAAGAGCAGCAGGACATAGCAGGCCAGGACATAGCAGATCAGGTCGCTGGCTACACCACATGGCAGTTGCACAACAATATTTTTGCCATCTGTCAGTAGTCAGTGCATGTTTGTGGCATGGCGTGGCTAGGCAAGGCAGGTTACGGTGGGTTGGACATGCTTCCATTGCTTTTATTTGCATTAATACGGTAGGTTCATAGGATCTACGTCACCTGATGAGCCTCCAGAATTTGCGTTACCTGTTGAGCCTCCAATTCTTGGAAAACCATCTCAATATTCTGAGTCTCCAATTCCTACAAAACGATCTCAATATTCGGAGCTCGGCCTAAGTTCTACTGAAGTCCTCCAACTGTTCACCCTCAGTTCTGCTGAAGTCATCCCTCTGCTCCTTTTCATTAATCTTCCTGAAGTCCTCCCTCTACTCCTTTCCATTAATCTTCCTGAAGTCCTCCCTCTGCTCCTTTCCATTAATCTTGCGCAAGATTCCCTTATTTTCTGGATGAAAAATTTCTGAGGGGATGCCATCTATAACATCGACAATTTCCAATTATGGGCTATTGGGCTGGTTTGTAAAGCCAAAGTCTCTGATTAAGCCGAACAAAACAACATCAAAACGACTAGGGAAAATGAGGCAAGCGACACCTGGATTCAACAACAACAGGCACACCCACATCCTTTGGAAAATATGCTGAAACGTCCAATCTCTTCAGGGATTTTGGAAAGTATCCCGAACCATCCAGTCTCTTTTGATTTCTGTTAGGTATTTTTCATTCGCTTTGCAATTCTCCATAATCAATTTCTATCCATGTAGCCTTCAAAACAATTTTAAGTTAATAAAGTTCAGAGAATTACAACTCCTAAAAAATTCGCAGAGAAAGGCAAACAACATAAGCCAATACCAAACATAAGAGAGTTGTTAAGGATGAAGAGCAGTTAAAAAGAATACTACTCATGAAAAACAGTAAGAACAAGTGTTATATTTCGTTTAACTTGAATTAAATACATAGACATTTCCAACATTCAGACTTCAAAGCTGGCGAAAGGAGTTATAGTTAATGAACAATTCTAGTGACAGAAGCTCTTTTTTGCTAACAATGTCGTGATAAGCAGCTACAGTTTTTCCTTTCAATACCAGATACCCATGCCAGCCTGAATTCACGTTGCAAGTTCAAGCATACCCCAGCATTACCCATCTAAACCCTCACTCCCCAATACGCCCACATTTAGTACCTGAACCACCCAATGGCTCCTTCTACCCGTGGGAGGTTACGGAAGCTTGGGCCACCAATACTGCAGCTACCTTACCAATCCTCCTATAGAATCAGAAGGAGGGGCAATGACCGAGCCATAGTGATATCCATTTCAATCTCTATCACTCCTTTATTACTACCTTTCTATATATATCTATATTATATCTCAATTCTTTTTTAATAAAACAACACCCTTAGCCATGAATCAGAATGAAATAAAGGGGTTAAAAGCTCTCTCTTCTGTAGAAGCTAAGGTAGCAGGTTAAGTTGTTGACCTTTAACCATTAAATCTATCTGTTGCAGCGTCCCATCGCGTGGTTCCAAACCCATCTCCAGATCTCAACCCTGAGGCATCCCTTACAGTTAGAGATCAAGTTCATTTCCTGGTTAGAGATCCTATTCTAGTGCCAATAGAAATAAGGATAGCTAGAATGGTATGGGGGTAGAAGAAAGCATTTAACGCATGAGTAAGACCAAGGAAAGCATAAAAGTAAACAGCAAAGGCTAAAGCAACTTTAGTCGCATGGGTGATCCATAAGCTATCATTCATCTGTTTACCCCTATGCGAAGCAAGCAACAAAAGAAGACAAAATAACTTTAAACTAGGACTAGATTTCTTCTCTATTTTGTTCATGCTACTTATGATTTCTCTAGACGATGCAAGGCCAAACTGGATGCCTGTCAAAGTCGACTATGGGAACCGAGCAACTTCTTCCATCATGGCAAGAAGAAAAGTAAATTTCCTCACTCTTGGCTCTTCTTAATCTGTAGGTAAAAAGCAACCAACCAATGAAACCAGTGAAACAGAAGCAAAAAACGAATATTGTGTGCAAAGGCAGAGGAGAGCTAGTAGTTATATGGATTACTTCATTGTCGTGCCATTACCTCCCTTACGGACTGCGTCATTGAATGGCCCACCATTACCATTGGAAGGCCACATGGCAAAGAAAATGAAGAATGTGTGGGAGGCAGAGGAGAGAGTTGGTACTATACTTAATACCCAACGTCGTGCCCTTCTGACAGAATCATTGAATGGCTCATCTTTCCTTTTGAAAGGCCGCGTCGTAGTTACCATACTATTTGGCCCCGCGTAAACATTGCATTGTGTCATCTGGGTAGAGAGGGAGAGTGACGGAGACCGTTGAGGAACTATATATTTTGTGTCTCTGTTTTCCCACATAAATAGTAATAGGGGTGTTTCTTCACAATTAAAGGGCTCGATCTATGAACCAGACCTTTCTTTTGATCCTCATTGATCACGAATAAAGTGAAAAGTAGAAACATATTTATGAGTTTGACAAAAACATAATAAAATTTGAGATGTAGTGAATGTATGTACGGGCCCAACTCTTTTCATGTGTATGTTGGCATGCCATGGCTGGTGTCATGTAAAACCATAAACAACCTCTCGACACTTCCTTTTGCAGTTTCTAGAAGTGATGGGGGTTACCGTCGTAATCAATGTTGGTCGTCGACCTGGAAATAGATGGTTTTGAAATACAATTACCTGATGGTTCCCTACCACTTATCCTCTGAGCATGTAGACCTATCGAAACTCTGTTGATCTAGAGCAGGTGCATTGTAGGTCATCAATTTCTCTGACATTTACAGGAGAATTAACTGGCTTTGTGCTCGTTTATACTTTTGTACATGCTAGTGACTTAAGTTTTCAAACTCCACAAGGGTTGTCAACGCTACTATCATAACATATACATCATCATCTAGTTCGAAATTTCAAATACTTTATTTATCTATCCCACCTTGCATAACCCATCAATAAAAATATCACAAGTGATGGCATTTGAAGCTTCTCTCCATGTTGTTGAAGACTTCCATGACTGATACCCCCATACGGCCTTTTGCGTAAGCTTTAAACGCTGAGAGGAACTAGCCTTGTGGGCATGGGCATTGTTTGACTTGGATTTGCATAAGAATGTTATCAATCGATACTCTTTGGGAAGTGTTCTCATTAAGCATGCTTTACACACATCTCTCTCACGCATAGTCACTTTCTTTGCTTCATCCAAAACATTATTAATATAATGAGAGCCAACACTTTCTTTAACAAGTGGTTTAGTTCTCGCTGTCCATTTTGGTGCTTTTTAATTTCTGAAATGTTTTTAGATCTCGTCAAATCTTATAACATCGTTTTATTTTTCTGGAACTCCCACTAGTCTTTTGGCCATCATATATGGCACCTTCAGGCATAAACAAATGCCATATTTAAGTAGGTTTATGTATTCCATTTCCTCAATGAAGTAGTTTGGAAGATTTGTTATCAATCGATTTATCCTAATGGCCTGGGCAACAGAATGTATGACAAAGCAAAGATACCAAAACATTATGAAGCTTAATAATATTATAATTCACATGTTGACATCTTCATTTGCAAAGAAGTCCACTATGAGGTATTCATTGATGGTAATCACAAAGAAAGCTATTAACAAGCGATAATCTTGAGGAATTGACCAATCTTGAGGTATACATTGATGGTAATTACAAAGAAAGCTATTACCAAGCCATAATCTTGAGGATTTGACCAATCTTTTCTCTTTCAATGTAAGAAACAGAAGGGGTATAAAAGAAAATAAAATTTGCATGGACTGCCGCACATTAATCTACTCATTAAAGACATCCAACTTATCTCCAAAAGTATCAAATATAAGAGCAACAATCACAATTGACACAATTACAAAAATTCTAGTGATTAAAGCTCTAAGGCACTTCTTTATATGGATATTAAGAAAACCAGCCATGTAAAAGTGTCTTGCATATGCCCTGGTTATAGTACTACTCTCCCAAACTTACAATAGTCCAACAACCCGGATATAAAGAATTGGACATAATTCTCCTCCAAACTTCTCTTGAAGATAAGTTCGAACATTTACAAGGCCTATATTCTTAGATTCTTTGTACCATAGAAGCCTTTTCTACACACTACTGTAATGTATACATTGATAATGAAAGAGACGAAAAGTGAAAAAAATGATTCAATAGAGAAGGAATTAATACGGGCAACCAGAAAGGACACAAAAATCAACAACATCTCACTAATTGGGCAACCAAGAAAAAGCGTACTATTTCATTGGAAACATCCAAGAATAGAAAAGAGGGAAACATCTGAAAAACTAGGAAAAAGGAAACATCTAAAATATATTGACTTTATCTAATTATGCAGTTTGATTTTATCTTTTGTAATAAAGAGAATGATGGCATTGTTTATAAAATGCTCATCTCTTCTTCATAATAAAGTGAGTGGTATTGTTTACAGACCTGTGTTATTCCAGTGTTTGTGTCTACAGTCTGTTCTGTGATTCTCTTTTTTTTTAATTTTCAGATCTGCAAGTAGATCAATTGGTATCAGAGCGTAAGATCTTGGAAGCCATCCACCTGGCGATTCTCTTTTTTTTTTTTTTTTTTAAGGGTCATACATTTCACTCCATTCAGTGGATGAAAATCATGCCGCCCCGTCAAGAGCGTCAAGAGCCCTCCCATGCAGACTCGCCAGTGAATGATTTAGCTAGGGCTCTTCAAGAGCTAATTACGCTGCAACAACAACAACGCCCTCCAGGGCAAATGCAGCTTGATACACGCTTTCAACTGCCCAAATTCTCAGGGCAAATGAATGGTGAGACTGTTGATTCTTGGATCCGCAGCCTCTCCAACTATTTTAGAACCTGTCCAACAATGGACGAGGAGATGAAACTTCAGATCGCCAGTCTACAATTGGAAGGCCTAGCACAAACATGGTGGGATACTCATCTTGAGAATATGTCCTTGGTTGTGGAACTTGGAGAACAAGTCGAGACCAAATCGACGCCTATCACATCTTGGAATCTCTTTTGCGAGGCCTTACGTGAACGCTTCTATCCTCCAGGGTATATACAAAATCTCATTGCCAAATGGTTGCAGCTTCGACAACTACCCAATCAATCAGTGCAAGCCTACATTGATGTCTTCTGCAAGTTGCGCATTCAACTCCATATATCTGATCCAGAAGAGGTACTAATTATCAAATTTAATTCTGGTTTGCTAATGCTTCTTCGTCGTGAAGTTGAGTTGTTTGATAGTGCTTCATTAGACAAGGCCTTTATTCGGGCCCTGGCAGTGGAACGCAAAGTGGGTACTTGAATCTGATATCCTCAAGCCAGAAATGGCGCATCTTCCTTTGATTCTTCTAATGTCGCCTCTGCCTCATCCCCCACACCTCACCGCACCCCCTGGTGCACATTTCACAAGACCAACTCACATGCTTCTGCAGATTGTCGAGTATTGAAAAATCTCCGCCCCCAGAAAACTCTTTTTACAGAGGTCGAACAACCAAAGGCCACTACCCCACTTCCAGCTGTTTCTCTCGAAAATCCAACAGAAGTGGACCCCTCTCTCATCCTCATGACTACTAATGCAACAAACACCTCTGTTACGCCTTTGTTTACCCATAATTGTCAAATCAAACATGAGTTGGCCACGCTTGTTCTTGACAATGGGAGTCAAAAGAATCTTGTGTCACAAGACTTAGTTGAATGCCTTTGCCTTCCCACCACTCCTCACCCCCACCCGTATCAGCTCGGTTGGGTCAGAAAGGACGGTCCTCGTCTTACCATCTCAAAATGTTGTGCTGTCACCTTCGCTATTGGACCTTTTTGTGATACTGTGGTATGTGATGTTTCTCCTCTAGATTGTGCTGATTTATTGCTAGGAATTCCATACCAAGAGGCTCGACATGCTGTTTATCATGCTACAGATCACCAATACCACTTGCAGCACGATGGGCACACCTATGTGCTCACATCCTCAGCTAGCACATCAACCCAACCTTCCATTGGCAAAGCTCCCATTATGAGAGTCAATTTAAACCAAGATGTTTCTTTGTGCTTGGTTCGCCCTGTCAAGCCAGACAACCTCACCAATCTAGTCTCTCCTTCAATGGCTCCTCTACTCCATGAATTTGCAGATGTCTTCACCCAACCCACAAGGCTGCCTCCAGCACGCTCTGTTGAACACCACATTGATCTTATTCCTGGCGCTTCCTTACCCAATGCCCCATCTTATCGCCTTGCTCCTCGAGAGGCAACTGAGATAGAACGCCAAATTGAAGAATTGTTGACATCCGGTCATATTCAGACGTCATCCTCGCCATGTGCATCTCCAGCTTTTATTATTCCCAAAAAAGATGCTTCTGAATGGCACCTCATGACAGACTATCGAGCCCTTAATAAAGCCATTGTTAAAAACCGCTACCCCCTTCCCCGCATTGAGGATTTGTTGGACCATTTACACGGGGCTTGTTTCTTCACAAAGATGGATTTAACTGCAGGCTACCATCAAGTTCGCATGCATGCAGCCGACACATGGAAAACTGCTTTTAAAACAAAGTTTGGGCTATTTGAATGGTTGGTCATGCCATTTGGACTAACCAACGCACCGGCCACCTTTATGAGATTCATTAATGATGTTTTCAGGGCACATTTGGGTAAGTTTGTGGTCATCTACCTTGATGACATTTTAGTATTCAGTAAATCTTGGGAAGACCATCTTCAGCATGTTCGCACCATACTTGAGTTATTGCGAGCACATCACCTTCAAGTCAAAGAAAAGAAATCCTATTTTGGACAAACATCAGTTCAATATTTGGGATTTATTATTGACAACAAAGGGGTTCACCCAGATCCCTCTCGTGTACAAGCCTTGGCACAATGGCCAGCCCCTTCCAATGCACATGACCTCAAGAGCTTCATGGGAGGTATTAATTTCTACAGAAAGTTTGTCTCTCATTTTTCACAGTTGGCTCGCCCTTTGCACTAGTTGTCTCATCAAGCAAAGTTTATTTGGGATGTCGATTCTGAGCAACATTTTGCTCAACTCAAGAGTGCCTTATGCTCTGCTCCTGTTCTTTGCTTGCCAGACATGAATCAACCATTTGAGATGGAAACAGATGCCTCTCAATTCGCCATTGGAGTTGTTCTTAAACAGGGGGCCACCCTGTGGCATACCATTCTGAGGCACTTGCGGATGCTAAGCTCATGTACAGCACCTATGACAAGGAATTCTACAGTTTAGTGCAAGCTTTGAAGCAATGGCACCATTACATTCTTGGCAAAGAGACCATCCTCCATACAGATCATCATCCCCTAATCTTTATCAACTCACAACGAAAGATTCAAGAGCAACGCCATTTAAAGTGGGCTTCTTACATTCAACAATTCCATCTGGTGATTAAATACAAGAAGGGGACAAGTAATAAGATGGCTGATTTGTTAAGTCGACCGCCTGCTCAGGTCCTACACATTCTAGAGGTGCGTTTTGCTGCATATGATGCTTGGAAAGATATGTATGCAACAGATCCGGTCTTTGGTGAGATATGGGAAGCTTTGCAACACCCTACAGTCATCAACCAAACTCCCTTTCTTGATTATACCATTCGTGATGGTTGGTTGTATAAATTGAACCAACTATGTGTGCCACAATCTGATGATCGTCTCATTCTCATCCGTGAAGCACATGCCTCTTCATGCGGAGGGCATTTTGGCACAGCCAAGACCATTCTCAATCTTCAACGCCACTTCTATTGGCCTGCCTTACCAAAGCAAGTGGAAAAATTCATTCGTGCATGTTCTCTTTGTTCACAAAGCAAGCCCTCAAATCGTAAGCATGGTTTGTATCAGCCATTACCAATTCCCTCTCGTCCTTGGGAATCCATTTCCATGGACTTTTTAAGTGGCCTTCCTACTACTTTTCGTAAACATGATGCTATCTGGGTAGTGGTATGTCGTTTCTCCAAGATGGCTATATTTCTTCCTTGTCATAAGACTACTTCTGCTGCTCAAACCGCGGATCTCTTCTTCCATCATGTGTGGCCACACTTTGGTTTGCCAAGTAGCATTATTTCAGATTGTGATTCTCGCTTTCTCAGTACCTTTTGGCGTACTCTTTGGTCTTTGTTGGGTTGCCAACTTCGTTTCTCCACTGCCTTCCACCCACAAACAGATGGACAAACCGAAGTTGTCAATCGTACTTTGGTTCACTCACTTCGCAGCTACTTTTCCAAAAACAAACAGTGGGATACATATTTGCACATCATTCAACATAGTTACAATCGAGCAACACACTCCTCAACTGGTTTCTCACCTTTTGAGGTTTGCTTTGGGTTTCAACCAAGTGCACCCTCTGAGATGCCATTGACAATCACCCCTTCTGGGTCTGCACATCAACAACGGGAACAAAAATCAACTCATCATTTTATACACTCCATTTCTCAACGCCAAGCTCAAGTAATTGCTGCTTTGCAAGCAGCCCAAGATCGTGCCAAACAGAGACATGACAAGCAACGAACACACTTGTCTTTTCAACCTGGAGATCGTGTGTGGCTCTTGTTGGACAAGCAACGCTTCAAGGGCCAGCATCATAAGCTGCACCCTCTGAGATATGGCCCATATACTGTTTTGGAACGCATTGGAGAAAATGCATATCGCTTGGACTTGCCTTCCCAGCTTGGCATCCACGATATTCTTAATGTTAATAATCTCAAATTATTTGAACCACCTCTCCTTGAGGAATCTGTTACAATTCATCATCCGGTTGATAATATTCCAGATTTTCAGCCTCCTCTACTCAAAGATACAATTCTGGACTTCAAGAAATGGGATACACGACATCAGCCATACTTCTCATATTTGGTTGGTCGGAAGGGACACACACCAGCACAGGCAAAATGGATCAATGCAGAAACATTGCAACGCAATTTCCCTCAGTTGGTGGAGGAAGCCGGGACGCTTCCTGATCTAAACAGGGAGGAATTGGGCAACCAGAAAGGACACAAAAATCAGCAACATCTCACTAATTGGGCAACCAAGAAAAAGCGTACTATTTCATTGGAAACATCCAAGAATAGAAAAGAGGGAAACATCTGAAAAACTAGGAAAAAGGAAACATCTAAAATATATTGACTTTATCTAATTATGCAGTTTGATTTTATCTTTTGTAATAAAGAGAATGATGGCATTGTTTATAAAATGCTCATCTCTTCTTCATAATAAAGTGAGTGGTATTGTTTACAGACCTGTGTTATTCGAGTGTTTGTGTCTACAGTTATGTGATTCTCTGTTTTTTTAATTTTTAGATCTGCAAGTAGATCATAATAGCTCCCTGAACTTGTCCTTTCTTAACAGCTTGGTCGAAGGATCTTCTTAATAAATTCCTTAGTGGGATCCACGTTCATATAAATGTTTGAATCATCAAACCAAAATATGCATTTTAAAATATCTCCTCAAGACGTTTTTATAAAAACTGGGCGTGGGAAGAACCAGAGCATTTTCCCAAACCGTGCATACTTTTTTAAAACCATCCGCGTTGAAGTCAACTGGGACCCTTCTGCAAAAACGCCAGATTAAATATTTTTGAATTTCCAATCCATTGGTTCATAACATCTCTACATTTTTTTATCATTGTAACACTGAAATTCAAATATAAAAATAGACTAATCATTGATCTCTTTGATATCGCTCTATTTTAGCATCAGATGTCCAATTTTACAATTAATTTTTGGAGCAATAAATTTTGTTTGGTTTTGGTTGTATTTTAGCCTCTCTTTTTTTTTTCCTCTCAAGAACTCTGAAAGCACTCTGCGCTTTCATGAATAGCCAAAAAAATTGCGTGCATCTTTACTAGGAGTCATAGTCTTATTTTTAACATTATCATTTACATTTTTGTAAGGCAGGGGGATTTTGTTATATCTGACTTTATCTCTTTGTCATTCACACTGTTACTGGCTAGTTGCCTCTCCTAATAAAGACCCTCTCCTCACAAAGACCCCTTTTTGGAAGATTTGTCTTAGCCTTGACCCTGATTTTTATTTTGGAATTACTTGGGTATTTATTGATTTTCCTTTCATAGCACGTGTATCAAATATCCTCTTCCCATTCTTGTAAATACTGCAATCTAAATTTCCCTCATTCAAATTGACCTTAATTTTTTCATATTATTTCTCTTATGATTATTTCCCCCCCAAAACCAGTACATACTCTCCGACGTGGATCAAAGCCTTTTCCACTTATGGTTTTAGAGCTAGTACTTGACTTTTTGATTTTTTTAGTTTTTTGTACTCTTTTTTTTTAACTGTGAAACAACTCCTGCAAGAGTAGAGGATTCATCCCATGGCTTTTGCAACTTGCTAACTTAGGAGAGAGTGGAAGCCTTGACCAATGTCTTTTTAGATTTCTTAGCTTTTCATGGAGGCACTAGAGGGACAATTTTCATTTGCTTCTGCATAAGCCATGAAACTTTGAACAATCTTCAATTTCTTGACAATTCCACGCCAACATTTCGAAAATGAATAAATTCCAATAGACTACTTATTGTGAAAATATTCATATAATTAACATGCGCCTGAGAACCAATAGACCAATTATTGCGAAAATAATCATATAATTGACATGCGCCTGAGAAATATCTAGACACTTCAATAAATCAACAATAAAAGCATAACCTCAAATATATGCATAAGAATTCCAATAAGAGCACAACCAGCACTTACGAAAAAAGTTTTGCATGCATATTTTTTCCCAACGAGATTCCTGCAATCGAATATTCGCAGTAGTAGTCTCGCACATGATCAAAGCTCTTGCAAGATTTTTTGATAACAACATTCATACCAAATAAGAACACTAGTGTGATAATATAGAACTAGAGAATCACTGTATTTTAAACGTGAATGTTTATTTGTCCAGATTCTGGCAAGCCATAAACACATTCATTAATTATATGTATTTAGAGGATGTTGGATTTAGTTCTTGACCTACATCTAGCGATTTTGTCCAGGAAATGGCTATAAGAAAGAAGAATGTTGCAGAGTCTTTTTTCTGTTTGGTCTCATCCATTCACAATATTCTCATCCCATTCCCGGAGGTTGGATTAGACATTAGAATTTGTTATTCTAAACCGAATTACAATTTGTAAATTTAGGGTATGCTCACTTTATGATGTTATGTCATGTGATCAATTAATAACAACACAATTTCGCGTTGAATATCGGCTTTAATTCGAATGTTTATCAATGTTTTACAGGAGGTGCAGCGCTGGAAAAATGCAGATGACTGGGAAACCGGAGATAATAATCCAAGCTTATTCCACCCTTGTTATCTTGTTGCTAGAGTCAAGAACATATCAAGTGAAGAACAATTCGGAAAAACAAGGACATATCAAGTCAAGAACAATTCAGAAAAACATTGGTTTGTTCCATGACATTGGTTTGTTTCATGGCTCTCAAAACGGACTAATTTATGAAATTTATCTGTATAAACGGTTGCAGCAAATAATGTTCTTTTACATGGGCTGAGAGACGGGATACTTCTCATACTTCTTGCTCAAGTCAGGGACTAGCTGCCCCTGCCATATAATGTTCTTTTACATAGGCCTAGAGACTGTGGATACTTCCCATACTTCCTACTCAAAGCAAGGACTTGCTCAAAACAGGGACTAGCTGCCATGTAGCCTCTCTTGTTCATATAGAAATCCTTTTATTATATGTCCAAAATTCACTAAGGTGTAGTTAATTGCACAGGCTGACATATTCAGTACATGACGTTTTTAAACTGCTTTTATATTTTTATTTTAAATATTGAGCTTCAATGGGAGGTCGATCTAACAGGTTTCCTCTCCATCCTTGACGCCATTGTCATATTGAGGAGAAAGGAACAGGAGAATCGAGGAAAGCATTTTCTAATTCAATGGTATTTAACATATCTTTACCAGGCAAATCCTTCCTACGCCTTTATTTCTTTCCAGACGAAATCTTGTATATTGTAGTATTTGTTGGTGTATTTTATGGTTTCATTTAGTTCTTCCATGTCGTCATACTTTATTTCCTTAAGTGAGTTGGTAGCTGAAACGACTTCTTCTAATACTATTGAACTTTGGGTTTCTAATATTCAGAAATTCCAAACCTGAATATTTGTTGACGAATTTCCCTGGTAATCTCTCGAGTCATTTTGAGCATTCTGAGCATCTATTTCCATATTCAAAATAGCAAAATATAGACGGCCTGGCCTGCGGTTTAGATCTAATGGGGAATAGACAATTGCACCCCCTCAAATGTAAGGAGAATAATCTGTGCTGTTCGTTAATCCAGAGGTTTCAAATTAATATATAGAAAAAACAGATGGAGGATATATAATCCAGAGTTTTGAAATTACCATAGGAAAAATGTAGCGAGAATAATCTATCCTGTTTCTTTAATCTAGAGGTTTAAAAATAATATATAGAAAAAAGTTAATTGAGAGACTGTCATGGTTTAATATATGTATAAAAAGAAATAGACACTTAAATTGCTTCTGTAGAATTCAATTAGCAGCCGAGATTACATTAGGAGTGGTAATGATTAGGAACAGTGTTCAAAATAGAACTCGTGTGCATTTCTTCATATGATTCTATGCACTTAATTACAGTTTCCTTGGTGATGCAGTGCACTATCGATTGCTGTTGTATGCTTTGGTATACATCCAGCAACGAACAAAATAAAATGCTTCCATGGGTACGCTTTAAAGCATCAAATCCTCAATGCTTATCTTTTGCAAGCTTTTTAGATAACATTTTCATCAGATTTTATCACTCTTACGTGTGAAATTGTTAAAACTCATAATTATGTATGTAAATAATTAAACATTTTCAATTATAATATATTTGGTCTCTAACGTGTGAAATTGTAAAAACTCCTAATTATGTATATAAATAGTCAAACATTTTCAGTTATAATATATTTGGTATTTGACAGACCAGAAACACAGTAGTAATCAAAGATGTATATTTTAAAATCATTTCATATATTAATTTCATTTAATGTTTTTAATATATTATTTTTATTTATTTTTATCATTTTATATAATTCTTTTAAACTTGTTTTATTGGATGGTATTATATTAGGATCATATTTTATTTTGTTTTGTTTTCTACACAGATAATAATAATGTTTTTATAATAAAAATATAGCCTATTTTAGTGGATGGTTTTTTTAATGTAAGGCTTAGATTGATTCTCCAAAGACTGATTTGTTCCGTAGATGCTTAATCTCACTGGTTATCAGTAATTGAGGCAGATGTTTAGTCTGAATGGTTATCAATAATTGAGGAATTTGTTTCATAATAAAAATAGAGATTTGTTTAGTAGATGCTTAATTTAAATGGTTATTAATAATTGAAAAATATGTTAGGCAGATGCTTAGTTTAAATGGTTATCAATAATTGAAAAATATGTTCAACAAATGCTTAGTATGCATGGTTATCAATAATTGCGGTGTGAGGAGCCTGAACCTGGATTTTAATAAATTTTTGGAAAAAAAAAACTGAAACTACGGTGTTTTCCTCACCCAGAAGCCACGTTATGGTCGATGGATCGATTCAATATCAAGGGTCTTCTGCCAAATTATCAGTTTGGGGGCTTTTGGCTCGAAAGATTGTTTGGCCATTTTTCTCAATCGATTTGACGATGAAGAACTTTACCATTGTTCAATGGCGGAAGGGCTATGATGCAGCAGCATCTGAGCACATTAATGACAAAAACTAGAGAAAGAAGACACATGCATAATCACGTGGACAACCAGGTCAACCATGAACCGAATTCAGATAGTAAACTAATTTCAGTTAAAAATTCAATTAAAACTGAATGCATGTGTAACAAGATATTAAGAATTCATTAGTGAATAAAAAAAGAGGAAAAACCTTGTGCGTGTGAGAGAGGGAAAAATGTAGTTGTTGGAGAATTTTTTATTAAGGCTGAGATGCCTTAAATTGTAATCTGAGTTTGTAAATAATGAAAATGCCTCTTTGTGAATTTGTGTCTTTATATGTTTTTCTTTGAATTGTTTTCAGGCTTTGTTTTCAGGCTTTCTTTTCAGCTGAAAATGAAAGTATGAATGCCACAGAATAAGCATGTCAGTGTGCATGGTTTTCGGTAGAGTTTTGTGAAGAATTGAGGGTTGTATTCAGGCGAGATGGAGACTACGAGATCAGATTCTGGTGTCTCTTTGCCCTTTGCCTTCGAAGCATTTTTTCACAGTTAAATCCTTTGTCCAAAATCCTTGGGGTTTCGCATTCGTGTCTGATATTGGGTGAGTTTCTAGCATATTTTGGATCCATCGAATTCATTTGAGCCCTCCCTCTGTGCACTATTTGGTATTGGGATGGCTAGAACTCAGGAGGATCGTGTTCTTACACGGGCAGTAGATGATGATTCAAGAGAGAACGAGGATGATGCTGGAAAGGAAGAGGACACCGGAGCTGAGGTTGCACCCATTGTTAAGCTTGAGGAGGTTGCAGTCACGATGGGAGAAGAGGATGACGAAGGTCCAAAGGTTGATGCGCCAATGGCGTGGCCAAGGATTGGCTGGTCGTGGTGGAGCAAGAATCCGCAGCGGAAGCATGTGTGGACTGAGAACGAGGAGAGGCTACCTGGTTTGCGTGAAGGAGGGTCTGGAGCTTCTCAAGAATCTGCCACATCTTCTTGAGAAGATGAATGATTCATTGGCCCATAAGGCAAGTGGGACTAGGAGAAGTTTCTGAGAGGCTTTGTGGGCCCATAACCTACAGGCCTCAAGAATGATTTATTGGACAATTGGGATTTTGGTTCACCCTAGAATCTCGTCTCCGTCAAGTGGTATCAGAGCAGGAAAAGATTTCGTGCGGAAAGGAGTTTTTGCATGCAAAGAAAGGAGAGGTATAGTTTTGCTGAAGATTTGTAAGTTTGTAATTTTTTAATTTATTTTTTGAAGGTGAGAAGATTGCAGCAAACCTGGAACAGGAGTGCTCAATTGGTTCGAGAGGAGAGAACCAAAGAGATGCCAAAACACTGAGCTCAAGAGAGAAGCTTGGTAAGGTATTTGGTAGTAGGGAGGACTTGCTATTGCAGAGGTTTGGTTGCAGCTCACAGAAGACCATGAAGGCAGTTCCACTGAAGAAGTGAAACAGTGGGTAGAATTGCTAAGGACAAGGAAACGCATATGACCAGGAGGTCATAAATTTTGTACCTCGGGAGTTTAATGCAGGAGCATCCAAGCACCTTAATGTAAAAAAAACTAGAGAAAGAAGACATGTGGACAAGCACATGCACAACCAGGCCAACCATGAACCAAATTCACTTAGTAAACTAATTTCAGTTAAAATTGAATGCATGTGTAACAAACTATTAAGAATTCATTAGTAAATCAAAAAAACAAGGAGGAAAAACCTTGTGTGTGTGAGAGAGGGAAAAATGTAGTTGCGGGAGAATTTTTGATTAACGCTAAGATGCCTTAAATTGTAATCTGCCTTTGTAAATAATGAAAATACTTCTTTGTAAATTTGTGCCTTTATATGTTTTTGTTTGAATTGTTTTATGGCTTTCTTTTGAGCTGAAAATGAAAGTATGAATGCCACAGAATAAGCATGTTAGTGTGCATGGTTTTTGGTAGAGTTTTGCGAATAATTGAGAGCTGTATTCAGGCGGAGATGGAGACCAAGAGATCGGATTCTGCTGTCTCTTTGCCCTTTGCCTTCGAAGCATTTTTGCACAGTTAAATCCTTTGTCCAAAATCCTTGGGGTTTCACATTCGTGTCTGATATTGGGCAAGTTTCTGGCATATTTTGGATCCATTGAATTCATTTGAGCCCTCCCTCTATGCACTACCTAGTATTGGGATGGCTGGAACTCAGGAGGATCTTGTTCTTACACGGGCAGTGGATGACGATTCGAGAGAGAATGAGGATCATGCCAGAAAGGAAGAGGACACCGGAGCTCAGGTTGCACCCATTGTTAAGCTTGAGGAGGTTGCAGTCACGACGGGAGAAGAGGATGATGAAGGTCCAAAGGTCGATGCGCCAACCGAGGATTGGTTGGTCGTGGTGGAGCAAGAATCCGTAGCTGAAGCGTGTGTGGACCGAGAACGAGGAGAGGCTACTTGGTTTGCGCGAAGGAGGGTCTGGAGCTTCCCAAGAATCTGCCATAGCTTCTTGAGAAGATGAATGATTCATTGGTCCATAAGGCAAGTCTGATAGGCTAGGCAAGTCTGATAGGCTTCGTGGGCCCATAACCCACAGGCCTCAAGAACGATTTATTGGGGAATTGGGATTTTGGCTCACCCCATAATCTAGTCTCCATCACGCTACACAAATCTTCAATAGACAGAGATCCACATTACACAGAGATTAAGCAACAGGACTACTCACCAAGCCGATTTGTTGTACAAAACCAAGCAGCTGTGGATCTATTTAGGTCGATTCAGTGTGAATTTAAGCAGCCACAGAAAGAGAAAAGAGGCTAACTGGGAGAAAATTTTCAATTTTCAGAGGATGGGAAGTTGTTTCGCAGAGATTTCTCTCCGCTCTTTTATATCTGTTAATCCTCCTCTTTCCAATCTAACATATTTGACGGATCGGAATTTGGGTGGTTGTAATTTTTTAGCATGCTATGATATCTATTGTTTCTTTTGTATTTCTGTTGGAAATGTTTGTACGGCCGCGTCTCTCCACTTAAATGCATGATGTGGGCGTTCCTTATTATGTTACCAAAGTCTTCATGCCTGTAACATTGGGGGTTGGGAATGGAACCGTGGTCGACGTTTCAATACTCCCATGTAAGAATCCCAGTGGCAGTACAAAATTTCGAAAGAATTGCTGCATCTCAATTTAAATACCCGCTATATCAAAAGTTACTGTGTATATTTATTTGCTTGAAATGTAAAGAAGATGAACAATGATATCACCATCTAAAACTAGTGGCGTTACTCTGAAAATGAAAAATGTAGAAATTGCACTAGTTATCCAGTAAATAATACTGTCGTGAAATAAAGTTTTGAAGCAAGTAATAATATTGTTTTGCAGAATGGAATCAGGTTCCCTGATTTCATTAATTTCAGAGTTTTCCGAATAACATAGATCGCAGAGTGTTTTTTCTTACTAGGGAAAAACAAAGATGACAGAGTGGAAAGTTGCAGAAAGTAAAAACTGAGCCGGCGTAGTAAAAACGTAAATTTGGTTGAGATCATTTTTTACTTATTTAAAGAACATCAATAACAGGATTACTTATCAATTATTTTAAACAACATTAATATCAATTATTTTCAAGAACATTAATAGGAAAAAAAAAAACTATAATTTAATTATAAATTAATAGGAATAAAAAAAACTATAATTTAATTATAAGTAATTTATAATTAAAAATATTGGATTACATTAAATATTAATTTAATCATGTTTAACCATGTTTAGATTACTATATGAATGTTAATTAATATATTAATATTTTTATTAGTATTAATATTACATATTATAAATAAATGATTTTAAGTCAATTATTAATTAATTAATATTAATTAATAAAATTGAATATAGTCAACTATGATTGTATCTGGTCAATCATTTTGGTCATTTTGGTCAAGTATGTTCTACCATCATCAACCATGGTTGAATGTTGCATTGTGACAAAGATCATCTCGATATGAAAATTAATCGTGGTCAACCATTTAGTGTCTACCAATACTAACTGTATTTCCAACCCTATTTCTGAGACAAATTTGACTTGCATTGCTGCAAATGTGGTGAATGCTAATCCACATGTAATGCTGAATTAATGTCCCAAGAGAAGATATATCCAATGTCTAAAGATTCAGAATATACAACGAGTGGGATAGAAAGCACGCATGTGGTTTCCAGTTTTGTAGATGATGCAAATGATGTGCTCAAGAGATTGGATAACCATGCTCGACCAATTACTGGGGATGATCTTTCTATTGGGGTTGCACTGGATACTGGCATAAGGCATCCTGCTTGTCATCAGAGCATGCTTGAAGAAAAAAAATATGTTTTTGAGTCTTTCAACAATGTTAACTCACGAGTTGATGTTGGCCATTCCATTAGGTTAATTCATGGTGTTTATGATATAATTGGGCCATGTGGGGGAGACACTACCCTTGTTATAGATATAGAGTCTTATGATAAGTCAAAATTTTCTCCGAGAACATGTTTCCATTTGTATACGGTATTTGGGATAATCTCATTGGATTCTAATATAAATGTGACTTCCACAAATAAATTTCCTTCAATGGAGCCTGATAGTGTTCCAGGTACAATCATACAACATTTTGCAACCTTCAAAAATTTATTATTCTTGCATGGTCTAAACCAACTTAGGATTCTTATCTGTGTAAATTTTAAGATATAAGTTACATTATAGTGTAATTTGCACTTATCAGGTCTACTTGGTACATATCTCATTCATTGTGTCTTACTTCACTGCATCTAATGGATTTGATAGAGATGATATTTTTATCAATGGACTATATTTAGATTTATTTTACACTGCCCATTTTACATTCTTGTACAATTATTGTGATAGATGAAGTACTAGGTTCTGATTTAAAGCAAGAGAAACATGTATGTTGCTTGATTCTTCCACTCCCAAATTCTATTATAAATTTATATCTTTCACATATCAAAAGAATTCTTAGATTTAGACTTCTTCCTATTACTAATGGAAATATTTGTGAATTAACACCTATTTGTGCAAGTAATACAAACTCACGATGAAAATAGTAGTGGAGATGTATTTATTGGTGAGAAAGTTACAAAAACCTTTGGAAATAGGAAGTAAATTACTAAAATAGCTGGATTTGATCAAGAAACTTCTTGGTACAAGGTGGATAATTTCTCTTATTCATGGCTTGCAAGTTTTTCTTCTCTTTAACAATGTCTATTTAAAAATATAATACCATCTTAATACAAAATATAGCATCTTGTTTGATGAATATTCTGATTAGCGATCTGAATGGGAAAGTTAGTGTTTGTTGCGCTAAATTCCAATTCAAAATAATAAACAAAGTGCTTGAGGATTATGAGGTAAATTGCAAGTTTCAAATCAATTTTTATGTCTTTATATGTAATTCATGAGCTTAAAACATGAATTAAAAAAAAAACATTGAACAACAACATAACAGTAATACACTCAGCAACTGATAAAGGAGTTCATCCCCCCTGGGCTACATTTCCTTGGTCCAACTTCCAATGGCTTGACCCAATCTCATTATGCTGAAAATACTTCAGTGATAAAGAGTACATAAATTGTGTTGACCAAAAGAGTGGCTACTTTCCCCTTCAAGGCAACGTTTTCCTACAAAGAATTCTCACTCTAAAAAGATGACAACCTAGAGTGAGTCATGAAAAAATCAGCGAGAAAAGGGTTTTCAAATCAATACCCCATACTCCATCTCACAATGAGCATAACAAGTACAAAAATTCACTTGAAGTACTAAAAGAGAAATTTCCTCAAATACATAATGAGAAAAGAGAAACATGAGCAACACTATAGATGTCTCAATTGCCGTAGAAAACATATGAAGGCTAGAAAACCCCTACAAGGTCCTCTCCATTCTCAAATCCTTCAAAAAATGAATCAACCCATTAATTGATCCTAGCACCCATAGACTCAAACCTGCAAAAACTAACTTCATAAATGCTCCAATGGCTCTGAAACTTGTTCCATGGGCTTCAAAAGACTAAAAAATGTATGCTTAGCCTCTTCGTGCTCCTAAAGAGACTAAAAATTGAAGAAGATATGAGCTTCCCTAGTATTTCTGCTAGTCGCTCTACAATTTCCCCAAAATCTAGCACCAATCCTACAATTTCACCCCAAAATCAGCTAACTGATCGCTGATTTGCCAAATTCCAGGCGAAGTTGTTGGAGCATTTAAATGACCTCCACAACCTTAATTCGAACAATTATGGCCACGTTCCCGCAGCTTAGGGCTAACAGCCCGCCCTGCGGGTGAGGCCGCCAACTCTCCTCTATGTCGCAGTCATCTGGTGGCTGCATACGCCGAGGGGTTGGCCCCAGTGGCCGGTCCCTTTTTTGAATGGTTCTCTTTTCTCCCGCCCTTGGTTCCAGCCTTGGGTCGTATGGTCCCCATGGGAGTGGGGTTGGCCCCCCATGGGCTGGCCCCTTAACTCCTCCACTCAGTGGTTTTGCACACATGGTCGTATGGAGTTTCATGCGCCCTAGGGCTGGCCCCCTGTGGGCTCACCCCTTTTCCAAAGTCTTTTGGCATGGTCATCTTGGTCGCCATGCGACCAACGGTTTTCCCCTTTCCAAAAATTGCACGCAAGTAATGGTTAAATACAACTCAAATATCATAGGTATTAAGAACCAATCTGATGGCGCATTTGCAGATGATTTGGACTTGTTTCTTGGTGGTCGCAGGTTCAACCCCGCCAGGTGCTCATTGGACCTGACCCAATTTTTGTGGCCCTCGGGTTGCCACCTGGCAGCCCCTAGCCATGTCACATGGCAACGTGTGATTGGCCACCCTCCAACCAATGAAAATCACCCATGTCGTCTACCACGTGTCACCACTTGATTTGACAGAGAAACCTAGTCATGTACAATCACCTTGCCATGTCATCCCACCACGTAGGTAGCCCAGTTAACCTACCATTTCAGTAGCATGGACGGCTGACTGTGTAGTGCTGCTCATTTTTTCGCCAAATTCGCCTATTTGAGAAAATAAACAGAACGCGTTTCTAGGAGAATACGATGTTTGTTCCGTGCGAAACAAGTTGCATTGGATTCAGGACAACGATCACTACACGTTCATTCAGGTTCCACACCGATCCTATAACTTTTCATTTTTAGCAAATTTTAAGCTCTGGATCACTCCTCCCCACTGGGAGCTTTTGGACCCCAAAAGATCACTTTCAGTTGTTCAGTAGATGAGGGTACAATCCCCTCACCTTTCCAATCTCGATCCATTTGGCCTTGGAACTTTTGAAATTTATCTTGAACTATTTGATGTACCAATTGGATTTTCTCAATGAACTTCTTAGCTTTATCTATGTCGATATGGCCATCAATAAAAACATCCTTCCCAAGAATGAAATCTAATGGTGATCTTCTGCAAAATATTTACCAAGGATAAAATCCAAAAAGACTTGCAAATAACCGAAATAGGTTTCACATGGAAATACTTGTATAAATGAGTGCTTGACACATTTTTAACATACTGAATGTGCTGCAACTACTCATCTCAAAGTTTAGGATGCTTACTAAAATGTCCACAAATAGAAATGCATCTTACAATATGGAACAAATTTGACTCCCAAATTCCCATACAAATTGACTCATCATCAAGCCAAAATAGCATAACAATGCCAAATAAATCACTGTTGCATATAAGTGATTTATTCACAAACATCACTTTTACAAAATTCCCAACTATGGGGACATGCAACAAGTGAAATACAAAATAAATGCATTCTTTAATGTGACAAATATTCCAACCATTTCTTACCCAACCATGCTAGGGAATTTTCTTTCTGCACTTCACTTCCTTCTGGAACTGCTTTTGGAATGGTTATGGCATGCCTTGCACATTCATGTACCTTCTCCTTGTCAGGTGATTCCATTACCCGTTTTTCCTTCTTTGGATGAAGATGTGGATGAAACTTCCAACACTTTTCAATCCAATTCCCACTTATGTTGCAATGAGTGAAAAAGTTTTTGTGAGATTTTCTTGGCATATATATCTTTAAACTTGGTTGAGAATTTCCCTTCTTGGTCTCAATTCCAATTGGCATATTCATCTTCTTGACTAATTCTTTCCTTGTGTGGCACTTAGCTACACAATGGTTATGTGCATGACAAAAAGTGCAACGAAAAACATTCCACAAACATGTTATTCAAATCATCATGTTGTTTGCAATCATCAAAATTCTTTGAATAATAAGGACTCTTATACCTCTTATGGTTGTCCTTTGTCTTATGAGCCCGGTGATGAGAACTTGAATGGCGAGAAGTAGTTGTTTTAGTCTCTTCTTCAAATTTCTCATCGCTCTTTGGAATAGTCTTGCATTTCATGTCCTCCGTTTGCTTTAGAAACCAAGCTGGTACCAACTCGGGATGCAAATCCCAACAATTTGCCTCCTCATGTCCTCTCTTATGACAAAAAGAATAAGATACCCAAGACCTAGCATTAGAAGACCTTTCTTCCTTTTCAACATAGCTCAAACCTCATATCAAGGTCTGTCCTTTGCCTTAATTGGATGGATAATGCCATGATTGTTCACTCCAAGGCCGCCTCCCCTGTAACCCATCTTACACAAGAGATTTTCTCCTATGCCTTTGTTATGGTTCTCAAAGGCTGAGAAAGAGCTTAAATCGACATTTTCATGTAAAGGAACTACATGTAAATGCTTACCATTTTCCTCATCTTTCAACTGAGGGACAAAAATGCTTTTAGACTCTTTCCTAATTCTTGAGGTGTCCTCTAGGACTCTTGGTCTTTCTTCTTTTATCTCCTTGAACTTTGGTGTTGATAGAACCTCAACCTCAACATCATGCAGCAAAAAGGTGCAGACTTGGCCATCTTCCTTTTCTGAGGGAATTTCTGGAATAGCTTCTTGTATAAGAGTTGTTGTGGCAAAGGATGATGAGGTAGGTGATGGTGAAGATGGTGGAGGTTTACCTCCATTTCCATTACCTCCTCCTCCTAGAGAACCTTCTCCTTTTGGAGGCTTGGAGCTTTCACCCTCCAGTTTAGTATTCCTCTCTTCATAGAGGACTTTGACCATTTCTACCATGTTAAAGAAAGCCTTCCTAAAAGCCTTCTCATCCTCTAACACATTTTCAGGCTCTCCTCCAAGTGACATGCTTGTTGAAGCTTCAACTGCAATTTGAGTTAGAATTTATGGTGGAGATTGTGGCAATCTTGCTCTCCTTAGCTTTGTCCCCACTTGAGGACCTGTAACCACAAGCTTTTCTTCTCCTCTCTTGAGATTCAACCTTGTAAGCATCACATTCACTTGCAAATAGTTAAATTCTCCTTGCACAAAGAAAACCAAGAGCTTTGATACCAAACTTGATCTAAATGGGAAAGTTAGTGTTTGTTGTGCTAAATTCTAATTCAGAGTAGTAAACAAAGTGCTTGAGCATTATGAGGTAAATTGAAAGTTTCACATGTGTTTTTATGTATTTATATGTAATTCATGAGCTTAAAACATGAATTAAAAAATAAAAATAAAAAAATTGAACAATAGCATAATAGTAATACACTCAACACTTGAAAACAGAGTTCACCCCTCCTGGGTTACATCTCCTTGGTCTAGCTACCAATGGCTTGACCCAATCACATTATGCTCAAAATACTTTAGTCATAAAGAGTACATAAAGTGTGCTGACCAAAAGAGTGGCTAGTTTCCCCTTCAAGGAAGCGTTCTCCTACAAAGAACTCTCACTCTAAAAACATGAAAAACTACAGTCATTCATGAAACAATCAACAAGAAAAGGGTTCTCAAATCAAGACCCCATACTCCATATGACAATGAGCATAACAAGTACAACAATTTACTTAAAGTACTAAAAGAGAACTTTCCTCAAAGACATAATGAGAAAAGAGAAACATGAGCTACACCATAGATGTCTCAGCTATTGTAGAAAACATATGAAGGCTAGAAAACCCCTACAAGGTCCTCTCCATTTTCAAAAGGCTTCAAAAATTGAATCAACCCACTAATTGATCCTAGAACCCACAGACTCAAACCTATAAAAAGTCTCTTCAGAAGTGCTCCAATGGCTTGGAATCCTTTTCCATTGGCTTCAAAAGACCTAAAAACTCCTGTGTAGCCTTTTCCTGCACCTAAAAATACCAAAAACTGAAGAAGATATGAGCTTCCCTGGCCTTTTTGCTAGTCGCTCAACAATTTCCCCAAAATCCGGCACCAGTCCTACAATTTCTCTCCAAAATCTGTTAATGGAGCACTGATTCCCCCAAACTTTGCACATAATTGTTGGAGCATTTAAATGACCTCCATTACCTAACTCAGAAAATTATGGCCATGTGCACGAGGGCCAGGGCTAACCGCCCACCCTTGCCAATCGGGTCCCCATCTCTTTGCTCCACCCGTGATCACTCGGTGGCTACATATGCCCAGGGGTTGTCTCTAATGGTTGGCCCCTTTTCCAAATGGTGCTCTTTTCTTCCACCCTTGGTTCCGACCTTGGGTCATATGGTCCCCATGGGAACTGGGGTTGGCCTCTTAACTCCTCTGCTCAACGGTTTTGTCAACATGGTAATGTGGAGCTGCATGCGCCCTGGGGCTAGCCCCCCATGGGCTGGCCCCTTTTCTGAAGTCTTCCGCCACATTCATCTTGGCCTCCATGCAACCAGGGGCTGGCCCCTTTCCAAAAATTGCACACAAGTAATGGTTAAATACAACTCAAATACCATAGTTGTTAAGAACAAATCTAATGGCATGTTTGCAAAGGCTTTGGACTTGTTTCTTGGAGGTCGCAGGTTCGACCTAGCGCACTGCTACTTGGACCTCACGTAATTTTGGTGGCCCTTGGGCTGCCACATGGCGGCCCCTGGTTGTTCTACATGGCAGCCTGTGATTGGCCATCGTCCAACAAATAAAAATCATCCATGTCATCTACCACAGGCTCAGTCATGTGTCAACGTGTGATTTGATGGAGGTACCCAGTCATGTACAGTCACCCTCCCATGTTGCATTGCCATGTAGGTAGCCCATTCATCTTGCCACATCAGCAGTATGCATTGCTGACTGTGTAGTGTTGCTCATTTTTTCGCCAAATTTGCCTCTTTGAGAAAAGAGACAGAACACGTTTTTGGGAGCATACGATTTCTATTTCACGTGAAACGAGTTGTGTCAGATTCAGGAGAATGAACACTACGCGGTCCTTCAGGTTCCACACCAATCCGAAAACTTCAAATTTTAAGCTATGGATCACCCTAATGACCTATCCTTTAAGGATATTTCTTGCTAAAACCTACACTTTCTTCAAAAAATCACTATTCTTTTTAAACTAGAACAAAAATTGTATTAATTTGAAATGATGTGACTGAAGTGTGCAATGCGTTACATGGTCCTTGTTCTTTACTACTTAATAAAACATGACACTTATGGGTAAGAAAAATGAAAATCTTCTCACAAACTACAATATAAATTTTCCAAGAGGGCTTGCAGGTGGCCCGCTTAACATAGAATCCTAAGACACAAATGAATCAAATACATAATTCAATGGTAGACAAAGAACACTACTCACTTCTTCTAGCTCCTCAACTGCTTGAGGGGAAATTTGTCCTCCAATCTCCATGGGGTCTACCAGCTAGTGGACTATTTTTTCCTCCTTTAAAACTACTTGAGGAGAGTTCATGGTCCCTATAATTAGAAGGTATTACTAGAGATTACATGCACATAATAATTGTAAAATATGATACCCTTTGGAATTTTGTTCCCAAAGAGTTAAGTTGTTATTTTTGAATCACTAAAATGTGTTGGTTCACTGAGCGGACTCAGCTTGTTCAGTTTATGTGAATTTATAAGAAATCATGATCAGATCACTTCTGGTGCAACTTCTCATTGTGATGCATCACCTTACATAGAAATTTCAAAGAGAACCAGATGTTCCTTGACCCAACATACAAGATGAGTGGGTGGGGAATTAGGCTTCCAATCTCTTCTAAAATTGTAGAGGTTGAGCAGGTCATCTCTGCTCAGCCATCTGAATATTTTCTTGTATCAACTCCTCATGGTGACACAACACCTTATGAATATTCTTAATGTCTACACTATCCATAATCAAACATACTAACATAGAAATTCTAAACTGAGGACCAGATGTTGCATGGCCCATTGTAAAGTATCATCATGTGGGGAAAGAGCCTACCATAACATGTTTCAATTTTCATTATATATGCACTAACATCCTGTAGAGAATACCTACAAAGTGAATTATTAATCCCTAGTATATCTTAAAAAATTCAAGAGAGTAAAATTGTTCGGAGCCCAATTTTGATAATGTTGAAGCATCACATTCAAAATCTGTGAGAAAACATGGTTCTTGAGAATTTTTTCCCTAACAAATATCCCTAAGCCACACCTGAATTGAAACCACCATTCTCACCCCAATATTTCGAGACTTGATATATGTTCCCTTTAATATCACCAATTTTGATATAACAATGAATACCTTTAGAAATAAAGTACACATAGGCTATACTTGATGGTGTTGGTTGAGAAAACCTCTTAAATGAAGTTGAAATTCTTGATGGAATATTTATTAAGTCTTATTGTTGCTTCTATCCCTCAACTCTTTCTAAAAATTCTAGGTTACCACGCAAAAAAAGAAAAAGAAAAATGGTTTCAAGGAAGACATTACTATGAGGCTTTTGTGATATATGAACTTTATCCTATCCATTAGTACCGTCTACTACTTATTTTCCATTAAAGGATCTCCATTTGTGGTAATATATGACTGTCCAAAAGAATCCCTTAGTTAAGATGATCTTAAGTTTTTTCCTTGTATCTTATTATCATACCAATTTTGCAATTGCAACTTGTTTAAACTAATAATTGATGGAAGGTAAAAGTTATTCTCTTTAATTTGGATGGCTTATTGATGGTTTAAAATCATGCTTGGCATCTTAATTTACTATTGATATTTTATGTTTTTAGGAAACTCAGGTTCAAAGGGTACAAAACTATGTTGAGATGATGGTTGCTTTAAAGATCTGAAATTGAAATCCATTGTGCAGTAACACTATAGTTGTCACAAATAAGTGGGAGACCTTTTATTATGGTGTAGGAAGTTTGAATTGTCCTCCTCCCTCTACATATATCAATATCACTCAATATTGGTAATCATTTGACTAGGGATATGCCATTAGATTTTTGGAACAATAATTTGTTAGATCTAAGACTTTTGTGATCCATAATATATATAAATATCTTTCGGAATAATCACATCATTAGGATTTTATCGATGTTTTGAACCAAGTAATGTGGTTCATCCTTTAGAGGCATACATTGCATTCCTGAAGTGGAAAAGCATGAAGGAATGGACAAATATATATGAATCAACAATAAATTTTATTTGTATATGTTAGAGTGAACAATATCTATGTGAGGTAGTTACATTGATTACTTGATTCAATCTCTTCTATCTAACAAGATATTTTTTCACGTGTTTTGTTTATGCTTTATTCCATTACTGGAATTTTATAGGTTGAATTAGGAGAGGCTAATTGATGGTGCCAATGTTCCTGAATTGAAACCACCATTCTCACCCCAATATTTTGAGACTTGATCTATGTTCCCTTTAATATCACCAGTTCTGATATAACAATGAATACCTTCAGAAATAAAGTACACATACGCTACACTTACTGGTGTTGGTCGAGAAAACCTCTTAAATGAAGTTGAGATTCTTGATGGAACATTTATTAAGTCTTATTGCTGCTTCTATCCCTCAACGCTTTCTAAAAATTCTAGGTTACCACGCAAAAAAAAATAAATTAAAAATAAAAATAAAAATATATATATATATATATATATATATATATATGGTTTCAAGGAAGACATTACTATGAAGCTTTTGTGATATATGAACTTTATCCTATCCATTAGTACTGTATGCTACTTCTTTTCCATTAAAGGATCTCCATTTGTGGTAATATGTGACTGTCCAAAAGAATCCCTTAGTTAAGATGATCTTAAGTTTTTTCCTTGTATCTTATTATCATACCAATTTTGCAATTGCAACTTGTTTAAACTAATAATTGATGGAAGGTAAAAGTTATTCTCTTTAATTTGGATGGCTTATTGATGGTTGAAAATCATGCTTGGCATCTTAATTTACTATTGATATTTTATCTTTTTAGGAAACTCAAGTTCAAAGGATACAAAACTATGTTGAGATGATGGATGCTTTAAAGATCTGAAATTGAAATCCCTTGTGCAGTAACACTGTAGTTGTCACAAATAAGTGGGAGACCTTTTATTATGGTGCAGGAAGTTTGAATTGTCCTCCTCCCTCTACATCTATCAATATCACTCAATATTGGGAATCATTCAACTAGGGATATGCCATTAGATTTTTGGAACAATAATTTGTTAGATCTAAGACTTTTGTGATCCATAATATATATAAATATCTTTTGGAATAATCACATCATTAGGATTTTATCGACGTTTTGAACCAAGTAATGTGCTTCATCCTTTAGAGGCATATATTGCATTCTTGAAGTGGAAAAGCATGAAGGAATGGACAAATATATATGAATCAACAATAAATTTTATTTGTAAATGTTAGAGTGAACACTATCTATGTGAGGTAGTTACATTGATTACTTGATTCAATCTCTTCTATCTAACAAGATATTTTGTCACCTGTTTTGTTTATGCTTTATTCCGTTACTGGAATTTTATAGGTTGAATTAGGAGAGGCTAATTGATGGTGCCAATGTTCCTTTATGCACAAACTACAATGTCATGAACCTAGATGGAGCTTTTATAGTTATAACATTTATAACATCATAGAAAATGATGATTTTGAGTAGTTAGACTTTTGTTTTACCTATACCTAAAAATTATCAGCGAAGTGTACACAAAAAATTATTTGTATCTGGATGGAATTTGACATTCTGTAACATGGCTTGCCACATTTGAGGTTATAGTTGTTATTTTTATTTGAATCTCTTTCCTTAACCTTAAAATTCACCACGTATTTGTACTAACAAAAAATCACATTTATTTTTTTATACACGCATCTCTCAGTAAGAACTTCATTCCTCATAGTTTTGCATGCTTTAATTAATATAATAAATACATTTAATTGACGCTTTATATTACTTTTATTAAACAATGTTCATGTATGAATAAATACATTCATTGTCAAATGCAATGGAAGCAATATTATGACACTTACACAAACGATTTTAATCTGTTATTATTTTTTCTACTCATTTGAATTTATTTTTTGACTAAAAAACCTATGACTATTTTGGTTCTTCTTAGAAAGGTGTGGTACATGATACTAGATGCTTGATTGTACATGGTTCTGGCCATATGATTCTATGTAGAAGTTGGAAATGTTGTTCTTTGCCAACCAAGCATGGTGCTTCAAAACAAAACTCTTGCTAAATCTGATTGCATTAATGGTATCAAAAACACAATCGACCCTAGAGATTTCCTGAAACCCACCACTCCTTACTTGTACCTTGAATTATTTCATGTGTAACATTCTCTTATTAAGTTAAAGTTTTTAATAAAAATTATTTGAAATTTTGAATGAAACCTTAGCATCTCTATTTTTGTGTCTTTTTTTATTTTGGCATTGATATTTTACCAACAAAAGCTTCTAACAAACCACAATGTAAAAGTTCCATGTGGGCTTGTAGGTGGCCTACTTAAAATACACTCCTAAGACCCAAATGAATCAAATACATAATTCAGTGGGATAGAAGAACACTAGTCACTTCATCCAGCACCTCAATTGATTGAGGGGAACTTTGTCCTTCAATCTCTATGGGTTCTGTCAGGTAGTGGACCATTTCTTCCTCCTTTAAAAATTCATAAGGAGAGTTCATGTTGTCCCCATTATTAGAAGGTATTTCTAGAGATTCCATGTGCAAAATAACTATAAAATACATTACCCTTTGACATTTTGTTCCTAGAGAGTCAATTTGTTGGTTGTGGATCACTAAAATGTCCTGGCGGATTGAGAGGATTGGGCCTCTTCAATCTATGTGAATTTAGAGAAGAATTTAATCAGATCACTTCTTTTGCAACTCCTCATTGTGATGCATCACCTTACGACACTCTTTAATGTTTCACTATCCATAATTGAAGAGATTACATAGAAATTTTAGAGAGAACCAGATGTTGCTTGACACAACATAGAAGACCAGTGGGTGGGTAATTACCTTGCCACTCTCTTTTAAAATTGTAGATTTTGAGGATGTCCAATCAACTCATTTAGCCAAAAATTGTCTTGTATCAACTCCTCATGGTGACACACCACCTTATGAAGCTCCTTAATGTCTACACTATCCATAATTGAAAAACTACACAGAAATTCCATAGAGAGCACCAGATGTTGCATGGCCCATTGGAAAATATCATCGGGTGGGGAAAGAGCCTACCATAACACCTTTCAATTGTCATTATATCTTCTCTAACACCCTATATAGAATACCTACAAAGATAATTATGAAGCCCTAATATATCTTAAAAATGTCAAGAGAGAAAAAATTTTTGGAGGCCAGTTTTGATAATGTTGAATCATCACATTCAAAAGTTGTGAACGAATATGGTTCCTCAGACATTTTACCCTAATAAATATCCCTGAACCACATTTGAATTGAAACCTACATTCTCACCCCAATAATTATAGACTTGGTCTATGTTCCCCTTGATATCACTAGTTCCAATATAACAGTGAATACCTTTAGAAATAAAGTGCACATAAGCTATACTTTATGGTGTTGATCTTAAAAACCTCTTAGATTAAGTTGCAATTCTTGCTGGAGGATTGGTTAAGTCTTATTGTTGCTTTTATCCCTCAACACTTTCTAAAAATTCATTACTATGAGGCTTTTGTGATATATAAACTCGATCATGATATCGAATAGTATTGTATGCTACTTATTTTCCATTAAAGGATCTCCATTTTTGGTAATCCATGATTGTCCAAAAGAATCCCTTGGTTAAGATGATCTTAATTTTTTTCCTTGTAGCTTATGATCATACCAATTCTGCAATCACAAATTTTTTAAACTAATAATGGATGGAAGATAAAGGTTCGTTTCTTCCATTTGGTTGGCTTATTGATGGTTGCAAATCTTGCTCAAGCCTTTAATTAAGAGGCATTGAATATGAGTTACCATTTGTTTGATTTTGAGGCAATTTTCAAAGATATTGGATAATTGTGATCTTTGCAAGAAAACATTCTTTATTAGAGAAACTACCAAGATTAATTTCAAAGCTTCATTCTTCAAAGAGTATTGAGAATTGATGACTACTCTAGTTTGAGTTTGTAGCAGTTTCCAAAAGGACTTAATTTACATTATGGTATTTTCTTCCATTACTAGAAGTTGGGCTTCTTTTCTGTTACTATAAGTTGGCTTGTAAGGTTTTGATCTAATAATCAAATGCTTTTCTAGATATCAATCCATAGACCTATGATTTATAAACCAGTTGGTTTTTGTAGAGTTTCATTCCTATCAAGTAATCTGGTTTTTGTAGATTTCAGTTCTCAACAGGTAATCCCAATCTATGAAGGGCTTAGTATTGGAAAAAACTATCAATCTACTTAGTAGTAGTGCACAATCTCACAGCTGGTTTTCCATACCTGTGTAGTCCCTTTTGGCTTCGACTACCACGAATATGAAACCATCTCATATATTGTTTAGTGCAACATCTCACGACTGGTTTCACATACCTTTCAATGTGTGGCTTGGGTTTCTAACTATAGTGTTTCTAATGCTTTCAATGAGGACCTTCCAGGATTCAGTTTCATTTTTCCTTCCATTTACCTATTGGTGGCACCATGGCAGCAATGTTCCCCTCGACCACAAGACAACACACACTTGTATTTGTTCCTACAGTTGGTAGGTACATACTAGAGACGTTTAGAATGAGAACACATTATCAGTAAACATACTTATGAAAAAAGAGGATATTGATGTGATTCCTCAAACTACCTTCCTTCCTAATTGTTGTAGCTCATTTATGCAAATTTTAAATTCCAAATGTTTTCTCAGACAAACTCCAGTAAATAAACAAAATTGCATAATATTTTTACTTCTTTCTTCTATGCTACCTTGGTGTTTCCTTTGTAGCATGTGATGCAATTGCTATTTGGCTTTCAAAAAACATGTCATTGTTGAATAGCATTATAGCGCACAAACCCATAAATTGTTATAACTATTAGTTTTCGTTTGGAAAACTATATATAAACTATTAATACTAAAACTACATCAAAATTTTATTGCATTTTAATTGGATTAATATGAAGCTAGGTTCAAATTTTCATACTTATTGAGATGCATATTGATGAACATTGACTAATATTTGAAATTATTTGAAACTATTTTTTTATTTGATTTATAGACTATTGCGAGTTTTATTTTTGAGTTCTATATATGTGAACTATTATTTTTTTATATTTTTTTATAATGATAAATAAATTGTTAAAACCAAATTGTTACATTAAAATTGATGGTTACATTTAAAATTTATTATTTTTGTTGTGTTCTAATTGGGTTAATATGAAACTGGGTTCAAACATGTCTTGATTGGATCAGCTTGAAAAAACAAAAACATAAGGACCTGAGTGTAGGCATGAGGTTTCTAGAATAGACATGCAAATCATTGTTTGACACAAGCATTTACTTATGCAAGGATTGTATTTTTCGTCGGAACATCATCAACCAAAAGGTGTAACCAAGACAAAGAAGAAAGACATAGAGTTAGCCAAATGTTGTAGTGTCACAAAGTCCTCTATTTATTCACATTGTCTTCAATCCAAAGGGAAAATCCTTCATGCGAATTATTATTGAAAAAAACATGAAAAAGAAATAAGACATGACAAGAAGCTCAAAAGGAAAAAAAAAATGGAGGCTAAACCAATCAACATAATGCAAGGCAAAAAAGTAGAGAACACACAAAAGACTACAAAGGAAAGTGCAGGATGCATGTCCAAGGGAAACTAATATGCAACTCGACCTACTCTTAACCTAACTAGGTAGAAGGTCAGGGTCACGTATAATGAAATTTCCAATGTAACCACCAAAGCTTCTCCCTACCTGCATACACAAAGATATGATCAATTCAAACTGATATAAAGCAATGTGAAACAAAAAAGATAAGAACTTGAATAACTTGCACAAAAATTTGAAGGTCATTCCTGTTAGCAGAAATATATATCATAGCCACTACTTCTACCCAAATTGCAATCTCACCTTTTAGATCAAGATTATGAATAGACAAACCTCGAAAAATTCTTATGAATGCACATTGATTTGTACCATCCTTCTCAGCAAGCATGAGAAAAAATTGAAATTTTTTATTAACAAACAACTTTGCTCAGTAAGATGATTTTGAGCTATCATAGATTGGATCATGAAATTAAAAAAAAACCCTCTTGAAAACGCAAAAATCCTAGAAAATATGAATATTCAATTAGAAGCACGAGGTTAGGATGAGAATCTTATGAGGGAAAATGGATCTGATCATATTTAGTTGATATGTCAAGACAATGGGGAACTGACATAACCATCACTGAGTGTGTAAGTGCCTCAAATGCTTGACAAGTACTAAAATAGTGAGATGTTAAAGCATACAAATCAAATGATGTAAAACAACTGTCATTGGATGTGTTGATGGGAAAATGGTAAGTTGAATGAGAGTTGTCAGAGGAAGAATCATGATCGGATAAGCTAATTAAAACATCAGATTCATAGTTTGTAATTAACAAGTATAAATTAATTTAAAAATTTTTGTGAATGCTCTACATAATAGAAACATCTTCCACACATGATGAGTGTAACAAATTGTTCCATTGTAACTCGTTAAACACTGCACTAGCACTAAAATCTTCGAAAGACATGAAAAGGAATGATATTATAGCAAACACATGAAACCATTAAGGGTAAAATGAGTGAAGAAGAATTTTATTCATCAAATAACCCATGCATTCACTAGTGCTCAAGGGGATTTCAAGTGCGACAAAGAAAAATATTAGTAATATAAATTCACAACAAAAAGCAAGAGATGAATATTCTGAAATGCATTTGTTAGTCATGATTCCTTCAGCAAAAGATAGTCTTTGAAATAATCAACTCCGCAATTCCATACTTCTCTGAGAGATACACACTCTAAACCTAAATTAAGAGCAACAACTTTTCATTGAGATGAATCAACTAAAATAGAATCTTGAATCCGATCGGAAATCAAATCTTGAAAGTTAGAAAGCTTATATTCGCAATGCTAAGTGTATTTCAAGAAGGAATTTACATTGAGTGAAACGATGCAGAAAGAAGAGTTTTGTGAAGAAAAAAAAAACCTGACTTGGTTTGGGCATCTTACCAAAGTTGCGAGATCCTGATATAATCATCAATCAAATTTGAAGTGCCTCGACTTCTTAACAAGTACCAAAACTTTCAAGGATTGTAAGATCACATTTTTAAGATTGAATTAGATCATGCATGGTGTGAGGATAGTTTTTTTAACTAGTTTCAATGACATTGCTACTAACCAAATGGTAGCCATCTTTGTTACTAGTTTGATCAAATTTTACAAGCTCAACAACTATATTACTCAAGTCAAAAGATTATTTTGATCACAAATATAGAGATGTATGATCAAGCGGATTTGGAGATTTTTCTTAATGCAAAACGAGAGATGTTACGAGATGGAAATGATACTTAATGATTTGATTTTTTTCTTTTTCATCATGGATAACCTCTCTACCTTGTGTTAGTTGAGAAGTTAGCTCATGAGATGAAGAACTTGGAGAGTAGGGAGTATCTTCATTGCAAGTTGATTCATCACAAACGATAGAACACAAGGGATAGTGAGATGAAAAGGATGTTTCCATAACAACATATTCATCAACTGAATCAAATTCTAAATATAAATATTTCAAATCAAAATATTCCCAAGGAACCAAAAGATTGGCTTGTGCACTTACACATTCATCATTGCATATGGAAACAAAGTCCTCATCAACAGAATGATTGTTGCCCAAGACTACAGATCTAAATAAATTTATTTCATTTGATTTTCCACCAAGATTAGTAGATCGAGAATCATCCAAGAATGTAGGAGCATCATCTTAACATGGAGATCTTTGGAAGAGGGAAGAGAGGTCAAAATTCTCTTCATTTCCCTGCTCCTCTACCCATGTGATGTGACTTCATTGTACTTGATCAAAATTTGAACCAACAAATCGAAAATCAAGATTGTGAAGAACTAGTTGTTGGAACAAATTGATCAGGTAGTTCATGGTATGAAGAGTCATCACATGTAGATGATAGAGGATGAAATATTTCCCTCGATGAAGTAACACTTTCAATGGAACTGGATTCAAGATTAAGGTTAAGAGCGATAATGTCATGTTGAGGAATGAAATGATTAGTCTTCACCCTAGGGTTCATGAACCATTATAGGGTTCCCTCCATGGGATCTAAATCATGAAAAGTGAAAGGAGGATGAGAAGATAGATTAGGAACTTGTTTTTCATATTTCCCAAATTTATGATCATCACAAGGAGACACCTGCATAGGAACTGAAGAAGGAGGAGTGCAAGGAAAAAATGGAATAGAAGGTTCCTCCTCTGAAATTAGGGGCGTCTCATGGATTATGAGAGTTGGGGAAGGAGAAAGATTAGGAGGTTTAGATTCGCTGCGTAAAGAGATATGAACCAAACACTCAAACGTTTTTTTGAATAAATATCAATCCATGTCTTCTTCAGGAAATTCATAACATAGGTGAAGGAATCGATTAGAAAAATCCTCAATTGATTCATTAGGGTTCATTCATAGTTGATTAATCCTTTTATAAACATCTTGGTAATCATACCTATCAAAGTCTTGATGAAGCTCATTGAGGAAATGATGAAAAGAATGGATTGAAGTAGATGGTAAGGTATGACACCATTGGTTTACACAACCTTCAAGGGTGAGGAAGAAAGAGACACATGCAAAATATTCATCATCAATTTGGTAATATTCACAAAATTTAAGAAAATATAGGATGTTCTCAGTTATGGACGTTCCATCCTCAACATCAAACTTTAATTGAGATGAGTGATAAAGAGGCTTAGTGGGAATTGAAATTTTACTAGGGGATAGGTTAGAAAAACATCCCAGTAGTATGATTTGAGGTTGAGCCATTTCATATAAAATATTCAAAATAGAGTCAATGGGCACAACTTGTAATTTGTCCCTCCTTCTAGAGCAATTTTTTTGATGGTTCTTGAAATCCATCAACCAAGGGGTTATCCCTAATGTGAATTCCAAATAAAACCTCACATCGTTTGGAGGAGGATCCCCATTTGGAGTATCCACCTGACTGCCATATATCTTTGTATATTTTCCTTCGCTACAAAGTTTAGCACAAGAGAGTAATACATCGGTATTTTTGGACTAGCAAGTGAGTATGCCTTGTGCAATGTTCAATTGTAGAAAGTATCAAGGTCTTTCTACCGAAAGGGAAGAGAAAAGTGGGCCCTTTAAAGAAAATTAATAGTACTAATCTAGAAAAGGAGCATGAGCATATACATATGAATGAATCTTTGATCAACTAGTGAAATAGTTCACAAGGAAACAAGGATTGTTAAAGAAAATAAAACACACCTTCAACAAGATAACTACCAAATCCATTGAAATAGTTCAATTTCCTTACTATAGCTGAAAACGACATACATCACAAAAATTTAAAGAATGGTGTTAAAATACTCACAACATATGCATGAAATATTGTTTGCTCAACGAGCTTTTGAATTAAGTAAAAGTTCCAAGATACATCAAGACAATGAACACCACTAGCCCCAATAGTGGAGAATTAGAGCAGTCACTCACTCCTCCAAAACTTAATCTTCCTCTACAATTCTTGGTAGGAGGATCCAAGGTGAAAATTCCTTTACTTGTACAATGAGAGTGTATATATGACAAATGAGGTGACCATTCACCTCCATTCTGAATCTTAGACTACCCTCATGATTATTTAATTTCTCCATGAATCTTTGACTTCCTACATGACTTTTCTCATTACAGGGATGACTCTTGGACTTTTACTTTTACAATACATTTCCTGATTTGAATTACATATTCCATAAAATGATGTGGCACGTGATGATTGATGACGTGACATGACACTGGTGACGTGGACTACATAATGACATGGCAGTTTTAAGTCACTCTTTTCTACTGCATCCTTTCTATCTTCTTGAAAGATGGGCATGATATTCTTATTCCTCCTCCTCATGACTTGAATATAAGGAGTCTCCAGTGTGGTCTTGGTCCTCAACTATTATTTCTAACTGATGTCCCTTTGTCTTCTTTTGATGGATCAACTTGCCTATGCAACCACAAGGCAATCTTCTAGCATGGTCTCCTTCTCCTTCTCCATCTCCTTCATCATCATCCTATAATAGTATGATAAAATACCTATGTCCTCAATCCACTCATGGCAAGATGACATCAGTATGATAAACCCTTAGTCTAATATTTTTTCATGATGATCCATTGACTGAGCCCTGACTAGTGTTGGGCCTCATAATTGTCATAATTCTTGGCCTTATTTCTTAGTTTTCATACTATTTTCTAAGTCTTTCCTATAAATAAATCATGATAACTTATGTAGTATGGGTTTTATTATTGTTTTGTATGTAGATATTGTTTTATTATCTTATGAATGGATTTTACCAATAAAATCGTTATTTACTTACACATGGATTCTTATTATGGGTAGAAACCTATAGATGCATTGGTGTTTGATGTTGCTTCCTGGAATGGACATAAGAGATCAGGTAGCATCATGATGTTATACTCTATTTGGAGTAAATTAGTTGAAGACAATCTCCTGACTTGATCCTTCAGATGTATTAAATATATTTGTAGATTTAATGAGAATTCTGAAACTATTTATATTCTCAGGTTCGCTTGTTATTAGGAATAGGTTTTTTGTCCTTATTTTATCTTTATGTAATATAAAAACTCACATTAAGCCTCAAAAGGGGTTGGCTATTCAATTTGTAACATTTTTTTGACATAAACTCAAACCTGTGAAGATATTGACTATAATTGATTTTTTGTAATTGAATGGAAGCACTTATTGCTTGAAGTTAACCTATTGTTCTGATTCTCTTTTAAGGCAATTTGATTCCAAATTTGGGCTTAATCCTGGAACCATCGTTGTCTTCTCTTGTATCATTAAATTGGTGTTTTATTCTATTGTTTTAGTTGTTCCTATTCACATAATTTCTCTTCATTTCTCATTTCTTGTTCATTAAATCTAATTCTCTATTTGGATCAGGTTTATTGAAATCATTATAGAATAGATATGTTGTAGTTAATTTGTTGAGAGTAGTGTTCCTCCTTTCCGCTTCTGTAGATTATCATAGGTTGTTATTTCATTTACTTAGTCACTTTTGGTAATATGATTCTGTAGTATTACTTTTCTATTATGTAGTTTTTGTTCCTTAAGAAACAACTTGGTATCCAATAGATCCTCTTTTTCTATTTCCTTAGAAGAATTTAAAAGTTAAAGCTTTGAATTACTAGTTAAAATAAAAAACTATATTCTGAGTTGATTTTTTTAATATTATAGCTTTGATTTTCCATAGGATAGCAATAGTTGTTCATACCAGAATTTATCTGCATAAACTATGTAGATAACCTTAAAATAGAAAAACAAAATCTCGCGTTAATGAATTAATGTGTAGTAATTGATTGGCCCTTTTTAGAAACAATTAATTGGCTCAAGATTTTGGTGTCATTTTTGGTGTGGTTGTCAAAGACAGTGCTAGTCGTATCCATGGGGGATGGTTATTAAAGATGAAATGTAAGAAAATGTGCATGCACCAAGTAAAAAACTTGTGCTAGTGCCTCACCTTCGCTGATACGTTCAGCTTGTTTTAGTTTGTATGACTAGAAAGAAATCTAAGACAAAACCAAATAGAGATAGACCATAAACCTACCATGAAAATCACAAAAACACAAGGTCAATTTGGCCATGGAAGAACTACCTTCATAGATGAAATCATTCACATATCATAATCTTAAACATCAGTAGGTCCTCGGGCAGTGTTTGGGGAGGGTTCTACTATTATTGCCCCTCGAATAGCATGGTCATCTACTGCAGCTGACATTAAGATTCATGATAAAACTCTAGGATCTTAGCAGAGCTTCCAAGACATATTTGTTAAGCATCTTAGTCCTTCTAATAAGAGTGAGGGTCACTCTTATAAATTAAGGGAAGGGGGAGGTGAAACCAGTGAATCATACTGTCGAGTCATAAAAAGGGTCTTTTTCACCTCTATTCACCCCACATTAACTTATCAATCCAGGAACGATTTTTTATCTCAAAGAGTGTACTCAGTTTGAGGCGGTCATTTGTCAGAGTAATGCTAGTAGTATAGTGCTCAAAATACAAGAGTAAACGGATGCTTAAAACAAGATCTACTTATAGCAAAACACTTGAAGACTTAAATCATTCATTCAGAAAGCTAAGTAAATTATCAGTCAAGGGTACAGTAACAATAACTCATCCTTCTGTAAACTAATGTAATCTGAATATAATCAAGGAACAGATCATCAACCTGGGAACTAGACAACAAATGTCAACGCTCACTACAATTTTAGATTGTTCAAAGCAATGACAACGTAAAAAACATGAACTGGAACAACAACTATAATTGAAACAACAACTTGGAAATGGAACAACAACTAGTTCTTATAAACAGCGAAACCTTATTCTAAGGAGATAAAGGCAGCAATCGTATCCTACAGAAATCAGATAGCAATCCTTACTCTAAGAATAAATCAGATAGCAAATGGAAATAGAACGACAACTGATTAGCAATGAAATGTAGAACAACACTTAGAGCCAATTGTGAATGTACAGTAAACCGAAATAAATAACACACACAACACACCTTGATATTGAGAGAAACAGTAATCTGACTCCGATACCACAAATATTAATCTCAGTTACAAAGAATAATGATTGCAATTCGTAATGGAACAACAATGTCAATTGAACAACAATCGTGATTAAGTATAAACCATAGATGAATACAGTAATACCAACTTAAGAATGTTACAGCCTGGTTACTCTGTAATTGAACAACAATAGCATTCTGTAAGGAACAGTAATGTTACATCAATGATTAAAGAACAACAATGTGTTACAAGGTCAGAATGAACAATACGACATTCCTGTCATAGAGAACGATATTGTAAATATAACAGAGTCGTGATGTAAAATAACAAAACACATCAGATTACCGAACAAAGTTGATAATGAAAACCATGCACGAATTAAAGATAATGGTACAGGAGCAAGTGTTCCACCAGGGCTGGGCCCTTAGCCTCCAGGGATACACCGCTTGAGATTATTCCAGGATCAAATATGGAACAACAACCAGATTTATATTAAAGCATCCAAGCAGAGTTACAGTGGATCACTTCTCAACGAGAGTCGATGATCAAAGTTTTAAATACAAAGAGAAATTACATTAGAATAACAATAGGTCTCCCCAGGCTAAGAGTGCTGCCCCTTTTTATAACAGCCGAGTGGAGATATCAATGGTGCAAAAATAGTTAAGATTGCAATCCCTCAGGATCCATAGGATCAAGGGATCCTGAGGGATTTGCCAAACTGTTAAGTCCAGTTATCTCATTGTTCTCTTGTGCTGATTTGATATCTCCTTTTCCTTTCCTTGGCTGATACGCTTCGATTTGGATCGCCTTGTTTGCATATGGTTTCCTGCCACAAGGATAGCAGTTAACTCTACCCTGTCTTTTTCCTTGGGATGACAATCTTTCGTTTTTCCCTTTTTCTGCATAAGAAAATGGTGATTATTAGTTGTTTTGCGTTACATACAAATCTCATAGATTTTTCCATAATTTCTTATTATTTACCTAGTTCATGATGCAAAGGGATTATGAGTTTTTAAAGAAAAGATGACAAAATAATCAATAAAACATACCTTCTTCAGTACTCCACACACCCCCCTGCTTACCCTTTTTCATGCCCTCATGAAAACATTGTAGTTGACATGTAAGGTGGTGAGAGAGTAAGCCAGAGATGGGATCTCATGTGGTGGTCTACAGCCATGATGCCTAACTAAGTGTTCAAAAAGATGCACTGTCTAACCCTTAGGCATCTCATGCAGGGCTTGGTGCCCAGGTGCAGGGTGCCAAATAATCGGACTCCTGAACCTATATCCTAACCAAGATGGCCCTGCCCTCAAGATAAGTTAACCATAGAGGCTCAAGCGATCAGCGGCTAACTTAAAGTTTTCATAATTAAATGGTTCCCTGAGTTGGATATTCGGATTAGAGGTCTGATATCGAAATTTAGCAGCTGCAATGGCAAGGTCCTTGATGGTAAAGAAGTGTTCTATCCCTTTCTGATTGATTGTTGTATGAATGGGTCCTAATGCTTCAATCACGCCCGGAGTCCTCATGAGATTCCTATGTTTATTCCACAACTGTAATGGATCTCTAGGCTCAGCTCTTACCCATAAGTCTAATCCGTTTTCTTGTCTTTGGAAGGCATTATAGGCTTTAAGCCATTTGATTTGATTAACTCCAAACGAAACAAATGCCTACAGTTGGATATCCCCAACGAAAGGGCCGGGGTTCTGCTCTGTCTCTTGATCTAACACAAGGTTATGCAGATAGAATTCACACAATAATCTTTGAACCTTTACTCCATAGTGCTTACAACAATTTATAAAATCATCAATAATATTAATTTGTATAGGGGCTCCTTCTTTGACAGCCTTAATTTTCAATTGCAAATATCGTTCCATTAAAAACAAGGCATAATTCCTAGCAGGGGCTCTACATGCTAGGACATCAGTGTACAAAGAGCATAAGGTATCCATCTACTTGATAACTACATCTAACCTATGAGTTACCTTTGCAACTTTCTCTTCTTCCTTTCGCCATCCTTCGAAAGCCTGGCTTTCGGATAAATTGACATTCCTTAGCTGTTGTTGTAATTCTTCATACTTTTCTCAAGAAACCGTTTGTTCTGTGAGTTTTTATACTTCTTGTTGAGCCTGCATCAAACCCTCTTGTAGGGTTACTGTCCTCGGATCACTGTCCCACGTAGTAGTGGCAAGTGGAAGATTTACTTGAATCTTCTTATTGCGTCACCTCATGTTTATGGTTTGCATTTCTTCAGAGGATTGTGCCTCTGCCTGAACTTCTTTGTCATAGACTGATATATCATTTGTTTGCACTTCAACATGGGCAACAATTGAATGTCGTTCCTTTTGTTTTTGAATGGAAACCTGCACTTCAACAGGGCTTTGAATGGCAGACTACTCTTCAACAGGGTTTTGAACAACAGACTGCTGCTCAATAGGGTTTTGAACAGTAGGTTGGACGTGAGTCCTCCGAACCTTTTTCTTGGGGGGTCTCACCAGAGTGGTTGCATGTCTTATCCTTGAAGTCCTTTTTTCTCTCTTTCTCATTTTCAAAACCCTGATTTGTTGTCGAAGTCATGCTATCACGTTCAACAACCTTTTTTATTCTTTTCATAGTCTTTTAATTTCTTCTATTTTCTTAGAAAGAATAGTTGTCTGTTTACTCGGGCCTGGATTGTCATCTTGGCCAATTCCCTGGTTTTCTTCTTGGGGTAATCCTTCATTGTTCTATTCGGGTTGCTCAGGAGTAAAAACCCTAGCCGGTTCTGTTATTTCCTAGGTGACTTCTTTTTCCACCCATTCTTCTTCTTGGAATTCTTTCGGTGTAGTCTGGCTGGGAACAGATTGTTCCCCTTCTGTATCACTTTTCTCTCCTGTCATACTTTCATCATGAACAGGATGATTCTCTTCTTCTAATTCCCCATCGTGTAATTCTTCGGGTGCATTTTTGTCCTGAGCAGAATGCTCTTTTGGTTCTTCTTCAATATGGAGGCCTAGCAGGCTGAGACGTTGGGTATATTCACCCATATTGGCCAGAATTCGGGCCAATTCATCCTCTTGCAATGGGCTCTCTTTGCGTTGCTCTGCTTCTTCCTCCTCCTACCCAGGCTGCTCAGTCTCTTCCTCTGTTTATCCTTTCTCATTTCCTTCTAATCCTTTCTCATTCTCTACTCCTTCCAATTGCGGGGGTTTCTCATCCCTTGAATCATCTATCTCTACTGGTTGGCTAGTATTCCCTTGGGAATTTTCCCGCCTCCCTCTAATCCGTGCCAGTCTGACTAATTTCCTTCATTTCAATGGTCTATTTGGTGTACTGGTAGCATGCTTACGTTTTGGTGCCGGCATAGTCAGTCCCCTATCTATCATGGCAATTAACTTTTCCTAGCTACTCTATTTCTGAGCAAGACTATGGCTAACTATTAGCCGTATCAGCCCATGGTGACCTACTACCGATTCTACATGTTGCGATTTTTTCATACTTCAGGCAACATCATGAAGTAATGAATTTAAAAATGCAGGAAAGTTCACAAGAGCATTTCTATTTTAATACGGCTAAGATTTTAAGGTCTCGTGGTCTTACCACATCTTTCCTACCTTCACAGGTGATGTAGCTCTAGATGATCTTTGCCAATTCTGCCCACGGCTCCCCCAATGCTACTGGTAGGACTCCCTTTCCTCTGACTATCAGGTTCTGGCCTTCATCTTGGAAGATTTTTATGATCTTTCATAGTCTCTCCTTCTTTAGAGTCCACACAAGTCTAGTGGCTGGCAGTCCCGAGACCTCTGCAATTATGTCATCGGTGACTGCTATGTGTCTCCCCCTTACTGTGGAGTGATATTCTTGCAAGTTCTGCAAGAATTCTATTGCTACGGTCTCGTTGGATTCCTGTAAATGATTAAGATAAACTAACCATCCTGCCCTTGCTAGGATTTCCCGTGTAGCATCAGAAACTATCAATACCTGTGGTTCTCTCCGAATTGATCTTCCTCCCATGCTTTAGCTCACTGTAAAAATGTAGAGACGGCAATGGAACAGTAGGCTGTTCAAACTGTTAGAAATACAGAGAAAATAACGAAACAATAGGGCTCATTCAAATCCTGAGTCACTTACTAATTGCTACAAAGCATAATACAGAAATGGCTTAGGAATAGCAAGCCATGCAAATTGAAAAACAATATACCATTGAGCCTTGCTATTTCCAAGTAAACAGTTTTCCAAATAATAGTCTGACACATATACCAGCAAATTATGAGGTCACCTGCCTCCCCCCTGCAATGTGATAGGCCATCCTCGGCCATCAAATGAGGGAGCGGTGTGCCGAATTGCCATAGTACAGAGTCATAAAGGAACAACGTATGCCGAAATGCCATGTTTTACAAAAGGAGCAGATTGCTGAAATCGAGGTGTATAGTAGGATCGCTTAACAAATAAGAGAATGCTATGATATGATGTGAGGCTGGGAGGATAGGACAACTGACGTGCACAAAAAGTCTGATGCGGTCATTATCAAATTTTTCCATCATGATTGGCTGTAATAGATTTTCATGTGTTTAATGGTTCGGGGAAATGATATACATAATCTTATGTGACATATTACAAAGGTATAAGACAAAGAAGGGTGTTGATGATTACTATTGGTGTATAAGGAATGTGACTTCAATACCATTAACAGAGCTCTACTGCCGACAGGTGTCCATAACCTTGACAGAGTTGTTTGTTTCACCCATGGAACCATGATCCTTTGTGTATGCTTAGGAAGTGCTATGCAATGTCAAAATGGAGGCCATTATGCTGGCTTGGTAACTAGTTAAACCATAATGCCATTCACCAGGAAGGAGTGAAAGGTGGGCAGGCCGGCTCGTGATGAGACCTCCTGTTCCAAGGACTCTTTATTTTTTCTAACATGCCTCTTGGATCATATCCCTGGTGTGGTGGCCATAGTGGGAATGCCACTTCACTTTCTTCCTTATGATCATGGTAGGTTGGCTCTTGATGAGACCCCTTATCCTGCATTTGACAACCCATAAGTTATATAAACATTTTTCTCTTTTATAAAGTACTTTCCTATGTATACACAAAGGGTGGTTTAGCACTCCTTAAGAGTAGGAATGGTGGAAGAAGTCTTAACATCTCAATAGAAAAATATACCCTTTGTTCTTATTCCTTAATAATGATGAAAGAAGATTATGGGAATTTAAAAAAAAAAGAACCACCATGATAAAGATAACCAATCATATCAGTATTAGTAAGATAATGACAGCAAAAGTGATGGATAATTGTGTCCTTTCCTCTTTCCTCTTATCAATTCAAAGCAATTTCTTGTAAAAATAGCGATTTTATATAATTTACTGATTTCAGTATGCTCTAGTTTTGTATCCATTGCATAAGTGTATAGCTGTGCTCCAAAAGACTTAAAATTATTATATATTGAGAAGAACGGCAGCTGTCCTTTAATTGGAACAGCAAGGAGAACAAGCATAAATAAAAGGAATACGAGAATGTTGTTATTTCAAAAAGGAAGAGAAAAAAAGTACAAGTGTTGTTCCTTTGGAAAAGGAACAAAAAAAATGCAAGTTCCATTAAGTTCCGTTCCTTTGGAGAAGGAACAGCAAACCCCAAAAGTGTTGTTCCTTTGGAAAAGGAACAGCAAAAACCGAAAGTGTTGTTCCTTTGGAAAAAGAACAATAAAAAATGCAAGTTTTGTTCCTTTGGAAAAGGAACACCAAAACCCAAAAAGTGTTGTTCCTTTGGAAAAGAAACAGCAAAACGAAAGTGTCGTTCCTTTGGAAAAGGAATAGAAAAGTGAAAAAGGAACGGCTAATACAAAAAGTGCTGTTCCTTCGGAGGAGGAACAACAAAACGAAAGTGTTGTTCCTTTGGAAAAGGAATAGCAGAAAAACAAAACTACACACCAATGTTGTTCCTTCAGAAAAGGAACAGCAAAAACAACAATGATGTTCCTTTTTAAAAGGGAACAGTAGAAAAATGCAAGCTATTCTTTTTGAAAGAAAGGAATCAGCAAGATAGTGAAGGTGCGGTTCCTTCTAAAAGGAACAAAAAAAACAATAGAATGGTTGATTCTTCCAAAAGGAACAGCAAAGTGCAAAAATATATATATATATATATATATGTACAAAGAATAATTTATGCTAACAAAGCAAAAGAATTATGTACAAAATGTAAGAATAGTTGAATCACTTTAATGAACCAGAGGTGAGGAAGATTTCTCTTCCTCCACCAAAATTTGCATGTCAGAGTCTTCGCAGAGTTGCTGGTAGAAGGATTCCCAAGTAAGTGGTTTGCGGTATAGTCGAACTCGGTGGCCGTTTGCCTTGAAGGTATGTCCAGATCCATCAATGGTGATTAGGGTAAGGGTGCCATTATCATGTACCTTCTGGATTTCATATGGCCCCAGCCAATGAGTCTGAAGCTTCCGGGAAAATCCTGAAACCTGGAATTGTATAAGAGCGCTCAATCTCCTTCATGAAAGACTTTCTTTTTAATGAGAGCGTCATGCCATTTAGCTCGCTGCTATTGGATCAATGCAATGTGTTGAAGGGTAGAGAGCCTGATCTCATCTAGCTCATTGATCTATTGTAATCTATTAATCTGTGCCTTGTTTAGATCTAGACCAACTTCTTGTGCTGCTCGCAGTGTTTGGATTTCAAATTCTATGGGAAAAATGGGTTCCTTTACGAATACCAATTGGTATGGTGAATAGCCAGTAATGCTTCTCCATGTTGTTCTGTAAGCCCACATGGCTTTTGGTAATCTTGTAGCCCAATCGCGTCTATGTGACGCAATGGTTTTTGTTAAGATTGCTTCTATTATTTTATTGATGCTTTCTACTTGACCGTTTGCCTGTGGGTGGTATGGAGTAGTAATTTTATGTTGGATATGATAGTTTTTTTAGTGTTGTAGCAATCTTGTTACTAGAAAACTGTGGTCCACCATCTGTAATTATATCTCTTGGAAGCACATATCGCACAAATATATGGAACATGAACTGTATGATGGAATCCTCTGTAGCTCTCGGCAATGCCTCTGCTTCAACCCATTTGGTGACATATTCTGTTGCTACCAGAATATATGTTTTCTAGTTCAAGGATGGGTTAATTGGACCAATGAAATCGAGTGCCCATCGCTCGAATGGTTCAATAACCAGCTGTGGATTCAGGGGCATTTTGTTAGACTGACTAGGGCGTCCTGTTCTTTGGCAACTGTCACAAGCTTGAACGAACTTCTTTGCATCTTTGAAGATCGTGGGCCAATAATACCCTGTTTGCAGCACCTTATGTCCAGTTCTCCGATCGGCGAAATGTCTGCCACATGGTCCATCATGACAAGCTTTCAAAATGTCAAAAATTTCATCCTCTCAGACGCATCTCCTGATGTGCATATCTGCTCCTGTATGGAACAGGTAGCCCCCAATCCAAGAAAATCAAGCACTTCACTGGACAATCTGTTTTCATTCATTGGGGGTCAAATGTTTCGATAATTTGCCTACTTCTAAGTAATTCCAACATTAGCATACCAGGCTGTTTTAACGGTGACAGCACACAGATGCTCATTTGGAAATTGATCTTCAACTACTGCTACATCCATAGGTTTGGGCATCCGCGAGAGAAAGTTAGCTACAGGATTTTCTTTTCCGGGTCGGTCCTTGATTGTGATATCAAATTCTTGCAATAAAATCAGCCATCTAGTTATTCTACCATTTGTGATCGGTTTATTTGCTAAATATTTTATGGCAGAGTGATCTGTATACAAGATAATAGGATATCCAGTAATGTAATGCCTAAACTTATTGACAGCATGTATTACAGCTAGAAATTCCTTTTCAGTAATAGTATAATTCAATTCAGCAGGGGATAAATTCTTGCTAATATAATAAATTGCATATGGTTTTTTATCTTCTTCCTACCCAAGGACTGCTCCAATAGCTGTATCTGAGGCATCTGATGAAATTTGAAATGGCAGGTCCCAATTTGGACCTCTAAGGACTGGGGCTGTTGACACAAGCCTCTTCAGATCCTGGAAAGCATGGTCACATTTTTCTGTCCAAAGAAAGTCAACATTACCTGTCAATGCATATAGAGGTGCAGCAATATGCAAAAAATGTTCTATAAATCTTCTATAGTAACCAGAAAATCCAAGAAAACTGCATACCTCTGTTTGAGTGGTGGGAGTGGGAATTAGAAAAATTATTTGAATTTTGGCTGGGCCTACCTATATGCCAGCTACTGAGATATAATGGCCTAGAATAAGTCCTTCAGTCATCATCATATAGCATTTTTCGTGGCTTAAAGAGAGCCTAGTGGCAATGCAGTGCTGCAGATTTTTTCCAGTGTATCCAATGCTGGTCAAAATCATCTCCGTATGGTGTAAAATCATCCATGTATACTTCGAGTCCTTCATTTATTAAATCTGAAAAGATGGTGAGGATAGCCCTTTAAAATGTGGCAAGAGCATTGCATAAGCCAAAAAGTAGAACTCTGTAGTCAAATGTTCCCCAAGGACAAGTAAAAGTGGTTTTGTCTTGGTCTTCGGGGGCAATCTGAATCTGATTGTATCCACTGAAGCCATCTAAGAAAGAAAAGAATTTCTTTCCTACTAGAGTGTCTAATACTTGGTCAATGAATGGAAGGGGAAAGTGGTCTTTTTGTGTTTCTTTATTTAGTTCTCTATAATCTACACAAATCCTCCACTTCCCATTCTTTTTTGGTAACACCACAAGTGGAGAGACCCATTTACTATCGGAGATAGGGTAGATGAAGTTCACATCTAAAAGTTTTTGAAGTTCAGCTTTTACAATGACTTTTAGATAAGGATTAAGTCTCCTTTGTGGTTGGCAAATAGGTCTCACATCGTTTTCTATGTAAATGCGGTGTGTACATAACTGGGGATCAATTCCTTTCATATCAGGATAGTCCCATGTGAATGCTTCTTTGTATTTCCTTAGTAGTTGGATGAGCTTCTCTTCTTGTTCGGAAGTCAGGTTGGCATTAATGTTTAAAGTCTTTCCTAGGTCAATTTCTACAATTTTACTATTTGAGATAGAGGTAGTAGGTATTGTTTGATGGTGTGTATCTTTAAGAGGATCTTCTTATCATTCATTATCAAATGCTGCTTCTATCATGTGACATTGTATGCGGGATCTGGGTTCAGTTTGGCTAATAAATTTGTTAATGGCATCGTCTTCTGTTTGGTCTTTGAAATCGAGGGCCTCTTCTATGGTTAATGGAGATCTAATATTTTCAGTGAGGTATGATACAGGATGCTTGTTAGTTTTTATTATTGTGACACTTGGCTGCGCTAGGGGATATAAAGCTAGATTCTTGATATTTTCCCCCATAGTTATGGTCATACTGCCTTGTCGGCAGCTAATATAAGCATCGGCAGTTGTAAGCCAAGGTCTGTCTAAAATCAATGGATGTCCATCAAATCGGTTTTTTGGGTTTATTATCAGAAAATTGGCTGGATACTCCCAGGAGTCAACGGATACCATAACATCATGTAGTGTGCCTCCTGGGCAAACCACAAATCGGTCAGCCAGTTCTAATAAAGTGGAGGTCGGTTCTACTGATGTAATGCCTAGTTTTTGGTAAGTGGTGGTTGTTAAGATATTAATTGCAGCTCCTAGATCAACTAAGGCATTTGAGAAGGCTTGTCCATTGATTTGTACGGTTTCTATTGGATTTCCCGGGTCTTCGTCTTTAACAGGTGTTTCTTTCCCTGATAATAAGTCGGATAGAGTGCCAACTACTTGGACTTTTGGGTTGTTTGTTATTTTCCTCCTTGGTTTCTTTATACATAGCTCTTTGATAGTCTTTGCATATATCAGAATGTCTTGAATGGCTTGGAGGAGTGGGATTTTTATGTACAAATTTTGTAGTTCTCCCAGAATGTCAAAATCAGGGTATTGTATAGGTCGAGGTATAATTAAGTGTTCTGGGAATGGGGGAGAGGATGTGGTTGCTGGATCATGAATTTGTTGTCTGATCACGTCCTCTTCTTGTGGCGGTTGTTCCATAGGTAACTGATTTTATCTCCCTCTGTTTCGATGATATTCCCAGATCTTAATTGAAGGTCATTACACTCCCTTAGATTGGTTCCTATCTCTGGTGTCTCAATTATTTGAATGGATTGGACCGGTCTATTATTTGGATTGGGGTTGGGTTGGGTTGGGAGTTGCGGTCTTAAGTTAGGCTGGGGGTTTTGTTGTAATGCTGGCAGTGTAGGTTGAGGGAGTGGGATGGTTCCTACTGGCTGATTCATTGGTCTTTGCCAGTTTGTCTGCCAGGCTTGACTCTGTGAAGTAGGAGGGGTCCATTGTGCTGGATATGCATTGTTTTGCCAATATGGTGGGGTATAGGGAAAATTTGGCCAATTGGGTTGGCTTGCTTGATTCGGCCATGGAGATGATGAAGGAAATGATTGCTGTGACCAATTCGGGAAGGGAGGTTGATTTTGCCACATTGTATTATATTGTTGAGCATGATATTATGGAGGCTAAAAAGAAGGAACTGGGTCTGAAAACATACATGATTGTCGCAGCTGCCATTGATGGTGCTAATTAAGTAGATACACCAATTCTGGCTCTTCTTCTGCTTCCCTGTATATTTCTTTCAATCCAAGAAGTGAGGGAAAACTCTCTATGGAGTGATCTTTTGTACAAATGGCACAAACTTGGACTGCATCTAATGGACACTCCTTATGGCTGTGTTTCTTTCTGCATCTGGGACAGAAGATTGCCAAATTCTGTTCTGCTTCTGCTTGCTTTTGTTTGGCCTGCATAATATCAAGTTGTGTTGTCAGTGTCCCCAATATGTCAGTTTTAAAATTTTCTAATAAATTTCCAATTTCTACACGAGTTACTCCTTCTGCCGAAGTTCTGTTATCTCTTGCAAACTGATCATGTTCTGCTGGTTTTAGTCTTGTGCTACCTCTCAAGCTCCTGATACATAGATTAATAATGTCAGCAAAATTTTCCTGATAAATATCTCCTTTTCCCATAATATTTAGTGTTTCAATCCATTGTTCCTTCATTCCCCTAATTAATGTTGTTTTTAATACATTATCAGGTAAGGGTAATGATGCATAAGGAGATCTTTGAAGATTGTACTGGAAACATTCAACATATTCTTCTAATGTTTCATTTCATCTAGCTACAATGTGAAATATTTCATCTTTTAACTCTCTAGACCTACAATAGTCCTAATATTTTTTTAGAAAAGACTCTTTCATTTGGTCCTAGTTATTTATAACACCACCACCTAATCCCATAAACCATCTTAGAGTAGCCCCTTTTAATGTGGAGGGAAATAATTTCAGTTTCTGGGGGTTGGTGGTATAGTCATATCCTCTACACAGCACGTCAAATTTGAATAAAAATGCATCCAGATATTCTGATGTAAGGCCATGGAATGTAGGGATATGGTGGAGAAGAATTGCTTTCATAGGTGCATTAACTACAGTATCCACAATGGGGTATTGCAGTGTAGAGGTTTGGGTGTTTGGCTAGTTCTGGGCCATTTGTTCAAATATATGCCAATAACCTTCTAGGATGTCTAGGAGGGTATTCTTAGGTTGTTGAGGAGGAATGGCTATAACGGGAATGGCCTTAACAACACTTCTTTTATCTGGGATGATGAGAGTGTCTAATGTCTGGGAGGGTTCAGCTTCTCGAGTTTCTTCAACTTCGTGATAAATGATTTTTTGCAGCACTTCCCTTATCTGGGCTGCTTAATGGCTGTATTACCCCAAGAGGAGATTTTGGTTCTTCAGTTTCTCCTGTTTCTCCTCTTCTTTCACAAAGATTGCTAAGGTTCCCTTCTTGAAATGATTTTGGGCTAGAATTTTCAATTTCTTGAAAATCTTGCTCTTCAGTTTGACTATGCACCTCAGCAAAGGCCACAGATGGTGATCCTGTGGCCTGAAGGGAACTAGTAGGCTATCTAGAAGTAACTCTTCTAGGTCCTTGTTAGCTCTGCTACATAATTTGGTATTTTCTGGGTCAAAGACATCGAGGCCGTGTGTTTTTTGTAAAAAAGGAGCTTGTAGCTGTTCATTTTATCCCTTCCCCCTTTATTTGTTTTATACCCTTATCACTCCCGCTACCCCCGTTTCTTCCTTCCCTTAATTCTCCTTATTTCTCCCTAACTCCATTATTTCTCTTTTCCTTTATAAACCCTATAAACCTCCTATAACCCCTTTTCCCTCTGGTCCCGGGCGCAAAGCTAAACCTACGAGTCCATGGATTATATGACCACGCACATATAAAAAATACTATCGGCGGGAACCTTCCCTGTCACATCAAGCAATAAGCACGTGCTTTTATCCACCGTCGTCTGATCCTCCACCTTGTGATCCAACGTTATACGCTGCTCCGACCGCCAAAAGCTGCACATCTGATAGCCCGCGGGGAAAGCGGCTTTCCTGCCAAACCCACCAACCACGTGTCACTCATCGTATGTGCTTGCGCCCCCGCATACGGAAACCACCTGTCACCTCGAAGTGGTGTGGGGAAACCATTTTCTACCATCCTGTACGACCCCCGTGCGTTATCACCCGCTCATGTTAGCCACCTGTCGACTGTATGATCGTCCATCTCGTGATCTAATGGCCCTCGATCCTCCATTCGCGTTCCCTCCCGATAGCCTCTCCAAGTTGATCTCTGCCATCCGTTTACTTCATCTAATGGCCAATATTTCCTTCATGTCCCGCCCATACAGCCTTCATGTTGTCTTTGTCCCGTTGCCCTGTATCATTCACCCGAAGCATAAAGCGATCGCTTACCAAATACTCTGCGTAGTTAATACTTCACCCATTACATTCTACATGTTGTACACCCGAAGGACGAGAAGGACAGCCTTGAGCAGACAAACACGGCATTCGATAAGTTCGTGAAGTACAACAGAGTACCAGAAAGGCCGATTTTGTTCATTAAAACACACAGTTTGCAGTAGAGACCCATATCTGATTGTAAATGTGGTTGGTGGTAAGTTATGACCCCTCCACGCATAGCATAGCAGAGCAATTTTGTAAACAAACTCCAAATATACCCAAAAATAAGATGTAATGAGGGTTGATGAATGTTATTTTTGATGTAAGAGTTCAACGTCTAGAGACTGTAACTATTGTGATACTTGCAGCTTCTGGTCTTCATTTTCAGCTAATACAAGCTTCTTTTGTTGTCAATTGCTCACTTTCCACTTCTTCTTTGTTCCAGGTTGTGCCTGTTATGCATTTTTATTCTGCGTTTGATGTTTAGCATTAGAGGGGTTGTCATCCCACCTCTGTGTTACAATCTAGTAAGTATTATTGAAGGTTTATGCAGATTTTTGTTTTCTTAATGCTAGAGAGCTGTCATCCTGTCTGTGTATTAGGAAATAGATTTATAGACCTTTTTACTGGTTGCAGCTGGCCATCACAGGGTCCTGTGCCTTTGCTGGTGTGATCAGTATTCTTCATTTCCACTTAATCCTCAAACTGTGAGTAATTGGTGGTCTAAAGCCTTGTAGTCTGGGGGTGTTCACCCATGTCTGGGGTTAAGCATAGTAGAAGTGGTTATCTGGCTTGAATATGCATCATTTCCTTCATTCATCCACCATTTTCCAACATTTTTGTTGAGTTTGTAATTTTCCCAAGCATCTCTGATATACAACCTAGGAGAGTTTCTTGGGGTGATAACATTAATTGGCACCATTGCCGGGGAGAGGAGAATTGAAGCTCAGCTTCCCTGGGAGAATGACACAATTCTAGATTTTGATGATAGACAAGGTCTGGGCACATTTCTGGTTGTAATCATCTATCTGGCGACTCCACTAGAGGAAGACCAAAATTGGCGACTCCACATTGAAGTTCTGGCTCAATTTGTGAGACACACTCGAAGAAATCCTCAGAAATCACCAGCTGAACCAGTGCCTGACCCTGAGAGGACTGTCAAATCAAAGAAAGCATCACAGAAAGGGGCATCAGGATCAGGTAAGCCTAAGAAATCTCATTCATCTCTGAAAGATACAGTTATAGCTGAAGATATACAGTTTGAAGATTTAGAGTCCAGCACTGTTAATAAGGAAATTCCTTCAGAGATTAATACAACCCCTTGTGCAGTTAGTTCCCCTTTGAATCTTAGTCCAAAGAAAGCTTCCCATACAGTCCATAACATCCCTTTGTCTCTGCCATCCATCACATTACTTCCTACCATTCAATCTCCTATTATTCTTCCACAAATCCCAATCATGGCAGGCCAGCAAGCACCCACGAAGATAGAAAGGATTGTTGCTGCTAGATATGGACCTTTGGTCTTGCCTGTTCCTTTAAATCCTATGCCTGTGGGAGAATATCAAAAATATATGCCTAAGTTCACTGGCACAGAGGGAGTAACAGCTGAAGAACACCTTGAAGCTTTTTACAGTTATGCTGATAACTTAGATATAAGTGAAAATGATGTGTGGATGAGAGTTTTTGTCTAGAGCCTTGATGGAGAGGCTAGGAAGTGGTTCAGAGAATTACCCCGGAGATCTATAACAGATATTGAAGCCTTATATGATGCATTTTTGAAGCACTTTGGAGATAAAAATGACTTGCTATATTACCATACAAAGTTTGGTAATTTGAAGAGGGAAAATGGGGGATCATTGCCTGATTTTAATAAAAGATTCAACCATATGTATAGTAAGATACTAGCTGAGGTCGAGCCTAACCCCACCTCTGCCAAACTCACTTATGCCAATGCAGGATGAGAGAAAGGAGATGTGCTACTCTGGCAGACATGCAGGATGCAACCCTGGAAGTAGAATCCAATATCATCGTTGCAGAAAAGCTTAAAATTCAAGCTAACAGAAGGAGGTAGAGAGGTCAGGCTTCTACTTCTTCTGCATCATCTTCAGAGCCAAAATTAGATAAAATGACTAAGATGATAGAGGCATTGGCTACTGAAATTTCTAAGATAAAGGTTGAGAAAAATGTAGGAAAAACAAGGTAGCACAACACATTTGGTCCAAGAAATCCAAATCCATTCAGAAGAGCAAATGAACAGTTACAAATTATTCAAAGGGCTGAAGAATCAAAAGAAGAACAGAAAGTTAAAGCTCCTTTTCAAAATGTAGTCATGGAGGAGGAATAATTTGAAGATGAGGATGAAATTCACTGCATGGAAGATAAAGGCAGCGCTGCATTTTTTACTTTGGCTACTTATGAAGAATCATTGCTACAAGAACAAGACAGTCAGTAGTGGGACAGAGAAGTTGATCTACAAACTGAACAACAATAGAGATATAACTTGAGGTTGAATGAAAAAAATGTTAAGGAGAATCCTACCCAAAGAGCTTCTGTCCAAACAGAGCCACAAAATATCAAACAGAGAAGACCAACAGTTGATCCAGTTATCCTCAAAGCTCCGATCCAAGAGGTAAAAGGTTATGATAAGTTATCTTCTTCTTTCAGCCTTGAGTCAGAAGTTCAGAAATTGAAAATATCTGTGCCCCTGATAGAGTTGGTGAAGAGTGAAGTATTTAGAAAGCCTATCCTTGAAGCTCTTGAGCTAGAAACCACACAAACCTCCACTGACTCTGCCACTTTGCAAGATGACAAGCCTGCCATTGTGCTTAGTCCCATGATTGAGCCTGCTGATAATAATTCTCTATCTTCTTATGTCTCCTTGACCATACATGACAAAATCCTCCACAATTGCTTGCTAGACACAGGGGCCAGCCACAATTTGATGCCTAAAGCTGTCATGGAAGAGTTAGGCCTTAACATCACCAGACCATATCATGATTTGTTCTCTTTTGATTCAAGGAAGGTGAAATGTCTGGGATTGATTAAAGATCTAGCCATTACCTTAACTCAGCTTCCCATGAAGAGTATGATGATGGATATTATGGTAGCAGATGTTCCTCCCAAGTTTGGCATGCTGCTGTTCAGAGGGTGGATTAAGAGGCTAGGCGGGACATTACAAAATGATCTATCTTATGTCACTGTCCCAGTTTTTGGAGGAGAGAGTAGGAGATTGTATAGAGAAGCACAACTGGCATACATCATCAGTGATGAAAAGAATCCTACTAATCATCCCATATATGCAATGGGCACTGATTTTGGAGCATGTATCCTCCAAATAGAAGAATCTCAAAAGGCCTCAATGCAGATCAGGAAACCAGTGAATCAGGCCGAAGAAGAGCAAGGAAGTCAGGTTTGGGAGATGTTCTTTGATGGAGTATGTTCTAGGGAGACTGCAGGAGCAGGGGTGGTGCTAGTATATCCAGAACAACAAAGCATTCAGCTGCCTTTTAAGCTGGTTTTTCAAGTCACAAACAATATAGTAGAGTATGAGGCTCTGCTATTGGGCCTTAATGTAGCAAAACATAGAGGAATCAAGAATCTCAAGGTGTTTGGAGATGTTGATCTGATTATTCAGCAAGTAAATAAAACATTTCAGGCAAAGCACCCAAGGCTGAAAGCATATAGAGATGAGGTATGGAGAATCAGAGATTCTTTTGATTATTTTTGTATTTCACATATTCCTAGAGCCAAAAATCATCTTGCTGATTCCCTTGCTATCTCTACTAGTCAATTTATCCCTCCTATGCCTCCCAGACTGGTGTACGAAATCCAAATGAAATACAAACCATCCTTGCCTGATAATGTCGAGCATTGGAAAGTTTTTGATGATGATGATGATGAGATAAATAGGTTCCTTCAAGTCATTGATGAGTTTTCTGGAATGCAAATTGATCAAGAAAATGAAGCCTTGGAAGCAAACTCCCAGTCCCAGGTTAGAAATAAAATTGGCAGAAATAGCATTGTCCAGCTTCCTAGTAATCATATTCCAAAGGGTCTAACTCCTCTTGAAAGACTGTTCAACCAAAATGATGTACCTTACAAGGCTACCCAAAAAGAAAACCAATATGTAGTCTGTAAGCATGATATAGGAAGTCCAGGTCAGCCTAGATACATAAATTTGTCCACTCATCTGTCTGCTAATCAAAGTGCTGAATACTGCAAATTAATGAAGCAATTTGCTGATGCGTTTTCCTGGGAGTATAGTGATCTAAAAACGTATGATAAAAACATAATCCAGCATAAAATCCCTCTGGAGAGAGACACTATTCCTTTCAAATAGAAGCTGAGACCAATAAATCCTATGCTTCTTCCTTTAATTGAAAAATAAATTAAAAAGCTATTGGCTTCTAAGATTATAGTCCCTCTCAGATACTCAAAATGGATAGCCAACCTAGTAGTGGTGAGGAAGAAAAGTGGAGAAATCAGACTGTGTGTTGATTTCAGAAATTTAAAAAAATGCTCCAAGAAAGAAAACTATCCTCTACCCAAGATGGAGCATTTGCTGCAAAAGGTCTCAGGAGCCAAAGTAATGTCTTTTTTGGATGGTTTTTCAGGCTTTAATCAGATTGCTATGCATCCATATGATCAAGAGAAGACTACATTTACAACTCCTTGGGGCACTTTTATGTATGCCAAGATGCCTTGTGATGAATGATGGAACAACCTTTCAGAGAGCTATGGATATAGCATTTCTGGGAGAGAAGGATAAATTTGTCCTTATCTACCTTGATGACATAACAATATACTCCAGCAGCCATCAAAATCATTTGCATCATTTGAAAAAAGTGTTTCTGAAGTGCAGAAGGTTTGGGATTTCAGTCAATCCTAAAAAATCACAATTTGCTTTGGAGGAAGGCAAGTTGTTAGGACATGTTGTTTCTACTACAAGTGTCCGGATTGACCTCAAAAGAGTGAAAGCAATACAGACCTTGTCTGTCCCTAGATCAAAGAAAGATATCTAGTCCTTTTTGTGTAAAATTAATTTTGTAAGGAGGTTTATCCTGAATTTTGTTGAATATGTGAAGCATATTACCTCCATGTTGAAGAAAGGGGCAGAGATCAGATGGACTGATGCAGCAAGAAAATCATTTGATTCCATCAAGAAAGCTATTATAGAGGCTCCCACTTTAATAAGTCCAAATTACAACAAGGAGTTCCATGTATTTTCATTTGCTTCTCAAGACACTATTGCAATAATCTTATTGCAAGTAGATGAAAAAGGTTCAGAACTTCCAGTAGCATTTTTCAGTAAGAACCTGAGGGGTGCTGAACTAAGGTGTGATATTATTGAAAAACAGGCATATTCTCTTATCAAATCTTTGAAAGCTTTCAGAGTTTATATCTTGCATTGAAAGATAATTTCATATGTACCCTCTGCTGCAATAAAAGATGTCTTAACACAACTTGATGTTGATGGAAGAAGGACAAGATGGATTGCAAAACTGATTGAATTTAACATTGATTTAAAGCCCACCAAGCTGGTTAGAGGTCAGGGTCTTGCCAAGTTGTTAGATGAAGAAAATTACAGATCTTTGGATATTGATTCCCTGTGCACAATTGCAGAAATTGGTCAGACAAATAAAGAAGAGGAAGCAGCTGAACCAGATAGAGAGCAGTCAGTGGAAGAAAATATAGCTTCTTGTGAGTGGTGTTCTGCAATAATTAATTTCTTGCTGAAGTTGGAAATCCCATCAGAACTTACTCAAATTCAAGCTAGGACTATAAAGCTTAGGGCAGCTAAATATTGCATTAATCAAAATCTTCTCTACTGGAGGGATCCTTCTGGAGTGCTTTTGAGGTGTCTGGACAAAGAAAAGTCAATAGAAGTTATGCAGCAATTTCATTCCAGCATGTGCGGAGGACACCATTATTGGAAAACTACTGCCCATAAGATTCTCAGAGCTGGGTACTATTGGCCCACTTTATTTTCTGATGTATTTTCTTTTGTTAAATCTTGTGACAGGTGCCAAAGATTTGAAGGAAAATAGCAGTTGAAGTCCCTACCCTTAAAACCAATACTTGCAAAAGGACCTTTTCAGCAATGGGGCTTGGATTTCATTGGAGAAATCAATCCACATTCTAGTGGTTAGCACAGATGGATATTAGTAGCCATTGATTATTTCACTAAGTGGATTGAAGCAGTTCCTACCAGAAAGGCTAATCATAATGTGGTCATGAAGTTTTTGATAGAGAATATCTTCAGTAGATTTGGTTGTCCACATAAATTAATCACAGATAATGCAGCAGCCTTCAGGGCAAAGGAATTGGTGGAAATGTGTGATGCAATGGGTATTAAACTTGTTAATTCCACCTCATATTATCCTCAAGGTAATGGTCTAGCAGAGTCCTCTAATAAAAGCCTAATAAGGATAATTAAGAAGATGTTAGAGGACAATAAAGAATTGGGATTCCAAGCTCAAGTATGCATTGTGGGCTAACATAGTGACCATTCAGAAATCCACAAACAATTCTCCTTTCAAGCTGGTATATGGCACTGATGCTATATTCCCAATTCAGCTAACTCTCCCTGTGGAAAAATTCCTTCAAACAAAACGGAATGAAGAAGAAGACATGGCAAAGAGGATCACTGATTTAGCAGAGGTACATCAGATTAGAGAACAGCTGGTTAAAAAGGCTGCAACACCTCAGAAAAAGATCAAGGAAGCCTTTGACAAGAAGGAAAAAATAGATAATTTTCAGGTTGGAGACTTGGTTTTGAAGTGAGATGCATTGAAGGAAAAGAAAGGCAATCATGGGAAGTTTGATGCTTTCTGGATAGGCCCTTTCATTATTTCACAGATTCAAGGGAACAACACCTTCATACTGAAAAGTGTGGGAGGAAAAGTAGTTTTTGATGGCCTAGTTAATGGGCGTTTTCTAAAAAATTATGTTGTTTAAGGTATTTGGCCTTCAAGTTTGTAAATATTTTGTTTTTATCAGTTTTGTGTAGGCAAAGTAGACTCCATGCCCAATGGAACATTATGAATTTTGGCTAATTTGTTTTCAACTGGAAAGGCATTGATCTATAGGTTCTTGAGACCTCACAGGGAGGATCTCATCCCCAGAAAGAGCTAGTGTTAGCTCTGCTACATAATTTGGTATTTTTTGGGTCAAAGACACCAAAGCCGTGTGTTTTTTGTAAAAAAGGAGCTCGTAGCTGTTCATTTTATCCCTTCCCCCTTTATTTGTTTTATACCCTTATAACTCCTGCTTCCCCTGTTTCTTCCTTCCCTTAATTCTCCTTATTTCTCCCTAACTCCATTATTTCTGTTTTTCTTTATAAACCCTATAAACCCCGTATAACCTCTTTTCCCTCTGGTCTCGGGTACAAAGCTAAACCTACGAGTCCATGGATTATATGACCACGCACATATAAAAAATACTATCGGCGGGACCCTTCCCTGTCACATCAAGCAATAAGCATGTGCTTTTATCCACCGCCGTTCGATCCTCCACCTTGTGATCCAACATTATACGCTGCTCCCACCACCAAAAGCCGCACGTCCGATAGCCTGTGAGGAAAGCAATTTTCCCGCCGGACCCACCAGCCATGTGTCACTCATCGTATGTGCTCACGCCCCCACATACGGAAACCCCCTACCATCTCGAAGCGGTGCGGGGAAACCATTTTCCGCCATCCTATACAACCCCCGCACGTTATCACCTGCACATGTTAGCTGCCTGTCAACCGTCCAATCGTCCATCCTGTGATCCGATGGCCCTCAATCTTCCATTCCCGTTCCATCCCGATAGCCTCTCCAAGTCAATCTCCGCCATCCATTTACTTCATCTAATGGCCAATATTGCCTTCATGTCCCGCCCATACATCCTTCATGTTGTCTTCATCCCGTTACCCTGTATCATTCACCTGAAGCATGAAGTGATCGCTTACCAAATACTTTGCGCAGTTAATACTTCACCCACTGCATTCAACACGTTGTACACCTGAAGGACGAGAAGGACAACCTTGAACAAACAAACACGGCATTCCACCGGTTCGTGAAGTACAACAGAGTACCAGAAAGGCCGATTTTGTTCATTAAAACACACAGTTTACAGTAGAGACCCATATCTGATTGTAAATGTGGTTGCTAGTCAGTTATGACCCCTCCACGCATAGCATAGCAGTGAAATTTTGTAAACAAACTCCATATATACCCAAAAACAAGATGTAATGAGGGTTGATGAATGTTATTTTTGATGTAAGAGTTCAACTTTTGGAGACTATAACTATTGTGATACCTGCAGCTTCTAGTCTTCATTTTCAATTAATACAAGCTTCTTTTGCTGTCAATTGCTCACTTTCCACTTCTTCTTTGTTCCAGGCTATGCCTGTTATGCATTTTTATTTTACTCTTGATGTTTAGCATTAGAGGGGTTGTCATCCCACCTCTGTGTTAGGATCTAGTAAGTATTATTGAAGGCTTATGCAGGTTTCTGTTTTCTTAATGCCAGAGAGTTGTCATCTTGTTTGTGTATTAGGAAATAGATTTACAGACCTTTTTACTGGTTGCAGCTGGCCATCACAGGGTCCTGTGCATCTGCTGGTGTGATCAGTATTCTTCATTTCTACTTAATCCTCAAACTGTGAGTAATTGGTGGTCTAAAGCCTTGTAGTCTGGGGATGTTCACCCATGTCTGGGGTTAAGCATAATAGAAGTGGTTATCTGGCTTGAATATGCATCATTTCCTTCATTCATCCACCATTTTCCAACATTTTTGTTGAGTTTGTAATGATCCCGAGCATCTCTGATATATAACCTAGGAGAGTTTCTTGGGGTGATAACAGTACTACTGAAGGCCGGGATTCTAATTTTTTAAGGATTTCATCTATAAAGGTCAATCGGCCAAGGGTCACTGGCCCCTTAGCTTTATCGGGCTTGGGTAGAGGTTTGGGATTCTTTTCAAGCTTTTTTTGCTTAGCCATGTACTCAAATCAACTGCTAAGTTCTACCCAAACAAAATAGCAACAAATCTGCAGGAAAGCAGGCAGGGGAGTAGGGCTATTACATACTCCATAGGCAGGTTCTTACCTTTCGTTTTTAAAACCCAGTTCTTTCCTAACAGTTTCTTACACTACTCTGAAAAAATAAAACAAATGGCTACACTCTTCCCCGGCAACGGCGCCAAAATGTCGAGTCGTAAAAAGGGTCTTTTTCACCTCTATTTACCCCACATTAAATTATCAATCCAGGAACGATTTTTTATCTCAAAGAGTGTACTTAGTTTGAGCCGGTCATTTGTCAGAGTAATGCTAGTAGTCTAGTGCTCAAAATACAAGAGTAAACAGTTGCTTAAAACAAGATCTACTTATAGTAAAACACTTTAAGACTTAAATCATTCATTCAGAAAACTAAGTAAATTATCAGTCAAGGGTACAGTAACAATAACTCATCCCTCTGTAAACTGATGTAATATGAAGATAATCAAGGAACAGATCATCAACTTAGGAACTAGACAACAAATGTCAATGCTCACTATAGTTTTAGATCGTTTAAGGCAATGACAATGCAAATAACAGGAAATGGAACAGCAACTATAATTGAAACAACAACTAGGAAATGGAACAACAACTAGTTCTTATAAATAGCAAAACCTTATTCTAAGGAGATAAAGGCAGCAATTGTATCCTACATAAATCTGATAGTAATCCTTACTCTAAGAATAAATCAGACAGCAAATGGAAATAGAATGGAAACTGATTAGCAATGAAATGTAGAATAGTACTTAGCGCCAATTGTGAATATACAGTAAACTAAAATAAATAACACACATAGCACACCTTGATATTGAGAGAAATAGTAATCTAACTCTGATACCACAAATATTAATCTCAGTTACAAAGAATAACGATTGCAATTCATAATGGAACAACAATGTCAATTGAACAACAATCGTGATTAAGTATAAACCATAGATGAAAATAGTAATACCAACCTAAGAATGTTACAGCCCAGTTACTCTGTAATTGAACAGCAATAACATTCTGTAAGGAACAGTACTGTTACATCAATGATTAAAGAACAACAATGCGTTGCAAGGTCAGAATGAACAATAATACATTCCTGTCACTGAGAACGATATTATAAATATAACAGAGCCGTGATGTAAAATAACAAAACACATCAGATTACCGAACAAAGATGATAATGAAAACCACACACAAATTAAAGATAATGGTATAGGAGCAAGTGTTCGACCAGGGCCGGGCCCTTAGCCTCCAGGGATACACCACTTGAGATTATTCTAGGATCAAATATGGAACAACAACTAGATTTCTATTAAAGCATCCAAGCAAAGTCACAGTGGATCACTTCTGAATGAGAGTCGATGATAAAAGTTTTAAATACAAAGAGAAATTACATCAGAATAACAATAGGTCTCCCCGGGCTAACAGTGCTGCCCCTTTTTATAACAGATGAGCGGAGATATCAATGATGCAAAAATAGTTAAGATTGTGATCCCCTAGGATCAAGGGATCTTGAAGGATTCGCCAAACTATTAATTACAGTTATCCCTTTCTTCTCTTGCGCCGATTCAATATCCCCTTTTCCTTTCCTTGGATGATACGCTTCAATTTGGATCGCCTTGTCTGCATATGGTTTCCTGCCATAGGGACATCAGTCAACACTGCCTTGTCTGTTTCCTTGGGACATCAATATTTCATTTTTCCCTTTTTCTACATAAGAAAATGGCGATGATTATTTGTTTTGCGTTACATACAAATCTCATAGATTTTTCCATAATTTCTTATTATTTACCTAGTTCATGATGCAAAGGGATTATGAGTTTTTAAAGAAAAGATGACAAAATAATCAATAAAACATACCTTCTTCAGTACTCCACACGTACCCACGACCTTCTAAGCAGGAATTCCCTGCAACACACATTGCCAGGCGAGAAACTGAGGTTCTTAATCTAAGTAGTGCTCTCAAAATTGGTCAAGGTACACAACCCCGTCAGCATATTATTCTCTTTTAGATAGTATCTCTTGACTATGAGATTCTTGAAGATTACTAACATATCTTTGACTAGATGGAAAATGCAGTAACATGAATGTGAACCTCAGCCATAGAGTATCCTATTGTTGATCCATAGGCTAATGCATGAATCAAGGTTATCCTGCTACAAAACCTTCTGAACTTTCATGGGGTAGCCTTTGAAGACATCGATGCAATTCTATTTGAGTCTGATGTTTTTTGTCGAGGATATCATTATACTAACAACCCCCAAAAATTAAAGTTGTTTCCTTCTACCTTAAAAGGAGAAACATTACGATGGTTCCTCGGACTGGGGGGTGGTACTATAACTTCATGGGATCAGATGAAAGAAGATTTCCTTACTAAATACTAGGATTATTGCCAGTCTACGGATCTAAGGGAAGAAATATTTAAGATGATGTAAAAAGAATATGAAGCCTTGGAAGAATATGTTGAAATATTTCAATATAATTTATAAATATCACCATGTAATACTCCACACAAGGATTTGTTAAACACTAGGTAGATGAGAGATATGAAAGATGAATGGATAGAAATTCTTAATTTAATGGGGTAGGGTGAAATTTCTAAAGAAGAATATGATGACATTGTGAAACCATGGATCAAGTGTGTTATCACTCAGATTTTCCTTGAAGTTGTTAGAAGAAGGAAAGGGGTCTGAGGCAACCACAAACCAACTTTTAAGTATATATTCTAGCTAATCTGTACTCAAAGAGGGCTCTCTCTTTATGATTTAGCTTTGTTTTATGGGATATTAGGCTAGTTATGATAGCTTGGGGGGTTTTGATTTTGTTTGGTGGTGGAATTCGGGAGCAGATGGATAGAACAAGGTATTTCAGGCCATTGGGCTATGGAGTCAACTAAATGATGGCTTAACTGGATCAGGTTGATTTAACAAAGGAAAACTTCACAGGGCAAGATAGCTAAACAAAAGACAAATGATAGCTTCAAATGGGTGAAATGGTCTTGAACAGGGAGGAAGGGCAACTAAGAATCCTTCAACAGGGCCCAAGATGATGAAAAGTGGGTGCTCATTAACAAAAAGAAATTAAGTGTTCTTTGTTAAATGGTCATAGTGATAAACTATGAAAGTAGGGAGCAATTAAGATTTCCCTACCTATAATAGCCTAGAAGAAAACATTAAGAAAATAAACGATTTTAAAGACAGAATGCAGTAAAGCTGTTTTTGAAATATAAATTTTCGTTTATCATTTAGATATGAAACACATATGAATATGTATTAAACCAGAAAAACTATAAAAACACAAGATATAGAATACTTATTTGTTTCTTGTTTGACACTAGTATCCTGTAAAACTCCTTTGCTTTATTACTTTGTTCCAGCCAGCCATACAAAAGTTGTTCAACAGCACTTCAATTCCAAAAGTAAATTGTCTACAGAAATGTCTAGGAATCCACCCTCAATACTTCAAATGAGGAAGTATTTATACAAAATTTACATCAAAATATCTCATAACTAAATGAGATTTATTCTAGGAAAACTAAATATCTTTTACATGAATATAGAGACAGATGGTCTCGAATGTAGAAACAGAATGTGAACTGATTGTTGCTGTCCCTGTTTTTGTTGAAGGAGCTAGAGGTAGGTCCTATGAATATGCATCTTGTTGTCGTGCTAGTAACTCTGTGCTGGACATCTGACTTTATCTTTTCACTAATATTCTTTTACCTGTGTCTGATACTCTTTACCTATTTACCATTGTTCATCCTTTTTCACCAAACTTTACTGTGGTAATTTTTTCTATTTTACCTTTTTTTTTACCATGATGATTTATAGAATGTCAGTCATGTTGGTACACCAATAATCTTTTGGTATTCTTGTGCTTGTCAGCTTCCTGTAGATTTCATCTGCTTCAATATATTTCACAAAATTTGGTTGCACTAGGAATAAGTGCTTCACTTCATGCTCAATGTAAAAAAGGTTCTCCAAACCATCATAGAGAACTTTCCCTGTGGGCAATGCTTTGGTTGCAGATGAACTGGCCTGACTGTCAGCTTGCTGATGTAATTTATTAATGTAATCAATCTGAACCATTAGCTTATCATTGATGACTAAAGGATTTGGGAGCCCTTTCATCCTTAAGATGTCAAATTTCCTCATGAATTCATCTATATCTTCCTGCATGCTTTGACATCTACATTCCAGGCCTTGCATCAGATTTCTTTTGGTCAACACTTTCTTTATTTCGAGGATGGTAGCAGTCCTATCCTCAATGTCTAATTGTTCTAACTGTTGCTTGCTTTTACTGTTCAGAAAATTTATTAATTTGATAGCTTAGGTTTTCTTCCCAGTTCTTCTCTGGTCTTCTTAATTTCTTCAAGAGCAGGCTTAACCAAATCAATCTGTTCAAAAATAATTTGAATGGATGGCCAAATATCATTGATGGAATCAATGATATTGGTCCACAATATTTTCCTAATGTCTGTCAAAGGCTTTTCAAATGTCAGATCCTTCTCCAATGCTTTAATTTGTTGGGCCATGCCTTTGTTTTTCCTTATCTCTTCTGCATAATTGATCTTTGATATATCATATTTCTGCTCCAAAGTAGTGAATTTCTCTTTTACTTTCTGTAGCTCTGTTACTTGGAGTTTCATTTCTTCCATTGACTTAATCAAGTCCTCTATGCTCTGTGTTGGTGTACCTGTCTATGATTTACCTATTGTTTGTATGTGTGTAGCCGTTGCCAAAGGAATGTTTGGTGCTAAAACAGTTGCCAGTGTAGAAGGAACTGTTGTTGACACTATAAGCACTACAGTTTGAGGCTGTGTGGTTGACTCACTCTGCCTTGACTGTACTGCTTTTTCCAGTTCCTGCTTTGTCTCTTTTAGTTGGTCATTTAACTTAAGGACTAGGTCCATAAGTTCTTCTTCATTTTTCTTCTCTGCACTTCAGACTGAGTGGTGGCAACTTCAACTATTTTCTGAGTGCAGCTATATCTTCGTTCTACTTCTTTATTAGGCTCTTTGCTGCCTTGACATCCTTTGGGTCATGGCCCAACTCAATAATTAGCTCCTCCAATGATTTGATTCTATTGTCCTTTGCCTGTGAGAAGGCCTTCTCCAGTTTCAATTGGGAAGTAGTGTTGCTGAATGAATTTTGCAACCTATGTGCCATCATTTCCTTGCCAGTTAGTGTAGAATAGACCATCTCCCATGTTTTCTTGTGTAATTCGATCTGGTCTATTGGGTGGATGTCTTTAGCCATGACTTCAAAGTCATTTTTGAGATAATCTGCAAAAGATTTTGGCTGCAGCACTGTGGGCTTTAGAAAGCTCATTTGCATTTTGCCTTCTTTGATGTCAAAAGCTGACATCAATCTGGTTTGATTTGTAGGGGCCATCTTTAAATATTGAGCATAGGCTTGAGCCTTCAGTTGCTCATTCTTTGTCTTTATCTCCTTGAATTTCCCCTTTATGTCTATGATCTTCTCAGATGAAGATCTGAGAGATGATACTTCTGTGCTAGGTTGTCTCTCTAGCTCTTGCCTTTGTGAGCTGGAAGGTGTCCCACCTGTTGGGAATGTATGTAGACTGTCTGCTCCTTCCTTCCTTAAGCTCTCTGTAGTTTCTCCAATGAGTTCCTCTTCTAAATATGGATTCATCCTTTGCCTCTTAGCAAAGGGTTGATCTGTAGGTATTCTTGGAGGGGTAGATGCTTCCCTGTCTCTTTTTAAGTTCCTTTCCTCATTCAGAGGATTCTGTAGCACTGGAGGATTTCCCATATTAGTTTGAATTGGATGTGGCTATGGTGGATCTAACTCTACAGATATTTCAGGCTCCTCTGATACCTCTGGCTGTTCTGATGCTTCTGGCTGTCCTGATGTTGGACCACTTGTTTCCCGGTTTTGTTCCTATGATGGCTCTGCTATGGGAGCACTAGTTCCCTGTGTGTTCTCTTGAGAAGTTTCTACTGTGGAGGCACTAGGTTTTGGTGTTGGCCTTTGAGTAGATTCAGCTGGCACCTGTATTTGAGTGATTGGCAATGGTGTATTGGTTGACTGGAAGCACACTATGGACTGAAGCAGCATCAGGCAGCAATTTTCAGGGTGGTTGATGGTTTTAGTACGAGTTGATCGATTTCCACGTACTGGCTGCATGCATGAGTTTTTCATAATAAGGATGAAAAATGGATTAACATTGTTTTTTATGCAAATTCAAAGTTTTTGGTGGGTTTCGCTACATAGACGGGTTACGTCAGTGGGGTGACTTGACATTTTGTCAGTAGCGGGAAGCGGTAAGCGGGTTTCATCACACCGATTATGGAGGGTAAGTGGTATTTGGGGGGAGCTATACGATTCCATACGTTTCTCGACACGTAGCATCGACACTATTCACAAAACTGCTCACATCGCGTGCTAATTGTCAACCCAAAGGCCTGCGCGATATGAGTGAGGGCCGTCGGATCTGAGGGATCCGATTGGATGGTAGTCGGGGCAATGACATGACTAATGTATAACAGGGGCGAGCCCGATTTAATTAAATGACTTAATCATATCAAGGGTGATTTGATTGGTCGATGAGTTATTAACTAGTCATCATGACTTAATTAATTCTCATTAGCATGGCAGGGAGGTTGGGTTCTTAATTAACTACAGATTAGCTAATTAATCCCGTTTATTATTTGATTTACAATTATATTTAACCATCAAGGCGGGAAATGTAAAAATTTGTGGTTTTGTATATAATAATACGGGCATGGGTAATGTTGTTTTATTCGGGAATTACATAATAATAACATTAGTGGTTAATATGATCAAACGAATGGGAAAGTGCTAAGTCTAATGTTTTCCGAAAGTATTTCATCATACAACATATTAACTTAGGCTAAAATGCATAAAAGTGTTTTTATGAGGAATTATTTCAATTTACCTAAGTAAAATAGGATTTTACTTAGGAAAATTTTTATCAAAGGAATGAGTGATTTTATGGGGGGGTAATGTTAATGAATGGGACTTAAGTACTTTAAGCATTTCCAATTATTAGGTTGAGGGTCCGGTCCCTCCAAAAGTCAAAGAAATGCTCTGAGCCCCTCCAAATTTGGCAATTACCTTTAGCACTTAGGGAATTAGTGAAAATTTAGGGGAAATGAATAGGGAAGTTAATTATTAGATAAAGGAGGAATGACCTGTTATATAGTTTTGTGAACCCAATGTTTTTTACTACCAAGTGATTCCATCATCAAGGGATGCGTTAATAGATATTCTTCAGATCTTTTTAACTTTGAATGTTGATGTGCCTTCCATGTGATACATGCCTTGTCCAAGTGATGAAAGCAAAAGATTTAAGCATTGAACTTAACCATTCACCACACATTTATTCTGCAACCACCATCTACTTACCCTACCTACTTAACCTAGCATTTTCACTTCTTTATTAGGGTGCACTTAGACTGGAAAACCCTTATCAAACTTTCTTTTCTTTTACATATGAACTCCTATCTAAATCTACACTTATTACATCCAAGGGCTCAGATTAAACTATTGAGCTCCTTTTTCACTCTACCTATCTACTTATTTGCCAAGTTTACATTGTTTGGTTAGATATTTATTCTCTATTTCTAAAACATGAAATTGAAATCATGAAATAACCAAGTTTAAACTATTTGGTTGCCATGGATTGTGGCATAGATGACAAATTGCACACAATCTTTATTATACAAAAAGTAAAAAGGCAGTGGCATTTGGACTTGCACACGTTCATGGCCTTTTCTTTTTCATTGGGGTTCATTTTCTTTCATTTTTTTGACCTTTTATTTATTCTTTTTACCCTTTTATTCTTTTCTTCTTCTTTTTTAGGGTATACCCTCTTTACATTTTTTCATTTTTTGATTTTTCTGACTTTTTAAAAATATGGAAAACCTTGGCAACATGTATAGGTATGAACATATTTCAGAACTAGATCAAGTCAATCATGATATATGACACCTATTGGTATAGGGGCATAACAGTGGCTCCACTTAGGGATGGCTTTTCTTGGTGGAAAGTCAAGAACAGTAGATCAGTGGCCTCTGAATGACTTTGACTATGCTCTGCAATCTTCCTTTTGCCTGCTGCTTTATGTGTATGTATGATAGTAATGCTTCTGAAGCTTAGGGCCTTCTCTTCAGGCTTCAACTTCACAAACTTACCATCCAATCAACACTGAACATTACAAAGGATATAGTATGTATAGTTAGGAACATGGTAATATCAGTAACTAGCATCAAAGTAATGCTTTAACATCCGACCATTGACTGGTCCTCCTTCAACTTCTGTACCATCTAACTCTTTAAGAAAATATGCATTGTTTCCTCTGAAAGCATAGATGATATATGGTCCTTTCCACAGGAAGTAAAACTTCCCATGTTTCCCTTTTTCCTCTCTTCTTGAATCCCATATCAACACTTTATCTCCCAGATAGAAGTCTTCTGCTTTGGTCCTTCTGTCAAATATCTTCTTGAGTTTCTCCTGCAGTACTTGGGATCTTTGGTATACTTCCTCCCTTGTCTACTGCAAATGAATGGTCTGGTTTATCTTTATTTGTATATCATTTGGTTCCACTTGAGCTTCGTGCAGTAATTTCATAATAGGAACTCCTAAGGATGAAGGAAAAACTGCATCCATTCCATATACTAGTTCATAAGGATTGGTTCCAATGGATTTCTTGGTTGTAAGCCTATCTACCCATAGAGCATTGGTCAACTTTTTATTCCAAGTTTTCTTATTTTCTTCTAACATTTTTTTGATAATATTGATGAGACTTTTGTTGGAAGATTCTGCAAGTCCATTCCCTTGAGGGTAATAAGCTGTGGAATGACCAAGTGTTATGTGATATTTGTGATAGAAGGCAATCATTTTCTTAGACATGAAGGCTGCAGCATTATTAGTAATGATTTTAGTGGGAAAACCAAATTTGGACAAAATATTGGCCTCTAGGAAACCTATGATAACAGTGTCAGTGGCTTGTCTAGAGGGGATGGCTTCTATCCATTTAGTGAAATAATCAGTTGCAGTGAGTATCCATTTGTGTTGGCTAGAAGAGGGTGGATGAATTTCTCCAATGAAGTCGAGACCCCATTGTTGAAAAGGCTTCTTGGTGGAAATAGGTTTCAAGGGTAAAGGTAACAATTTTATTTTTCCTTCAATGATTTGGCATTTATGGCAAGAAGTTACAAATTTCTTCACATCTGCAAACAAGTTTGGCCAATAGAATCCAGCCCTTAGGATTTTTTCAGCAATTGACTTCCAATAGAGATGTCCACCATAGTCCCCTGCATGAAATTCTTTGAGAGCCTTGTCATCTTCTTATTTTAATAAATAATTTAACAAATTTCCTTCATGATTTTTCCAAAAAAGAGTATTATCTAAGATGCAAAACTTTGAAGCTTTCATTTTCAAAAATCTGTTCTTAATTCTGGATAACCCTGGAGGAGCATGTAGGTTTTGTAAAACATAAATTATATCAGCATACTAGGGTGAATATGAAAAGGCCTGGCTGATTTGTGGAGTTGCCATCTCCTGTTCGTTATCCAGCTCTGCCACAAGGTTTATGTCTAGGGCTTGGCAATTAGTTTCTGCCATGAGTTTGGCCAATCCCTGACCTTTAATTAGCTTGGTTGGTTGTATCTCTATATGATACTCTAAGATAGTAGCTATCCATTTTCATCTGTTGCCATCAAAGCCATCCTGAGTTAGGATGTCTTTGACTACTACGTTAGGAACATAAGCTATTACATGGGAATACAATATATAGACTCTAAAATCCTTAATGGATTTCACCAATGCAAAAGCTTGTTTCTCCATTATTTTGTATTTTAATGATGCATCTCTGAGAGCTTTACTAAAAAATGCTATTGGTTTTTCACATCCTTGATCATCCTTTTGTAGTAAAACTGCAACTATGGTGTGTTCTGATGCAAAAGAAAAAATGATGAAGTCTCTGTCAAATTTTGGGCTTGTAAGGACTGATGTTCTGGTTAATTCCATTTTAATTTCTTCAAATGATTGCTTGGCATCTACTATCCATTTGATAATGGAATCCTTTTTTAGCATTTTATTTAATGATCTAATGAGTTCAGCTATGTTAGAAATGAATCTTCTCAAAAAATTGATTTTTCCTGAAATTAGGATTTCTCCCTGCATTAGCTTGATGGCTATCCCAAGGAGATTTCCTTTCAATTGTCTCCACTCTGTCTCCTAATCTATCCATTCCTTTAATTATGGCATCTAGCTTTTGTTTGAAGGGTGAGCTTTCTTCTTTTAATGGTATCCTCCTTTCACTCATGGCCTTGGATCTTTTGGATAACAGGTTGGCCTCAACACTAACTGCTATGCTTTGCATATCTTCCAAAGTAGGGGGGTTTCGTTCTCTCAGCTGGAAAGCCATATCAGAATCAAATCCATCTGGGAATTTAATTAAGGCTAAACCAGGTGGGGGCCTAAGATCTAGTGGAATGGCACTATACACACTGTTAAATCTAGTGTAATAGTCTTGGACAGTTTCATGGGGTCCTCTTCTTAGGTTCTCGTATTTAGATAAAATACGAAGGGGGTCTTTTCTTTTCTCCCACCTGTTCAAGAATTGCTGATAGAGAGTTCTTAGGCTATCTATACTATTGGTTGCTAATTCTCTACACCAGGTTCTAGCTTCTCCTGACAAACTTTGAACAAAAATTCTCATTTGAACATCAGCGGTGTCTATCTCATATATTTCAAAGTAATTGTTCATCTTCTTAGTGTGCTGCTGAGCAGCGTAGGTTCCAATGCCATCAAAGGTGGTACTCTTACTCTGATAATCCTGTGGCATAGCACCTCGGGCAGCAGGCAACACAAGAGGATCATATCTATTCGCCATGATTCTTGGTTGAGTAGTAGTGTGAACGGGAGTTGGGGTAACAGGAGGTGTTTGTGTTGTGGAAGAGGAACTAGAAGTGTTAGTTGGTTGAAGAGGAAGTGAAGGGATGAAAGGAGGAGTGGAATGGATTTTAGATGAATGAGGGAATAATGATGAACTAGTAGAAAGCGAGGTGGTTTCAGAAAATTTAGGTATGCTTTCAGTGGTAAGGGATGACTGAGAAGAATTCTGCAAATAACGGTCAATTGACAAATTGGCTTGTTGGATCTCAAGTTCTCTTTGGAATACTGGATCTAGGACTATGTCCAATAATTCACTGTCAGATGAGGTTCTAAAGAGAGAGAGTTCAAACTATTCATCAAAAGGAATATCTTCTAGGAAACGCAACTTAACAGGACAAGAATGTGATCTAAATGGAGGTCTGGGACTTAATGAACTTTCTTGTCTTCTAATGATTCTGGGGATCAGATTGGGGTTCTCAAACACAGGGGGAGGATTTGGATCAGGGTTAGCCCTGGTGTAATGAGTCCTTTCTAAAGCCAGATTTTAGGTTTTTCTTTTTTATTTTCTTAAAAGATATCAAGACAACTTCTATGAATTCTTTAAGATGGTTTTAGATTTAAAGTTTAAGTTTCTTAAAGATTTGTTTTGACTGAGGAATGTTCTTCCCTAGTATGGTCGCCACTATGTTATCACTCAGATTTTCCTTGAAGTTGTTAGAAGAAGGAAAGGGGTCTAAGGTAACCACAAAACAACTTTTAAGTACAAAATAGCCTATTTCTACAATGTCCCAAACTTCAGTACCAAGAGATTGAAGATATGCAGTAACTCTTACCTTCCAATAATTGAAGTTTGTCCCATCAAAAACCGGTGGCCTGATTGATGCTTCTCTCTCGTAGTTGCTCATGATGAACGATCTACCTTCAAGCGATCAAGCTTTTCTGAAGGACCTGCTCTGATACCAATTGTTGGAAATAATACTGAGAGGGGGGGGGGTGAATCAGTATTATCAATTTAACAAATCTTCCTTATTTGATCTTTTGAATTATTCTTGCATATCAGTACCATAAAATAATGAGCATGAACAAAGAAAATAGACAGTCAAACCAAAGAGCACAAGATGTAAGGTGGAAACCCAATGTGGGAGGAAACCACCTGCTGCAATATGTCTCTATCTTCTTTCAAGAAATTCTTTTTACAATGATTTTGTACTGGTGCAGTCCTTTACCAGTACGCAGGCTGCAACCTGCAGAGAGCTACAACTCTCTCTCGTTTTCCAGTCTCTCCTGGAAGGGAGCTACAACCCCCTACTTCTTTTCATGAAGAATCAAATGATCAACAAGTATACAACAGATACAGTCCACTACAGATATCAGATCAGTAATCACAGGAACAACCCAGAACACCTTATGAATAGAAATATACAATTAACAGATCATCTTAAGACAGGGACACAATTTTTCTTTCTGAGGCCTGCGACTGGACGCAGTTTACCTTCTGCTGTTCTGCGTGCAGACGCACTGTTCCTTTAAGATTCTCTGCGTACCGGCGCACCCAGTAACACTATCGCGCCGCGTCTTTCGCTTCAGAGACACACCCAATAACACAGTCACGCCACGTCTTTCGCTTCAGAGACGCACCTGAGCCCGGTCTTCCCTGCGTCTCGGCGCACTTGTCCTTCACTGAACCTGCGTCCCTTCAGATATAAAAGATATGAGGACTTCAGAACTGACCCAACCACTCAGATCTACAGATCTGATCATGCGCCAAAGAGATCACAGCCCATTAGAAGATTCGCCCTCATAGATCTGGACTAGATCTCACCAAAAGATATTCAACCAAGATGATGCCAAATCCAAATGAACTCCTTTGCTTTATATAGGCAAGCTCCTCCCCAAAACATGGAACAATACCACGAGCCGACACCATAGAAACACAAAAATCGTCGGCTAGATACCACACAAGAAACCCCCACGTGCTTTTCTCTGCCTTGAAATGTGTGCACTGGGTGGACGCACCTCCTGAACGGCTGGCCTGCGTCCCTGGACGCGGGTTCTGCATGGTATACCTGCGGGGACGCACTTGCTGAACAGATTTCCTGCGTCCTTCTTAAAAATAGAGAGCTGAGCATCAAGAATAGTGATCTATCACCTGAATGGGTTGCCATCAAGGACAACACCTGAATCATAATGCCAACATGTTAGCCCTGGTGTAATGAGTCCTTTCTAAAGCCAGATTTTAGGTTTTTCTTTTTTATTTTCTTAAAAGATATCAAGACAACTTCTATGAATTCTTTAAGATGGTTTTAGATTTAAAGTTTAAGTTTCTTAAATATTTGTTTTGACTAAGGAATGTTCTTCCCTAGTATGGTCGCCACTATGTTATCACTCAGATTTTCCTTGAAGTTGTTAGAAGAAGGAAAGGGGTCTAAGGTAACCACAAAACAACTTTTAAGTACAAAATCTAGCCAATCTGTACTGAGAGAGGGCTCTCTCTTTATGATTTAGCTTTGTTTTATGGGATATTAGGCTAGTTATGACAGCTCGGGGGGTTTTGATTTTGTTTGGTGGTGGAATTCGAGAGTAGATGGATAGAACAAGGTATTTCAGGCCATTGGGATATGGAGTCAACTGAATGATGGCTTAACTAGATTAGGTTGATTTAACAAAGGAAAACTTCACAGGGCAAGATAGCTAAACAAAAGACAATGATAGCTTCAAATGGGTGAAATGGTCTTAAACAGGGAGGAAGGGCAACTAAGAATCCTTCAACAGGGCCCAAGATGATGAAAAGTGGGTGCTGATTAAGAAAAAGCAATTAAGTGTTCTTTGTTAAATGGTCATAGTGATAAACTATGAAAGCAAGGAGCAATTAAGATTTCCATACCTATAATAGCCTAGAGGACAACATTAAGAAAATAAATGATTTTAAAGATAGAATACAGTACAACTCTTTCTGAAATATAACTTTTCATTTATCATTCAGATATGAAACACATATGAATGACCAGAAAAACTGTAAAAACACAAGATATAGAATACTTATTTGTTTCTCGTTTGACACTGGTATCCTGTAAAAGTCCTTTGCTTTATTACTTTGTTCCAGCTAGCCATACAAAATTTGTTCAACAATAATTCAATTCCAAAAGTAAGTTGTCTACAGAAATGTCTAGGAATCCACCCTCAATACTTTGAATGATGAAGTATTTATACAAAATTTACATCAAAATATATCATAACTAAATGAGTTTTTTTCTAGGAATGCTAAATATATTTTACATGAATATAGAGATAGATGGTCTCTAATGTAGAAACAGAATGTGAACTGATTGTGGCTGTCCCTGATTTTGTTGAAGGAGCTGGAGGTAGGTCCTATGAATATGCATCTTGTTGTCGTGCTAGTAACTCTGTGCTAGACATCTGACTTTATCTTTTCACTGATATTCTTTTACCTGTGTCTGATACTCTTTACCTGTTTAACATTGTTCATCCTTTCTCACCAAACTTTATTGTGGTAATTTTTTCTATTTTACCTTATTTTTTTACCATGATGATTTATAGAATGTTAGTCATGTTGGTCCTCCAAACATCTTTTTGTATTCTTGTCCTTGTCAACTTCCTGTAGATTTCATCTGCTTCAGTATATTTCACAAAATTCGGTTGCACTGGGAATAAGTGCTTCACTTCATGCTCAATGTAAAAATGGTTCTCCAAACCATCATAGAGAACTTTCCCTGTGGGCAATGCTTTGGTTGCAGATGAACTGGCCTGACTGTCAGCTTGTTGATGTAATTTATTAATGTAGTCAAACTAAACCATTAGCTTATCATTGATGACTAAAGTATTTGGGAGCCGTTTCATCCTTAGGATGTCAAATTTCCTCATGAATTCATCTATATCTTCCTGCATGCTTTGACATCTACGTTCCAGGCCTTGCATCAGATTTCTTTTGGTCAACACTTTCTTTATTTCGAGGATGGTAGCAGTCTTATCCTCAATGTCTAATTGTTCTAACTGTTGCTTGTTTTTACTGTTCAGAAAATTTATTAATCTGATAGCTTCCTTAGGTTTTCTTCCCAGCTCTTCTCTGATCTTCTTAATTTCTTTAAGAGCAGGCTTAACCAAATCAATTTGTTCAAAAATAATTTGAATGGATGGCCAAATATATTTGATGGAATCAATGATATTGGTCCAAAATATTTTCCTAATGTCTGTCAAAGGCTTTACAAAGGTCAGGCCCTTCTCCAATGCTTTAATTTGTTGGGCCATGCCTTTGTTTTTCCTTATCTCTTCTGCATAATTGATCTTTGATATATCATATTTCTGATCCAAAGTAGTGAATTTCTCTTTTACTTTCTACAACTCTATTACTTGGAGTTTCATTTCTTCCATTAACTTAATCAAGTCTTCTGTGCTCTGTGTTGGTGTACCTGTCTGTGATGTACTTGTTGTTTCTATGGGTGCAACTATTGCCAAAGGCATGTTTGGTGCTAAAACAGTTGCCAGTGTAGAAGGGACTATTATTGAAACTATAGGCACTACAGTTTGAGGCTGTGTGGTTGACTCAGTCTGCCTTGACTGTACTACTTTTTCCAGTTCCTGATCTGTCTCTTTTAGTTGATCATTTAACTTAAGGACTAGGTCCATAAGTTCTTCTTCATTTTTCTTCTCTATCACTTTAGCAGTTTGAGGGTGAATGAGTGGTGGTAACTTCAACTGTTTTCTGAGTGCAGCTATATCTTCATTCTTCTTCTTTATTAGGCTCTCTGCTACCTTGACATCCTTTGGGCCATGAACCAACCCAATAATTAGTGCCTCCAATGATTTGATTCTATTGTCCTTTGCCTGTGAGGAGGCCTTCTCCAGTTGCAATTGGGCAGTAGTGTTGCTCAGTGAATTTTTCAACCTATGTGTCATCATTGCCTTGCTAGTAAGTGTAGAATAGACCATCTCCCCTATTTTCTTGTGTAATTTGATCTGGTCTATTGGGTGGATGTCTTTAGCCATGACTTCAAAGTTAGTTTTGAGATAATCTGCTAAAGATTTTGGCTGCAGCACTGTGGGCTTTAGAAATCTCATTTGCATTTTGCCCTCTTTGATGTCAAAGGATGACATCAATTTGGTTGATTTGTAGGGGCCATCTTTAAATACTGAGCATAGGCTTGAGCCTTCAATTTCTCATTCTTTGTCTTTATCTCCTTGAATTTCACCTTTATGTCTACGATCTTCTCAGATGAAGATCTGAGAGATGATACTTATGTGTTAGGCTGTCTCTCTAGCTCTTGCCTTTGTGAGCTGGAAGGTGTCCCACCTGTTGGGAATGTATGTAGACTATCTGCTCCTTCCTTCCTTATGCTCTCTATAGTTTCTCCAATGAGTTCCTCTTTTGAATATGGATTCATCCTTTGCCTCTTAGCAAAGGGTTGATCTATAGGTATGCTTGGAGGGGTAGATGCTTCCCTGTCTCTTTTTAAGTTCCTTTAATCATTCAAAGGATTCTGTAGCACTGGAGGATTTCCCATATAAGATGCTTCTGGTTGTCCTAATGTTGGAGCACTTGTTCCTTGGTTTTGTTCCTGTGATGGCTCTATTGTGGGAGCACTATTTCCCTGTGTGTGCCCTTGAGAAGTTTCTACTGTGGAGGCACTAGGTTCTGGTGTTGACCTTTGAGTAGATTCAGTTGGCACCTGTATTTGAGCAACTAGAAATGGTGTACTGGTTGACTGGAAGCACACTCTAGACTGGAGAAGCATCAGGCAGCAATTTTCATGGTGGTTGATGGTTTTAGTACGAGTTGGTCGATTTCCACGTACTGGTTGCATGCATGAGTTTTTCAGAATAAGGACGAAAAATGGATTAACTTTGTTTTTTATGCAAAGTCAAAGTTTTTTGTGGGTTTTGAGACAAGGATGGGTTACGTCAGTGGGGTGACTTTACATTTTGTCATTAGCGGGAGGTGGTAAGTGGGTTTCATCGCACCGCTTATGGAGGGTAAGTGGTATTCGGGGGGAACCGTGTGATTCCATACATTGCTCGACACGTAGCATTGGCACTGTTCACAAAACCACTCACATCACATGCTAAAGGTCGACCAAAAGGCCCATGCAATATGAGCGAGGGCCATCAGATCTAAAGGATCCGATCGGACGGTAGTCGGGGCAATGACATGACTGATGTATAACAGGGGTGGGCCCGATTTAATTAAAAGACTTAATCATATCGGGGGCGATTTAATTGGTTGCTGAGTTATTAACTAGTCCTGATGACTTAATTAATTCTCATTAGCATGGCGGGGAGGTTTGGTTCTTAATTAACTACAGATTAGCTAATTAATCCCATTTATTATTTGATTTACGGTTATATTTAACCATTGGGGTGGGGGGATATGTAAAAATTTGGGGTTTTGTATATAATAATACGGGCGTGGGTAATGTTGTTTTATTCGGGAATTACATAATAATAACATTAGTGGTTAATATGATCAAATGAATGGGAAAGTGCTAAGTCTAATGTTTTCCGAAAGTATTTCATCATACAACATATTAACTTAGGGTAAAATGCATAAAATGGTTTTTATGAGGAATTATTTCAATTTACCTAAGTAAAATAGGATTTTACTTAGGAAAATTTTTATCAAAGGAATGAGTGATTTCATGGGGGGGTAATGTTGATGAAAGGGACTTAAGTACTTTAGGCATTTCCAATTATTGGGCCGAGGGTCCGGTCCCTCCAAAAGTTAGAGAAATGCTCTGAGCCCCTCCAACTTTGGGAATTACCTTTAGCACTTAGTGAATTAGTGAAAATTTAGGGGAAATGAGTAGGGAAGTTAATTATTTTTAACTTTGAATGTTGATGTGCCTTCCATGTGATACATGCCTTGTCCAAGTGATGAAAGCAAAATATTTAAGCATTGAACTTAACCATTCACCACACATTTATTCTGCAACCACCATCTACTTACCCTACCTACTTAACCTAGCATTTTCACTTCTTTATTAGGGTGCAATTAGACTGGCAAACCCTTTTCAAACTTTCTTTTCTTTTACATATGAACTCCAATATAAATCTACACTTATTACATCCAAGGGCTCAGATTGAACTGTTGAGCTCCTTTTTCACTCTACCTATCTACTTATCTGCCAAGTTTACACTATTTGGTCATATCTTTATTCTCTATTTCTAAAACATGAAATAACCAAGTTTAAACTGTTTGGTTACCATGGATTGTGGCATAGATGACAAATTGCACACAATATTTATTATAAAAAAAAGTAAAAAAGCAGTGGCATTTGGACTTGAACACTTTCATGGTCTTTTCTTTTTCATTGGGGTTCATTTTATTTCATTTTTTTGACCTTTTCTTTATTCTTTTTACCCTTTTTTCTTCTTTTTTTTAGGGTATACCCTCTTCACATTTTTTAATTTTTTAATTTTTTTGATTTTTTACAAATATGGAAAAACTTGGCAACAAGTAAAGGTATGAACATATTTCAGAACTAGATCAAGTCAATCATGATATATGACACCTATTGGTATAGGGGCATAACAAGGTGTTCCCAAGGAAGTACAAGAACCAAGCCTGGAACTCATGACCCTCTCACCAGATCCAACAGAATTGCAGGAGGAGTTACATGAGTAGAGATCGGTAATATTTTAGAAGATTTTAAAACTAATATTTTAATTGCGTTGACAACACAGTTGGATGATTTACATCTAAAATAGAAACAAGTTGAAGCAAAACAAGTGTTGGCTATTTTCTATGCTCACTTTCTGAAGAAACACAATAGTAAATAATGTATGTTGGATGCAATCAAGATATCCACTATTTAAACCAAAGATCATTCAATTGACTGTTATCCCTCCTTTCTTGGGTTGAAATTTGTATTAAAGGAAGTTGAAGCAGAACCAGAGCCAACGTATTTCATGGCACATCATCAACAATGGAAGAACCACTCATCAGGTATACTGTAGGAACCTTCTATGTTTTTTCTTGGAAAGTTTGCTCAGCAGTAGTTTCTTAGAATAAATTTATAGGGCAAGCAACATTTTCTAATGCCTTGCAGCTTCAACCGTATAATTTATCACCGTAGATGAATTAGTCATTCCCTGGTCCTCCTTGGCTAAATCAATAATATCCCACAACATCATGGAATAATACATTAAATAATTTGTACCCTCCGCAATGGGAAAACCAATATACTCAAGGACCAATGCAGTCCCAAAGTTAGAAATGCCCCATTGGGTTGAATAATAAACCAATGGGAGTGATTTGTCAGTCGCATAACCAACCACCATTGCAACCTTCTCTTGAATTACCTCCAAACACTCCACCTCCACTCCAACCTTAGTTACCTGCATAGCCAAATCCGAATCCCAATAATAGACCTGTGCAATTTTTTTAAATTCTAGAAACTTCACACTCTCCACCTTTTTCTATGCAATGTAACGAATTATGTGTGAGATCTAGGAGAACTATCTCTTCAGAATATCACCCAAAAAATCAAGAGCAACCCGAGAATGATAAACATGCTATAGAACAGTCTTCAACAGAACATTCCCATCCCACCGTAATCATTACAGGACCAAAATCATCCAACAAACCAATTAAAAAATATGAACCCATTGATATTACATATACTTCTCCTCCATTCCTGGAGGGATTAGTTGTAGTTAAATGACCTGCATACCTTGACTTTGATCTCTTATGGGAATTAAAAAATTTATATATCAAAATTCCTCTCCAACAGACTATTAGAGAAATACCCATTTATGCTAAAACCATTAAAGAATCACATGTCAAGAAGCCTCGTAGGAAGCCAAAATACTCTCCTATAGTCCACGTTTTAGGCAAAAATCTCTTATCCCATACAGGGAAAAGAAATACCCATTAAATATGATGACCCTCAAAACCCTATAGTTACTATCCATATTTAGGGATATAATTTCCCAAATACTTTTGTAGACTTGGGACAAACCATTAATATTATAACGATCAAAACCTATGGACTCCTTCGAATAACTAGATTTAAATTGACTCCAACGATGTTGGAGTTGGCTCACAGATCAATAGTAAAATCGAAAGGGACTTTAGACGATGTCATTATTTTTGTAGATTCCTGGGAATACCCAGTAGATTTCTTGGTCCTCAATCCTAAAAACAAACTAGGACACCCCGTAATATTATGAATACCATGGATTTCCATTGCAGATGCATACATAGGGTGTTGAACTAGAAGTATGAACATTTCTAAAGGAATAACTATCAAGAATCATGTCTTATACCCTCATGCTATACCCAACATGTTGACTGACAATTTTATATGTTCCCCACCTGAATATTAGGAAGGAAATTTATGCTCTCCTCTTACTATCGACAAAGCCATTATATTTAAAATGTAGACCGAGGATGATATAATTAATGGATTTATTAATCAACCTTCCACTATTGGGAACCCAACCTATCAAATGTTGAAAGCTATGCTTGACAACGAAGCCCAAGGAGATCTACCAAAGTACTTGAACATCGAGCGTATACCCATGACAATAGTTCATAATAATATTCCCATCGAAATTGAGCCTGACAAGATCTTGAATGTTAACACTAATCTTAATATTAAAACATAAACATGCTTTTTCCTAGGAATAATTAGATATGAAGAGCATCAATCCACAATTTTGTACACATCATATTTATATTGAGAAATATGTTTGAGCCATTCACCAACCTCAAAGAAGACTAAATCCACACCTCAGGGACATAGCAAAACAAAAAATTCAAAGACTTCTTGATGTTAATTTCATTTATACCATTTTTTATATCCATCGGGTTTCACCACTGGTAGTAGTCCCTAAAAAGAATGGAAAATGGAGAATTTGTGTTGACTATAGAGAGTTGAATAAAGCTACGCAAAATTATTATTTTCCTCTTCCTTTTGTGGACCAAGTCCTTGAAACTCTTGCCAGAAAGAAATATTTTTCTTTCTTGGACGGGCTCATCAAATATAACCAAATACAAAATTTCCTTAGAAGACCAAGGTAAAACCACATTCACTTACCCGTGGGGAACATTGGCATATGGGGTCTTAGAATTTGGGCTATGCAATGCACAAGCCACTTTTCAAAGGGAAATTATCAGCATATTTTCTTATTTGATTAATGAGGGACTTGAACTATATATTGATGATTTTACACCCTATGGTAATGATTTTGCTGAAGATTTTCATAATATTGAAAAGGTTCTTGCACGATGTATAACAACCAGACTATGCCTTAGTCATTAAAATGTCATATGATGATGACAGAGGGCATAGTTATGGGACATTTTATATTTTCTATAGGAATTCAAGTAGACCCAGCTAAGATTGAGGTAATTCTTAAATTTTCTACTCCCCAAATGAAAACATAGGTATGTAGTTTCCTCAGTTATGGTGGTTATTATCATTTTGTTATAGAAAAATTTTCAAAAATAGCAACACCTCTATATGTATCGGCTGGACATGTGGATTTTGGGTGGACTGATAAATGTGACATTGATTTTATAAATCTGAAAATGTTGGTCTCAACAGATCTCGTGTTGTGAGGACCAAACTTGAGTCTACCATTCCATATATCCTTATATGCATAAAATACAATGATAGGAGAAATGTTTGGACAAGAAGAGGACTAAAATCCTTATGCGATTTATTACATCAGCAAAAACATTGTGATCGCTGAGTTGAGTAACATTGTGACATAAAAACATTTTTTAGCCATTATTTATGTCATAAATAAATTCTACCATTATATACTGTGATACCCAGTTTTTCTCTACACTGATCATTCTTCCATTCATTATTTAGATAGAAAACTTGTTACCAATGTAGAATAACTCACTGGTTATTGTTGTTGTAGGAGTTTGACATTACCATAAAGGATTGCCTAGGAAAGTAGATTCTTGTTGCAGATTTATTGTCAAGAGTTATAGCTATAGTCGATTCTTCCTCGGTTGAGGACCAATTGTCGAATGAACATTTGTTTTCCGTAACAATAAAGACACCTTGGTACACTAATGGTGTGAATTATCTGGCACCCAGAAAATTACCATCATAATTGTTATTCCGGGAAAAGAAGCATATCATTCAGCGTGGCACACGCTTTTCGTAGATGGACAATCACCTTTTTAATATAGGGGACGATGTTCAAATTCAAAGATGTGTCACATATGATGAAATTCATGATATCCTCAAGGCCTATCTTGATGAGCCTTGTGGAGGGCATTTTGTTGATTGAAGAACTAGACATTAGGTACTACAGATAGGCTATTTTTGGCCAAAAATATTTAAAGATACAAAGAAATATGTCTAGATTTGTGATGGTTTCCAAATGATGGGCCATACCATTCATTTAGATGAAATGCCTCTTGAACCATAGAATGTATTGGAACCGTTTGAAAGATGGGCAATGGATTTTGTAGGCCCCTTTAATCCACCTTAAAATCAGAAAACATATATTCTAGTTTGTAAATATTATGTGACTAAATGGGTGGAAGTAGTAGAACTCCCAAGGGCCACGGAAGAAGTAGTCATCAATCTTTTGTTCAAACTGTTTGTTCAATATGGGATGCCTCAGCCGCTTGTAACATATGTGGGATCATAGTTCACTGCTCATAAAATTTCATCCACACTGCAAAATTATCGTATTAAACATATATTCACTTCTCCTTACCATCCACAAGAGAATAGGTAGGTGGAAAGCACTAATAAAGTCTTAGAGGAATATTTAACCAAAACAATATCTACAAATCATTGAGATTAGGTTTCCAAGTTTCTGGAAGCCTTATGGGGCTTATCAGACAACTTGGTGAACTACCACTAGTTGCTCACCTTATTAGCTTTTTTTTAGTAAGGAACACATTTTTTTGATTGAGATTAAGGTAAAGAATCTCATAATTTCCAACGAAGTAGGACTGGATCTCACAGAAGCACAGAAACAACGCTTACAAAAGCTCAATGAACTAGATGAAATACGTCTTCTTGATTTACAAAAAAAATTCTATAATATAGTAGTAGAGAGATAAATGACATGATAGGTTGATCAAAAAGAAAAAAATTATAAAGGAGATTGGGCATTGCTATATGACTTAAGATTCCAAGACTTTGCAGGTAAACTTCAAACAAGGTGGCTTGGTCATTACGAACTTACCAAGGTTTATGACAATGGAATGATATGCCTTACCACAATTCATAATTCTGGTATTTCATTCCTTACCATGGGCATCGACTCCATTTGTATCATCAACCACTCACCTGAGAATATTTCCTTCACAAAATTGATAATGATGCCAATTTGCAGGTTGTAGCTAATCAGTGAAATTTCCCCGCGGTCACAACTAGGTAATTTTTTGTTCAAGATATTTGTTTTATCTTGTACATAACGTAAATATTTTTTTTTATGATAGATGTGGAAAAAACATTGATATTTTAATCACAATTGTTGTTTTTAATCCAAGTTGTTGTTTCTTCTAGTTACAGTTGTTGTACCCTTAGTCACAATTGTTGTTTCCTTAGTCACAGTAGTTTTTTCTTCATTAATAGTTGTTGTTTCCTTAGTCACAATTGTTGTTCCTTTAGTCACAACCATTGCTTCCTCAGTCGCAACATTGTTTCTTTAACCACAATCATTGTTTCTTCATCTGTGATTATTATTTCCATTAGCTTATTAATGTTTTTTTTCCTTTTAGGGAAAGGAACATTTATTTTTAACCTTTCTTTCACATGATGGTGGAAACTGACTTGCTTAATGGTTATCATTAGAGAATCTTTTATGAGAAATCATTATCAGAATTATGGAATTTCCATGATTTTTAATCCCTTTTAGTATTGTAGAAAAATTACAAAAATGCTCATAATGCATTCCTCTCATCACCACTTCAGAGGAGCATCTTTTCACTCCACTCTTCAAATATTACATGATCATAAGTTTTGAGGACAAAGTTAGCAAGCTAAAAAAGTAATTATTATCATACTTTTTACACCATCCCTAGCTCTTAAGGAGTTGACATGCCACCCCATTTATTAAGATTAATAAAAATTACAGAGGATAGGAGGTCTCATCATGAGCTGACCTACCATGATCATAGGATCTAGTGGAGTGACATTACCACTTCTGGTCACCAAGCTAGGGTAATGGCCTTTGGCCTTCAGGTCAAAGGACAAGAGGTCTCATCACTAGCTAGCTTGTTCACCTCATTAGCTAGTGAATGAATTTGTTATTACCTAGTTACCATGCTAGAATAATGACCTTCTATAAATGCTTCATATATATATATATATATAGCTATATAGATAGCTATATATATATATATATATATATATATATATATATATATATATATATATATATATATATATATATATATATCTATATCTATATATATATATATATATATAGATATATATATATATATAGATATATATATATATATATATATAGATATATATATATATATATAGATATATATATATATATATATATATATATATATATATATATATATATATATATATATATATATATATATATATATATATATATATATATATATATATATATATATAATTTGAAGTTTCCTTAGTAAATGATACAATGACATCTCAAAGGTTTAAAAAGGAAACCCTGTCGAGGCTATGGATGCCTGCTAGCAGCAGAGGCCATGCCTGTGGTATTGAAGTAAAATTACAAATTACAATATATATTTGCTACTTAGTTCCTTCAAAAATTTAAGATCGTTATATTTATTATGGATATTTATAAAATCCTCTTGGAAAACGGTGATGACTGGTTGATTAATGAGTATTTCATTATAATTCTACATGTTAGGGATACATTTTTCAAATTTCAGCATTCTTAATTAATCTCTTTTATTTTCTCTAATGATGCACTTAATGCAATTTTTGTCTCCATCCATCTAATTCCTTGTATAAATATTTGCATGCCATCATTCTATTTACATCCTCCATGGGTTATAATAAATTGAGTTATCATTACAGCACACAAGTCATAAAATCTTAATGATTTCCTCATACATCACAGATATACACCGCTTCCTATTTTTCCTTTTGACAATTACCTTTATTGAATTGCATTAATTCACCATTATCCTTCAAATGTTCCAAACTTTCAATCCTATTAGAATTTGATTTATGGTTGTGGACGGCCTTTACTCTCATTGGGGGTGGTGGGTTGGCACTAACAGATGATTTTTATCCACATTTTCGAATACCATTTCATGTTGTTGAGCCTCTATACTCTTTACAAGCTTATTATTATCATACAATGTGAATTATGTTGTTTCCAGTTGTAAGACCATATCCTATTTAATAGTTAAGAATAGGTGGGAATTATCTGTGTGAAGCAAGGACAAAGTTCTTTGAACCCCCTTGAGAAATTAGCAGAAGAAAAATCAGCCCAAAATGGATTAACTTTAGAACAAATGGAGTAGGAAACAACAATAGCCCAAGCATTAGAAGGACTAGAGATTTTGTTGGATACTGCAAATTTTGGAGAAGCCATGACTACTTCAATAGAACCCATAGTTCATTTTGAAAATCCTCTTGACGAGGAAGCTTCACCAAAATTCATCAGCTCTCCTATTAATTCTTCAGATACTTCTATCCTGGAATCAGATAATGATCATGAAGTTTCTCCTTCTCAAGAATGTTCTGGAGACTTTATTGCTACTATACTAGAGCCTCCCTCTCCGGAGGGAATGACTCCACAATCCTTTGAAAATTTGATTGATGAAGAACGAGATGATGGCATTGACTTTTCAACCAAACCTCAAATTGATTCTCCTAATGCAGACTTCCTAAAGTTTGGGACTGATGAGATGACAAGCAAAGTTGACAACTTACCGATAGGTGAGCCCACTTAGGAAACTATTATTGAAGAAGCCAAAATAGTAGTTTTTGTTCCCCCTCCAGCAACCTTGGTTAGCACTTATGATCATATGACCATAGGTACTAGAGTTAGGAGAAATAAAGGAAAAGTGAAATTTTAGAAGGAAATTGATAAACTGAAGAAAGAAAATAAGAAACTACAAAGAAAGGTGTGACAGTTAAAAAATTGGTTACATGACCACAAGCAGTTTCATAGAGATTATGTGAAAAGGCCTAAAAGAAAGAAGGAAACTCAAGAAATGGAAGTCCAAATAGATTTCATATCTATCTTTAATGAAGTGAGTACTCATATAGACTTTGTTCTTTCTTCTATCGAAATACATGTTGGGTATGGAGCTTGATTATATTCTTTATTCAGAGGTATCATCGCATTGGACCCTAGTTCGTAATGTGGTGGCAACGCTACCCGTAATATTTGCATTGCAAGGGGGGTCCATGGGGGGGCAACGATATTTGGGAGCCCCCCCCGGCAGGGGATTAGGCCGTTCATTAGGCAGAGATCTAGATGTAAAATTGCCTTGTAAAATGTTGTAATTTCGTAGTCAATCTGGTCCGTTCATTATGCGAAGATCTCAAGGTAGAAGTTATGTTTAATTTAGGGTTTTTCGCCCTAGAAGGAAACCCCTTGCTATATATGAGGGAATTGTATTGCGTCTATGTAGATCCATATTTTGAGTGAGAAAGAGAGAGGAGATTGTGTGAGAGCGAAGAGGGAATTACAACGGATCTGTTGTAGGTTGTATCTCTTCATTTTGCTGGATAATATAAAAGGAAGGAGTGGCTGTTTCTCCGTGGACGTAGCCCAAATTGGGTGAACCACGTATGTCTTTGTCTCTCTTGTTTTATGTGTTTTTATCTGTTGCATTGCTCTATAATATATAATTTTCTAACAATAGGAACCCAAACTAACCTTGAGGAATGGATGTTGGACACTCCTCCTACCTTGTTGAAACTTTAACTCATAATGGTCCACCATTTAATTTTAATGATAGAGGTGTACAGATAGAGGATATGCCTCCCTACACTCCCTTGATTGTAGAAGCATCTATCAGGATCCTGCATAAAACTATGGAGAAGCAATAGGAGACCATAGCAAGATATCAGGGAGAAGTGGTGCCTTGGAGGGAACATCAGGAGTTTCTCCAATGATTTAAAAACTAACAGCAACAGAAGAAGATACCTATGCACAACTGAGAGCATCGTAGAAGGAAGTACAAAGTTTAAAGGGTTGTCTTGAGAAATATGCAAAGCAAACAAAGGAAATTTGCTCAATTTATTCAGATTCTTTGGCATGCAGGTCCCCAACTCATTATTATGCTTTATATTTTCTTGAGTGATATCTGTTGCTTAAAATTAAAGTTATACAATCAAGACAACCATATGAGTTTAAAAATGTGTTAGATTTCATTTCTACTTTCTGGAAATAGGATGAGTATACAAAGTATCTTCTGTGTGAGTTGTATATGCATAATTTCTTTTTAGAAGAACAAGTGGAAGAAAATCATATTCCATTTATTGGAGGCATCCAATTTCAAGCCTTCATATCTTTGGCCAAACACCAAGTGAAATGGGATAAATCTTATCATACCTTCCAAAGGAGAGAACATGGCCTTGACCTTTGGGTCAAAGGGGAGCCTAGGAACCCCTTTCGTATACAAATTCATCATGGTATCTTTATAGGGAAACCTGGTGTTGCTTCTGCACTTTCACAGACTCATTATGATGTCTTGCATTTAGGGATGGAATATTTGGAAGACATCAAGGATGAAGCTCTACTTAAATTTAAGGAAAGATGGCATGCATCACCTAATGAATTCAAAAAAAGAGATCCCTTGTCTATTGCAATTTAAATAATTCCATGACGAGAATAGATGAATGTGTCCAATTGGCATTGGAAAGAGGTAGCAACTAGATAGGATGTAGGTATAGGTGCCCTATGATCTGGTTCCCTCACTCTTTTTATAAATCTGGTAATGACTTATCAGAAGCAGGTAAGTATGTGTCTTTTGAAGAGCTCCGAAGTAGAAATGGATTCAAGCATAGAGGAGAGGAAGCTTATGAGGCTTACTCCTTAGATTTCCTTACATGATAATCATTTATTTTCATGAGGTCATGAAAAAATGTTAGTTAGAGGGAGATGTTAGGTCTCATAATTATCATAAATTCCTTTCCTTCCCATTTTTCATACTACTTTCTAAGTATTTCTTGTAAATAGATCATGATAACTTATGTAGTATGGGTTTTCGTAGTCTATTGTATAAACTTATTGTTTTATTATTTTAGGAATGGATTTGACCAATAAAAGTGTTATTTACTTACACATGGATTCTTATTCTGGGCGGAAACCTATTGATGCATTGGTGTTTGATGCTGATTCTTGGAATGGACAAAAGAGATCAGATATTGTTAGATTTTTATACTCTATTTGGAGTAAATTAGTTGAAGACAAGCTCCTAACCTGATCCTACAGATGTATTAAATATCTTTATAGCTTAAATGAGCATCCTGGGAATCTTTATATTCTTAGGACCGATTGTTATTAGGAATAGGTTTTTTGTCCTTATATTCTCTTAATGTAATATAAAAAATCGCATTAAGCCTTGAAAAGGGTTGGTTGTTCAAGTTGTAATATTGTTTTGACATAAACTCAGACATGTGAAGATATTGACTGTAATTGGTTTTCCATAATTGAATGGAAGCACTTATTGCTTGAAGTTAACCTAATGTTCTGATTCTCTTTTAAGGAATTTTGATTCCGGATTTGGGCCCGATCCTGGAACCAACATTGTCTTCTCTTGTATCATTAGATTGGTTTTTTATTCTATTGTTTTAGTTGTTCCTAGTCACATATTTTGTCTTCATTTCTCATTGTTTTTTCATTAAATCTAATGCATTGTTTGGATCAAGTTTATTGAAATCATTATAGAATAGATATGTTGTAGTTAATTTTTTGAGAGTAGTGTTCCTCCTTTCTTCTTCTCTAGATTATTACACATTTCTATTTCATTTACTTAGTTTCTCTTCGTAATATGATTATGTAGTATTACTTTTCTATTTTTTAGTTGTTGTTCCTTAAGAAATAACTCGGTGTCCAATAGATATTGTTTTATTGTTTCATCATAAGAATTTAAAATTTAAAGCTTTGAATGATTGGTTATAATTATAAATTTTGTTATGAGTTGATTTCTTTAATATTATAGCTTTTATTTTTAATAGGACAAAAATAGTTATTCATACCATAATTTCTTTGCATGAATTGTGCCAATAATCTTGAAATAGAAAAAATGAAACCTTGGGTTGATGAATTAATGTGTAGTAGTAGATTGTCCTTTTTTAGGAACAATTAATTGGCTCAACAACTGGGTGGAAGTCTCAGAAAGGGGATAATTGATTGTGCAATTATGTAGCTTAGGAGATCAACAGTCAATCTTGAGCCTTGAGATTGTGCAACGCACAATTCAAGATGAGTTGGACAAGTAAATTGTGTAGTTGAGGGGTTGAAGGAGCCAAGTTGAGGGATCGAGAAATGATTTTTCCTACTGCGTTGTTTTGGAATGCATAGGAGGCCAGGTGGTTGTGAAATTGTGAAGTTGAGGAGCTCAAGGCTAAGGCCTGAACCTTATAGCTAGGCAAGATAAAGAGATTGTGCATTTTTGGAGTTCAAAGGTTGAGCTTGAGCACCGTGATTCCACAATGCATAGTCCAAGAAGGAAGAGACTCCGCATTGCACAGTTCCAAGGGACAAGGTTGTTGCTTGAGGGTTGACACTGTGTAGTACATGAGAAAAATGAATCTGAGTGGCCCAGTTGGGGAGTTTTCCCATTTTGACAGTGTTGGATTAGTGATATGAAGATGAGAAAAAGAAAACACTGAGCATGATCACACAGTTAGATCACTCAACGATAGGACAAGGAATACTCAGAACATATGGATAATATACCTTCCTCAAAACAAAAACTTTGTGGCAGCTCCTACCAAGTGCGACTAATGAGCCCTTTTATTGCTCCAAGGATGTTGCAACTCCCAAGGCTTCTCGAATTAAATTATCAACCTGGGGTTCATACAAACTTAAGGGTGATAGTGTTATATGCACAATAGGTTAGGTTCTACTCATGTCACCCTCAATCATTAGATTAGATCAAGGTATTCAGAGACCACTCCTTCAACTAACTACAAAGATAGTTTCTTATGAAAGCATATCATGATTGCAAGGATATGAACATGATTCTAACTACAAAAATGAAAATGGCATTCATTAAATTTAAATGCTAACTAAAATTTCATGAAAGGAAAATTCTAGTCTAGTTTCACCAGTAAACCATGCTACTCTATTTACCCACTTGATCAAATCAATAGCCTACTTCCATGAATCATTTATCTATTTACAACTTTCTTAAAAATGACGAATGTAATCTTCAACACAACTATGAAAAGAATGTTAAGTCTAATTCTACTTGTTGTCTTATGTTTGAGGTGAGGAAAGGATGGGTTTGGGCTAGTATTAGATTCTTCCTTAATCATGAAATCAAATATTTGGGGCCATTATTCAACTTCAAAATGCAAGGGTCAAATTTTGGACCAAATTTGATTGTTGAAGTAGCAATGCTATAGGACTGCTACAGGAAGTGCTACAGGAGGCCCTATTTTGCTACAGGAGGGGTTCAAAGATATTTTTGAGGAAACTAATGGTATCTTGAAGGTGAAGTAAGGTATATGAAGGTGAATGAAGGTGGATGAAGTTTGTGGGAGCCCCTTATCCAAGCTTAGTACCCCTCATAGGCCTATCTTACACCAAACTTTATGCCCACTGCGTCCTTCATTTGCCTTGGAAGAGTGATCTCAGTGGTAGAGTTTGGAAATAATGTGAAGTGTCAAGTAGAGATATGGAATGGTCTAGGTGGATGTGGAAGAGTGTGCCTACCCCTACATGTAAAAAAAAATCCTGCAGACTAATCAAGAACATGCATTAAATGATCAATATTACAGTGAAATAAATTAACATGGAAAAAATGAGTTGAATTTTATTAAAATATACACTACCCTACAACATAAATATAATTGCCCAATAAATGCTACTAACTTCTAAGTTTCATAAAGCAAACATGCTGAAGGATTACAATCCAACACTTATAATTTCCAAGAAATCATAAACACATGTTTTTAGCTTGTTGTTGTAGATCTTCCAACCATTCTTCCCACAAGAGAGGTGATTGGAAAACCTGCAACTACAAGTTTTGTGATGTAATTCCTACTTAAAGAAGAAAATAATTACAATGAATTGAATAAGAACAAGGAAATAATACAAGAGAGGGACTAAAAACTCTGGGTTGGGCCCAAACCCAAGGGTTTCACCCCTATAAAACTAACTCAGATGCAGGCCAATAGTGAACTTCTCATTGACGCAAAATAAGAGTCACATACATTATATGAAAGATGAAAATAACATTATCAAGCATGAGGCTCTCAGTAGCTACTCCTATCTTCAACAAAAATTTGAATCATAATTACACTTTAGGTTGGTTTATTTATACAAGAAGTAGCTAAGGAGTAGCTCCCTTGAAATGAAGAATGCTCCTCTCCAAAATCTCGAAATTGGTGGATATGTTTCCCTTTGATCTTCACATGCCCTCTAGTTCCTCAAGTTCCAATGAATTCGAGTTGTTGGTGAGGAATCCTTGATCTCAATCCGAGTTGGAGAGTTAATGAAGTGGACACGCCTCATATATTCTCTCTGGATGTCTCCAACAAGCCCCTGCATAGTAAATATCTCCAAAAATGCTTCTTTTTCCTACATATTAATGACACTAGGCCATGCAATATGACAAGATTCCTTTAGTCTTCTTACTAAGCATATTATGGATAAAAATGTGAATTAATGTGAAAAAATGAGAGTTTTAAGGGCTGGAGGATAACACAATGGACCTCAAAATATGCCTATTTATGGGAATTATCATCACGCCACTGCTGAAGGTGTTTCTCACCCTTTGACCAACTTAGTCATTGATGTGAAGTTTATTCATTGCCTTGGTGGCCTCTCTAACATCCCAAGGAATCTCAGATGGCGTTCCTTCCTACGGATATAAATATACATTTCCTTCCATGTATGTTGATTCCTTTTGTTCTTCTACTTGGTTTCTTCTCCCTTGTAGGCCCAACAGTAAGGGAGGATTGATTTTGAATCCTATCCACTTGATCATCAACCTTTGCATGATTCTTTTGTATAGTGGGGTTCTCTCCAAGGCATTCCTTAGTCTTTCTAGAGAATGATACTCTAATTTGCAAATTGTGAGGCAAGGCATTCCATCTTCTTTGGAAATCCTACAAAAAATTTGTCCCCAACATCCTAAAGGTGTCCTAAAAATGGAGGATAATTTGTTCTTGGGCTTCCATATACCAAGGTGCCAATTCAGGATCAATGGAGATGAGTTTGTGGTTACTAATGACAGCCTTGGGGCTCACTAATTATGATCTAATGTATAAGGGCTCCCTCTCTTCTTTTGTCATCATCCTCTTTACTTCTTCATCTCTTGTTTCCTCATGGGTCAACCTAGAGGATAATGCCATTAGTTTCATGTCCCCCAATCTTGAGTTGGCATCCGAGAAGTTCATGTCTATGAGGATCATATTTTGCATGTAAAACTCAACCATTTTGGATCTATCCTCAATACTTTCCCTTTTGCAAAATTCAATGAACTTTCTATAGTCTTGTAAAGGTAAAGAGTCATACTATTCTAATGTCTTTATCTAGAATTGCAGCCACTTCTCCTTGAGGAAAATGGCATATGATTTGGATGGTTTCCTGCATTATATGGCTTCCATGGATAAACTTTCCATAGTTTCAAGTTGTACCTCTTTTTCTTGCAGCTTGACTCTTAAGATTTTATTCTCTATCCGTAGCTACTCCTTCATGAATGACTCCCTTAGACTTAAGTTGTTTAATTCCATTTTCATTTCATTTAATTTTTCCTCCATGCGGCCCACATCTTCCACACTTTTAGGTCTTGCAATTTGCATCCATCTATGAGTTCTCCCTCTTTCATTTTCCAACTCAAACTTAGAGTGGTATAGAAAATTTCTTAGGTATAATCCTACCTCCCTCAACAAATTTGTAATAAGATTCAAGGTTAGGTTGTGGATGAGGCTCCTGTAGTTCTCGGAGACCTTCTTATATTCCTTTTGAGGTGGATGCCTCTTCATGTAGCATCTCTTGTTGTGCCTATAGTAGTCCCTGTAGCTCCTATGGTTTCGCTTGTAGTTCCTCTATTTTTTCTTGTAATAGTGAAACTTGTGCCTTGAGCCTCTTAGATGTGACTTATCTATTGGTAGACCTCCCTATGTGTGGAACAACTTGTCTACTCTTGGCTTTGGGAGAGGTAACTTCTCCAATAGTCCCTTCAATAGGTCCCACTTCTTACCTTTTGCTTGTTGATTCATCAATGGTGATAGTGACTTTTGAAGTAGGCTGAGGCTTCCCTTGCCTTATCCTAGTGTTCTTCCTTGTTTTAAAGTAAAAGCATTCTTGCCTTAGTTGCCTTCTTTTGGTCTTGACTGGTGTCCCAAGTGTGGCCAATGTGGTAGCCACATCTTTCTCTTTTTTTCTTGGTAAGATGCTTATTTGTTTCCCCCATATTTCTATCCCTTGAGGTTTGGAGGGATCCTCATGGTTCTCTTCCTCTACTCTTTATTTCTCTCCCTCTCTTTCCTTTATTTTTTTCTTCCTCCTTCTATTCTTCCTTCTCTTCCTTACCCCAAGTACTAGAGGCTAGTGTTTCTTCTTGTTGTGTGGAGGTGAGGGTTTGCGTTTCAATGAAAGTCTATTTGTCTATTTCTACAAAGTCAGACCATAGCCGGGGGTTCCTTAGCTGGCTTAAGCCATCCATGACCATTTTCTTGATGATGCCATGATGGGAAATTTGTAGGTGCTTCCCTTCCCTCACTTTTGGTCTCATTTCAACGATGGAATGTAAGAGGAAATGTGGAACATTGAGTCTCTTTGGAATTGGTAAATTTGTCTGGAACCTTAGCTAGGGGAGAAGCCTACTGTTGAGCATTGGAAAAGGTATGTATTTACCATTTATTTCTTTATCTTTTCCTTTGAATCATAACTCCTTTACATTATAAGATGGTAATATGTTAAATAATTATGATAGAATTAAGGGGATTTGTGATTGATTCAAAATAACTAATTATTGTCCTTTTCTATACAGAAAGTGAAGGAAATAGAAAATCACTATTCAAGAGGAAAAGACAAAGCAGAAGCAACTGTTATCCCTTCGACAGGAAGCTGTATCCAGACAAGGAGATCAAGATCGGAGCACATGGTCCAGGAAAAGGAAGAGAAAATGCGGCATCAATGCAAGAAGACAAAACGATAAACTGGAGATCAAAGATATAGTGAATCCCTCAGGATCCTTTGATCTTGAGGGATCATTGCTTCAAGACTTATCTATACTCTTGATACTTCCGCTTGGCCATTATAAAAAGGACAGCGCTGGTAGCCCAGGGGGTGGATATTATTATCAATTTGTAGAACTTACTGTTGTAATCTCAACTTTTATCATCGACTCTCTTTGAAGAGTGATAGCTGTAACTCTGCCATATATGATTAATATATAACTCAGTTGTTGTTCCATTATCTGATCCTGGAGTAAACACAACAGTGCTTCCCTGGTGGCTAAGGGCCTGGCCCTAGTGGATCCACTTGCTTCTTGTATCACTATTTTACAATTACAATCGTGTGTGGTTTGATTTCCTTTGCATTTCCTTAATTCACTTTATTCAGTAATCTTTTGTTTCTGAACATTTCACTGAATTGCTTTGTTATATCGAAATCGTAATTGGATAGCAAGATTATTATTCACAACTTAAAATGTCATGTTGTTCATTCTGAAACAATATTGCACTGTCTAATTCAGATTCTGTTGTTCATTTACAGTTGCGATTGCTGTTCATTTAACTACGGTTCACTTACAATTGTGATTGTTGTTCATTTAACTACCGTTCAATTATAACTGCAATTGTCGTTCCTTTATACCTGTGGTTAATGTCCATTATGCTAGAATAAGATTACTAATTCAATTACTCTATAGTTGCTATGTGGTTACACTTAATTAGGTTTGTTGTTCCTTTATTAGTTGAAGATTGTTGTTCAATTCATTTCGGTTAAGATTGCTGCTCAATTCATTTCTGTAGATTAAGCTTTGTTGTTCGACCTTTTCAATAGATTTAGTTGTTGTTCCTTTTCTGATAATCGAATTGTTGTTTCCAGTATTTACTTTAGTGTGGATAGAAAGATCTACAACTGTAACGAACATTGACTACTGCTGTCTAAGTTCTCAGATTGGAGATCTTGTCTATGATTGATTTTCATTTACATCAGTTTACAAGGTAAAGAGTTATCATTACTGAATACACAACTGATGGCTGTTGAATAAATGATTTAGTTACAGAGCATTTAAGTTTCTTGTTATTACAATTACATTTTGTTTCCAGCATTCATTTACCTTTGCAAGCACTATATTGCAAACATTACTCTTGAACAAGTGACCGCCTCACACTGAGTACACTCTTGAGATAAAAAATCTTGCTTGGATTGATAATTAATGTATGATAAATAGGGGTTAAAAGACACCTCTTATCACTCAACATTTTGGTGTCGTTGCCAGGGAGAGTGTAGCCATTTGTTTCTTTTGAAAAGAGAGTAGTGTGAGTACTTGCTAGGAGAGAGTTGGGTTTTAAAAATGGAAGGTAAGAACCTACGTATGGAGCATGTAACAGCCCTGCTCCCCTGCCCGCTTTCCTGCAGATTTGTTGATTATTTTGGGTAGAAATAAGTATTTGATTTGTGTGCATGACTAAGCAGAAAAAGCCTGAAAAGAATCCAAAACCACTACCCAAGCCTGATAAAGCTAAGGGACCGGTGACCCTTGGCCGATCAACCTTTATAGACGATATCATTAAAAAAGCAGAATCTCAACCATCAGTAGGCCCTAGAAAAGTTGCTTCTAGACAACCTACTAGCTCCCTTCGGGCCACAGAATCACCATCTGTAGCCTTTGCTGAGGTGCACAGCCAAACAGAGGAGCAATATTTTCAAGAAATTGAGAATTCTAGCCCAAAATCATTACAAGAAGGGAACCTTAGTAATCTCTGTGAAGGAGGAGGAGAAACAGGGGAAACAAAAGAACCAAGATCTCCTCTTGGAATAGTTTAGCCACTAAGTAGCCCAGATAAGGGAAGTGCTATCAAAATCATCCAGAACAAAGCTGAAGAACCTGAAGAGCTAAGATCCCCCCAGATATTAGTTTAGCAAGGAACTCTTATCATCCCAGACCAAGGAAGTGTTGTTAAGGCCATTCCTACTCCTTCTAGTCAGCCTAGGAATAACTCCCTAGAAATCCTAGAAGGATATTGGCACATATTTGATCAAATCGCCCAGAACCAGCAAACACCTCAAACCTCCACACTGCAATATCCCACTGTAGATACTGTAGTTAACGCACCTATGAAGGCCATTCCTCTCCAGCATATTCCTACATTCCATGGCCTAACATCGGAAGATCCAAACGCATTTCTGTTTGAATTCAATGTATTATGCCAGGGGTATGACTATACCACTGATCCCCAAAAGCTAAAATTATTTCCCTCCACATTAAAAGGAGAAGCTTTACGATGGTTTATGGGGTTAGGTGGAGGTGTTATAAATGACTGGGATCAGATGAAAGGTACTTTTCTAAAGAAATATAAGGATTATTGTAGGTCTAGAGAATTAAATGATGAAATATTTCAGATGGTAGCCAGACCTAATGAGACACTAGAAGAGTATGTTGAACATTTTCGGTATAATCTTCAGAGATCTCCTTATGCATCATTACCCTTACCTGACAATGTGTTAAAAACGACATTAATTAAAGGGATGAAGGAACAATGGGTTGAAACACTAAATATTATGGGAAAAGGTGACATCTATCAAGAAAATTTTGCTGACATTAGTGATTTGTGTATCAGGTGTTCAAGAGGCAGTACAAGGCTGAAACCAGTGGAACGTGACTTGCTCACAATGAACAACAAGATCTCTGGTGGAGGAGTAACCCACGTAGAAATTGGGAATTTACTGCAGAATTTCAAAACTGATATATTGGGGAATTAGACAATGCATCTCGATATTATGCAAGCTAAACAGAAACAAGCAGAAAACAAGCAAAACCTAGCAATATTCTGCCCTAGATGTAGAAAGAAACATAGCCATAAAGAGTACCCACTAGATGTAGGTCAGGTCTATGCTATTTGCACAAAAGATCGCTCCACAGAGAACTGCCCCTCATTCCCAGGTTTGAAAGCTATGTACAAAGAAGCGGAAGAAGAATTAGAACCAGTGTACCTACTCAATTAGTGCCATCAATGGCTGCCACGACAACCAGGTATGCCCTCTTATCCATATTCTTCTTTTCAACCTCCGCAATATCATGCTCAGCAATATAATACAATGTGTCAAAATCAGCCTCTCTTTCCAAGCTGGTCACAACAACCATTTCCCTCATCACCATGGCCAAATCAAACAAGCCAAACTAATTGGCCAAACTTTCCCTGCTCTCCACCATGTTGGCAAAACAATGCATATCCAAAATAGTGGTCCCCTTCCACTTCGCAGAGTCAAGCCTGGCAGTCAAACTGGAAAAGAACGATGAATCAACCAACTAGAACCATCCCTCTCCCTCAACCCACACTGCCAGTGCCATCTACACTACAACAAAATCCCCATTCCAACTTAAGATCGCAACTCCCAGCCAAACCCAACCCGAACCCTAATAATAGACTAGTTCAGTTTGTTCAAATAATCGAAACACCAGAACTAGAAACTGGCGTAAGGGAGTGCAACGACCTTCAATTAAGGTCTGGGTGCATAATAGAAACTGAGGGAGATAACAATGCTCAAGTTGAAAATCCGTTATCTATAGAACAACCACTATAAGAATAGGATGTGGTTAGACAACAAACTCATGACTAAGCAACCATGTCTTCTCCCCCATTCCTAGAATGATTAATCATACCATGCCCTATAGAACATCCTGACTTTGATCTTCTAGGAGAACTAAGAAATTTGTGTATAAAAATCCCACTCCTCCAAGCTATCCAAGATATCCCAATATATGCAAAAACCATCAAAGAGTTATGTATAAGAAAGCCAAAGAGGAGAATAACAACTAACCCAACTGTCCAAGTAGTTGGCACCCTATCTGATCTATTATCAGGAAGAGAAGCACCTGTCAAATATGAAGACCCAGGGAATCCTATAGTGATGGTGCAAATCAATGGACAAACCTTTTCAAATTCCATAGTTGATTTAGGGGCTGCAATTAATACTTTAACAACCACCGCTTGTCAAAAACATGGCATTACATCAGTGGAACCAACCAACACCTTATTGGAACTAGCTAACCAATCAGTAGTTAGGCCAGAAGGTGCACTACATGATGTAATAGTATCTGTAGATTCCTGGGAATACCCTGCCGACTTTCTGATAATCAACCCCAAAAACTGACTTGATGGACACCCTTTAATCTTAGGTAGACATTGGCTAGCGACTGCTAATGCCTACATTGGCTGCTGACAAGGAAGTATGACTATAGCCAGAGGGAGTAATATCAAGAATCTAGCTCTAAACCCTCCAGCCCAGCCAAGTTTAACAATAACGAAAACTAACAAACAACATGTATCATCTCTCACAGAAAACATTATGTCCCCATTAACCATAGAAGATGCCCTCAATTTTAAAGACCAAATAGAGGATGACGTTATTAACAACTTCATTAACCAATCCGAATCTAGATCCCATGTACAATGTCACATGATAGAGGCAGCATTTGACAATGAACTAGAAGAAGATCCCCTCAAAGAAACTCATGATCAATCAATACCCATTACCTCTGTTTCAAATAGCAAAACCATAGAGATTGAGCCAGGAAAAACCTTGAACATTAAGAGAAACCTGACTCCTAAACAAGAAGAAAAGCTAGTCCAACTACTGAGAAAATATAAGGAAGCTTTTGCATGGGATTACCTGGACATGAAGGAAATTGATCTCCAGCTATGTACGCACCACATTTATACAGAAAAGGATGCTAGACCCATTCACCAACCCCAATGGAGACTCAACTCTCACTTCAAAGATATTTTAAAAGCTGAGTTACAAAAACTTTTAGATGTAAACTTTATTTATCCAATCTCCGATAGTAAGTGGGTCTCTCCACTAGTAGTGGTGCCAAAGAAGAATGGAAAATTGAGGATTTGTGTAGATTATAGAGAATTAAACAAAGCAACCCAGAAAGACCACTTTCCCCTTCCATTCATTGATCGGGTATTAGACACATTAGTAGGAAAGAAATTATTTTCGTTCTTGGATGGCTTTAGTGAATACAATCAGATTCAAATTGCCCCTGAAGACCAGGATAAAACTACTTTTACCTGTCCTTGGGGAACATTTTCTTACAGTGTCCTACCCTTTGACCTATGCAATGCCCCTGCCACATTTCAAAGGGCAATCCTCAGCATATTTTTAGATTTAAGAAACGAAGGGCTTGAAGTATATATGGATGATTTCACACCATATGGAGATGGTTTTGAGCCAGCACTAGACAGATTGGAAAAGGTGTTGCAACGATGTGTTGCCACCAGGCTCTACTTGAGCCATGAAAAGTGCTATATGATGATGACCGAAGGGCTCATCCTAGCTCATTACATCTCAACAGCTGGAATACAGGTAGATCTGGCCAAAATTCAAATAATTTTGTTACGCAGACAAAGGTACGCAGTTTTCTAGGATTTTCTGGTTATTATAGGAGATTCATAGAGCATTTTTCTCAAATAGTTGCACCTCTATACACACTAACAGGGAATGTTGATTTTATTTAGATAGATAAATGTGACCATGCTTTTGAGGATTTGAAAAAGCTTGTGTCAACATCCCAGTGCTCAGAGGCCCAAATTGGGATTTGCCATTTCAAATTTCATTGGATGCTTCAGACATAGCTATTGGAGCAGTCCTTGGGTAGGAAGAAGACAAAAAACCATATGCAATCTATTATATTAGCAAGAATTTTTCTCCTGCTGAGCTAAACTATACCATAACTGAAAAAGAGTCTTTAGCTGTAATACATGCTATGAATAAATTTAGGCATTGTATCACTGGATATCATGTTGTTTTATATACAGATCACTCTGCCATAAAATACTTAGCAAATAAACCTGTTACAAATGGTAGAGTAACAAGATGGTTGATTTTATTATAGGAATTTGACATCACAATAGAATATTGACCTGGGAAAAGGAATCCTGTAGCTGATTTTCTTTCACGAATGCCGAAGCCAGCGAACATAGCAGCAGTCGAAGATCAATTACCAGATGAACATTTGTTTGTTGTTATTGTCACGACACCCTGGTATGATGATGTTGCAAATTACTTAGCAGTAGGAAAATTACCAAAGCATCTAACCCCCAATGAATGAAAATAGATTTTGCAACGTAGTACCCTATTTTCTTGTATTGGGGGCTACCTATCTCATACAGGTGCAGATATGCACATCAGAAGATGCGTCCACAAAGATGAAATATTTGACATTCTGAAAGCTTGTCATGATGGACCATGTGGTGGACATTTCGCAGATCACAGGACTGGTTACAAGGTTTTACAAACAGCTTATTACTGGCCCATAATCTTTAAAGACGCTAAGAAATTTGTTCAAGCCTGTGATAGTTGCCAAAGAGCAGGATGCCCTGGACAGTCCGACGAAATGCCTTTAAACCCACAGTTAGTAATTGAACCATTTGAGCATTGGGAGCGCAATTTTGTTGGTGCAATCAACCCATCATCAAATTAGAAAACATATATTCTAGTAGCAATAGAGTATGTTACCAAATGGGTTGAATTAGAGGCACTTCCCAGAGCTACAGAGGACTCTGTGATTCATTTCCTATTCCAAATATTTGCATGATATGGCCTCCCGAGGGACATAAACATGAATGGAGGACCACAGTTTGTAGGTAATAAAGTCACTGCAACATTAAAAGATTATCCCATTCAGCACAAAATTACCACTCCGTATCACCCACAGGAAAATGGCCAAGTAGAGAGCACAAATAATGTGATAGGGGAAATAATTACAAAAATAGTTGCATCACACAGACATGACTAGGCTTCAAGATTGCCTGAAGCCTTGTGGGCATATCAAACAACATGGAGAAACACCACCGGTTATTCACCATATCAGCTAATATTTGGAAAAGAACCCATCTTTCCAATAGAGTTTGAAATACAAACATTAAGAACAGCACAGGAGATCGGTCTAAATTTAAATGAGGCCCAGACTAACAGATTACAACAAATTAATGAGCTAGATGAAATTAGGCTCTTGGCTCTTCAACACACTGTATTAATTCAACAGCAGAGAACAAAATGGCACGACACCCTGATCAAAAAGAAAATCTTCCACTAAGGAGATTGGGCACTCCTATATGATTCCAAGTTTCAGGATTTTCCGGGAAAACTTCAGACTCAATGGCTTGGACCGTATGAAATATAGAAAGTGCATTACAATGGCACCATTACTTTGACTACTATCGATAGATCTGGACATAATTTTAAAGCAAATAGTCACTGAGTGCGACTGTACCATAAACCGCTTACTCGGGAATCCTTTTACCAGCAACTACGGAAAGATTCTGATATACAAGTTCTTGCTGAGGAAAATAATCCTTCCTCGACATTGGTTCACTAAATAATCCCATTGTTCTTAAATTTTGTACATAATTTTTTCCTTTTTGCTTGTATAAACTACTTTCTGTACAGATTTTTGCATTTCTGCATCTTTTTTTTTTATGTTCCCTTCCGAAGGAACAACACTTTCACATTTCATTATTCCTTTCCAAAGGAAAAACATTTCCGCATTTTTTTTGTTCCTTTCCGAAGGAACTACACTTTCACATTTTACTGTTCCTTTTAGAAGGAACAACATTTCCACATTTTTGTTATTCCTTTCTAAAGGAACAACACTTTCGCATTTTGCTCTTCCTTTCCGAAGGAACAATATTTTCGCATTTTTGTTGTTCCTTTCTGAAGGAACAACACTTTCACATTTTTCCGTTCCTTTCTGAAGGAATAACATTTCCGCATTTTTGCTGTTCCTTTCTAAAGAAACAACACTTTCCCATTTTGTTGTTCCTTTCTGAAGGAACAACATTTCCGCATTTTTGTTGTTCCTTTTTGAAGGAACAACACTTTCGCATTTTGCTATTCCTTTCCAAGGGAACAACATTTCCGCATTTTTCGCTGTTCCTTTCTGAAGGAACAGCATTTCCACAACACTTTCACATTTTTGCTGTTCCTTTCTGAAGGAACAACATTCCCGCACTTTTGTTGTTCCTTTCCGAATGAACAGCACTTCCGCTAGATTGTTTTGCTGTTCCTTTTAAAGGAACAACCCTCCTTCGCATTTTTTTCTTTTTGCCGTTCTTTCCGAAGGAACAACAGTTTCGATTTCGGATGATCTTAGGTTGTTCTACCAAAGGATCAGTATTTTATTTCGCACTTGCTTTATTTGCTATTTCGTTTAAGGAACAACTGTTGTTCCTCTTAAGGAACAACTGTTGTTCCTCTTAAGGAACAACAGTTTTGAGTGTATTTTTTTCTTTTGTTTGCTATTCCTCTTAAAGGAACCATGGTTTTGCATGTAGATGTTCTTTTTGTTGTCCCTCTTAAGGAACAACAACTGTTCCATCTAAGGAACATCACTTTTTGAGTGCATTTTTTTCATGTGTGTGTGTGTTTCTTAAAGAACATCATTTAGAGGATTTTTGTGAATGATGGTTCACTATTTATGATCTCTTTAAGGTACAGGTATACATTTATGCAAGAACACAAAAACTAGAGGATACTGAACTCAACAAACCAAAGAAAGATCGTTATCTTTAGAGAAATTGCTTTGTATCGATAAGAAAAAGAGGAAAGGACACAACTATTTATATCACTTTGCTGTCTTTATTTTCACTAAAACCAATTTTATTGATTATTTTTATCATGTTGGTTCTTTCTTAATCTTCATAATTCTCTTTGATTATTATTATTGAATAAGAATAAGGGCATATTTTCCTCTATTGAGATGTGCAGACTTCTTCCACCATCCCTACTCTGAAGGAGTGTTGAGCCATCCTCTGTATATAAATAAGAAAGTGCTATATAAAAGAAAAGAAAAAAAAAGAGAAAAATATATGTCTATATGATTACTAACATGATTTGTCAGATGAACGATAGGGGGTCTCATCAAGAGCCAGCTTACCATGATCATAAGGAAGCAGTGAAGTGGCATTCCCACTATGGCCACCACACCAGGGATATGATCCAAGAGGCATATCAGAAAAATAAAAAAGTCCTTGGAACAGGAGGTCTCATCACGAGCCAGCCTGCCCACCTTTCACTCCTTCCTGGTGAATGGCATTGTGATTCATCTGGTTACCAGAACAGCACAATGGCCTCCATTCTGACATCACACAACATTTTCCTAGGCATACATAAAGGATTATGGTTCCAAGGGTGAAACAAGCAACTTTGTCAAGGTTATGAACATATGTGGGCAATAGAGCTTTGTTGATGGTATTGAAGTCATACTTTTCATACACCAATAGTCATTATAAACCCTTTTCTTATATCTTTATCTTGATTTCAAATGATATTATGTTATATAACCCTTTCGAACCTCTTACACATGAAAAATCATTTATAAATCAATCATAATGGTTAAAGTGGATAATGAATGCATAAGAATTTTTCTTACGTCAGTTGTCCTCTCCCTTATTTTTCACATCATTTCATAGCATTTCCATATCTATTAGCTATTTCCATCATAAGCCTCGATTTTAGTAATCCACTACTTTTTGTCATCATGTCATGGATATATACGCCATCCCTTTGTTTTTACTATACGACTGCAGTCCAACACGCTTCTCCTTTATTTTCCGGTCGAGGATGACTTATCATATTTCACGGGGGCATGGATGACCTCCAGAATACACAGACATACATGTCAACTCCCTATTTGGAGGTACTATGACTCCATCGAAATTCGGAAATAGCAAGTTTAATGGTATTGATATTTCCCGATATGCACAACTTGCTATTCCATTGTCATTTCTGTGTTTTTGCCTTGTAAAAATTAGCAGTGTGCTAAGCTTGAAGAAAATGGGAGGTAGATCAATACGCAGTGAACCGCAGGTGTTAATAATCTCTGACGCTGCACGTGCAATTTTAGTAAAAGCAAGATGGATCGCCTACCTTAACCAACTACAACAGTCTCATGAAATGATGGCCATCGAATTTCTGCAGAATTTGCAGGAAGATCGTTCCATGGTGAGGGGGAGGCAAATAACAGTAACAGATGTGGTAATTGCTGAAGTATCGGGACTACCAGTTGTTGGACTAGTATGGACCCAGAAAAAAGTGAGACTTCGAGACGCCATAGCCATCTTCTGGGACGAAGGACAGAACCTTACTATCAAAGGAAAAGGAGTCCTACCTGCAACCCTGGGAGAACCATGGGCAGAATTAGCCAGAATTGTGCAAAGCTACATCACATGTGATGGGAGAAAGGATGTGGTAAGACCACACCATCTCAAATTATTAGTAGTATTAAAACAAAAATGTGCTGTAAATTTTCCCACATATTTAAATTTTTTATTGCATGATGCTGCTCAGAGCATAAGGAAATCTCGTCATACAGAGACGGTAGTAAGTCATCATGGCTTAATTCGGCTAATAGTCAGTTATAGTCTCACTCAATAGTAGATTAGTTGGGAAGAATTGGTATTCTCAATAGATGGGGGATTGGCCTTACCAGCCCGAAATGAAAAAGAACTGCTAGCACATCAATTAGACTGCAGAAACGTAGGCAGTCCTCTAGATTGAGGAGAAGCAGGGGAACGTTGGGAAGTCTCCAAGATAACAGTAGCTAACCCTTAGAGATATATGACTTAGAGGATGAGCAACCCCCACAACTTGAAGGAGGGGAAAACGAAGAAGAATAATTAGAAGAAAGTATAGAAGAGGAACCAGAAGAGGAAACTGAGCACTTCGGCGAGGAAGAAGGGGAGGAAGAAGAGCCTCCCATCAGAAGCCCATTACAATACCCTCTACAAGAAGATGAATTGGCTCAAATTTTAGCCAATATGGGTGAGTATATCTAGCCCCACAACCCACTTAACCTCGATATTGAGGCAGGACAATCATAGGAACACTCTGCTCACAGCAAGAGTGCATCTGAGGAGATGAATGATGAAGAAGAAGTAGAAGCAGAAGCCACCAGGGAAATAGCAGATCAAACTAGGGTTACCTCCCCTAAGAAACCTAATAAGGAGGATGAGAACATTGAAGAAGTGTTCCAAACAGAAAATATGGAAATAAGCTAGGGTGAGGGTACAATCCCTAAAGAACAAAGCCCAGGCCCAAGAAAAGAAACAATTGTTCCTTCGAAGAAGAAGACGAATAAAATGAAAAGGTTGTGAAATGAATAGAAAAGGCTATAAATGTAGTAAAACAACTCAGACAACAAATAAGGGTCCTAAAAATGGGGAGAATCTCAAAAAGAACCCCTGGAACAAAGGATGTAGCCACCTAGATGAAACCCCATAAAATGAAGACCAAAAGAACTCAAACTAAACCCATTATCATTCAGGACCACAAGGAACAGCATGCAGCTATTATAAACACAAAGGCCCAAACAAAAGACACACCAGTCTATAATAAGGACGTCCAGACAGAGGCATTGTCCTCTAGCGTCACGACCAACCGGATAGTTCATGAGAAGGAAACACAGACTATAGGAACCAGATATCAGAATGAGAAGATCCCAGTAGATCTTCAGCCCAAAAATGTTTTGATGGACAATGATCCTAGGATAGTGAGACTTCAAGAGGATCTAGCATAGGCCCAGCAGACTATAGAAAAGCTCACAGAAGAAACTGTTCCTCAGAAGAAATATCAAAAGTTACAGCAGCAAGTAAAGAACATCAATGCATCAGAGAACGAGGCCTTCGATAGATGTTGAAAGGCAGAGGAAAAAGTTGAAAAGGTAACAAATAAGCTAAACTCAGTCATAAGTTGAATGGATACCCTCTGTTCTCTATATACTGATGTTTTAGCATGTAGGGCACCTACCAAAAATTATGCTTTGTTTTTGATAGAAAGGTATTTAAAGTTAAAAATTAAGGCTATCAAGGCAGGGGTCCCTATAGAGTTAAAAACTATTGATGATTTTATAAACTATTGTAAACATTACAGGGTGAAAGTCCAGTGATTGCTATGTGAGTTATATTTGCATAATTTTTTGTTGGAGGATGAAACGGAAAAGAATCCCAGTGCTTTTGTGGGTGATATCCAGATTCAAGCATTCATCTCTTTTGTTGTTAACCAGTTAAAGTGGCTCAAGGCCTATAACGCCTTTCAAAGACAAGAAAACAGGTTAGAACTTTGGGTAAGGGGTGAACCGAAAAACCCATTACAACTGTGGGATAAGCATAGAAGCTTAATGACAAAGAAGGGTGTGATCCAGACATTGGGACCCATTCACAGAGCAGTTGTCCAGCAAGGGGTAGAATACTTCCTATCCATCAAAGACCTTGCCATAGCAGCAGCTAAACTCCGATGGAAGACTTCCAATTGGAATGTGCAGGACAGAGAACCATTCAATTACGAAAATTTTAAGTTAGTTGCTGATCACCTGGTTACTTATAGTAACCTCATCTTCAGAGAAGGCCTGTATTGGCTAGGTTGTAGGCTTCGAAGTCCAATTATCTGGTATCCTGCAGCAAGGTATAAGGCCCTATATGAATTACCTGAAGGCCAGACAAGGCGTATTTTTTAAGTTTTAGCTACACATCATGGTTTTAGACCACTTCATGAAAATCCCTCTCCAGCCTATTCCCTAATTACCTTGCATATAAATTACGTGGTTTTCATGAGGGCATGAAAAAGGGTAAGCAGGGGGGTTTGTTGAGCATTGGAAAAGGTATGTATTACCATTTATTTCTTTATCTTTTCCTTTGAGTCATAACTCCTTTACATTCTAAGATGCTAATATGCTAAATAATTATGATATAATTAAGGATATTTGTGATTGATACAAAATAACTAATTATTGTCTTTTTCTATATAGAAAGTGAAAGAAATAGAAAATCACTATTCAGGAAGATAAGACAAAGTAGAAGAAATTGTTGTCCCTTCAACAGGAAGCCATATCCAAACAAGGAGATCAAGATCAAAGCGCATAGTCTAGGAAAAGGAAGAGAAAACGCGACATCAGTGCAAGAAGACAAAATGATAAACTAGAGATCAAAGATATAGAAAATCCCTCAAGATCCTTTGATCCCGAGGGGTCATTACTTCAAGACTTATTTGTATTCTTGATACTTCCACCTGGCCATTATAAAAAGGGACAGCGTTGGTAGCCCAGGGGGCAGATATTATAATAAATTTGTACAACTTACTGTTGTAATATCAACTTTTATCATCGACTCTCTTTAAAGAGCGATAGCTTTAACTCTACCATATATGACTAATATATAACTCAGTTGCTATTCCATTATCTGATCCTGGAGTAAATGCAGCAGTGCTTCCCTGGTGGCTAAGGGCCCAGCCCTAGTGGATCCACTTATTTCTTGTATTACTATTTTACAATTATAGTCGTGTGTGTTTTGATTTCCTTTGCATTTCCTTAATTCACTTTATTCAGTAATCTTCTGTTTCTAAACATTTCACTGTATTGCTCTGTTATATCGAAATTGTAATTGGATAGCAAGATTATTATTCATAACTTAAAATTTCATGTTGTTCATTCTAAAACAATATTGCACTGTCTAATTCGGATTCTACTGTTCATTTACAATTGCGATTGTTGTTCATTTAACTATGGCTCACTTACAATTGTGATTGTTGTTCATTTAACTATCGTTCAATTATAACTACAGTTGTCATTCCTTTATACCTGTGGTTAATGTCCATTATGTTAAAATAAGATTATTGATTCAATTACTCTATAGTCACTGTGTGGTTACACTTAATTAGGTTTGTTGTTCCTTTATTAGTTGAAGATTGTTGTTCAATTCATTTTGGTTAAGATTGTTGCTCAATTCATTTCTGTAGATTAAGCTTTGTTGTTCGACCTTTTCAATAGATTTAGTTGTTGTTCCTTTTCTACTAATTGAATTGTTGTTTCCAGTATTTACTTTAGTGTGGATAGAAAGATATACAACTATAACGAACATTGACTACTGTTGTATAGGTTCTCAGATTGGAGATCTTGTCTGTGATTGATTTTCATTTACATCAGTTTACAGGGGAAAGAGTTATCATTACTGAATCCATGACTAATGGCTACTGAATAAACGATTTAGTTACAAAGCATTTAAGTTTCTTGCCATTACAATTAGATTTTGTTTCCAGCATTCATTTACCTTTGCAAGCACTATACTGCAAACATTACTCTTGAACAAGTGACTACCTCAGACTGAGTACACTCTTGAGATAAAAAATCATGCCTGGATTGATAATTAATGTAGGATAGATAGGGGTTATAAGACACCTTTTATTACTCAACACCTACAGTGATAGGAATACACAATGCTCCACTTCCCCCTGCATGATATGTATTTAAGGATGTGATAGGCCACTTCATACCAAGGGTGAGGGAGACTCTGCCTTCTCGCTCCATTTTTATCTTCTAGAGGCTTCTCTTTATGAAGGAAGAAGTTTTTCATGGTTGTAACACCTACTACCTTATCTTCGTTTCTCCAACGAAATCCAAAGGGTACGATGGTTACTCTGATCATGATTTGTGCATTCAACGGGATGGAAAGTCCTATAACAACAATAGTGGTAGTATTTTCTCCTTGATAATTGAGGGCCATGGAAAATTCTTGAGTTATCTCATCATCATATCCCTTTAACTGCTCAAGGAATCCCATCCATTTATGTCTCAGAAAAATGTCCATAACAAGCGGATGCTGATGGATTATTTTTGCGTCTATGGGTTCTCTTCTGTGGAAACCTCCTCCCATTTCTCCTACTTCTCCTTCTCCAGGTTACCTTACATGTATTTTAAATATTCTCCTCAAGGTAGTCTCGAGTTTAGAGATAGTGGCTAGTTTTTTTTTATAGAGGAGAAGAAATATATTTTTTACTATAAAAAGAAACTTTTATCTATCTATATATTTCCTTCTTATATGATAAAATTTCAAAGGAAATTACTACATAATAGTTTCTATAAGGTACCCTATTTAATCAGAATTTTTCGTTCAGGTGTATGGAAATTAGAGAGGGAGGAGGCCACTTACCATTTCCAAGATGACTCTCTCATGTAAATGAGGGTTTGAGGAAAACTTCTAGTGGTTTTGGCTCCCTTTATCAACTAAATTCATCCCTATAGCTTCTTTTCTATGCTGCTGTAGCAATTTAGGTCCTCCTATAGCACTTGCAAACCCAGCCTGTAGCAGTTTCGTGGCACCCTAGGTAGACTCTCGTAGCATGTAGCTCGTCCTTCAGTACATTGGTGGGTCTCTCCAACTATTTTATAAAAATGAGCAATTATGCAAGTGGAATCAAGCCTTGTAATTTTATTCCCTTTGGTGGTAATGTCTCAGAGCACTTTGGTGACTTGGCTCTTGCACAAATTTCCTTTTTTAACCATTGCCCCCACTAATTATAATCATCACCCCACTTAATTTTCAGCTTTTCAACGTTGCATGGGTGGCTGAGTGAACTATATTTTACTAATCGAAGGTGGAAAACTTTATTGGCCACCTCCAAACCATAAAAACTCCATTCTTGGTCATTAAACACATTTGTTTTTACCATTATGTGCATAGGGAAGAGGTGAGGGATGTCATACCTAGGCCTACTTGTGGTGTCAAAATGTTGGAGATGCATGTAGGTTGTTGCTGATTTTATGATTGATTAACTTCCCCCTATAGGTGCTAACTTTCCTTATTTACTCATGCATAGGTCTTCACAACATGATGATGTAGTCAACTGATGAAATATTTTTTCCATGCAGGCCTCCTTCCAGTTTTTGATCCGTTGTTGTTGGACTAGACAGATGACCTTACATCTGTTCTTTAGGGGTGGTGTGACCTTTATAAGAATTAGGAATGGCGTTATGATGCCTCAGGCTGGATGGATCTTCTACTCTAGAGCTGTAAAAAAAAAACCCAGGTTCAAGATCTTGTTGGAATTGTGCAATATGCTACAGGATGGACCTCCTTCCTGTAGTAGTCACTTAGTTCACCATCAAGACCTAATATTTCATTCAAGGATTAGGATAAATCATAGGGGGTATAGGGATAAGATTATAATCATGAGAGCTTGGTGACAAAGGTGAAGGGAGAGTCCTTTTTATAGTGTTATTTATGTATGGGAGAAGTGGAATTTCAAGGATAAATTTGACTAAATGGAGTGGATGAGTGATGAAGGAATTTTGGTGGATCTATCCCAACATTTTCCTAGGAAAATATGACATTTTTACCCCTTTTTCCAATTGGATATGCCTCTTGTATCATTTCAGGTTTCTCCTGTAGAAATTCAGGACAATCCTGTAACAGTTCAAGACAGTTTTGTAGCATTTTAAAAATGAGGCAAAACATAGTTCAATTATTGGTTAGATGATAGGGAGGTGGATGAAGAGGATTAAAATGAAATGGATGGCTAGGAATGTTGGAGAAATAAATTGTGGAACATGTTTTGTAACCATTGTCCTTCTAAGTGTCTCGAGTCCTACAAAAGAGAAATGTTAGAAAAATTGATGTAAGGACTCCTTCATTGTGTCTTATTTATTTTTTCTCTCTTTTTTGATACATGCAAACTACCTCTGGAGAGGTTTTCATCCTGCACGTGTACCCTATGCACCACAAGGAGGTTTTCACCAGGGGATTTTTCATCTTATTTTCCTTCTCTTTATTATTATTATAATTTTTTTCTTCTCTTAGGTTGCTGGTGAGCCCTGGTATTCCACCAGGAGTGTTGCAACTCCTAAGGGATCCCCAACTCTATTTATCAATCTGGGCTTTGTATAAGCTTCGAGGTGACAAGGCTATATACATAGTAGATGGGATTCTAATCATGCCACCCTCGACCAAGAAATTTGATCAATAGTGCTCCAAGACCATTCTTTCAACTAAAATAGAAGGAAACTAACTAATGAAGGTGCAATTCAGAAGCTATCTTTAATGATAAAAAGGAAAATTATCTTTAAACCTCAACTTGTAAATGCTATTGAACCAATTCATGAAAAGACAAGACTTACACTGCTTATAGCAATAGAACTACGTTATCTTGCAATCAACCATATAGGTACCAAATCTACTTGCGGACATGAAACTAAGCTATCAAATAATAACTCAATATTTCATGCATCACCTATCAAGCTAACACTTGCATATAAATCAATGTTCTATTTGTGTTAAATTTGTGATAAAGAGACTAATGTTATTCTATTTTGTAGTGAAGGGGAACGATGGTTGGAATGGCCTAGTGCTTCCCTTGATCATGGAGACATATATGGGGGCAAAAATACTTCTAAAATAATTCAAAATTGCATCACAGGCCAAAACAAATGGTGAAACAGGTTGTTATAGGTATGCCCTTGGAGGCTACTACAGGTGCATTCAATTTCTACGAGAAGGTTGTTGAGAAGGATTACGAGGTAGGAATGATGATTTCAAGGGATGATAAGTTGGATGGAGGTTTTGGTAGATGGATGAAAGGTGACCAAAAAACCCCTAGCCAAGCTCAAAACCTTAGGAATGTCCATTTTGAACTAGGAGAGATGCTCATGGTGACATAAGGGAATGATCTCAAGAACAGAATTTGGGATTCATCAAAGAGGGTGAAGAAGTCCAAGATGGAGATGGTGAAAGGCCCCTTTCCTGCATATCCAAACAACCCTACACCATCACATCCAGACACCTTTTTATCATTGAAAAAATTAAACAACTAATAGTGGAAAAGATGAGTTGAATTTAAATGCCATCTAATCTATGTCAAAAACTTTAATCTAGTTAATGAATCAACTCCTAAGCTACAAAAAGCATATGAAAAATAACATGACTAACATAGACCTTCTTCCAAGAAATCATAAACATAGTGTTTTTGGATTGTGATTTTATATTCTTCCATTCATGCTCCCATAAGAAAGATGAGATAGAGGTTGCAATCACAAATTTTTTGAGGGGTTATGTTCTAATGAAATGAAGAAAACTAATAAACATCCTAAGATAAAAAGAAATAACAATACATAAGAGGGAACTAAGCTACTGGGGTTGCAACAAAACCCAAGAGCCTTAGCACTCTGGAACTAACTCAATGATTAACCAATAAGAAACTTCTCATTATCATTTCATAAATGTCAAATAAATCACATAACCAGTCATAAATAACAGTGTCGAGTGCTTAATCTTGATAACTTCCTAGCTGAAAACAAAATTCGAATCCTAATGAGATATTTTGCATGTTTATTTATGTTGGAAATACTAAGAGCAGGGACGAATCATTATTCCTTATAAGTTAGAACTTTTAAATCTTTTTAGAGCATCAATTAATCTTAAATTATTATTAATGCTTATGCAACAATAACAGTAAATGAAAGAACAAAGTAGGCACAAGAATTTTCGGTGGAAAACCCCCTACAAGTCATAAAAAAGAGAACGCTTTTCTAATAAATTCTTTAATCTTCAACCCCAATTGAAATGAAAGCAAGAACCTCCTAGAATTCTAGAAAAGCATTCTTCTTCGGCTCCCACTGGAAGGATGCCCCAACACCCTAGTTTCTTCAGTAATCAATTGAATGGATGCCCCAACACCCTAGCGAGACACAAATTTCCCTAGCACCACCCAACTGCCCTGAAGTGTTCATAGGCCTCAACTTGCAGGTGACTTCATAAACCTTCCTAGCACCTCCTTGCACCCTATAATGACTAAAATAAGACAAGACTGTGGATTCTCAAACTAGGGAGAAAAATCCATGATATAATAAGATGTACAATGATTTTCGTGTACTCAACCAAATACCCAATTGCTCTATGACCTAAAACCCAACCATGACATCATCCCAACAGTGACTCTTATACCTCCCAACATTGCCTCTTTGACTCTAGGAAGAATGACTCACAAATGACTCTTTTACAATCTTTACAATGATGACTCTTTTACATCTTTCCAATGATGACTCTTTTAGAATGATGGCTTTTTTATAAATGAACCTTTTACAACTTTACAATGATGACTCTTTTATAAATGACTCTTTTACAACATTGCAATGATGACTCTTGGCCTTAACAATACTTCATGATATTTGGATGGTTTTCATGTCTTCAAGGATGTCCCGCTACAATTCTACCTTTGATTTGATACTTCTTCTCTTGAATTCTTTCTTGATGCTGTACTTGAATCTACCTCTACATGCATGAAATTTTTTCCCAACGAAACAAATCCCAAAACAAAAAAAATACCCTTCAAGTTACCTTTGCCTACAAAACACATGTAAGTGCATAATAATGAATAAATACAAATTAAAATTACAATGTGTACCTGAAGTGTGCTTGTCACTTTTGTTGTGGACTTGTTGCAGCAGTAGACAAAGACTCCCACTATTGATATAGGCCTAGAATCTATCCAGGATAATATCCAAAACTGACCTAAAGATTGTTATGAAACCAGCTCAAGAAAAGATAGAAAAGATAGATCAACAACTTAGAATTTAGCCTCTTCGAGGGGGCAACCTCCTTTACATTACATAAATGAACAATTCTTGGATGATACAAATCACAAAACCTCCTTTCTATATATAGGAGTCTAAGGAGTCACAATATAATCCAGATGACCTAACAATAATAATATAAAGCCACAACAATAACAATAGAGGGATTCTATGCGGCACAATAATAACAATATGGGGGCAATAGGGGCACAACAATATTAATAAGGGGTATAACTACAATAGTAATGGGGTAATCACTAGTATTATAGGGACCCAACATGCCCCTCGCCTTCAAAAAAGTGTTGTCCTCAATGCTTGAGTAGTTCTGGATACTTCTACATAAAATTCTCATCCTCCCATGTGGAATCTTCAGCGGATAAGTTCTTCCACTTGATAAGATACTCTGAAATTGATCGATTTCGTAGCTGTCGAATTCTTGTTTCTATCACTGCTTCCAGTTCCAATATAATTTTTCCTTCCTCGTCAAGTTCTGGCAATATTGTTTGAACTAGGATCTTGTCACCTATAACCTTCTTTAAATATGAAACATGGAAAACTGGGTGCAATCGAGAAGCTGCAGGAAGCTCCAATTTGTATGCCATAGTACCAATCTTTTGCAACACCTTGTATGGACCATAATACTTTGGTGATAATTTATTATCCTTCTTAGCTTGCTTGAGGGACATTTGCTTATATGGTTGTAGCCGTAGGAATACCCAATCACCTACATCAAAACTTCTTTCACTGCGTTGTTGATCTGCCTGTTGTTTCATTCTATTCTGTGCCAACATGAGGTTATCCTTTAAGAGTTGGAGGACTTGTTGTTGATGTTCAATGTGATGTTCCACTGCCTGAACCTTAGAATTGTCTCTTAAATATGATGTGATGGATCGTGGTTGATACCCATAAAGTGCCATAAATGGGGTCATTTTTGTTGCTGTATGGAAGGAAGTGTTATACCACCATTCAGCCAGAGGCAACCATTTGACCCATTGTGTTTGTTTATCAGATACAAAGCAACGAAGATATCCTTCCAAACATTTGTTTACTATCTCAGTTTGCCCATTAGATTGAGGATCATAAGATGAGCTATGAGCTAACTGAGTACCAAGACAAGAAAATAATTCTGTCCAAAAATTTCTAGTGAAAATGGGATCTCTGTCACTTACAATAATCTTTGGGTTTCCATGTAGCTTTTGAATTGTTTCCATAAATGCAGTAGAAACTGTACTGGCTTTAAATGGATGTGATAATGCACAAAAGTGTGCATACTTGGTAAGTATGTCAACTACCACCATGATGACACTCTTTCCCTCAGAATTGGGTAAACCTGTGATAAAATCCATTGAAACCTCTTCCCAACGTTGGTTTGGAATGGATAAAGGTTGTAATAGACCCAGTGTCTTAATTGTTTCAACTTTATTTTGTTGGCAAACCAAACATTCCACCACAAACTTTTGAATATCTGATTTAAGGCCATCCCAAAAAAATTCCTTCTTAACCCTCTGGTAAGTTTTTAGAAATCCTGAGTGCCCTCCTAAGGGAGAAGTGTGCAATTCCATAAGAATCTTTTGTTTTAGCTAGGAATTCTTACAGAGGTATAAGCGATCTTTGTACCATAATGAATCATTTTTCCAGCTAAATGTATCAGACCTACTGGAATCTTGTTGTAGCTTTCGAATAAGTGCCCACACTTCTTCGTCATTCTTCCATTGCTCCCTTGCTTCGTTTATCCAATCTGGTTGGATAACAGAAATGGTGCACAACAATGCTTCCACATCCTCATCCTTTCTTGAGAGTGCATCTGCCACCACATTTTGCTTCCCTTTTTTGTAGATGATTTCAAAGTCATAACCCAACATCTTTGTGACCCACTTTTGTTGCTCTTCAGAGGATAATCTTTGTTCTAAAAAGTATTTAAGGCTATCATGATCCGTTTTTACCTTGAAGTGTCTTCCCATTAGGTAGGGTCGCCATTTCTTAAGTTCATGGAGTATTGCCAACATTTCCCTCTCATAAATAGCTTTGCTTAAAAACTTTCCCTTGATTGGACGACTTTCAAAAGCAATGGGTCTTTCATCTTGCATTAGAACAGCACCAATTCCATTTCCTGAAGCATCGCATTCCACAATAAAGGTTTTTGTGAAGTCTGGTGTAGCTAAGACCAGTGCTTGGCACATAGCCTCTTTAAGATGTTCAAAGGCCTTTGTTGCTTCCGTAGTCCATGAAAATGCATCTTTCTTCAATAATGTTGTTAGCGGTGCTGCTATTCTCCCATAATTCTTAACAATCTTGCGATAATACCCTGTCAACCCAAGAAATCCTCGCAGATGCTTTATGGATGTGGGGATTTTCCATTCCTTAATGGCTTTAATTTTGCTAGGGTCTACCTTAACTCCTTCATGAGATACAATATGACCCAAATATTCCACCTCCTAGACTCTGAAGAAACATTTGGATCTTTTTGAATATAATTGTTTCTCCTCCAATAGTTGTAGCACCCTGTCAACATGTTCAACATGATCCTTCCAAGACTTGCTGTAGATTAGTATATCATCAAAAAATACTAACACAAATTTTCTAAGGAATGGTTTGAAAATTGAATTCATCAAACCTTGAAATGTTGAAGGTGCATTGGTAAGGCCAAAAGGCATGACCAAAAATTCATAATGACCCTCATGAGTTCTAAATGCTGTTTTCGGAATGTCTTCAATCTTCATTCTGATTTGATGATATCCTAAACGAAGATCCAACTTGGTGAAGTAAATTGATCCATGGAATTCATCCAGTAATTCATCAATGACAAGAATGGGGAACTTATCTTTAATAGTGAGCTTGTTGAGCTCCCTATAATCCGGACACATGTGCCATGATCCATCCTTCTTGTGCACCAATACTACTGGAGCAGAGAAAGAACTTTGACTCAGTTGAATTATACCAGCCTCTAGCATTTCTGCAACCATATGTTCAATTTCACTCTTTTGGACATAGGGATATCTGTACGGCCTAATGTTTGGAGGAACACTTCCTGGAATCAGATGAATAGCATGATCATGATCACGCATAGGTGGGAGACCTTTGGGAGCCTCAAATAACTTGGAATGATTGTCCAGGACTTTTTGGAGATCTGGAGAAATAGATGATTCCGATGTGGAAACATCTAGCGAACATAATTGTGCAATTACACCTCTTTGATCCTTTTTTAGAAGCTTTGTCATACCATTAGAGCTGATTATCTTTCTTGGTTTCCCTGCAATACCCCTTAATTCAACTTCCTTTCCTTCCGTAGAAAATTTGATAAAAATTTCTTGAAAATTAAAAGCTATTTTACCCAAGGATTGTAGCCATTGGACTCTTAGTACAACATCAGCACCTCCCATTGGAATGGAAAGCATTGAGCTAGTCAATACATATTCTCCCATGGATAGCTTGATATTATGGCACTTTCCAAAGCAATTTATTGTTTCTCCATTTGCAATCATCACTTGACACTCTGGTGCTGGATATAGGAAGCAATTCAATTCTTTTGCTACTGTACAATGAATAAAATTCTGGGTGCTTCCTGAATCAATCAACACTATTACCTTTTTCTTCTTTATTTGTCCTTCTATCTTGATGGTTTGAGGAGTGGTAATTCCCGCCAATGCATTACAAGATATGGTCGGATTTATTTGTTCTTCATCTAGGCTTTGTTCCTGGATTATATCCTGTTCTTTTGACCTTTCTTGCTCCTTTTCTTCTTCCTCTTCACAATCTATGTAGAATAATTTCTTCTCAGCACACTTATGACCTTTAGTGTATTTTCTATCACAACTGTAACAAAGCCCTTTTGCTCTTTTTTCTTCCAATTGTTGTGGTGTCAACCTTATAGGTTGTGGAAGATTAGGGGCAACAATGCTTCTATCTTTATAGTTGTGAGTGGTATGCTTCCTGGTTGCCATAATTTTGCTTTCCATTTTTCTTGCTAACCTGAATGCCTTCTCTAATGAATCAGGTTCCCAAAGGCGAACATCATGTTGGATATTATCCTTTAAAGATCCTATGAACACATCAATCCTATGCTCCTCTGGAATATCTTTTACCCTTATGTTCAATTTTTGGAACTCCTCAATGTGCTCCATTATTGAACCCTTTTGTTTGAGACTTATCAATTGGCTAAAAAAAGTGTTGCTTTTTGTATCCTCATAATGTGCTATCAATTCTTCTGTAAAAATTGCCCAAGTGATAAATTGTTTACGAGAGCAAAGCCATTGATACCATACAAACTGATTTGGTTCCAAATATAAAGTTGCCATACGTACCTTTTGTGTGTTTTGCACATTATTGAGATCGAAGAACTGCTCCATCTGTAATATCCATGTGGCGGGATCCTTGCCATCAAACTTCTTCATATCGATTTTTGGAATATGGTGAGTCTTCGATCCAACATTAGAGTCTATGATATCATGATTAACATTTCATTTGTTCGCATCATGAGTTTCCTTTACTACCTTTTCACCATTAGTAAGTATTTCTTGTAGAAAATTTGTCAAATCTGTCTTCATATCTGTCATGCCTGTCTTCAAGTTTGTGTTCAAATCTATCTTCAATTCTTCCATGTTTGTCTTCAGATCTATCTTCCAATCATCCATATTAGCTTCCATGCCCTTTATCTTAGATTCCATGCCATTTATCTTAGCTTCTGTTAGCTTTTGTGAGCGTGACATTTGTTGCACTTGTTCTTGTAATTTTGATATATCATGTAGCATTTCTTCCTCTTCTTCATGAGTCATGCTAGAGCTTTCAGGTTCCTTACTAGGTGTTTACATTTTCTTTCCTCGGGGCATCAGTTACCGATAATAATTCCTTCAAAATAATTTTCAAATGATCTTAAGCAAAAATTTAAGAAAATCTACACACCTTTTTTCACTTTGTAGGAGCTCGATATTGCCTCTAATGTATCTCTATACTTTTCGATCATCTAGTTCTGAATTTGTGACCTGCAGTAGCTCTCTATGTCCTCTTTCCAATGCCACAAGTATGACCCAAATTGGATTCTCCATGGAAGAGTTATACAAAATCTCCCACAGTGACTTTATTATAGACTAGTTCAGTAGAGCGAACTTGTATGACGTGGCACGAGTAACTGTTTCAACCTTTGGATCTGAAAAGTGCATACAAGAAACTAGAGTCCGTCCTCTTTCTATACCTTCTTACAAAATTTCAATCCGATCCCCAGAGAGAAAGTTATGATGATTTTCCCCAGGTCACCTGTTTGGAATGTAATTCAGGAGTCTGCAAAAAGACCAACTTCCTTAGATCATATCTTCGCAAATATAGCGCGAAAAACCCTGGAATTCAGACCCGATGTTCAACGCGATTTCTTCTCAAATGGGTGTTTTTTGCAACTTCTGAAACGTCGCAGAAAAAAAGTTATAGCGAAAATGCCACGATGACCTGTTTGGAGCAGCGAAACCCTAGAATCCAAGCCTCTGATACCAAATGTTATGAAACCAGCTCAAGAAAAGATAGAAAAGATAGATCAATGCCTTAGAATTCAGCCTCTTCGAGGGGGAAACCTCCTTTGCATTACATAAATGAACAATTCTTGGATGATACAAATGACAAAACCTCCTTTCTATATATAGGAGTCTAAGGAGTCACAATATAATCCAGCCGACCTAACAATAATAATATAAAGCCACAACAATAACAATAGAGGGATTCTATGGGGCACAGTAATAACAATATGGGGGCAATAGGGGCACAACAATATTTATAAGGGGTATAACTACAATAGTAATGGGGTAATCACTAGTATTATAGGGACCCAACAAAGATATATACAATAAAAATTGATGATAGGCCCTAGAATTGTGATGGACCAAGTTCTAAGTACAACAACAAAGAACATTTTATGAACTATGACAAGACAAGTAACATTAACTTACAACATCATATAGATTTGGTAGATTTGGTGTAACCTTAAGAATATGTAGCATCAAATGTGTAGTATCAAGAATAGCACATCCGAAAAACTAATTGTGAGATATAGAGACATAGAGAAATAACCAAGACCCTATATATACTTACATTTTCCTGCAAAAACATATGTTAGAGATGATACTCAAAATTCAAATGTAAACACTAATCATACATACCTTGATGTAGGAGACTTACCCTTGATTGTTGATGTCTGGTCCTTACTGTAGTGATCCTTGAATGCATGCTTTTTCTTGCCTTCTAGGAGCTTGTTATTGAATATGTTGTATCTATGTAATTTCAGATCTCCAGGGTCTGAAATTTCATACTGATGTAGCCCTATGAGTCCTCTTCCTAACCACATAGGTCAGATCAAGATTGGATTCTTCAAGAAGGCATTATGCCTAATCTCCCACAATGACCTGATTATAGACTCATTTAATAGCGCAAACTTGTATGAAGTACCACGTGTCACTCTTGCAACCTTCGACCTTGAAAATGATACCCAATGAACTGTAATCTGTCCTCATTTTGTCACTATTTATGAAATGTAAATCCAATTCTCTGAGTGAAAGTTATGACGATTTTCTGACCATCATCTGTTTGACATGGAATTTTGGAGCCTACACAAAACCTAACTCCCTCAGATCATATATCTGAAAATATAGTGAACCAAGATCTGAAATTGGGTCATGAGGTCCATCACGATTTTGGCTCAAATAGGTTTTAATTTCATCTTTTGAGGCTTCACAGAAAAAATTTATAGCGAAAATTCCATGATGACTTGTTTGAAACCACAAAATCCCTACTAGAGGAAGATATGAGGGTCACTATTTATATGAATGTCTTGATTTGAGAGGGTCCTCAACAAGTTAATGTTGGAGGGATTTTAGGAAAAAATTTTATTATTAATTATTGACTATTCACTGACAACAACCAATTATGACTTCCAGGCCACAACCCCATAGGGTCTTAGCCCACTTACTGGGGTTACTAACTTCAAACACGAATGTCTCTCAATTCGTGAAGAACTACGTGGCATGACATATATCAACGAAAACATGTAGAATATCCTTGACTCAGAATAGAGTAAGTTGTCAAGTCAAAATTCCCATGCAAGATCATGGTAGCCCCTCATGCTGCTCGGGTTGACATTAATGGCAACCACTTATCAACAATCTCCCCCTTTGGCATTGATGGAAACACAAGTAATCCCCCTACGATCACGACACCTCTTCCTATTGCCTTCTCTCCCCCTTTGTCATCAATGGCAAAGGGTAACTCCCCCTGAAAAACTATAATTGTGTGGACTTGTACACACCTCCACTCCCCTTTTCTACTTAGTTAGATAAGAGAAATATTATAGTTAGAACTTGGGAGAATCCCAAGCTTTTGTCGAAGATACTCAAATGCTTCATGAGGTAATGGTTTGGTAAAGATGTCAGCAATTTGTTCCCTTGTGCCAACATATTAAATCTTGATATTCTTTTTGGTGACCTACTCTCTAACAAAATGATATTTGATCGGAATGTGATTTGTTTTGGAATGCATCACAGGATTTTTGGAGATACTGATGGCACTAGTGTTATCATAAAATGTGGGAATAAGCTCATCAAACTTAACTTGAAGATCTTGCAAGGTTTGATTCATCCAGATAACTTGAGTACAACAAGTTGTTTCCGCGACCATTGTGGATAGCGAGATTAAAGACTGCTTTTTACTTAACCATGAGACAAGGCAACCACCTAAGTAGAATTTTTCTCCACTGGTACTCTTATGATCATCAACACTTCCTACCCAATCTGCATATATATAAGCTTGTATAACCATATCATTTCCTTTGGGATACCATAGACCATATTCTGTTATACCTTTAAGGTATCGAATAATTCTTTTGATGCCATTAATATGATATTCTTTTGGTGCTGCTTTGAATCGTGCTACTTGTCCAACTGCCTGCATCACATCTGGGAGGGAGACTATCACATATAGGAGACTACCAATCATGGATCTATACAACCATTGGTCCACATCTATTACTGAATCGTCTTGTAACCTATTACCATGGGTGTAAGGATAGGCTTGCAATATTTCATCTTGAATTTATTGATCATTTCCTTGATGTACTTGTTTGATGTATGAATATTTCTCGATAATCATTAGATTTTCTTGATCCACTTTCACATAGAGACTGCTTTTCAATGCTTCCTTTATTGGCTTTGAGCTCTTTGATAACCCTAATCACTTCGTTTTGAAATTAAACCTCAGTCATTTCTTCTTCTTCGCCTCCTTCTTTGTCAGGTGCCTCTTTCTTATTGTGTTTGGCCATAAAAAATACTCTTCCATTGAATTCTTCTTCGTTATCACTATCTTCTTGGGATGACGAACTATCTTCTTTAGTGGAGAAACTTTTATTAAACCATTTCTTCTTGCCTTTGTTGTTGAACTTCCTAGTACCTTTCTTTCCATTCGTAACAACCTCATTTTTGTGAGGACATTTGGCTACAAAATTCCCAACTTCACCACAGTAAAAAGATATTAATGGAATTTTACCTTTGAATTTTCCCATGCCTGTTCTCATTTTCCATGTGAAGTAGGTGAATTATTTATATGAGAGTTCTTCTTCCTCTTCTTCCTTTTCTTCATCCTTACAACTGCAAGTTTTTTCTTTCTGAGTCTGCTTGTCCTTACCATTCTTCTTGGATGCGGAAAATGTTGTTTCTAACTAAGAAGTTCCATCCTCTTCTTCAATCCTCATTTCATATGCCGTAAGAATTCCATGAAATTCATCTACGATGAGATTGGTCAAATTCTATCTATCTTCCAAGATAGATACCTTAGGGTTAAATCTTGCTGGTAAGGTTCTGAGGATCTTTAGGACAACAATTTTCATTTCAACAGGTTCTCCCATACCTTCCATTGTATTTGTTGTTTCATCAACATGCTGAAATTATGCAATAATATCTTCATCTTCCCTCCTTTTGAGTTGCTCAAATATTGAGCTGAAAATTTGAAGCTTTGATTCTTTCACCTTTGAGTCAGCTGCATATATATTTTCAAGCTTGCCCCATACCTCTTTAGTAGTTTTTCAACTCAATACCTTAAGATAAATAGATTTGATAAGCCCATTGATAATAAGATCTTTAGCCTTTGCATCATACACCACATTTTTTTTACCTTGTTCATCATGGGTCAATGTGAAGCCTTTGTCAACAATTTCCCATACTTCGTATCATTGCGCCAGCAAATGAACCTGCATTCTTCCACTCCAAAGTACATAGTTATTTTCATTGAACAAAGGAACTCTATTCATAGCATACTCCATGATCTCCTGCCAGTTGTTAGACTGTCATTGAAGGAACCAAGGTCTGATTCCAATTGTTGGAAATACTAAGAGGGGGAGTGAATCAATATTCCTTAGCAATTAAAACTTTTAAATCTTTTCAGAGCATTAGTTAATATTCAATTATTATTAATGTTTATGTAGTAATAATCGTAAATAAAAGAACACAGTAGGAATAAGAGTTTTAGGCTAAAAGTCCCCTCTAGGTCAAAAACCACTGAACACTTTTCTAATAAATTATTTAATCTTTAGCCCCAACTAAAATGAAAGCAACAACTTCCTAGAATTCTATAAAATCATTCCTTTCCAACTCCCACTGGAAGGATGCCCCAACACTCTGGTTTCTTCATTAATCAACTGAATGGATTCCCCAACACCCTAGTGAGCAACAAATCACCCTAGCACTACCCTACCACCTTAAAGTGCTCATAGGCCCCAACCTGTAGGTGACTTCATACACCTACCTAGAACCTCTTTGCCACCCTATAATGACTTAAATAAGACAATACCACGGATTCCCAAACTAGGGACAACAATCCACAATACAATAAGATGTACAATGATTTTTGTGTACTTGACCAAACACCCAATCACTCTATGTCCTGCAACCAATCCATGAAAACATCCCAGAAATGACTCCTATACCTCCCAACACTTCCTCTTCAAATCTTGTCAAAATGACTCTTTGACAAATGACTCATTTACAATCTTTACAATGATGACTCTTTTACAAATGAATCTTTTAGAACTTTACAATGATTACTCTTTTATAAATTACTCTTTTACAACTTTACAATGATGACTCTTTTACAAATGACTCTTTTATAAATGAACCTTTTACAACTTTACAATGATGACTCCTAGCCTTAACAATACTTCATGATATCTGGATTGCTGTCATGTCTTCAAGGATGTCCCACTGCAATGCTTCCTTCAGTTTGATACTTTGGCTCTTTAATTATTGCTTGATGTTGTACTTCAATATTCTTATACCTGCATGCAAAATTTTCCCAGTGAAACCAATCCCCAAAAAAAAAAAAATACCCTTCAACTTACCTTTTCCTGCAAAACACATGTAAGTGCATGATAACGAATAAATACAAATTAAAATTAAAATGCATACTTGAAGTTTTCTTGTCACTTTTGTTGTTGACTTGTTGCAGCAGTAGACAAAGACTCCCACTCTTGATATAGGCCTGGACTCTATGCAAGACTATATCCACAACTGACCTAAATATATATACAATAAAAACTAGTGACAAACCCTAGACTTGTGATGGACCAAGTTTTAAGTACATCAACAGAGACCATTCTATGAACTATGACAAGACAAGTAACATGAATTTAACACATCCTATAGATTTAGCATACTTGCTGTAGTATCAAGAATATGCAACATCAAATGTGTAGTAGTAAGAATAGGAAATCTGAAAAACTAATTGTGACATATAGAGACATAGAGATATAACCGAGACCCGTATATACTTACAATTTCCTAAAAAACATATGTCAGAGATGATACTCAAAATTAAAATGTAAACCCTAATCATACATACCTTTTTGTAGGAGACTTACCCTTGACTATTGATATGTGGTCCTTATTGTAGTGATCCTTGAATGAATGCTTTTTCTTGCCTTCTAGGAGCTCGATATTGAATCTATCATATCTAGGTAATTTTGGATCTCGAGGATCTTAAATTTCATCATGTGGTAGCCCTCTGAGTCCTCTTTCCAACCCCATATGTATGATCAAAAATGGATTCTTCAAGAAAGAGTTATTCCCAATCTCCCACGAAAACTGGATTATAGACTTGTTCAGTAGCGCAAACTTGTACGACATGCCACATGTCACTTTTGCAACCTTCAGCCCTGAAAATGATATGCAACAAATGAAAGTTTTTCCTCAGAGGGAAAGTTATGTTGATTTTCCCAACATCGCCTATTTGACCTGGAATTTGGGAGCCTGCAAAAACTAACTTCCTCTGATCATATATCTGAAAGTATGTCAAACCGATATTTGAAATTCAGTCACGAGCTTCATCAAGAATTTGGCTCAAATGGGTTTTAATTTCATATTTTGAAGCTTCACAGAAAAGACATTATAGCAAAAATTCCACGATGACCTGTTTGAAACCACAAAATCCCCACTAGAGGAGGATATGAGGGTCACTATTTATATGAATGTCTTGAGTTGAGAGGGTCCTCAACAAGTGAACGTTGGAAGGATTTTAGGAGAAAAAAATATCATTAATTATTGACTATTTAATGACCACAACCAATTATGAGTGCCATGCCACAACCCGATAGGATTTTAACCCACTAACTAGGCTTACTGACTTCAAACACAAATATCTCTCAAACCATGAAGAATTACGTGGCATGCCATATATCAATGGAAACATATAGAAGATCCTTGAATTATAATAGAGTAAGTTGTCAAGTCAAAAGGCCCATGCAATATCAGGGTAGCCCTTGGTGTTGGTTGGGTTGAAATCAATGAGAAACACTCATCGAAAATTTATATAAGAGGGTAGTTACTAGCAAATCCCTAGAAATATGAATGTTTGTATCTCAAAACTTGAGAAGGGTGGATCTTGATCTTCTTTAACTGCACTTGCCCAACTTCCAATGACCTTGATTTGATGAGAGAGAGTGTGGAAATATTAGTTGATTGAGAGAGTTAAGCAGGTGGACAACCTCCTAGAATCTCTCCTTGTTTTCTACTTTGATCTCCTACATTGAAATCATCTAAAAAATGCTCCATTTCCTACATTTAAACCATATTAGGCCACATGACATAGAAAACATCTTTTACCCCTATCGCTAAGCATAATATAACAAAAATTGTGAATAAATGTGAGAAAGAGATAGTTCTAAAGTTGTAGGATGGAATTATGACACTTATGATGTACCTATTGAAGAGCGTCATCATCACCCCCATACTGAAATTTTTCCTCATCCTCTGAGAAACTCATTCATCTATCTCCATGTCTCTCATGGCCTTGGTGTCCTCCCTGACATCCCAAGGTTCCTCAGATGGTGTGCCTTCTTAGGGAGAGAATCCTACATTCTTTTCTCTCTATGTCCACTCCTTCTTCTCCTCTGCTTCATTTATTCCATCTTGTAGGCCTAGTAACAAGGGTGGACTAATATTGAGTCCAATCCAATTGACTTTTAATATTTTCAGGATTCCTCTATATAGGGGTTTCCTCTCTAATGCATTCCCCAATGTTTCAGGAGAGTGATATTCTTTGATATGGAGACTGTGGTGTAATGCATTCCATATCCTCTAGTAGGATCGCTAGCTTTTTGTTCCCAACAAACAAAGTGTGTCTTCAAAGTGTGAGATGGATTTTTCCTGGGTGGAAAGGTATTTGGGTTCTAGGTTAACATCATTGGAGATGATGTTGTGATTGCTAATGATAACAATTGCACTCATTAACTCTGCACTGATATATAATGGTTCCTTTTCATCCTTTTCCATGACTCTCTTTAATTCCATAGCTCTTGCCTCCTCATGAGTCATCCAGGATGCTAGGGCCATCAACTGTGTATCCCCCAATTTTTCGTTGGGATTCCAAGTATTCATATAACTCAAGATGAGGTTATGAATGTAAAACTCAGCCAATTTCACTCTATCTTCCATGCTAACTTGGTTGCAAAAATCAACGAACTATTTCTAATGTTGAAATGGCGTAGACCCATGTTGTGCTAAGGTTTTGATTTGTAATTGCATCCACTACTCTTTGAGAAAGAGTGCATAAGACTTGGATTTTTGTCTGCAATTTAATGCCTCCATGGAGTGGCTTGCAATTGTGGCAAGTTGGGCTTCCTTCTTATGCAACTTTTCCATAAACCACCTATTTTCTTCCTATAGTTGATCCTTCATTGCGGACTCCCTATCTCTTAGCTCACTTAATTCATTTCCCATTTCAAGGACCTTTTCTTCCATGAGGCCCACATCTTCCACCTTATTAGACTTAGAAATTTGCATTCATCTATGGGTTCTTCCTCTTTCTACTTCTAGGTCAAAGAAAAGTGGGACAATAAATTTTTTGGGAATAATTTGACCCCATTCAATAAATTTATAATAGGAGCTTAGGCTAGGTTGTGGAATAGGCTCTTGGAGCTCTAGGAAGTCCTTCCCAATTGTTTTTGGGGAAGTTGCTACCTCCTATAGTTGTTGTGTCACATTTTTCCCCTCCTGTTTCTCATTCTACCCCTCATGTTGCTCATTCTGCCCCTCTTGTAGCATCCTCCACTCCTCATGTACCAGACTCTATTTTTCTTATGCCATACTCTTCCCATCTTGTAACTTCCCCTTTTCTTCTTGTTTGAGGGTGGTAGGTGTCTTGGTTTGTTTGAAGGAGGTTGTTCTGGTGGTGGGCCTCCTTACATATTCTATAGGATTCTTTTTTATGTGCTTTGGAGAGGTGACCTCTTTGATTTTTGATTTAGTGGGCCCCGCCTTCTCTTTCTTTCTCTGGGACTCTTCAATTGTGATAGGGGTCTTTCTGTGAGTTTGTGGCCTCCCTTACGTGATCCTGGTGCTTTTCCTGGTCTTAAAGTATAGGGGGTCTTTCCTTTGTCTCTTCCTTTTAGGTTTGACTAGAGTGCTCAAGGTAGCTAAAGTTGAATCTTCCTCTTTTTCAGTGGGTCCTGGAGACAAACTTGCTTTCTTTAGGTATATATATGTTTCTTTAGGCTCAGTAGTCTTCTCAGTACTTGATTTTTCCTATTTCTCCCCCTCTTCCTCTTCATCTTGTTCTTTTCCTACCTCTAGCTTTGGTTCTCCCATCATCCTCTCTGCATCTATTTATGGTTCCTCTTCTTCTAACCAGATTGCTTATTCCTCTATTGTCCTTGCCCCTTCTTCTTCTTCCTCTATTTTTCCCTCTCTTCCCCTAACACTAAAGGTTAGGATATCACCTGGTGTGATGGTTTGTTCCATGTCTATGAATTTGGACCAAAGGATAGGGATTCTCAATTTTTTCAAGGCATCTATCACTATCAGTTTAATGTGGCCATGATTGTCTAGGTGTTGATGTTTTCCCTCTCTCACTTTTTGACTCAAGTCCTTGATGGACTCTAGGAGGGAGTATGTCACACTAAGTCTTTGAGCCAAAGGAAATTCTACTTGAAATATGAGTTCATGAAGTAATCTCAAGTGGTAGGCATAGAGAAGGAGAGATACTTATTTTGATAGCTTTAGTGTATAATTTAGTGGTAGCAGTGAGTTAATATTCCTTGTTGATGATAATTCTCTACATTCCCTTTACTCTATAGGCTAAAAATATCTTTCAATTTCACAATTAGACTGCTACTACCTGTAGAATTTGAAGTGAACTTTGCATACAATCTTATGGATGGATGAAGGAGATGGTGACACTTAATTTTTAACAAGTCGTGTCGAAAGAAGGTAATAATTTGGAGACCAATTTGACCCTATATAGCGTTCTTTCACCCTTTCAGTCTCCCTATAGCAGTGTCTCGACCCTCCTATAGCAGTTATAGGCTTGCCTATAGCCTCCTCCTATAGCAATGGCAGAAAAGGGTTTGAAACTCCTCTATGGCACCCTGATCTCATTCTATCCTTAACTATTTTTGAAATGATAGATTATGCAAAGGAATTCGAGCCCCAGTACATAATATGCCATTTTTGGTTTACGCTTGGAGTGATGTGGTGACCTGGAAGTCACATGGGGTTTCCTCTTTTGTACCATTGTCCCCACTCGAAGTAATGATCCCCTCTTTCCTTGTAATCACCACACACTATCTGTGATCCCAACTTAGTTGATGTGACACCTCCACATTGCATGAGTTCTTACCATCACTTTTAGTTTACTAGCTGAGGGTGGCCAAGTTAATTGGCCACCTCCAGCTTATTAAAACATCTCCTCTTGAAATTTACACATTTTTATTATTCACACATAAGGAGGAGGTGAGATTTTGACATACCTATACCTACCTCATGATCGATTTTATGTAGCGATTTGGATGCTAGAGCTGGACAACATTATTGGCATATAGGGAGTTGACTTTCTATGTCTCTTTCATGTGTATTTCTTCATTTCTCCTCATGATATTTGATTGTTGTGTTTGTTGCGTGTTTAGGTACATTTTTCATGTCCAAGATGCTATTGTTGGTGGAGAGTCCTGTTGGGAGTGATATCACTACTGCAGAGTGGCCTCACAAGTTTTCATCGCCCCCCTACTGATGAGAAAAAATAATATTAGTGCTTTCATCAATGTTTGCATGCATTGTTATAGGAGGAGGTTTTCTTCATGTAATTGTCCTCTTCCTTTCCTCTGGGGTCTTCAATATACATGGGCATGATGAGAGAGGATGTAAAAGGTCTTGAGGACAATTATATGACTTTTAGTTGGTGGCTTAGATTTGTAGAAATGAAGAGGATGTCATATGTGCGTTTCTCCAAAAAAAAAACTAACAGGGATAGATTGGAGGAATTTATGTGAAAATAATTTTTTTATGAAATGTGATGAATGAGTGATGGATGGATGGTGGACCATGGTGGGTAAACCTTATTCATCATTTTGAAGGTAATTTTGGGTTTTCCTTTTCCTTGGATTTCCCTCCTGTATCTTTTCAAAACCCTCTTGTAGCACTACAAGACCTTCTTGTAGCAATGATAGGTCCTTCCTGTAGTAGTCCAGAGAGGGGGTGAAACTTGAATTTTGTGCTAATGGGATGGCGGAGAGGGGTGATAACATGAGTGTTGATGATGGATATGCAATGGATGGATGGAGGAGTGAAGGGAACCTTGAGAATTTTGGCACTGTAGCTATGGAATCTGCCACTGTCTTTAATCCTGCAAAATGACAAAAATATTAGCACACATGGTGTAGATCCATTTCTTTTGCTTTTGTTTGTTTGTTTGTTTGTTTTTATCTCTCTTTTTTTATTGAGACACACAGGCTACCTCAGAGGAGGTTTTCAGGCTATATGCCTTCCCTAGGTTCCTCAAGAGAGGGTTTCACCTAGGGATCTTTATTATTTTTCTTCTATTTTTTTTGCTCCTGGACTACCTTAGAGAGGTTTTCAACCTAGAAGTTAGCCTCATATGCCTCATAAAGGTTTTCATCCAAGCCTCTATTTTTTTTTATTTTTTCCAAAATATCTAGAAACGTTGTGAACTGGAAGCTATGACACTTCCAATCACATTGACTTCTTTGCTGATTGTACTGATGAATTCTTCCTTAGACATAGGTTTTCTGTATTCAGCTTGTAGCCATTGCCAAGAAATGGAATTCATTACTCATCAATGGTAATGATTTGAACAAATCCATTTTCATGACATTTTTCTATCAGGTATGGGCCTAACCATCTTGTCATCAGTTTTTCTTTGAAATCCTTGAACCTAGAATAATATAATAATTCCCAATCCCCTTCTTCAAAAACCTTTTCCTTGATATGCCTATCATGCCAGACCTTCCTTTATAATTCTATAACTTCAGTGTGTAGGATGACCTACATTTTTAACTCATCCAAGCCATTCAATTGGAGAAACCTCTCTTACTGTGATTTGGTGACATCTGAGTCCAATTGCACTGTCATTTTCAAAGTATTATACTAAAACTCAATAGAAAGAAGAGATTTCTTTCCATAAACTAAATCATATGGAGTGAACCGAGTAGTTGTGTTCAAAGTGGTGTTATAGGCCCAAGTGGCCTTCACTAATATGTCATCCCAATCTCTCCTGTTGTTGCTGACAACCTTGGTGAGGATTCTCTCCAATGCCCTATTTGTAACCTATACTCGCCCATTTTCCTGAGGGTGATAGGAAGTATATGTTTTTTGTTTGATATGATGATGACTTAGAATATTCTTGATCAGATGTGATGTGAATTTAGCTCCCTACTCAGTGACTATCTCCCTGGGGTATCCAAATTTGTAGAAAATATTTTACCTTAAGAACTCAACTACTTTCTCCTGTATTGTTTCTTTGACATCCTTTGTTTTAGCCCACTTTTTCAAGTAATCAGTGCACACAATGACGTACTTAATTTTCCCTCATGGTGGATTAGGCCCAATGAAATCCATGGCCCACTTATCAAATGGATCCAAGGCCACCTAATGTTGTAGGGTGATTTCATCCTTGGGTGTGGTTTTTCCCATCATATGGCACTGATCATATCTGCGGGTATACCTTCTTGCATCTTGGTGGAGAGTGGGCCAATAATAGCCATCTTGTAGAGCTTTCAAATTTGTTCCCTTGCGAGAAAAATGACCTCCACGGAGCCCATCGTGGTAGGCCAAGAGGATGTCAAAGACTTCCTCTTCACTGACACATATCCTTAGTATATGATCTTGTCCTAGCTTAAAGCGATTTTCCCCAATCGAGGTGAAAGAGGTGCTTTTCCTTACAATTCTTCTATTCTCCCTAGACGAAAAATTAGGGGGAAATTTTGTAGCAACTAGGTAGTTGGAAATGTAAAAAAACCATGGAGAGATCACTGAGATAGAAAATATGTGCTCATATGGAAGTTGATCATTGACCATCCCTTCATCACCTGCAGGCAAAGCAAGTTTAGACAAAAAATCTTCAACTACATATTCTTTTCTTGGCTTGTTAATCATAATTAAATTAAACTATTGTAACAATCGAAACCATCTAATGATTCTAGAATTCACATCGTGCTTATCATCAAATATTTAATAGTTTCATGGTCAGTATGCACAAAAGTGTGGTATCCAGTGATGTAGTGTCTAAATTTTTTTAAGGAGTGTACAATAGCTAAGATTTCTTTCTTAGTTACAGTGTAGTTCAATTCAGCCTTAGACAAATTTTTACTAATGAAATAAATGGAATAGGGTAAATTACCATATATTTGTCCCAAGGCTAACCCCACAACTTTATCGGATGCATCAACATGGATATGGAAAGGCAGAGACCAATTTGGGCCCTTATGTATGGGTGGAGTAGTTAATTTCTCTTTCAAAATCTCAAGGACCTCTTGGTAGCTATTTGTCCAACATAATCGTGTGTCCTTGGACAAAAATCCAAACAATGGTGAAGCCACTTTACTGAATTCCTTGATAAACCTCCTATATTATCCAGCTAAGCCCAAGAAACTCCTAACATCCCTTTGCTCTTGAGGAGTAGGGACCCTTTTGATGATGGAAATCTTGTGTGGGTCCATCTGTATTCCCTCCTAAGATATTGAATGGAAAAGGACAGTGCCTGCATTCATTAAGAATTCACATTTATTAGGACTAAGTGAGAGGTTCATTTCAATGCATTTTCTCAGGACTTTTCCCTAGTTAGAGAGAGCCCCAAGTAAGTCACACCCATAGGGAATGAAATCATCCATGTATATATCCATAGAGTCATGGATAAGCTCAACAAAGATGCTCAGAACTTCCCTTTGAAAATTGGTAGGGGAATTCCATAGACTGAAAGCGGGGGGGCTAAAATTAAAGGTATCCCAAGGACATGTGAATGTACTTTTATCCTGATCCTCAGGACTGATCTGGATCTGATTTTAACCACTGAACCCATCCAGGAAAGAGAAGAAATACTTCCCTGCAACACCATCTAAAAATTGGTCAATGAAAGATAAAGGAAAATGGTCCTTCTTGGTGGATTTGTTCGATTATTTGTAATCCACACAGATCCTCCACTTTCCATTCTTCTTTGGGACCAAAACTAGAGGGGACACCCACTCACTATTTGAGATGGCATATATGAACCCTGCATCTAGCAACTTTTGCAATTATTCCTTTACTATGTCCTCGAGGGTTGGGTTCATTCTCCTCTAAGGTTGGTGCATAAGTTTTCATCCCTCTATGATGTATATCTGATGATTACAAATTGAGGGATGCAACCCCTTCATTTCTTTATAGTTCCAAGCAAATACATCTAAGCATTCTCGTACCATATTGCACAACTTATGTTCTTGGATGGTTGAGAGAGAGGGGTTAATATTCAAGGTTCTAGATGGACCAGATTATACAACATTGACATGGGCAAGACTTGGGTCAACTGAGAATAAATCAGTCCAAGTACTACTCTCAGACTCTTTCACAAGTTCGTCAAGAGGCATGGTATTGGAGGATCTGGTCAATGAGGTCATCTTCATCAGGTTTCCCCCCTCCTATAACAACATCTAGGGTACATATTGGATGGGATGTTGTATGATACACTTGATTGTCCTCCTCCTCTTCTAGCCACAAGGCTAAGTCATGTTCAATGGATCAATGAATAGGAGGGTACAATACCAATTTTTTAGAAAAATCCCCATTCTTAATGGTCATGTTCTCGGACCTCCAACTAATGTAAGCATCAACAGTGGCTAACCATGGCCTTCCCAAGATGATAGGATAATCATTGAATTTGGTTTTAGGATGGAGAACCAAGAAGTCAGTAGGATACTTGGAGGAGTCAATGGAGACCATTACATCCTCAAAAACTCCCTCAGAAGCCACAGTGGATCTATTTGCAAGTTGCAACATTGTAGTGGTGTTTCTTAAGGTTCCTTGTAGGTTTAGTTTTAGCATGGTTTCTTTAGTCATAACATTGATGCTAACCCCAATATCAATCAGGGTATGAGGGACAACGATTACATCAATGTGCACATGTACCACTAGACTTCTAGGGTCTAAATAGTTTGGACAAATCACTCTCCCTAACATCAAATCAGATAATTGATCAACAACATTGATGGTGGGAGTGTATCTTTTTCTCCTCCCAGGGTGTTTGAAACATTTCTCCTTGATAATATTATTATAGATGGGAACTTCCTTAATAGCTTAGGGGAGGGGTATTTTAACACATAGATTCTTCATTTCTCCCAGAAGTTCAGTCTCTTCTTCGGTGTGTTAGTTAGGATGGATCAATCTCTCAAGAAAAGGACGTCAACTTACTTGAGGGGTAATTTCTTCCTTTTCCTATTCAAGTTATTCAGGTGGAGATGGAGGTTGGTTATCTAGAAGCACTCCTTGAGACCTAAAGTTTATTTCTTTAATCTCCACAACATAGGTAGGGTAAGATGTCTCTAAATTGTAGCCGTGTTGTGCTAGCTTGTTATCTAGGTTCAAATTGGGTTGAGCGCACATTTGAGGTTTCTTGGTTGGAGTAGGATGAGTGAGTTGTGGTTGAGGTGGAGGTGGAGGAGGTAAAGAAGGAGGTTAGCTGAGTTGAGACCTCCACCCTTGTGATGGGTTATTCCATGGGGGAGGTTGAGAAGCATATGGCTGAAATGGTTGACTGACAAGTTAGGGAGGATATTGAGGAGCATAAGGTCAAGAATGAGGTATGGACCAAGATGAATGAGTGGAAGAGTACCAGGGTGGCAAGGGTGCATTCTAGTTGGGATGGTAATAAGAGTAAGATGCACTTTGCATGCCCTGCTGGTATGGTCGAGGTTATTGAGGCCTCCTTTGAGTTATAAAGAAGAGTTTCTCAACCCCACCCTATTCTCCTTGGTATACATTTAATGGGCATTCATTTTTGGGGTGTTTTCCAGTGCATTTGGGGTAGAAAATAGCTAGGGCTCTCTATGCTTCCTCTTGTCTCCTCTTGTTTTGCACAACATCCATTTGCCTAGAAAAGGTATGCATGATTTCACTTTTAAATTTCTCCAACATGTTCCCAATGCATGAAAGAAATTTTTTTCTTCTTTTATGTGATTTTTTCAAAAATTAATGCAAAACAGAAAATAATGCTTAAGAAGAAATAACATCTACCTAGACACCTCCTCGGTAACGACACCAAAATGTGGTGAGCCCTGGTATTTCACCAAGAGTAGTGAAACTCCCAAGGTCTCCCCAACTCTATTTATCAACCTGGGGTTCACACAAACTTCAAGGTGACAATGATATATACACAGTAGATGGGATTCTACTCATGCCACCCTTGATTAGGAAATTTGACCAATGGTGCTCCAAGATGATTCTTTTTATTGAATTAGAAGGAAACTAAAGAATGAAGGTGTAATTTAGAAGCTATCTCTAATGATAAAAAGGAAAATTCTCTTTAAACCTCAACTTGTAAATCCTATTGAATCATTTCATGAAAATACAAGAGCTACACTACATGAATAATGGGAACTACATTATCTTATATTCCACCATCTAGCTACCAAATCTACTTGCAGACAAGAAACTAACCTATCAAATCATAACTCAAGATTTCATGCATCATCTATCTAACTCACACTTGCATATATATGAATGTTCTATTTGTTTTAAATTTGTGATAAAGATACTAATTCTATTCTATTGTGTACTGAAGGAAAAGGATGGTTGGAATGGCGTAGGTGCTTCTCTTGGTCATGGAGTCATAACTGAGGGTCAACCAACTTATAAACTAAGTCAAAATTGTATCATAGGTCAAAAAAGATGGTGAAATAGGCTTCTACAAGTGTGCTACAGGAGGCTGCCACAGGTACCCTGTATTGGTACAGGAAGGACTGTAATGCTACAAGAAGGATGTCGAGAAGGTTTGGGAGGTAGGAATGATGATTTCAAGGGATGGTAAGGTGGATGGAGGTTATGGTATATGGATGAAAGGTGTTCAACACCCTTATTTAATCTCATAACCTTCAGAAGAAATTTTTTGAATAAGGAGAGTTGCTCATGGTGACCTATGGGAATGATCTCAAGAACAAAATTTGGGATTCATCAAAGAGGTGAAGAAGTCCAATATGGATATGGTGAGAGGCTCCTCTCTTGAATATCCAAACAACCCTACAACATCACATGCACAGACCCTTTTATCATTGAAAAAATTAAGCAATTAATAGTGGAAAAGATGAGTTAAATTTAAATTCCATCTAATATATGCCAAAAAATTGATCGAGTCAATAAATCAAATCCTAAGCTACAAAAACCATATGAAAAAAAATATGACTAACATAGACCTTATTCCAAGAAATCATAAACATAGTGTTTTTGGACTGTGATTGTAGATTCTTCCATTCATGCTCCCATGAGAGAGATGAGATAGAGGTTTCAATCAAAATATTTTTGAGGGGTTATGTTCTAATGAAATGCAAAAAACTAATAAGCATCCTAAGCTAAAAAAAATACCAATACATAAGAGGGACCTAAGCTACTGGGGTTGGGGCTAAACCCAAGATCCTCATCCCTCTAGGAATAACTCAATTATTAACCAATAAGAAACTTCTCATTATCATTTCATCAATTTCAAATAAATCACATAACCAAGTGAAAAGTAACAATATCAAGTGCTTAAGCTCCATACTTTGCTAGCTGAAAAAAAAGTTCAAAGCCTAATGATCTCTTTTGCATGTTTATTTGTACAAGAGTGTATCGACTAGAATCTCCCTAGAAAATAGGAATGTTTTTCTCCCAAAACTCGAGAATGATGAATCTTGATCTTCTTTAAGTGTGCTTGCTTGGGTGCCAATGACCTCATCTTTCTTGGTCTCCAATGACCTCAAGCTAATGAGAGAGAGTGTGGTGATCTTGGATTATTGAGGTATTTAAGAAGGTGGAAAACCTCCTAGAATCTCTCCCTATTGTCTACTATGAACTCCTACATTGAAATCATCTAAAAAATGCTCCATTTCCTGCATTTAAACCATACTAGGCCACATGACATAGAAAAACATCTTTTACCCCTCTCACTAAGAATAATATAACAAAAATTGTAAATAAATATGAGAAAGAGATAGTTCTAAAGTTGGAGGATAGAATTATGACCCTTATGATGTACCTATTGATTAGCCTCATCATTTTCCTCACAAATATTTCAACCATAGAATCGGCCCTAGATGCCTCATGGTGGTTTTTGTCTAGGCACTTTATTTTTCCTTTTTTTATAAGCTTTGTGGACTGAGGGTTATGAGCCTCCCAATCACATTCAATTATTTGTTTATTTAACTAATAAAATCTTCATTGGAAAGAGGTATTTTATATAACTTCACCCTGTAACCATTGACAAGTAAGGGAATACATTCCTCATCAATTGTTCCAATTTGGACAGACCCATTCTCATGACATATTTCCACTAGATAGGGACCCAACCATCTTGTCATTAGTTTTCTATTGAAATCCTTGAATCTAGAATCATACAACAGGGCCCAATCTCCTTCTTGATAATTATTATCCCTAATGTTTTTATCATGTCAAATATGCCTATGTAGATATATTACCTCAATGTGAAGGAGATTTTGCAACCTGAATTCATCTAAACCATTGAGTAGGAGCAGCTTGTCTTGTTGTGTTGCAGTGAAGTCCAAGTATAATTGAGCTTCCATCCTTAAGGTAGTGTATTAAAATTTAGTTTACAACATGGCCTTCTTCCCATAGACTAGTTCGAATGGAGTAAATCTAGTGGTGGTCTTCCAAGTGGTGCTCTAGGCCCAACTGTCTTCTACAAATTTATCTGCCCAATCCTTTTCATTGTTGCTAACAATCTTAGTCAAAATTTTGTCCAATTCTCTATTTGTGACCTCCACTTGCCAATTTTCGAGAGGGCGATATGAAGTCGATGTCCTATGCTTGAAGTGGTGCTTCTTCATGAGATATTCGATTAGATTTGATGTGAATTGTGCTCCTTGATCAGTGACTAACTCTCTTGGAAAACCAAACTTGTAGAAGATGTTCTCCCTCAGAAACTTTGCCACCTTCTGCTTAGTTTCTACCTTAACTACCTTTGTTTCATCCCATTCATTTAGGTAATTAGTGTACAAAGTTATATACTTCTTTTGCCCCAATGGCGGATCAATGCGCCAATGAAATACATGACCCACATATCAAATGGCTCTAGTGTCACTTTGTGTTGTAAGGGAATTTCATCTTTAGGTGTGTGCTTACCCATCCTTTAGCACTGATCACACATGATGGTGTGCATCCTTGCATCTTGATGTAAAGTGGGCTAGTTGCAACCTTCTTGTATAGCTTTGAAGGCTATCCTCTTAGTAGTGAAGTGGCCTCCATAAGGTCCATCATGGAATGCTGAGAGGATGTCAAAGACCTCCTCTTCCCTCACACATCTCCTAGGGATCTAATCTATCACCAATCTGAAAATATTTCCCCCAATCCAAGTGAATGGGGCACTTTTCCTAACAATCTTTCTTTTCTCCTTCGAGGATAGATTAGGAGGGAACCTCCTAGCAACCAAGTAGTTCGGTATATAAGGAAACAAAGGATAAAAGATTGAGATGGCAAAGAGGTGTTCATATGGGAGTTGATCATATACCATTTCTTCCTTTTCTGAGGGCAAGGCTAGTCTTGACAAGAAATCTGTGACCACATTCTCTTTCCTTTGTTTGTCAATAATAGTCAAATAAAATTGTTACAATAATAAAAACCATCCAAGTATCCTAGAATTGAGATTAGGTTTATTCATTAAATACTAAATGGTTGCATGATCAATGTGAACAAAAGTTTGATAACCAGTGATGTAATTCCTAAACTTTTTCAAAGCATGTACCAAATCCAAGAGTTCCTTTTCAGTGAATGTATAATTTAGCTCATCTTTAGAAAGTTTCTTACTGATGAAATAGATAGCATAAGTAAATGTGTCTTCCACTTGTCCCAAGGCATCCCCTACAACTTTATCTGATGCATTTTTGTGTATATGAAAAGGTAATTCCCAGTTGTGACCTCTAAGGATGGGTGCAGTGTTCATCTTTTCTTTTATCACTTGAAAGGATTCTTGACAGTTGTTTGTCCAACAAAATTTTGAATCTTTAACCAATAGTCCAAGAAAAGGTGAATACAGTTTAGTAAAGTCTTTAATGAACCTTTTATAATACCTAGCTAATATAAGGAAGCTTCAAACATCTCTTTGTTTTTTAGGGATAGGGACCCTTTTAATGATGGCAATTCTGTTTGGATCAACCTGTATCCCTTCCTTGGATGGAATGGCCAAGGATAGTCCCTGCATTCATCAAAAGTTCACATTTCTCAGGTCTCAATGAAATATTCATTTCAATGCATTTCTTTAATACTTTTCACATATTAGAAGGAGCTTCTTGGAAGTCACATCCATAAGGAATGAAGTCATCCATGTATATCTCAAGAGTCTTATGAAATTCTTTAGCAAAGATACTTAGAACTTCCCTCTGGAAAGTAGTAGGGGCATTACATAGACTGAATGGAAGGACCTTATAGGAAAAGGTACCCTAAGGACATGTGAATGTGGTATTATCTTGCTCCTTACAGATGATATGTATTTGGTTGTACTCACTAAATCCATATAAGAAGGAGAATAATTTCTTCCCTGTAAGGCCATCTAGGGCTTGGGAAATGAATAGGAAATGGAAATGGTCCTTCTTTGTAGCCTTGTTAAGTTCTCAATAGTCAACACACATCCTCCACTTCCCATTTTTCTTGGGGACTGAAACGAGAGGGGACCCCACTCACCATATGAAATGCGATATATGAACCGTGCATCTAGTAGCTTTTTTAATTTCTCTTTCATAATGTCATTAAGAGTTGGTTTCATCATTCCCTCGGGTTGGAAAACATGCTTGCATCGTTATTTGATGCAGATATGATGAGTATAGGCTGAGGGATTCACTCCCTTCATATCCTTATAATTCTAAGGAAAATCATCCAGGTGTTACATCAACACACTGCATAATTGTTCTCCCTACTCGACTAAGAGAGAGGGGTTGATATTTAGGGTTTTGGATGGGGAAATATCCACATCCTTGGCATGTTTTAGGATGGAGTTAGCAGAGTACAAATTAGTACAAGTATTACTCTCAGATTCTTTCATCTGTTCATTAACTGGCATGGAAGTGGGGGGTTGATTCTACTGGTCGATATGGTAATCTTCATAAAGTTCAACCCCCCCTATAACAATATCTAAAGTGAAGAATGGGTAGAGGGATGTATGGTATGGGTATCTCTTCTTCCTCTCAGAGGCATTTTGAAATATTATTCCTTAATAAGCTTATTGTAAATGGGAACATCTTTGATGGCTCGAAGAAGGGTTATATTGACACACAAAGAATTAAATTCTCCCAGAAGTTCAACCTCTTTTAATGTGTGTTCTTTAGGGTGGAGCAACCTTTCATTATAAGGAGGTGCATTGGCTTGAGGGGCACTCACTTCCTTCACTTCTTCAAGTTCTTTAGGTGGAGAAGGCGGTTTATTACCTGGTAACACCTTCCCAGACCAAAGGTTGGTCTCTTGGATTTCCACAACATAAGCAAGATAGGATGTCCCCCCACTATAAACTTGTTGTGTCTGCTTATTGTTCAGGTTCGTATTGGGTTGAGCTGTAATTTGAGGTTTCTTAGGTAGGGTATGGTGAGGGAATAGTGGTTGAAGTTGAGGTGGAGGAAGTAGAGTAGAAGTTTGGGTTGTCTAAGGCTTCCACACTTGTGAAGGGTTTCCCCATTGGGAATATTGGGGTGGATATGGCTGGAAAGGCGGGTGCATAGGATGAGGAGGATATGAGGAGTATAAGGAAAAGGAGGAGTTTTGGGCTATGACTGGTGAGTGGAAGGGTTCCAAGGCTAGAAAGGTGCATTCTAATTTGGATTGTAATGAGGATAATGTGCATCTTTCATGTCATGTTGATATGTTTTGAACCACCTTCTACCCCTTGGTATACAACCTCCAAACCTCAAAGAGGGACATTTTTTTGTTGCATGGTGCTCTTCACAGACATAGTATACTTCTATGAGATTCATTGGGCACTCATTCCTAAGGTGTCTCTTAGTGCATCTAGGGCATAAGATAGCTAGTTCCCTTTATGTTTCCTCATGCTTCCTTTTAATTTTCATAGTTTCCATTCACAAGGAAAAGGTATGCAACATATCACTCTTAAATCCTCCAACATACTTCCTATCTCATGTATGATGGATGTTACAAAGGGAGATGAACAAACCACACTACAAGAAAAAAGGACATTGGTGAGGGTAAAAAAATATCAACATAAACTCATTGGTGATGGTCAAAAGAGATTTCATCACTAAAAACTCACCAAAGTTTGCATCACCAAAAGTATAGGTGTTGTGGTGACATTCAAAGTCTGCCACCAATAATGATTTACAATGGCAGATAATGATCATCACCATTTCATATAAGCAATGGTGAGGGACCTTAACCTCCATCACCAAAAAACTGAACATCATCAAAGGTGGCATCGCTAAAAGTATAGGTGTTGTGATGGCATTCAAGATTTGTCACGAATAATGATTATAATGACAGATAGTGACTTACGTCATTTCATATTAACACCAACATTTTTTTTGTGATGGACCTTTCATCCTCGTCATTATTGATGCATGTATATGGTGGCACTCATTGAACATCACCATTTGATATTTTGGTGAAGGTAAAAAATTGTCACCATAATCTCATTGGTGACAGTCAAAAGAGTCTCCGTCACCAAAAATTGAAAATCACCAAAGGTCGTATTGCCAAAACTATAGGTGTTATGGTGACATTCAGGGATCATCACGAATAATGATTATAATGACAGATAGTAACCTTCACCATTTCATATTTTAGTGAGGGCCGAAAAATGTCACCATCAACTCATTGGTGATGGTCAAAAGAGCCTCTATCACCAAAAATTGATCATTTCAATTCCATATGAATATCAGGGCATGATGGAATCGAACCACCAACCTCATGCTTGAAAATAAGGTGCTCTTTGATGAGCCCCAAAAATGGATAATTATATGGGCTCATTCAACCTCCTAATTCGACTTAATCCACCATTCTCATTAGTTTATTGCATGTTTTTTATTATATTTATGCTAATAGAGTGAATTGGGTTAGTCATTATGCCAACAAGTCTAATGGGTGCTTTGTGCAGATTTTTAGTCAATTTTGAGACAAAATCAAAGGTTTTAATGAGCACTTGGCAGCCAAATTCGTGGGAGAAGAAGGGAGAGGATTTGTAGGAAGGTGTCCCCTTCATTTATGGGCCCTTACCTCGAATTCTCCACTATCAGCTCGGAGTTCAAGGGCCACCAAATCAATCATCACAAGGGCAGCCGAGCAAGTGCTAGTAAAAGTGTTGTTAACTACAAGTTTTGGCAGCCGAGTTCCTAAAGTTTAGGAGGGCTGTTGGGGTCCTCAATTTTTATAAATAAGAGGGCTTAGAGCCTCATTTTAGTTAGTCACTTTGTAGGCAGAAGTTAGCTAGTTTGTAGTTCGATTTTAGTCAGTAGATTAGCTTTGCATTTCAGCACATTTTCAAGCTTTCCCTTGTGGACAGTTTTTGATGTAACTATTATTTCTTGATCAATAAAGATGAATCCAGCTTTGCACCAGCTCTAAATCTCTCTTAGGAGGCTGTAGCTCTTGAGGTTGGGCCAATCTCAAGTGCCCAGTACCTACTTTGTTTACTCTTATGTGTTTTTGCTGCATTCTTAGAATAAAATCTGTTATTTAGATTTAGATCTTGTTTTGTTATTTAGGTTGCTTTTGATGATTAAAAAGGATTTTTATGTTCAGATTGAGTTGATAGGTTATTGACAGGGAAGATCTTCAGAAAAAGGCCATCAAGGACCTCTGATCTCACCTCTCCCTCAGTGGGATCATGAGCTGGGACAAAGGAGACCTTGCTGCCACCAAAAACACTATCTTTGCTTCGCCATGCAACCATTAGTGCTCGATTTTTATTTTCAGAGGTTGGCTATGTGTTTAGATTCTTGATTGTTTAGTTTTCATAGTATTTCATATTATTTCATTACAAATAAACTGCTGTTCATTTTCCTTGCTGTTATTTAGGTCAAATTAGGTCAAGATAGCTAGATCTTGGGTTTGCATAGTCTTTGTTTGGTCAGTTTTAAAAAAATTGTGTGCAGATCACATGTATTACCTCTCTATCTACCTTTCCTCCATCAGATAATCTACTCCCACCCTTAATCCATCAGTCCTACCCTTCATTTGCCATACTTTTCCCACCTTGCCCTAATTTCTATATTCTTGTGCATCATCGCTTCCTCCATCCTTGAACCAAATTCAATCGCTCCTTAGCCTCATGCGCCAGGTCCTAAACCCCTTAACATCATTATCCAACCTCCATTTCCACTTTCCCACCATTTTTCCTCCATCAACCCTCCAAAATCTACCTTTCGGAACATCTTGTAGAAAATTACAGAACATCCTGTAGAAATTCCAAAACATCCTGTAGAACCCCTACAGACTTCCTGTAGAAGCTCACGAATGAGGTTTCTTGATAGCCAAACTTTGTGAAACTCTATGGAAGGGTGTTAGGGACCCCTTAGGCCCTCTCTGAACCTTCCAAACCTCCTCCAAGCATTTCCTCTCGCCAATCCACCTCTGCACAGTCGAAAACTAGTTAAAAGCACATGCATGATAATTCTGCCAACTTATTCAAAAATACAAAAAGATGTTTTTTTTAGATGTTACTGTAGAAGTAGCTTAGACACATGCATTTTACCTTTCTAGAAGTCAATGGCATCTCTTTCAGTAGCTTGCATCCTCTTTCTTGCATCAGTAGGGCTAGCTGGTAAAATTAGGGTTTGCTAGGGTTTACGTTTCCTTTCAGCTTTTCAGTTTCTTTCCGCAAGTAGATTAGCCTCCTTTGAGTTAGCTTTCGTCCATCAGTTAAAAAGCTTCTTCTAAGAGCTCATAGAAGTTGGCTTAAGCTCCTAGCGGACTTGTGCCAGCTGATCAAGTGACAGCCGCGGCAAGAGCTAGTACTTGTGCATACAGCACCGTCACTTCCAAGTTTGTTACGAACTACCGGGTTGATAAAATTAAAGAAGGGAGTCTCAGGAGTTGCAGCATTATTGCTGCAATACTGGGGCTCACCACTCTTTTTGGTGCCGTTGCCGGGGACGCATCAAAGTATTGGTGATTGCTGCTTTTCTTCTATTTTCCACTACAACCTTCTGCTAAGTAGTTTATTTCATTTCATTTCCGCAAAAGTAGAGTAGATATTTCCTGCTTTCATAGATTAGCATTTCAATTCCGCAATTTCATTTCTGCAAGCATAGAGTAGCATTTCAATTCTGCAAGCGTAGCCTAGCATTTCATTCCTGCAATTTCATTTGAGCAAAATAGATTAGTCATTTCCTGCTTTCATTTCAATTCCACATTTTCATTTCAGCAAGATAGTTAGTTGCAGTTCAATCTATTTTAGTTGTGTAGGTACAAGTAGAAAAAAAAAGAAAAAATCAACCAAAAAGATTTCCTTTCATGCCTTGTAGGAGTAGAGATAATTCAGAAAAATGATTGCACGACACCCCCACTGCTTCACACAACCAACCTTCTCTCTTCTTCGATGGCTATGATTAAAGAACCCTTAGGTGGACAACAAGACATATTTGAAGAACCTCAAGGGAAGAAGAAGAAGAAAACATTCCTCTGGAGAAAATGGCTACAAGCGGAAATGTTCGGAGCAGTACCTTGTCCAAAAATGAATTTGAAAATCAGATGGAAGATTTCAAGAGTGATATGAGGCAGTTTCTTGCCATGCAACTGGATACCTTGCAGATCCAAAGGAAGCAAAAGGAAGCCAAGAGGGCTTTGGACATATTTTGTTCTAGGTGCGCTAGAAAGCATCCTAGGAACGAATGTCCAATGCACTCCCTAGAAGTGTGTTTCATCTGTGAAGAATACCATCCTATGAATCAGTGCCCTTCCTTGCCCAGAATTAAAGATGCATATCAGAGGGCCAAAGGAGCCACTGAACCACTCTATTATATGAACCAAACGAGTCCACATGGACCTAGATCTTACCAGCAGGAACTGCAAGGGACATCCGGGACCTATTATGACCCCTATCAAGCCACTTTCATGCCTTCTTGGGTCCCCCTTCTCATCCTTCCTAGTTCACACCTCCTCCTTGTTCCTTCACAGATCCATATTATGCCCTACCCACTGCTCATTCATTTCACTCTTATGCTCAGCCACAACCTCAGTGGAATGCACCTCATCAAAGGTGGAGGCCCCAGTACAACTCTCCTCCCACTCCTTTGCCTCCACCACCTGCTCAACCGCAACCATCGCCTCCTCCTCCACCAAGGCAGCCCCAAATGCCTTCCCAACCACAACCATCTCAAAAATACACCCCCACTCAACTACCCGTACCACCATCTCCAAATCCACACATTGGAATAGCTCAACCCAATTGCAAAGCTGAGGAACAACATGTCCAAATGACTCCTCTCGAGCTCAATGATCTTCACCAAGGCTCAGGAAGAGTGTTGAGAAACAGAGATTATATTGACAACATTGAAGGACCAAAAGCAAGAGAAGATTCCAAAGGGGAGATCAAAGCACCATGGGCTGCACCTGATGAAGAGAAAACATCAGAATTAGAAATCAAGAAAGCTCCCTCATGGTTACCATCAAACCCTCCATGTAGTCAAGAGAAAAATCAGCACAAAGAGGAAGATGTGAAGGTCATGATAGAAGAAGATATGGAGAATGATCCAGATCAGCAAAAGGACCAAGGATATCAAAGCTATATTGAGACATGGTTCCAGACGGTCACTAAGTTGCAGCAATACTCTCTTCTTCAGCTATGTTTGATCCCTTCAAGGTCAAATCATTTGGTCTCTGAAATCCAGATAGTTGTCAAAGCATGCATTTCAATCTTCCACATCATCTTGTCTCTAATCTCGATGTGCACATGGCTCCATTGGAAGTATTCTTATACTTGAAAAGAATTTTGTTTTTCAAGTAGGGTAGGGTAGAAAAAAGAGAAAAAAAAGAAAAAAAAAAAGAAAAAAAAACGAAAAAAATGGAAATAAGAGGAAAAATCTAAGGTGAAAACCTCGTCGGAGGCTCCTTAGATTGGCTCATTGATTGAAAACCTCCATGAGGCGGTCAATGGGTTGGAAAGAAGGGGAAATAAAAAGAGAATAAGATCCCTGGGTGAAGCCTCCCTTGGAGGCGCCCAGGGCAGGCAATTAGGGTGAAAACCTCCATGAGGCGCCCTAGTTGTTTTCAAAAAAAAAAGAAAAAAGAGAAAAAAAGAAAAAAGAAAAAAGAAAGCAAGACTAATCTTTGTGAAAAATTGCAGGTTGCAGTGAATACTTTGCAGGAAAAGAGGGGCGCGCAAAACGAGGAAAGAAGTCCGTACCAAGCTCCAGGACATCCCTTCGGACACTCCCTCCATGGCCACTCACCTCTCCTAGGATTTGGTCACATTCAGGTCAAGATTAGGCTTTCTATAGGAAGTTCTGGGCTTTCTACAGGAAGTTCCAGGCATTTCTACAGGAAGTTTTGAATTTCTACAGGAAACATCTTGTAGAACCTTCGGACAAGCCAAATTCAATTTTGAAAGGGAATCTGATGGTTGGGATCAGTTTGTTAGGCCTACAGCCACACCTTTATGCAATCCAACACCATGTGGTGCCCTGTTCCATCTCTTTCCGCCTCCATTGCACCCACCTGGTTATGTGTTCCTGCACAGTCATATAAGAAACCCTGTTTGCCTCAGATTGACAGCAAGAATTCTTAAGCGACAAGTCAAGCAATGAAGTCTTGCATGCTCTACCTGTCTAAGCTCGATCTAGACTCTGCATCAATGAATTCCAAGTCTGCATTATAGCCCGAGCTCATTTTTCTTACCATGCAACAAAACTGCAAAATGCCTTGGAGCAAAAATACCTAGTGCTGAAATTTGTTTTCTTCCCTAGCTTGAAAACAGTGCATCCATTTTCAAAACCATTACACAGGGAGTTCTACAGGGATGATGGAAACCTGCCCGAGCAATTTCAGCCCATTCCGGTGCACGGTTTCCAAGAAACCAGCCTCCATCACCTTCAGCCATTTTGCGTTTTCTCCACATCCGTGCATCCGTTTCAAAACATATTTCATGGGGAGATGCACATGGATGATAGTCACCTACCCAAGAAGTTTCAGCCGATTCCGATGCACGGTTTCCGAGAAATTGATCTTTGAAATCTTCAGCCATTTTCCATTTTTCTTTAAATCTGTGCATCCATTGATCGTAATTTTTCTATGGGAGGTGCATAATGATGATAGGAACATGCTCAACAAGTTTTAGATTGATCCGGTCTATCGTTCGGGAGTAATGGCGAAAACAAGTTTCGGTCCTGTGAAAATTCAGCAGCAGCAGCTTGAGGGTGCAGATCTGAACGTGAAGCCAGCTCCTACAGCATGGATCCAGCCAGAGGATACCTGCACAAGAAAAAATAGCCATGAATCAGCCACCAAGCCCTCATGCAACCACAGAAACCAATGCATGCAGCAAATGAAAGGCCACAGCACCTCACGGCAGCCACATTCGACTTCCAGGTATGTGACTAAAACTCATTCCTCTATTGCATGAATCTAATCTAAGCACTGCATGAACAAATGAGATGGTGGGATTCATCCAGGAAGCTAGCCAGATTCGATTGCACTCATCCAGGTAAAAATCACGCAGCATACCTGTATAATTGTTCACGTGAAATTTGGAAAACATAGGTAGTGGTAGACGTGTTGAACTCCAGCGCACAGGACATCAAATGATTAACAGATAGAAGAGAACATGCAGTTCATAACATCACTGCAGTTCGAATAAAGCCAACGCACATTTTTTCCACCTCACCACAAATCACGCAGCAATTAATGAACGCTCGGCTGAAACTCACAAACTGCTGTTAACTTGCACTTGCAACATTTTCAACTGAAGTATGCATCCTCCGCTTCCACAAAATGATTAACCCGTCGTCCTCCATTGAGCTTTGTGGCCTGGTTCACAATTCTCCAGCGTATCGGGCTCACTCAGAGGCGCAGGGGCATTCTACAGGAAGACGTTCTACAGGAAAGTACAGCAAAGCCTTCCAGAGCAGAAAAGCCTGAGTTTTTCTTCATCAAATTTGGAGCTTGAAGAGAGGTAGGCTCAAAAACACCATTCCCATGCATGATATTTCGAAAGGTGGTGAACTAGCTTGTTTGAAGTGGGGAAAATTAAAACCAGTCTGCCTGTGGGTCAAGAATGGTGGTTTGCTTATATGATACACAGAATTTCTTTTAAATGGTGTTGCGTCATATTCACCTCCATGGTTCCTGTTAACAAACTCTCCCCATTATAACGATAAACTTCTGTAAGGCTCACCTATGCACATATAAAATTTTTGTGACTACTATATGGTTGGTGTGAAAATTAGCTCTGCACTCTGTCTGTGAGAGCTTAATTCCTTTTGACAAGTCGAGTTTTTGGCAGAAGCAATATTATAACTAGAGAATTGGTGAAAGGGGAGATACAAACAACGGAGAAACCCGGTCCTGAGAGTCAAGGAGGAAAACCATATTAGGATTACCATTCTAACCAGAGCTCAAGCCGAAAACAGGGTATTTTCACCATGCCAGGAGGGTTTATCAGAAAGGAACCCTCGGATTCCAAGAAGTTGAGAGAAACTCTTGAGGTGGTAGACCTGTTTACCCGTGCAAAGTGGATGACCTTCTGTGACAGAATTCAAGGTCACGATGATGAAATAACATAGGAGTTCCTAAGGTCCCTGCAGCCCAAATCAAAAACATTGGCAGCTGTAAATTTCAGAGGATTGACCTTAAAACTCACTCCACAACTCATTAGTCGGGTCACGGAGTTGCCATTGGGGATACCCTGGGATAAAGAGGAAAGGAAATTATCACAGGAAAAGCCATAGGAAAGGCAAGAGGAAAATCAAGAAAAAGGACAAGCTGCTGAGGCCAAAGCTATGGGTGGAGTAAAAACACAAACGCCAAGGGAGAAGCGGTTGCAAACCCGGGTAGAGAGGACTGAAAAAGTCAAAAAAGGTAAAGGCACACCCAAGGCAACCACAGCACAAGTCAAAGAGAAGGCACCCCCAGCCAAGCAAGCCAAATCAGGGAAAACTGGTTCTACAAGAAGCCAACAGACTGTTTCTACAGGAAGCCAGAAAATGGCCACTATAGGACTTTCTACAGGAAGTCTGGGGGAAAGGGAAACAGAAGGAGAAATCGGCTGAGATTTTAGCTAGGGAGGCAGCAGCTGTGCTGGCCACCCTAAGCACATCCCCCAAGCAGAAGGAGAAGCAAAAGAGGGAGCTTCCACTATATTTGAAGGCAAGAAGGAGCATGCAGATAAGAACTGGCAGACCCCAACCACAGTCAAAAGAGCCAATTACAATTGTAGACACCCCAACTACACAAAAGGAAAGGTCTCCCTCAAAGGCATCCATCACCTATGAACAGGGAAGCCCGAAGACATCCACCTGGAGAGAAAGAATGAAAATGTTGGACATAAAGGCCTCTCTACAGGATGCTGAGACAGTTCTATAGGAAGCTTAGAATTCTGTAGGAAAAGGAGCACAGGCAGTGGGAAGAAGCAGAGAGAAAAGCATGGTTTCATGACCGACAAGAGGACATCACTTTAGAAGCTTGGCATGACACGGAGGCCACCAAGGCCATCAAAGATGAGGAGATAGATTGGTTGCTCATAGGATGAGCAACACTTTCAGTAGGGGGGTGATGATGAGCCCCAAAAATGGATAATTATATGGGCTCATTTAACCTCCTAATTCGACTTAATCCACCATTCTCATTAGTTTATTGCATGTTTTTTATTATATTTATGCTAATAGAGTGAATTGGGTTAGTCAATATGCCAACAAGTCTAATGGGTGCTTTGTGCAGATTTTTAGTCAATTTTGAGACAAAATCAAAGGTTTTAATGAGCACTTGGCAGCCAAATTCTTGGGAGAACAAGGGAGAGGATTTGTAGGAAGGTGTCCCCTTCATTTATGGTCCCTCACCTCAAATTCTCCACCATCAGCTCGGAGTTCAAGGGCCACCAAATCAATCATCACAAGGGCAGCTGAGCAAGTGCTAGTAAAAGTGTTGTTAACTACAAGTTTTGGCAGCCGAGTTCCTAAAGTTTAGGAAGGCTGCTGGGGTCCTCAATTTGTATAAATAAGAGGGCTTAGGGCCTCATTTCAGTTAGTCACTTTGTAGGCAGAAGTTAGCTAGTTTGTAGTTCGATTTTAGTCAGTAGATTAGCTTTGCATTTCAGCACATTTTCAAGCTTTCCCTTGTGGACAGTTTTTGATGTAACTATTATTTCTTGATCAATAAAGATGAATCCAGCTTTGCACCAGCTCTAAATCTCTCTTATGAGGCTGTAGCTCTTGGGGTTGGGCCCATCTCAAGTGCCCAGTACCTCCTTTGTTTACTCTTATGTGTTTTTGTTGCATTCTTAGAATAAAATCTGTTATTTAGATTTAGATCTTGTTTTGTTATTTAGGTTGCTTTTGATGATTAAAAAGGATTTTTATGTTCAGATTGAGTTGAAAGGTTATTGATAGGGAATATCTCCAGAAAAAGGCCATCAAGGACCTCTGATCTCACCTCTCCCTCAGTGGGATCATGAGCTGGGACAAAGGAGACCTTGGTGCCAGCAAAAACACTATCTTTGTTTCGCCATGCAACCATTAGTGTTCGATTTTTATTTTTAGAAGTTGGCTACATGTTTAGATTCTTGATTGCTTAGTTTGCATAGTATTTCACATTATTTCGTTGCAAATAAACTGTTGTTCATTTTCCTTGCTGTTATTTAGGTCAAATTAGGTCAAGATAGCTAGATCTTGGGTTTGCATAGTCTTTGTTTGGTCAGTTTTAAAAAAATTGTGTACAGATCACCTGTATTACCTCTCTATCTACCTTTCCTCCATCAGATAATCTGCTCCCACCCTTAATCCATCATTCCTACCCTTCATTTTCCATACTTTTCCCACTTTGCCCTAATTTCTACATTCTTGTGCATCATCGCTTCCTCCATCCTTGAACCAAATCCAATCGCTCCTTAGCCTCATGCGCCAGGTCTTAAACCCCTTAACATCATTATCCAACCTCCATTTCCACTTTCCCACCATTTTTCCTCCATCAACCGTCCAAAATCCACCTTTCGGAACATCCTGTAGAAAATTACAGAACATCCTGTAGAAATTCCAGAACATCCTGTAGAACCCCTGCAGACTTCCTGTAGAAGCTCACGAATGAGGTTTCTTGATAGCCAAAGCCTATGAAACTCTATGGAAGGGTGTTAGGGACCCTATAGGCCCTCTCTGAACCTTCCCAACCTCCTCCAAGCATTTCCTCTTGCCAATCCACCATTGCACAGTCGAAAACCAGTTAAAAGCACATGCATGATAATTCTGACAACTTATTCAAAAATACAAAAAGATGTTTTTTTCAGATGTTACTGTAGAAGTAGCTTAGACACATGCATTTTACCTTTCTAGAAGTCAATGGCATCTCTTTTAGTAGCTTGCATCCTCTTTCTTGCATCAGTAGGGCTAGCTAGTAAAATTAGGGTTTGCTAGGGTTTACGTTTCCTTTCAGCTTTTCAGTTTCTTTCCGCAAGTAGATTAGCCTCCTTTGAGTTAGCTTTCATCCATCAGTTAAAAAGCTTCTTCTAAGGGCTCATAAAAGTTGGCTTAAGCTCCTAGCGGACTCGTGCCAGCTGATCAAGTGACAGCCGCGACAAGAGCTAGTACTTGTGCATACAGCACCGTCGCTTCCAAGTTTGTTACAAACTACCGGGTTGATAAAATTAAAGAAGGGAGTCTCAGGAGTTGCAGCATTATTGTTGCAATACTGGGGCTCACCACTCATCCATTGAGCTAGCACCCTTTAAATAATTACACTTTAAAAAATTATAGATTGATACTTTCGAAATGAGCAGTATTGGCAATGATCTAGCTTTCAAATGACTAAAATTGGAAATTATCTAGCTTGAGGATGCTCCATGCTTACATTTTCAATGCTCTACAGTCTAAACTTATAACATTGGGACCTTCGTATTCAACATTTCAGTATAGTTGCATGATTTAGAGTTAAAACATAACCCAAGATCGAAATATAGCATACAGAATTCTAAAAACGTTAACTGGTGTGAATTTGGCATATTGATGACCCTTAGAAATGGAGGATTCAATTCTCAAACCATATGTAAAACATAAGAATTATGTTTACCTAAACTAATATTGTGTGCATGTTCCTTCAAGATAATCCAAAGAGATCATACATTTTTGGACATCACGAAAGTCATTTAGATGCAAATATTTTCAAAGTAGAGGTTTGGAAAGGAGACCAATCAATGCATTTCTAATCAGTGCCACTTGAATTGAATAATAAAGAAATAGATGGCTTGGCATCATTCTTGGTATCTAATTTGAACATCGACAACAAAAGAGAAGAGAGTTCTTGCAAAGCTCAAGAGACTTGCAAAGTGAAAGTAAAGATCAATGGAGAAGTAACTCCATTTGGAAATGTCTAAGAGAGAAGGAAATCAAATTTAGGTTCACAAAATGGTGGGAATGAGTTCAAAAAGTAAGCACGCAATAAAAAAGAATACATCTAGAGACACTCCCAGAGTGTGATCATGCTAATTATGATGGAATTGAAAATAATAAGATGTAAACTACAACAAGCACATAGACAAGATTCCATAAATTTGAAGTTAAACCATCAACAAGAGTGAGATTTACAATTAACAATCACCTTGGTAATGAGGAAAGTCTGTGACATAGGCTTGAAAATTTGCTACTTAGGCTCGATAATAAACATTACAAAAGCAATGAATACTAGGAGTTGAAGACGAGGGCATAATGAATGATACTACTTGACCCTAACCTTGTCTCTCAATGTCAACAACACAAAAGTCCACTATGGGACCAAGGTTTACAAATATTTTCAAACTTCCACATATTGACCTCTAGCATTAGGTTGGAGATTCATTTTTATAAATTGAAGGACATGAACAAGAGATAATGATCAGAACTTCACAAAAATCCATAGAGAAAAGCATTCTTAAAGAGAAACTAATTAACAATAAAAGGTGTATATTATCAAGAAAAATGAAACACAAAACCATAGCAATGATCACATTAAACTCATTTGACATGATAACACATTAAAATAAATATTAGAAGACAAATTTATGTATCAAATTTCAATGATTAAATAGATGCAAAAAATTCATAAAGAGGCCATTATTTATTTAAAAGAAATATCAAAAGCTAGTTTCATGAATCAGAACTTAAGATAAGACAATATAATTATATTAATGTACAACAAATGGCTGTAATTATCTTTAAAAAAACCATTTCATCATACTTAGGAACCAAAAATAGTGGCAAACTAGATGGATGTTAGGAAGGATGGCTATTAGAAAGAAATTTTCATCGATATATATTACATTTTCTTTGAATCATCCATGAAGCACTAACTCTTAAATAGATATGACATATAGGCAATAGATTAAGCTATCAGAAAGGAAATGTAATTTTGACATCTCAGTGTCTAATATAAAGCATATACAAGAAAGAAAATGGATGAAGCATTGTGGAGTAAAATGAAGTGTTATCTTAGAGTGAAAAGGTGACAATGTATTTGACTAAGAAAAGGAATAAAACTTTTCATAAGTTACAATGGATGACCAGTTTCAATGTTGAAGGGTTTGGATTGGTGAATAATTCAGCTATGGTATTTAACCAATGACTCAATAAAATCTCAGGAAAAGATCAGATAAAAACCAATGAGTCATAGGTATACTTCAACAAATTGAAGAATTTTGATGCTAATTTCTGATTTGACGAATGACTGATTCAGTGGGTTCTTCAATACCAATCCATCTCTCTTTGATGTTGTTATCACTCATTGTTTTTCTAAAAGTTCAATGTTTAGGTTGATAAGGATCATCCAAGAATCATGCTAACAAGCAAGACATTCGTGATAGAGAAGTTGCAGAAAACAATTTATATTACAAAAAAGAGAACATGTTGGACTTGGCATTGGGATGTACTGGGATTTATTAGTACTAATGGAACTTGGTGATTGTCATCATAATTGGTAATTCAGAATGCATGTGGATTTCAAAGTACATTTCGAATAATTGTTATCCAATACCTTGGCATCTATTCAAAATGTAAGAAATTTTGAAGCTCATAACCTGGCAACATTCATTGCATCTGGTGCCTGCATAATTGGGGGAAAATGACACAACTAAAGTCAATATAATGGAATTTGACACCATGTTTCATGGGTGTAGGTCCAAAACGGAGTGTACATTTGTAGCATGGATGAAAAATTTCAGCTACAAGCTGCAGCAGTATGACAATTTTCCTTTGTAAAATAAGAGGCTGCCAGGAATCTGAATGCAGTTGATAGAGGTGCAATTGAAGAGGAGAAACAATAACCCATACAACTTAGAGAGAGATATTTTGCAGATAGTTTCTAAGCTTCCGACAAAGAGATCCCATTTTATGTAACACCAAAAATGTGAAGGGAATGATTATAGAGCTGTGAAGACAATGATTACAGAAGCTAGCACTGCAAATGTCCCAAACATTTATTGTGAGTTCCACAATATTAGCACATTCATGGTGAAAATGAATACAAAGGCCATATTTGATGCAGGTATCTAGATAATTTACTATGGGTTCAACAAGACTAGCAAAACTTAATAGGTTACAATTAGACTTGGATCTAAATCCTGATATACTCATTCTACCTTCTTAAGGAAGAGCATACACTTTTTCCCTAGGCACACTGCACTTAAAATAAAATTTAGTTGTTGACGATTTTTGATAAGAAGGTTTCTAATTTTATGTGTTAGATATCATTTGTTCAACCAGGTGTACCAACATCAAAAATAATGATTTTGATTTACAACAAATATTTTCTAAAGAAAAAGGCATGAAATTTACGAATTTAAAACTAATAGGTGCTCAATAGTGCCTATATATTATTTTGTAAATGAATAAGATGAGATTATATAACAGTGTGTGGGAACTTTCCTTTTTGTCATCTTGTATCACTAGTTGGGAAACCCATAAAACATTGTGAATCTTAAATGTTTTGATGTTTATTTGGCTTCAATAATCTTTTGGAAAATGTGGCAATCAGTCAACGGATTTTATCTACATCAAAATCAATATTAGAATATATTGGCACAAATTACTTGTGAATCTCCATAGCCTTACCATACATACAAAAAGCCATTATCTAAATAAGAAATGGTTGAAGCAACAGATGTCTCCGCCGAAAATTCTACTTGAGACTAGTAACCCTGTATAAGGGAAAAATTTCATATGTAGAAATAAAAAAGGATGCTTTTGTAAAGATCAACTCTATGACTCGTAGTGAGAAGACTAAGACACTAGTAGAGCATTTCCCAACTATGGTTGCACTAGAGATTAGGAATATGTAATAACCTGATGAAATCATAACCAAAAGTAGATGGCCTAGACTCTGGACTATGTACACACTGAATAGGAAAGACAATTGTGCGCAATAGATACAAATAAGTACAAGGGAAGAAAATGCTTACATGAGTGATGCTAATCTAGTAAAATAGGAAAATAACAGTTCTAGCTAATTACCATATCCACTATCTATTTTGATGTATATGTGTTTGTTTTGATGTAGATTAATTCATTTACTTGTAGCTAAGAATGAATGAGTTTTTATTATGTCAATAATTTGTAAGCCATCATGTAATATTATTTGTATTGGTGTCATCACTATGGGTAATCTTCTTTGGGAACAGAGATTGTTGTTCATCCTATTAATTGAGAGTATGTAGAAGTGTGCATGTAATTTTCAAGAGCCAACCATGGCTTCTATAAATTGTTTACATACACTAAAGATTTCCTTATACCCATTCTTATTTCTTCATGTAAGACGACAAATGAATATTAATAACTAAAGAGTGAAGATTCTACAAACCACTATGAGTGCATATTGTATCACATGATTTGTTTTAGTTATTATAATCTATAGTCTGCCTGCATGTAACTGATGAAGGAACCTAAGATGTCTAGGAGTAGGCAACTTTAGAACAACAAACTCACTAGAAGCATGATCCTTTAAAAACTAGAAGACATAGTTGAGGTTCGCTTCCAAGTAGCGAGTGTGAATGGGATGATGGTGTAGAAAATCCTGTAGAGACACAAGCTAATGCAATTTTCTAAAGCAAGAGACAAGAGTCTACTTCTACTCTTTATAGCGGGAGCCATTAACATCAAACAAACAATGATCAATAGAGGAAGTGAATCAAAGGAATATAACACAATAAATATCCAAGGAAAGCCACAGCTCAAAACCCCACTATCTGTTTTGTATTAATCCTTAAAATCAATATGAAATTACAATGCTTGTTATCTCTAGAACAATCCCAACACTTAGCAAATTCAATCTCCAACTGATAAGCAAGCTCAAGGCCAAATCGTAGCCTCTTCACAAGCTCTCCAAGTCTTTATTCCAATGCATAATTCCTATGGAGGATAGCTTGTATTTAAAGGGAAATAAAGCCTCTAAAAATAGCACAATCCCTCAAGGATCAGTTCCTGAATGCATGCACTATCAGTGTAACTAAAAAAAGTCTAAAACAAATAGTACATTGTCCTTGCACTCTAGCCTCAACTGGGTCTTTCTCATAATCGACATGCATGAGTTTTTTATGAGTAAATATTTAGTCAAGTAGAGTAGTACTGGTAGATTTGATTAGTGTCACCACTAATTGTTAACTCAATATTAGTTCTCTCAATCAGTTTGAGAACCAATTTAACTGAACTGACTCATGAAACTGAGTCTTCTATTTTACAACTCACAATTAACTCACACTGGACTCCTACAAAGTAGGTAGGACATTGTTATGGCTCCAAATCTCACTCTTATGATTTGTGATGCTGTACTCATGGCCTAGGGCAACCCCTCCTTCCAGACCTGGTCCTAAAATTTAAAAAAACAGTGTTTTATCCCTTATACGCGACATTTCCCTGAGTTAAACGCGTGTATACGCAGGTCTATGTATATCCAACCTGCGTGTATACGCGGGTCTGTGTACTTCCAACTCAAATTTCCTAAGTTAAGTAACTTTAATAAACTGAATTTAACTATTTTAAGTTGTTATGACAATAGAATTCGAATTTAATTCATAGTTTAATTCAAGGACGAATTAAACTGGAGTTTATTGTTGCCATTTTTCAACCCTCCCTCTCAATAAGAAAGGGATTATCAACTACCCCGATCTTGTCTCTATGAAACTGGAATTTACATCTTGACAATTCCTTTGTCAAGATGTCAACATCTTGCTCCTCCGTGGGAATGTAATATAACAACATGATTCACCTCAATACAAAATCTCTGAGATGATGATACTAGATATAAATATGCTTGGACTATTCATGAAAGACTTGATTTTCAGATAGTTTGATAAAACTCTGATTATCACAATAAGTCACTATCAGATTCATCTGTTGATAAAACAAACCAACCAAGATCTTCCTCATTCAGATAGCCTCACATGCTACCTCACTTGCATCCATGTACTCAGCCTCTGTCGAACTAAGTGTAACCGATCTTTGTTTCCTGTTGTACCAAGAAACTTCCACAGACCCAATACTAAAGATCCCTCTTGATGTGCTCTTCCTGTCGGATGGACTCCCTACCCAATCTACATCAATGAAGCCTTGAAGCTTCACTCCCTCTGTTTGTCTGTACCATAACCTAAACTGAGTAGTGCCTCTTAGCTATCTCAATACATGCTTTTCCGCCATTCAATACAGCTTGGTAGGCCTAACCATCTCTTGACTAATCTGGTTAACTACATAGCACATATCCGGATGCATGTTCACTAAGTACATAACTGAACCCACAAGCTGCCTGTAAACAATAGCTTCCACTACTTCCCCTGAAGTAGCATCCTCCTTCCTCTAGTTACCACCTAGAGCATTCTTGATGGGTTTACTGCTCTCCATGCTGAATCTCTTGAGTATCTCGTTGGCATACTTGCCCTGAGATACAAATAAATCCCCATCTCCTTGCCATACCTCCATACCAAGAAAGTAATGCATGAGCCCCATGCCCTTCATCTAAAACTCTCTTGCAAGGTGCTCCTTGTAAGATTTGATGATATTATCATCATCTGTCTGTATGAGATCATCTACATAAAGTAAAATGATCAAAAACTTACCTTCCACCACTATGTGATATAGGTTCGCATCCACTTCACTCTTAGTGAAGCCCAACCCAGTGAAGTAGCTATCTATCCTAGTGTCCCAAGCACAGGGTGCTTGCTTTAGCCCATACAATTCTCTCTTGTGTCGACACACATGTGACTCATGATCCAAGGTTTAAAAACCTTTAGGGTGCTCTATGTACACCTCTTCCTCAATCATGCCATTGAGGAAGACAATCTTCACATCCATCTGATGGATCTTCCAACCCATCTGTGCTGATAGCGCAAAAATAGATCTGATTGACGAGTACCTTACAATAGGAGAAAAGGTCTCATCATAGTCAATTCCCTCTACCTGCAAAAATACATGGGCTACAAATCTGGCCTTATGCTTCTCCACACTACCATCTGCATCTTTCTTTACCTTGTAAAGCCAACAGGAGCTCACAAATGACTTGTCCTCCAGTCTCGGGACCACATCCCAAACAATGTTTCTAACTATGGTGTCATACTCCTCCACCATCGCATCAACCCAAACCGGCTACTACACTGCTTCTTGAAAGGAATATGGCTCTGTCACAGCACGTGCACCCATAAGTTTCATGTATCTAGTGTACCTCTCTAGAGACCTCCTCTATCTGTGCTGAGAAGAGGGTGCTCCCACATTCTCCCTTGTAACATCCAACAATCTATCAACCTCTCTAGTGCACTTTCTTCCCTCTCTCGAAGACTCTGCTTGAGTGGATGTCTCCACTCTCTGAACATCTGCATGTGGCTGCTCCACATCAATCTGAGGCCCCTCAAACTTAGCAGCTAAAATCTCCTCATTGCATGTAGGTCAAGCTCCCTCTCAAGGGATACTCGCATGGCCTTCTCCTCATTGAACCTGATATCCTTGCGAACCATTGTCATCCGACTAGTCGGCATGTACACCTGATAGTTGTGGGGTGTATCAGTGTACCCCATAAATATCCCCAACTTTGTTGTTGGCCCAAGCTTCTTCCATACATCTTTGGTCACATGGCAATAAACCGATGACCCAAAAATCCTGAAGGGACCAACATCTAGCCTCTTACCGGAATAAGCCTTCTCTAGTGTCTTCATCTCAAGTATCTGATGTGGCCTATAGTTCTAAACATAAACCACTATGTTGAATGCCTCAGCCCACAATTGTAGTGGTAGACCCTAATCATGCAACATCTCACTTGTTTCCCCTACTATCCTCTTGTTCTTCCTCTCAACAACCCCATTATGTCGAGGGTTATGGGGTGCCATCAACTTTAATTTAATCCCATCCACTACACAGAAGTTATTCAACTCATTGGAGACATACTCACCACCATTATCACTCTATAGAGCTTTAACCTTCTTGCTAGACTCTTTCTCTACCAATGCTTTGAACTCACAAAACTTTGTGAAAGTTTGATCCTTTTTCTACATAAAAAATACCTTGCATTTACGAGAATAGTCATCAACAAATATAACATAATACCTGTGTTTGGCCATGGATGTTGTTGATCTGAAAATCACTCTTGAGTGACCTCAGTTAATTAATTATTGAATGAAGGTATTACAGACTCATGTGTTGGTGTGTGTGTCCATGTTATTTTATGCAACGGATCGATCAGATTGCAAAATACACAGACACTGCAAATAGAAAACAATAGAGAACATAGCAAGCAAATACAAGAACACAACAAATAATAAGGAGTTCACCCTATCCTCCAGGGCTACGTCTTCGGTCCAGATTTTAGTGGTGTCCTTCTTTTATTGTGTCTTTAAAGTAGAGAATTACAATGAGGAGCTCAATCTGAGTTTCCTGAAATAGAATTGCTTGGTAGGGTGGTTCTTGGACTCCCCAAGCCACTAGAGTGCACAGACTCTTTTCCTTACCAAATCTTGACCTCTCTAGTCTTCAATGGAAGGAGCCTAATGTGGTGCTCAATTCCTGACAGATCCTCTCAAGGATGCCCAATGTTGCCTTGTACCGCAGGTCAGCTCGGCTCTCTGTTGTTCTGCTCTTTGCTTCACTATCTCTTCTTTCTCTATCTTCATCTTCTTCTTTCCTCGGTTCTTCCTCTCGGTGTCCTCTCTCTGTCTTTTGTTCTCCATTCATGGCTTTAAAGCCAGTCACTCTCATGAATTCTCACTTCCTCTTCCATCCCCCGTCGGGTCACGTGCTGCTGCTCGCTTGGAGTTCCCTGTCTCTACGTTCTTCATCAACGGCTCACAGGAAGTGGCCACTTGTCCTCCTACAAACTGCGCCAACTTTTCCTCATCGGTTCGGTTCTTTGGTTACGTCGAGAAATGAATCGTCCGCCACCTGAGTAGTCAAATCGTACCTCAAATCCTTATACATTGCGGCTCAATCCCCTGTTAAATGTGGTCCTTTCATTGGGCGCGATCTCAGCCGTTAGATCTGGAGCGCCTAGACCCAACGCAATTCGCTCATTTTGTGCAGTTGATTTGCTCAACTGTTAGCACGCGATGAGCGGTAGTTTTCTCTCTCCTCCGCTTGCCTTGTGTCAGGCGTTGAGTGGAATCGCTCACTTTTCTTTAATTCCGCTTACCGCCCAAGGGTGCCCCCAATAAGTACTGCCGGTTTTGGAGCGCGGGTCTTGCCTTTAGCCTTTAGCACTTTTCCCCATGGTTTTCTTGGCTTCCATGCGAACGGGCACTTGAGGCCTCTCCTTCTCGAGGGGTTTTGCCAATCGATGTACGGTTAGCGCTAAGCGCTAATCACACATCAGAAACTACCCCCTTTTCCCAATCCGGGCTTCCGAGGTACTAGTTTGGCCTCCAGCATAGTCTCCATGGGCCTCGGTCAGCACGCTTTGATCAAGGTCCTTGTCGTTCCTCGTTGGCTGCCAACTGCCACTGTTCAGGGGTCTTCTTGACCATTCTGTGCTCTTGAATTCGAAGTTTTTTCCCGATTTGATACAGTCATGGTGTTTTGATTATTCTTCATGGATCCAATTCAGATCACGGCCTTCCCACTGAAAAAGATTTTGGACCACCAAAAGTTGGTTTTCAAGCATTGAGTAAGTGAGGATACAACTATCTCACTTGTCCAATCTCAATCCACTTTGCACTGCTTGGCTTTGAAACTTTGAGCCCAATTCTAAGGTACTCAACATCTCCTCTACGCGTTGTCCTCACCTTCCTGTCTAGAACTGTGTCATCCTACAATTCATTAAGATATTTAGGTAGCAAGTCATCAATAGAAGGCAACTGACCCTTCTCTTTGGGATCCTCAATCAGTGAAGGTTCAAACAATATCAAGCAATCTGCATTTACAACTGAGTAGATGTGCATGTAAGCTGGTAGATCAAGGTGAAAAGAATTTTCACCAATCTTGTCAAGTATCTTGAAAGGTCCATACCTGATAAGCTTTAGCTTTTTACCTTCACCTTGCATCCTATCCTTGTTGATGTACAGCCAGACTTGGTCACCAACTTGGAAACTATGCTCCATCCGATGCTTGTCATGCCTAGCCTTGTATTGGCTTGGCTCTTTTCCAGCTGTTCCTGTACTACTTGGTGGATCTACTGGATTTGTTCAATGAACCTAGTTGCCCTGTCCACATCACTATGTCCCTCAATTGTGGTATCTTTACCAAAGACAAAATCCAAAGGATACCTTGGTGTGAAACCAAAACAGGTCTTAAAAGGAGATCTCTGTGTAGAAGAATGTTTTGCTCTGTTGTAAGCATGCTACACATAACACAAATGTTCATCCCAAAGCTTAGGATGTTTGCTACAATATCCTCTGAGTAACTAGATTACTATCTTGTTAACTACTTCTGTCTGGCCATTAGTTTGTGGATGAAAAGCTATGCTTTTCTTTAGTTTGGTGTCCATCAGTTCCCACAGACTTGACCAAAATTTCCCCACAAATTGGGTGTCTCGATTAGATACAATGGAAGCGGGTAATCCAAAATGAACCCATACATGTTCAAAGAACAATTTTGTAGTTTGTTCAGTTGTAATATCTTTATTACAAGGTATCAAAATGTACATTTTTTTGAACCTATCCACAACAACATATAGATAATCATGACCTTTCCTAGATTTAGGCAGTCCTCCAACAAAATCCATGGAAACACTTTCCCAAGGGCGATAACGAACTGGTAATGGAGTGTACAAGCCTAGTTTTCTATTGCTGGGCTTGCTTTTAGCACACATAGTACACCCTCTTACATATCTAGAAACTGTCTCGTTCATTTTTGGCCAATAACAAAATCTTTGCAGCTGTGCAACTATTTTACTTACCCCAAAGTGACCTGATATCAGAGAAGTGTGTGCTTCTCTAATTATCTTTACTCTCTCAGTTTGTGGAATGCATAACTTCCCACAATGGTATAAGAGTCGGTCCTTTACATGATAATCCAATTCTTCTACTCTTTTTCCTTGGCTTAAAGCTGCATATACATCTTTAAAGTCTATATCTTGAGCATACTATTCAATGTAGCTTTCATGTAGCACAGAATTATGCTTAAGTATAGTAGATTCATTTATAATGGGTCTAGATAACATGTCTGCAGCTTTATAATGTATGCCCTTTTTATATCTGATGACTAAATGAAACTGTTGTAGAAACCCCATCCATCTGTAGTGTCTTGATTGCTGCAACTTAGTTTGGGAGTGTAGATATTGAAGTGGTTGATGATCAGTTTGTATTACTGTCTCTTTGCCCATTAAGTAATGTTTCCACTTTTTCACACTCTGTACTAATGCATACAATTCTTTATCATATGTAGGATAGTTAACTACTGCAGAATTAAATGTCTCATAATGATAACATATGGGTTTATCGTGCTGTGTCAACACTACTCCCATGGCATAGTCACTGGCATCTGTTTGGATCTGAAATGGTCTTTGAAGATCAGGCAGTACTAGTACAGGTGATGTACTAATCTTTTCTTTCAAGCTGTCGAAGGCTTTCTGCTATTTGCCTCCCCACTAAAACACCTTATTCAATCCTGTCAAAGCATGTAAGGGCGCTGCAATTGAGGAGAAGTTAGAGATGAACTTCCTCCAATACTGTGTTGCCCCTAAGAAGCTTCTCACTTCTATAGAAGATTTGGGTTTAGGCCAGTTTACAATGACTGCCACTTTAGAGGGATCTATTTTCAATTCACCACCCCCTACTATATGACCCAAATAGTTTAGAGATGTTTTGCCAAATTCACATTTTGAGAGTTTAACATGAAGTTTTTCTCTTTTCAAAACATATAATGTCTACTTAACATGCTTTAAGTGTTCTTCCCACATTTTACTAAAAATCAAAATGAAATCCAGATACACAATAACAAAATCATCAAGAAAAGGTCTGAGTACATCATTCATTAATCTCATGAAAGTAGCAGGAGCATTAGTTAAGCCAAAAGGAATAACCAGCCATTCATACAATCCCTGCTTTGTTTTGAAAGCAGTCTTCCATTCATCTTGTTCTACAAATATGACCTAATGGTATCCACTGTGCAAGTCTAGCTTGGAAAAATAAACAACTTCTTTCAATTGATCCAAAAGATCATTTATGCGAGGAAGGGGATAACAATTTTTATTGTTATCTTATTCAGTGCTCAGTAATCAATGCACATTCTCCACGAGCCATCTTTCTTTCTCACCAAAATGATTGGTGACCCACATGGTGACGTGCTAGGTCTGATGAACCCTTTCTCGAGCAACTCCTGCACCTGCTTCTTGATTTCAACATTCTCTAAAACAGACAACCTGTATATTCCAATGTTAGGCAATGAAGCATCTTGCTGCAAAATAATATCATGTACTATTTCCTTTTTGGGTGGCAGACCTTTAGGTTCTTGAAACAAGATATCATACTCTGAAACAACCTTTTCTAAATCAGCTTGATGTTTAGCATTACAACCCTCAAATACATTGGTTTTATCAGGTTTATTGCCCTTTATAACCATCAGTAAGAATTGTTTACATGAATTTATCATTCGTTTCATCTGCCTTGAGTTTATGAGAGTATAATTATTCTTGAGCTCATGAGCTCTTACAAAGTATTTGATTCTGTCTTTAACATGTAGATACTTGTTCTCAGCTCTATAGAAAATAGCTTTTCTATCATACAAGTAAAGACTTCTTAAAATAATTCCACATATATCCAAAGGAATTATGTCTAACTCAACCTCATCGACGAGTGCTAACCCAAAAGAAAACTTGAGTTTGCACTGTCTAGTCACTTGTAGTTGTGCCTTATCATTCAACCATCCTAATGGGTATGGTTTCTTGTGAGGTGTTGTTACTAATCCCAACTTCTTTACAATTGCTTTAGAAATTAAATTTACTTGTGAGCCACTATCAAACAAAGTATTAATCTTTTGATGTTTGGAAATAACCCAAATATGGAAAAGCTCATGTATTTTTCTCTCATTTTCTTCATCAATAATAGATTGAGCAGAATTACTAGTAGATGCTTCAAAATTCTTAACTTTTATACCTGTAGCTGCAATAGTTGTTTCATCTCCTGAGTCTGACCCCAAATCTTTCTGAATAACTGCACCAGTCTTCTTCTTCTTGCCCTTGAACTTCTTAGGTCTCAGCTCTGGATGCAAAATCCAACAGTGCTCATCATCATGCCCATCCTTTTTACAGTGAGCGCATGAAGCTTTGCTCTTCTGTGCAGTATTAGCCTTCCTTGCATTCCATTTCTACTTTCTTTTCTCCTTGCTCTTGCTTGCAGTGGGTTGGGATGGTCCCCCAACTTCTAGATTTCCATTCTTTCCTCTAGCTTCTAGATGAGTAGCTTGTATAGATACTTCATCTATACTGGTGGGATTAAACATGAGGATGGTATGCCTCATGTAGCTGTGTAGACCACCAATGTACTTCAAAAGAGTCTCTGGTGAGTCTAATGAGATTCCTAGAATCAATGCTCTCTTTAAATTCTTGAGTATACCCTTCCACACTTTTCCCTTTCAACTGTCAAAGATTTTGCCAACTCATCATGGCTTGTTGCATGTAGGCCAATGGATTAAACTACTTTTTGATTGCAGAAACAAATTCACTCCAGATAGAGATAGTCTTACCATGTCTATTCATATCATCTTAGGTCCTGCCTTCCCACCAAACCAAGGCAGTGCCTCCTAGGTGTAGGCTTGCCAGCTGAATCTTTCTCTTGTCTAAATCAATACTCTGCACTCTGCAATAAACATCAATTTTTCTAATCCAATTGTCCAACTTTTCAGCATTCAACTCTCCATCATATATAGGTAAATCAAATTTAACATCTAGTTTGATCAAAGATGCTTTCTTTTTGTGTTCAGGGCTATTAGGAGGTGTGAGAAATCTTTCCTCTTTCCCTTTTGCTTTTGAGTGATCATGGAAATGAGACTCATCTTCTCCTTTGTCTTTCTTTAAGCCTGATGAATCTTCCTCCTTGTGCTTTCTAAAGTCCCTATACATTTCTTCTACTATGGACATTATGGCTAGGAAACTATCTATGAATTGAGGGTCTAGTCCTACAGAACCTTCTTCTAACATTGTCTTCCAAGGATAGACTCTCCCAATTTCACGATTAGTTTCGACCAACTCTCCTTCTCCTAATTTGAGCTTTGATCTAGTTAGCATTCAAAAACTAAACCAACACAAGCTTGTCTAACCTTAACAGACTAGAGCTCTGATACCACTTGATCTGAAAATCACTCTTGAGTGACCTCAGTTAATTAATTATTGAATGAAGATATTATAGACTCATGTGCTGGTGTGTGTGTCCATGTTATTTTATGCAATGGATCAATCAGATTGCAAAATACACAGGCACTGCAAATAGAAAACAACAGAGAAACACAACAAGCAAATACAAGAACACAACAAATTAATAAGGAGTTCACCCTATCCTCCAGGGCTACATCTCTGGTTTAGCTTTTAGTGGTGGCCTTCTTTTATTGTGTCTTTAAAGTAGAGAATTACAATGAGGAGCTCAATTTGAGTCTCCTAAAATAGAATTGCTTGGCAGGGTGGTTCTTGGACTCCCCAAGCCACTAGAGTGCACAGACTCTTTTCCTTACTAGCTCTTGACCTCTCTGGTCTTCAATGGAAGGAGCCTAATGTGGTGCTGAATTCCTGATAGATCCTCTCAGGGATGCCTGATGCTGCCTTGTATTGCAGGTCATCTCGGCCCTCTGTCTTTCTACTCTTTGCTTCACTGTCTCTTCTTTCTCTGTCTTTGTCTTCTTCTTTCCTCGGTTCTTCATCTCGGTGTCCTCTCTCTGTCTTTTGTTCTCTGTTCATGGCTTTAAAGCTAGTCGCTCTCATGACTGCTCGCTTCCTCTCCTGTCCCCCATTGGGTTGCATGTTGTTGCTTGCTTGGAGTTCCCTGTCTCTGCATCTTCATCAACGACTCACAGGAAGTGGCCACCTGTCCTCCTACGAATTGTGCCAGCTTTTCCTCGTCGATTGGGATCTTCGGTTACATTGGGAAATGAATCGTCTGCCACCTCAGCGGTCAAATTAGACCTCAAATCCTTATACATCGCAGCTCAATCCCATGTTAAATCTAGTAATTTCATCGGGCACGATCTCAGCCATTAGATCTGGAGCCCCCAGATCCGATGCCATTCACTTATTTTGCACAGTTGACTTGCTCGATCGTTAGTGTGTGATGAGTGGTGGTTTTCTCTCTCCTTCACTTGCCACACGTCGGGTGCTCAATGGAATCACTCACTCTTCTTTAATTTTGGTTACCGCCCAAGGGTGCCCTCGATAAATACCGTCGTTTTTGGAGTGCGGGTCTCGCCTTTAGCCTTTAGCACTTTTCCCACAGTTTTCTCGACTTCCATGTGACCGAGTGTTCGGGGCCTCTCCTTCTCGAGGTGTTTTTCCCAGCAATGCGCAAATCGTGCATTAGAAACTTCCCCATTTTCCCGATCCGGGCTTCCCAGGTGCTAGTTTGGCCTCCTGCGTAGTCTCCATGGGCCTCGGTTAGTGCACTTTGACTGAGGTCCTCGTCGTTCCTCGCTGGCTGTGAACTGCCACTGTTAAGGGGTCTTCCTGATTGCTCTATGCTCTTGAATTAGAAGTTTTGTCCCAATTTGATACAGTCATGGTGCTTTGATTATTCTTCATGGATCCAATTCAGATCAGCTATCAAGAATAGCCCACACACATTTGAATGGACTCTCTCTAGAATAGACTCTTCTCGATTGTCTCTATCTCCAAAGGAAGACTTGGTGTATTTTGCCAAAGTACAACCCTTGCATGTATCAACTTTCTCAAGCGTACCTTTGGGAAGTCGGTAGAGATTTTCTGTAATATATTTAAAGTCCAATGATGCAAGTGGCTGAATCTCCTATGCCACAACTTGTTGACATCTCGGCTCAACATATTTTCCTCTTTTGAATTCAAAGAAACATAATCTTCTACCTCTATCTTATAGAGATTCTGAACTCGAATCCCTATATTCTTTACTTGACCTGTGGCTATGTGTCGAAGGAATGCCTTTCCTTTCAAAAAGATCACATCATAGCCTCTATCCTCAAGAATGGCAAAGGATACCAAGTTCTTCATTATTCTGGGTACATGCATAATGTTATTCAAGGTGAGTGGAGCTGCATGCACCCTCTGAAAAGTAATAGTGCCCACACTAGTAACACTATACTTACCGTCATCACCCATCTCGATATGAATCTTGAAATATTTCTCCTCCAGTTCACTGAATACCTCTTTGTCGCCAGTCATGTGGAATGAAGCTCCACTGCCTAACTACCAGACACCTCCCATCATTGAATACACCATGCATGCAATGAGGGAAAAATCCAATTCGAATTGGGAGGCTAAAACCTCACCCACTACTCCTCCTGAGGATTTCTCCTTGGGATTATTCAATTGACAATTTGTAGCAAAGTAACCCATCTTGTGACAATGAAAGCATTTAACTTTCGTCATGTCCTTCTTCTTACCTCCATGATAAGAATCTAATTTGGAACGAGATATTTTACCTTTCCCATTCCTCACCTTAATCGCTAAGGCACAATTCTCTTCATGATTAGTCTTCGATGAATAGCCATCCTTGGTCTTCCTCCTGATCTCATCTTGCTTCAGATCCAACCATAGTCATTCCCAATCTAGTAGCTTCTCCTGACCATTAACAAAGTCCTGATAACTATGCCAACTCTTTGGGAGTCCAAGAAGATCAAGGCTCACCATATCCTCCTTGAAAACTATGATTCCAACACTTCCAAGTTCATTCCGACATTGAGTGAACTTGGTAAAGTACTTTGGATTCTTCTAGCCTTTCTCCATCTTGATTTTATGAAGTTTATCCTTCAATTCCAACTTCCTTTGATCACTGCTATTCTGATACAAGTTTGCCAATGTTTTCCACATAGCATGTAGAGTTTCCTTGCCATGGAGACACAAGACAATATGGTCTCAAACTCCCTCGAGGATTATCCACCTTGGCTTCATCACACACTTCTTCCATTCGGCCAAGTTCTGTGCATCTGTAGCTACTGACTTGAGGACTTCTTGATCAATGAATTCCTTCAAGCCATTATCTTCTAGCACAACGTCCATCCTGTCCCTCTAGGGTATAAAATTTGAGCTTCCTTCCAAGGCATACTCAAGCCTCAACCCATGGAATGCCACTTGTTGATCCTGAAGTATGTATGCAAATTTGACTTTCACCTGTAACCCAGAAAATCAAAACTTCGAAATCTTCTCTAGAGAGCTGATTTTAAATCAGTGATATCTCCCTCATTCGAACTCCAATTCGGCTAATTATTTTTTTGAATTTGGGTATCATTTCCAAAGGAATCCATATCTGTAATTTGTATCTAAAAGTTTTCCACAAAAATTCCTAGATATTCTCTACAATTCTTGGTCCAAAAAACAGTCTTGCTTTGATACCATGTAGAAAATCATGTATATCCACAGGCTAAAGCAATTTTCTAAAGCAAGATACAAGAATGTACTTCTACTCTTTACAATAGAAGCCCATAAACATCAACCATGAAATAATCAACAGAGTAAGAGAATCAAAGGAACATAACACAATAAATATCCAGGGAAATCCACAACTCAAAACCCCACTATCTGTCTTGTATTAATCTAGAAAATCAAGATGAAATTACAATTCTTGTTCTCTCTAGAACAATCCCAACACTCAGAAAATTCAATCTCCAACTCATAAGAAATCTCAAGGCCAAATATTAGCCTCTTCACAAGCTCTCCAAGTCTTTATTCCAATGTGTAATTCCTATGTAGGATAGCTTGTATTTAAAGGGAAATAAAGCCTCTAAAAATAGTTCCATCCCTCAAGAATTTCTTCCTGAATTCATACATTGTTAGTGCAATTGAGGAACATCAAAAACAAATAGTACATTGTCCCTGCACTCTAGTCTCAACTGGGTCTTTCTCATAGTTGACATGCATGAGTTTCTGATGAGTAAATATTCAGTTAACTAGAGTAGCACTGGTGGAGTTCATCACTGTCACCATTGATTGTTAACTCACTATTAGTTCTCTCAATCAGTTTGAGAACTAATTCAACTGAACTGACTCACGAAACCAAGTCTTCTATTTTACAACTCACAATTAACTCACATTGGGCTCCTAAAAAGTAGGGAGAACATATACATGACTTCCAAAAAACTTCCAGCTCGAATTTCCTAAGTTAAGTAAGTTTAATAAACTTAACTTAACTATTCTATGCTGCTATGAGAATAGAATTCGAATTTAATTCACAGTTTAATTCAAGGAAAAATTAAACTAGAATTTCTTGTTGCCATTTCTCAACAGATGGAATGTAGGATGAGTGGTAAGGGAGGGATGGAATGTAAAACTAGAAACATGATTACTAGTGATACCTAGAAACAGACACTTGGTGAAGTCCTGACTCCAAATCTAAGCTCGTAGCAAATAATTGATCAATGTCTAAGCTTTGTCCATAAGCATCACATCCCTATTCCTTCAAAATAATTTTTCCCTATCTAAATCAAATACATATTTGTATATGGAATTCTTTAGAAATAACATAAATTTCATATATCTAGGACCATAATTAATTTCAAAAATAAATTAGGATGGTTTCTTTATACATAGAAACTTGTTTTCACATAGAATGTGTAGGCACCTCGACAATGTCTTAGATCGAGGGTTGTCACCCTAATTCAAAATCTCTCCATTTAAGTTGTTTCCCTACAATAGATTAAGGGGGTAGACCCTACAGAAACAAAATCAAGAAGGACCATTTGGGAACCAACCAATCTGAAAGACACAGTTGGGTGGCCAAATACTTGTTTTGATTTAACAACACTTAAATGATTTGATTTAAACAATTGATACGAGTGCATTATGGAGTCAACTATCTTGCTAGGAAATTTAGGACCAAGTACAAGATGGAAAACTACTACTACGGAAAATGTTGTTATGATGAAAAGAGATGCAAGATGCGATTAGAAAAGGTATAAGTGAGTAGTGTTGAGGTAAGATCGTTTAAGTCTCAAGTACTTAGTATTGATTAAATTTATGACAAGAGAGAGACAATCTTATACAAGACAAAGTGCCAAATATCTCAAGTGCCAATAAGATACACAAGATATCCAAGATGACCACAAGATATATGCTCTTAAATAAAGATCACTAATAGGCCAAAAATTTATAATAACCACACGACAATAAATATATTAATATGAAGAAAGAGAACTAAAGAATTCATCCAATTTATGGTTCAATGACAATTTATCAATAAGATTATCAATGCTACCTAGAGACAATTAGGATTCTTCCAAGATAATTCCAATGACAATTAAATTCAAACCATCCAATTATCTTCAGAATACTCAATATTATGAAAATCGAGTAAATCACTTTCAATTCTACTTAGCTCAAAGAGAATTATATTTCAATGCAATTACCATTGACAAAGGCACGAGAAATGCTTTAGAAAGATAAATATTGACTATTCCCAACTTAACTGTTCTTTAGGGAAGCAAGCTTATATATGTGATTTTGAAGTACGAAAACAAGATACAATAGACACTTAGACTCGAATCCAAAATCCAAAAAACAACTAAAAATTGTTGATGTAATCTATGCAAACAACTGCCCTTATAAATGAAACAAAAGCACTTATTTTCAGAGATGATATCTATGACAACAATTATTTTTCAGAGACAATAAGAGCACCAAAAAAGAAAAATATTTATGAAAACAAAGAAATTCTTGCTACAAACAAATATATCAGTCCTCTAAAAACTTATGACAATCACCTTCACAATGATGTTAGAGCACTTAATTTTAAGAAAAAAAAATTAGGACAACAGTAAGAAAAAATTTAGGACAATAAGAAACAAATGTTATGACAACAACAATATGACAATGAAAACAATAAGCTATCAATTCTATCTTTATGCCAAATTTACTGAAAATTTTCCAAACTTTCCCACGTGAATTATCAAAAATTTTCAGACTCTTATGATGTGATTTCCAGAATTATATCAGATCTGATATGCTTATTGCAGTCATCAATTAAAATATGAAATAGGCTTAATGTTGGACTCTAAAATCAAGAAATTAATTCCTTAATGTAGTAGAAAACTTAGGAATTGATTTTAGGATAACCCATATGAAATTTTTCCACTATTATATTTCAAACTTCAGAAACATAATTATTTGGAGATAATAGTCACTCGAAAATGTAGATCTAGGCCAAATTTTTGATACCCATCAAACATAAGTGACTTATTAACGTATTTAACATTTTTTCAATTAATTTCAAACCACTTAGATGTGTTTTTCACCATTATTAGAAAGTTATATGACTATTGTAGTGAAAAATTAGGAAAAAGATGGTTTAGAGATCAAACACTTAGGCCCTAGGCCTTGAAGATCACTTGCCGAAGCTGCCAAAAAAACTTCATGTAACACCCCCTCCTCCCAGGTCCACCGAAGCAGCGAACCAGCTAGGAAAACATGTGATGAGAGAGGTTACTATAAGGGATTCAATCTCCTTGGTGACCTTAAGGAAATGGAATCGATGAAACTCATCAAATAGAAGTCATCCACATCAGCAATTGCACCCGAGGAGACATGGCAGCCACTCAGACAGCTTGTCCCTGAGTCCCACTGATGATTTAAGCCTTTTAACCTAATGTCTCTCTCATGTTGTAGACAATACAATGAACAACAACTCAAATTCACTCTCATAGGCCTTTGTGGCAACGACTGTGGACCTTTTGGAGAAGACCTGTGCCAACGACCCCGAGATTTGAGACACTTTTCTAGACTAGACTTTTGACCTATGCCTAGAACTTGCTGCAACCTTCATAATCATACAAACACATGGTAACAATATTTAATACTAAAAATAAACCTCACGATTAGGCCTGACCATCCCCAACCAAGACTGGCATTCTGTCAAACACTTGGCATCAATGCAACCTACAGGTCTAGCATACAAGACAGAGCATAAATGACCAAAATAAGTTATGAAATATAACCAGAAGGATCACCTTCTTCTCTATTGGACTATTATATCATCAATTAGGTCTTGCACCCATACATTTAAAAACTACAAGTAAATACATGAAATAACCATGATATGAACCAATCAGATAATCATGCTTATAACCAGCATTAAACCATATAAATATCAAAGATATGAAAACCTTTAAATCAACATATAAACAAGTACAAAAGTAAGATAACTTAGCTTTTATTAATCATAGGAAAATATGTCTAGGTTTGGGATTTCCACGTACCACCCGACCATAGACATGGTTGAACCAAATCTCTCTTTCAGTCAGTCAGCTGCGTGCCATATTATAAGCATGAATGTTGAATCTCATAGAACAACCAATCCAAGAACAACCACGGGAATCCAGAGGTTAAACCACCTCCACCCTCATCAAATCGTGATCACACCAAAATCGATGCTCCGATCACAATAGATTTGAACTTGGAATGCCATCCGGAATCCATCACTATCCTTGAGGATTTTTTTGTCTCTTTGTCTCTTAGGCTTTACCGCAATCCAATCCTAAATCACTAGGCCCTATACCGAGACCAGTCTCTCACGCTTTAGTGAAATCCAAACTTGAATCACTAGGCCCTAAACTAAGACTTCTCCCTCAGGCTTTACCATATATCCTGCCAAAACCAATCAAGGGAGTCTTAGGCCTTTGGGAATGAACTTGTTGCAGTGGCTACAACCACGCTCCAATTTTTTTCCTTCACTTTGTTTTGGAGCCTCCCTCCTTAAAATCATATCAGTTATCCTGCACTGATAAGGTACTTGTTCTTATTTTATTTTATCCATCACTTAACACTTGTGTTCACTTACTTGTTTCATCGACCAATCATAAGCTAACCCAACAATTGATTCACATCCAGTCATTAGGTTATTTGGAAAAACTGCACAATCCTAGATGGCGATCTGTCTTCCCCTCAGGAATTGCACAGAGTAGCTGAGCAACTTCGCTGCACTCAAAAAATGGGCAGAGCAAGACAACCCACACTACTCTTCCAAAATGATGAGATCAGGCCAGCTCCGCAGAAATGATTAGAGCATGCTAGTAGCATTGCTCTGGAAAATTGTGTAGAGCTAGCCATCTAGCCAGGGCCATTGAGCCCAGAAATGATGTAGAATATTTTCCCTCAGTGACTGTCTATTGCATGTGCTGGTAGGTTGCTCGGTTATCTCCAGAACTGTGCAATCCTTCCTTACATGACAAGCAACCTTTCCTAAAAATGAAAAAAATAAAAAAGCAAAAAAAATATCCCTAGAGTTTAGGGATCTATTTTTAGCAGTGAGAGTTACATGAAAAGTCGATTTTAGAAACTCCCTGCCAAGTTTTGTTTTTCCTAGATTTGTAGCATGTGCATCATAAACCATAACTTAGTCAAATCTATTTAAATGATGCCTAAGGGCTCATTCTTCACATTCAATCTTGGATCTCTGGCATTCCCAAGGCATCTAGGAACCTTTAGCACAGTCGACACAAATTTTCCAGGTAAGTTTTTCTTTTCATGCCTTTTGCCACTTTTTCTATCACTTTTTTATTTCTTGGCTTGTATGAGTGTTTTTTTCCTTCTTTTATTGAATGAATGATGGTGTTTCAATATGTTTTAACTCGTAGAAGTGTTGTTTCAAGTTTTGCATTTCGTTTCCTTAGTATCACATGCATAACATTGTTCTCTCTAACAGTCGTCGTTGCAGTGACTCTCTTCATGAGATTCATGGTTTTGTCATTTGACTAATTTCTTCACTTGCTTGAATTGCATGCATGTTTATTCACTCAGATCTACCTCAACTTTGCACACACATTCAATCCTTCGGATTTTCAGGTTACCCTTAGGAAGATCTAGGCTCCCTTGTACCAGATCTTGTTTCTCTCAGTATATAATTGGCATTCTCAGCATTCAAGGCACTACCTTTCCTCCAGGAATTGTACAAATGTTTCCCCCACTGGCTCCCACTTATGCTCTGCACAATCCTAAGAGGTAGTTCCCGAGTCCTACCCACTAGAACTGCACATTGCGTAGTTTCGGCTAGCATCCCAACGTAACTTATCTGCACATTATGTAGTTTTAGTCAATAGTAAACATCACTAGCCTTTGCATTGCGTAGTTCCAGTGTACACTCTGCCTCTCTAGCAGCTAAGAGTGAGCAATGAATAGTTTGAGCCAATAGTCTGCCAGCCTTCCCGAGTCAATGTTGCGCAATCTTTCCGAGCAGTCACTAGACTTTTATTTCTTGATATATTCTCAAATTGCTTTATATTTTTAAGTTAACATTGTCTTTTCGTGAGTGTATTCTATATCTCTAGGTACCACAGGTTTTTGAGTAGCTTCTTAGTAGTACATGTATCATGTCTTGCAAGAGAGTTGGATCAAAAGACACAGTTGAAAGCAATATTGGAGATGTGGTTGAGCAGGGGTCTATGAGCTTGCTCATGTACACAAACACACACTTTTTCATTGAGAAAGACATCACGATCACATGGCAAGACATCAACACTATTTTTGCAGCCATCTTTGAGGAGAATCCGGAGGAGGGACAAGTCTATGTCAATATTCATAACTCAGGATTATATAAGGTTTCATGTAGGTATCCCACCTTCCCATGCACAAATGTGATCCACTGGATTGTATCAAACACCTGAGATGAAGATAATGAGTAATGTTAGTGGAGTATAGCTTGCTTCTTTCAAGACAAAAGATTATCAGCAGATGTACCATTTTCCATAGCTGGTGAATAGGATGAACGCACCATTCTACAGTCCCAACAATAGCACGAATACAAGAGACATCTTGAAGAATTGGGTAAGGAAGCCATCAAAGTCCAGGACGACACCCAACCAAATCTACAAGACGAAGACACTCAGGAAGGATTATCAATTCTTAGTCACATTTTCATGCCGCTTGTATGGCCAAGGGAGTACGGAGACCTTCCCGCAAAGTTGGGTTGCTATTTTGGATTAGCTAGAAAGCGAAGGGAAACCTTTCAAATGGTTTGACATGTTGGGGCTTTAGCTAAAAGTGGATGTATCCAATGCCTGGAGTCTGCCCAAGGATCAACAAATAAGATTCTTCATGTCTTCCTAACTTCTTGATCCAATCTATGCCTGTCAACAATTTCCTGGCATGGGTTGAGCATGGACACCTTCAGAGAATGCTATGAATATATATTGCAAGTTTCTCTCAAACTGCAGCTACCGAGGAGTCATGTCTAGAATATCTGACTACTTCATTTCCCCTCTGTACACAATGATATTTTACCAAGATCCGCCTTGCATGTCCCAAGCAGCAATGGAGGTGTTGCTAAACATTGTAGATTGGTACACCTCACTCGATGGCACCTTCATCACGATGTACAGTGTGGAGAAAGATCTGCATGTGTTGACAATTTTTCCACAGACAAGATGGTCATCCAGGAGGTTGCACCACATCTTGACAGGGTTATCAGCTCAATTGCATAGGAAGAAGAAGGCACCATGGCCAATGCTTCCTTTGTGACTTGGGTTCTATGTGATCTTGAGTTTGAAATAAGTGGATGTCAAGGTCGAGGACTTCAAGAATTTTAAGTTCGACACCAAGAAATTCAATACGTATGATCCACATGGCTTATGAAGGGAACATTGTGTGAGAGTGTACTATTCTTGGATCCACGGGACGTGTCATTGGCTAGAGGAACACCCATGGAGATATTTAATAATGCCTCTAGGCTCAATGAACCATTCAACATGGAAGTAGAGTGGCTAGCAACACTCAAGGTAGTAGCACCATAGGGAGAAGAAACAACAATAGCAGCAAGTAACAAACCTATGCAAGACAAAGGCAAGAGGAAGATTTTCAAAAATAGAGAGATGGAGAAAAGCTACAAGTTTAAGGAAGACCCAATTGTGGAAAGAGTAGCTTTGGAGATAGATGAAAAGAGGTGACATCGCGAGAGAAGAGTAGCATAAAGAAATAGGGAGAAGAAAAGACTGGAAGAAGTAGAGAGGAAGTTGTAGGTAGTAGAGCAGAAGCTCAAAGAAGAAAAAGAGTTGTGCAGAAGAGAGAAGGAAGTGCAGCATGAACAAGAATAGTAACAAGAAAGGAGGAAGTGCAAGGTGCACAAACAATACAAACTGCACCAATACAGGTTGAAGACTCTAAACCAACAACAGATGAGGAACATGGTGAGAAGCCATAGGAATAGAAACTTTCTCCGCATGATGAACTGATAGTAGAACAGATGGACATGGATATGGAGCAACCGAAACAGGATCATGACACTAACCTCATGCCAAAAGCAACCAAGGTCACCCGATAGGCTTCACCAGCTCCAGCAGGAGAGTAAGTGCTGAGAGAACAAAGGGATACCATTCTCCTGTTATGTGTGAAGCCTGATTATCTTCTGTATCCAAAGGTATTGCTACATTGGACCCCAGTTTCGTTGCCGCCCGTAAAATATTCACTGCAGGGGGGGTCCAAGGGGGGGGCGGCTGTGACCTTTGGGGAGCCCCCCCCCTGGCAGGGGGTTTCGGGGGCAGCGCCCCTGAAGCTAAGAATAGATGTAAAATTGCCTTGTAAAAGTATAGTAATTTCTAGTCAATCTGGGCCGTTCATTAGGCAGAGATATGACGTAGAAGTTATGTTTAATTTAGGGTTTTTTTGCCCTAGAAGGCAACCCCTCACTATATATGAGGGAATTGTATTGCGTCTATGTAGATTTGTATTCTGAGTGACAGAGAGAGAGGAGATTGAGAGAGAAGAGGGTGTTACAGTGGATCTGCTATAGGTTGTATCTCTTCAGTTTGCTGGATAATAAAAGGAAGGACTGGTTGTTTCTCTGTGGACATAGCCCAAACTGGGTGAACCACGTATATCTGTGTCTCTCTTGTTTTATGTGTTTTCTATGTTTATATTTCTGTAATATTTTATGTGTTCCATTGCTCTATAATATATAATTTTCTAACAACTAGTATCAGAGCCGAAGCTCTATTTGGCTGATAAACTCACAAGAAATAAGGGTTCCTCGTTCAAGTGGGAGCAATGGTGGAAGATGGTAAGTTTAGGGTCGAGAAATTTAATGACCAAAACTTCTCGCTGTGGAAGATGCAGATGGAAGATTATCTTTATCAGAAAGATCTATACCTACCATTGGGCGGAAAAACAAAGATGCCAACAGGTATGACAGATGAAGAATGGAACCTTCTCGATAGAAAGGCACTCGGAACAGTACGGTTGTGCCTTGCAGCATTGGTTTCCTTCAACATTTTGAAGGAAACAATGACGGAGGGTTTGATTAAGGCATTGGCGAAACTATATGAAAAACCCTCGGCCTCAAATAAGGTATTTCTTATGAAGCATTTATTTAATATGAAGATGTCGGAAGGTGGATATGTTGCAGACCATTTAAATGATTTTAATATTGTTACAAGTCAGTTAAGTTCTGTAGGGGTAAACTTTGATGATGAAGTTAGAGCTCTATTATTCTTGTGCTCATTGCTAGAATGTTGGAATGGTTTAGTAATGGCCATTAGTAACTCTATTTCTAGATCTAGTACTTTAAAGTTTGATGATGTTGTCAGTGCTATCCTTAGCGAGGAAATGCGACGGAAAAGCTCCGGTGAGACATCGGGTAATGCTTTGAGTGTAGAGTCTAGGGGAAGAAAAATGGAAAGAGGAAAGAGCTCAGGATATTGCAGTAAATCAAGGAAAGGCAGATCCAAGTCCAGATCGGGGATAGTCTATTGGAAATGTGGAAAGAAAGGACACCTAAAGAAGGATTGTAGATCTCGGAAGGGAAAAGAAAGAGACGCACAACAAGAAAACAATCATGAAGCAAATGTGACATGTGAGGTGTTACAAGATGCTTTGATTCTTTCTTTCGAAACTATCACTGATTCCTGGGTGATAGATTTAGGGGCCTCATTCCATGCCACACCTAATAAGAAATATTTTCATGACTATGTTCAAGGAGATTTTGGATAAGTCCGTTTGGGTGATGATAAACCCTGTAAAATTGTTGGAATGGGTAAGGTTCTTGTAAAACAGTATTCATAATCAGATCTCCTAAGTTTCCTGGCAACTTTGACAAAAAAGAAACTTTTTGAGTAATATCATTAAACAGATTAGCTTTAAAGACTTTAGCCATAAATTCTTTACCAAATTGATCTAAATATTTTAGATCTTTAAGTTCCATGCGGCTAAGGTCAGTCAATAGCTGTTTCTTTTCATCTTTTGGTTCTGGAATGAATTGAGTTTTTAACAGCATTTCAAATGTAGCTAATCCTGCTTCCATGACTGCTATTCTTTCTGCCTCTGATCCTGCCATCCACCAATCAAACACTATTCCTGCCATCCTCTTTTCAGCTAAGATCATGATAGACACATTGTCTAATCTTGTTGTGACCTGCATCTGATATAAGGCTCCTATCCAGATTCTAATAGACTCACCAGGATTGGATGAGTTATCTAGATCTAGAATGTAACCACAGTATAACCGACTTATGAATAGATACCATCGACAACTCATCGATGAGTACGAGCCATCTGCCGGATCGTCCGAAGAAGATTTATGGGAGACAAGGAGCCCCACAGGACCTTGGTAAAAGAAGATCGTAGCATAAGAATCTCTTTTCAAATGGACATAAAGAATTAAATTGAGGTAAAGATGATGCAATTTGTTTACCTCTATTTGTCCTCTCTGATACTGCTGTTTCTTCTGATCCTTCTTCAGAAATTGATTCTGAGTCTGAATCATCTTCTGTCTCACTTGATGACTCAATAGTTGAAGAACTTTCTATATCACTATAGTGCTGTTCACTATAAAAATCATCATCAGAACAATTTGTACAAATATTCATTTTCTGTACAGGTTCTTCATCTTCATTATCTGAAACTTCTGTAAGAATATATACATCAGAAATTTCTTCATCTGATTCTACCACAGACCAATCATCTTGAAATTCTTCAATATCTATACAAGCTTTAAGTTTACTAGATGATTTCTGGGGACACTTTCTGGCAAAATGTCCTTCCTTTTTACAAATGAAACAACAATTGTTGTTTCTTGGAGCTGTTCTCTTTTTCAAATATCTGAATTTTCTGAAAGGTCTCTTTGGGTTCGATACTCTTTTGGGTTTGTATCTACCATACCTTTTATATTTCTTTTTCTTTGATTTAAAAGGCGTCCATGGTAATACAGTCCTGCAGACATCTGAACTCGGGGTGATGTCATGCGCCTTCTTCTGCCAACACAAATATTTGACCTTTTCTGACACTCTAAACAGAAGATCAACCCAATAAACTTGTTCTAAACTTCTCATTTGAACCTCAAGATCTTTCATAATCAGATCTCCTAAGTTTCCTGGCAACTTTGACAAAAAAGAAACTTTTTGAGCAATATCATTAAACAGATTAGCTTTAAAGACTTTAGCCATAAATTCTTTACCAAATTGATCTAAATATTTTAGATCTTTAAGTTCCATGCGGCTAAGGTCAATCAATAGCTGTTTCTTTTCATCTTTTGGTTCTAGAATGAATTGAGTTTTTAACAGCATTTCAAATGTAGCTAATCATGCTTCCATGACTGCTATTCTTTCTGCCTCTGATCCTGCCATCCACCAATCAAACACTATTCCTGCCATCCTCTTTTCAGCTAAGATCATGATAGACACATTGTCTAATCTTGTTGTGACCTGCATCTGATATAAGGCTCCTATCCAGATTCTAATAGACTCACCAGGATTGGATGAGTTATCTAGATCTAGAATGTAACCACTAGAATTTGTAGCAAACAGATCTTCTTCAACTCTAGGGTACTTAGCTTCTCTCAGGATGTGAGCTTTATTTTGATTCTTTATTGATGGCATAATAAAGGATGGAAATTTTATTGCAGCTTGTTCTAAAGACATGACTTCCTTTTTTGATTCGAAAGGTTTTTCTGCTTTGAACGTTCTAGAAGAACCACTGGTTAACTTTCCAGTGTCTCTGGAAGTCCCTTCTCCATCACTTGTTTCTGGTACTTCTTCCTCTAAATCCCAGTAATTTGGGGCTGTCATATCTACATGAAATTTTGGGATTTTCTTACCTTTCTTCTTCATTTTTCTTTTTCTTCTTTCCTCTTTTTCTCTCTTCTCTTCTTGTTGCTCTTCATACAACAATTTTAAATTTTCATTTATCAGATCTGCTTGTTGTCCTAAATTGTCTAGAACATTTTCAGCATGAGAACACCAAGTAGTCAAGTAATTTCCTACTTGATATACTTGTTCCAAATCATTGGGCTCTTGTGATTCATGTTCTAGGAGAGGTGCACAATCTGCTCTGGTAGCAGGCTGTTTTGACATTGAAGAAGAGACACAGAATTTTGTTTTTGGTGGCCATTTTCCTCCTCTAACAAATCTTTTATTTGCATATCTATATTCTTCCATAGGTGGATAATTCTGTACATGAGTTCTAAACATCTTATTTACAACGAGAAAAGGTTTCTCTTCAGGTATATACAATTGCTTTTCAGACCGGGGTGTGCTTGTTGAAGTAGACGGCTGTTCTTCTGGTATAGATAACTGTCTGTAAAAAGACCTTCTTCCACTTTGGACTGGACTTTCTACTGGTAATACATGTTTCTCTGGCAGAACTATTGGCTTGGGAATCCTAGGGTAAATTGACTGATTTGGAATGATTTTTACCCCTCCATCTTCGAGAGCCAATCTTTTAATTTTTCTGCTTATATCATCTGAAGCCAAAGACTTATATTGGATATACCAGTGATCGGGTAACGTTTCTTTGTCATAATGTACACCTTCAATCTGTGCATTTCCTATCCCGACAGTCACACAGTCTTTTAACACCGGCTGTTTTAGTTTAGGATGTACTGTATTTGTTAACTGAAAGGAAGTTTGAACAATTACAGACAAGAATTCACTTTCATCTGCCATAGACAGTCCTTGCACTCCTATCAAGGCTTTCCAACAGTCTTTAAGATGTATGTCTGTCAGACTAATAGCATAATCAGGATAAATTGTTCCATGCTGACAACCAGACATCAAATTTCCCAGTATTGTTCCTATTCTGGCATGATCATATTCATTGTGCCTTGAATCAAACAATTCTGCTATGCAGGGAGTATTTAAACCATGTCTAAATAGGGGAGCCAAACCAATCCTTATAGCTCCGAAATGTAAATAATAAAATCTTCCTTCCTTAGCATATTTCCTAAACTTTCTTATTTCATCTTCTGAGAATATATTGAGTCCTATTATCTGCACATGTGGACCCTTAATTCTGATCTTAACTTCAACTTCTTTGAAGTAATATTTTTTAGAAAGCTTAAACATCATAGGAACCGGATAGATCTCTTTAGTATCTAATGCAGGGGGATTCCAGCTTTCTGGATCTTCTACTTGTTCATGTTCATTTATATCAGACTCAACAGATCTATTTTCTACTTCAGATATGGATCTTTTATCAATGGTAGAAAAAGTTCTTAAAAATTTGGCCATCTTGGAAAAGTATAATTCTATTCCAGAAATTGACTGATAAAGCTTTTATTTACTCAGCACAATGTAAAACAAAGATGCCTTTCAAATGCTCCTGGCTCTTCTCAGGTTCTGTCTATAGAATTATACAGGGTCGTTACAGGGCTCTGATACCAAAAATTTTGACCGTTCAAACAGAGCAATTCATAAACAAGACGAAGCTATTGGTATACAGAACTTACTTCTTAAATTCTCGCAGCTTTCTGAAAAAAAAAAGTCTGACTCTCTAGTTCTTCTCCTCAGGGAACACGCACGAGTCTTCCACGACCTCTCTCCACGGGTCTTTACTCCAGCGCCTTATAGTTCAACCTCTTTCGAAAACAGAAACTATCCTCAGACGTGCAGAACTGTCCTCAGACAGACGGCCCAGAAGGCTTCGATATTAATAAAAAGCAAGAACAGAATACAAAGCTTATTACAACAGAAGTGTCTCAGAGTTCATTACAACACACATGCTCTCAATCGAACGATGCCTGAACTCATGAAGACTCTTTCTTAAATAGACCTCAAACGAATCTAAACTTAGCTAAGACATGACATAAGGTAGAAATAATTGAGGGTCCTGTCGGTATCTTTTTCCACCGACGGTGTCTACTCAATCTTTCTTTTGTACAAAAGATTCCTGTCACAACATGTAACCAACATTATTACATTGCTGACAAGAGATTCTTATGCTACGATCTTCTTTTACCAAGGTCCTGTGGGGCTCCTTGTCTCCCATAAATCTTCTTCGGACGATCCGGCAGATGGCTCGTACTCATCGATGAGTTGTCGATGGTATCTATTCATAAGTCGGTTATACTGTTCTTCGATTCCCTCATTTGGATCTTGTGCATCTGTCATTTCTCCTTTTTCTTTTGGCGGTCTTGTCATACTGTGAGATGCTGCAGATGACGATTCTCCTTTTATGATTTTTGTTTTGATTCTGTGAAGTCCTGGTTGTAGTGGCGTATGCATTAACTCCTGTTTTTCCCACTTGTTCAAAAAAGAAAGAGCACTTATTTCAATATCCAAAAAAGAATCTTTAAACACATTTCGTGCTGTTGGTGACCTTTGTACTGCCAATTCTATCCCATCTAATGATTCCCATTTAAATATCTGGAACATATTAGTGGAACTTTCAATAGAGTGCTGTACCCATAACCTGCAATTTTCGCTCAAACAGTCTCTATGCTGCCATCCTAACTCAAAAATTATTGAAGTGCATATTCTTTTAGAGATCATCAGACTAATAATGTGGATGACATTATTGTTCCAATTTGGAGATATAATTGAGATGGTGATTAAAGCCTTTTGATTAATTGCAAATTTTAAAGCTTTTGGTTGTCCTTGCAGGCTATCCATTTTATTAAGAATTTGAATTTTTTCAGCCAACCTCAAATTTCCAAACTCATGGAACCATTCAGCATGCTGTTTGATTAACTCTTGATTGTTACCAGATTCAGAATTACCAATCGTTTCATGACTGAATGTTTGAGAAAAAGGATTTGGTTCTATGCTGTCTCTCATTCTCAAACTATGAAAATCCCACTGATAAGCATATGTTTTTAAATACTGGAGGGATCTTTGTATGCATTGAGATACTCTGGTCACCTGAATTTTTCTGCATTTTCCTTCTTGAAATCTCCAATCTGCAAACTTCTCAAAAATTTCATATTGAGGAAAAGTATCAGTATTTGCATAATTGTCATCTATCCTTTGGAGGAAAGAGGACTCTAGTTCCTCAAATATATCTGGAATTCTTAGAGAAAGCAGATATTTTACCATCTCTTCTTTTATGGGAATTTCTTCTAGATCCAGAATTTTGGCACCTGTAAAAATACTAAGGGCAAAGTCAACACTGCCTATGATCTGATAGTAATTCAAGACTCTGAGTGTCCAGATCATTTCATCTGTGTAGATGCTAGACCATAAGTCAGATAAGCTTCTGAAGAAAAGCTTCACCTTCATATTTGGTAAAGAAAATACTTTAACCAAGTTTTCATCAAGGCCTAGAGATATACCCAGATTTTTTGACTGCCATGCTTGGCATTTTCTAATCCACCAATTCCTTCTTAATCTAAAACCAACCAATTTCTTGATCTCATCTGTGACAAGACTTGCATAATTTTCTAAGATTCGAAATCTATCTACAAAGGTTGCGAAACTATCATCTGCAGGGCCTTTCCCTGGGATCTCAAAAACTGAATATTTACAGGTTATGAACATTTTGCTCATGTCTCTGGTCAGAACGTCTGTCAAGAAATTCGGGTTACCTGGAATCCACTCAACGTCAAAATCAAATTGCTGAAACCAGATTTGCCAGGCTAAAATCCTGCCCTTTGCAAGTTGCCTTGAAATCTTTGCTGTCAGAAAATATTTAAAATTTTTGGAGTCTGTTCTAATTAAAAACCTTACCGGTGTTAGATATACCTCAAACCGCTGAATCCCGTTGAAGATAGCTAATGTTTCCTTTTCAGCTATGAAGTAATTTTTCTGACTTGCTGTAAACTCTCCGGAAGCATATCCACACAGATTTTCTTCAATCTCTCCTTTACTATTTCTTCTTTGTTCTAACAATACAGCTGACCAAAAGTTAAGAGAAGCATCAGTTTGCAAAATTAATAAACCATCACCTGGTGGTTGAAGCTTTGGTAACCGCTGACATTCTTCTTTAAGTTTCTTCACTGCTTCAGTTGCTTCTTCTGACCATCCTCCGTCGCTGTGTCTCCTTATAGCAGCTGTCTTTTCTGAGAGTTTTGGAATGTATTTGTGCAAGTAATTCAGAACTCCAATAAATCTTTGAATTGCCTTTTTGTCCTTCAGTTCATCAGGAAACTGTGTCAATTTTGTTAACACATGGGGCTGCATTTGAATAGAACCATTTGCAACATTTATCCCCAAAAAATCGATATTATCCTGAAATAAGGACATCTTTTTTTCTGACAAAACTATGCCATGCTTTTTAACTTCTTCAAGGAAAATTTCTAAATGTTTTAAATGAGTATTTACATCTGGACTATGGATCAGAATATCATCTATATATGTAACTATAAAATCATATTTAGCAAAAATATAATCCATCCTTCTTTGGAAGAAGGCTGGAGCGTTCTTCAACCCAAATGGAACAACTTTCCACTGATAAAATCCTGCTGGACATATGAAAGTTGTTTTGTGTCTGTCTTCTGGCTGAATCTGTATCTGATAGTAACCTGACTTCATGTCAAATTTACTGAACACCTTACTATGTTGAATCTTCTGCATTATTACTTCTGGTCTTGGCAATGGGTAATTAAAATTCCGAGTAATTGCATTAAGAGGTTTGTAATTGATCACCATACGTGGTTTACCTCTTACTATCTCAGAATGGTTTCTTACTAGAAATGCAGAACATGCATAATGAGATTCACTAATTTCTATTAACTGCATCTTTAGTAGTTCTTGAATTTGATTCCTCATTTCTTGTTCATTAGAGGGTGTGCAAGGAATCACTTTACCTTTTACTCCATTGTCATGTAAGGTGACTATCTCCTGCATCGGACTTTCAGTTTCCCAAAACTGTTGTGGGTTGTCCGAACAACTTTTCAGAAGTCTCTGGTAGATATCTTTCTGTTCTGTAGACCAGTTTTCTTCAATGCATGCTGATTTTTTGTTTATCTTTTCTGCTCTAGCTTCATAGATTTGTAGGACCTCTTGCCAATCATTTGAATCTTTAGTCGGCCTTCTAGTCCCTACTTTCTTTTGTCTATTCTCATGCCTAGCTTCAGAGTTTGCTATGCTTAGTCTAGGCACAGATATAGCTTTTTTCTTCAGATTTATTATCAGCTTATCTTGGCTGATAGTGACTGGAAGCACAGAATTTATAAATGGCATGCCTAACATCAGACTTGCTGAAGGGTCATAGTGCTGAATTGTAGAGATTTTTACAATACTCCCTCCAACTTTTAAAGAAATATTGTCTACATAATGTGTGAGCTGGACAGATCCTCCAATTGTTTCTGAAACTAGTATATTTTTTAATGGTTTCCAGAGAGATTTGAACAAAGATGGTCGAGCTAGATTATTTGATCCTCCAGTATCTACAAATGCATCTACTGAAATCCATTCATTTCTTACTTGAACTTCTACTGGAATATAAATCAAGCTCTCTGTTTTCACAATCTTTTTCAACAAAGTATTTTGTTCATTTCTTGAAATCTCTGGCAGAGGTATACTAGTTGATGGTGCAATTTTCTTTTCAAATGGACATAAAGAATTAAATTGAGGTAAAGATGATGCAATTTGTTTACCTCTATTTGTCCTCTCTGATACTGCTGTTTCTTCTGATCCTTCTTCCGAAATTGATTCTGAGTCTGAATCATCTTCTGTCTCACTTGATGACTCAATAGTTGAAGAACTTTCTATATCACTATAGTGTTGTTCACTATAAAAATCATCATCAGAACAATTTGTACAAATATTCATTTTCTGTACAGGTTCTTCATCTTCATTATCTGAAACTTCTGTAAGAATATATACATCAGAAATTTCTTCATCTGATTCTACCACAGACCAATCATCTTGAAATTCTTCAATATCTATACAAGCTTTAAGTTTACTAGATGATTTCTGGGGACACTTTCTGGCAAAATGTCCTTCCTTTTTACAAATGAAACAACAATTGTTGTTTCTTGGAGCTGTTCTCTTTTTCAAATATCTGAATTTTCTGAAAGGTCTCTTTGGGTTCGATACTCTTTTGGGTTTGTATCTACCATACCTTTTATATTTCTTTTTCTTTGATTTAAAAGGCATCCATGGTAATACAGTCCTGCAGACATCTGAACTCGGGGTGATGTCATGCGCCTTCTTCTGCCAACACAAATATTTGACCTTTTCTGACACTCTAAACATAAGATCAACCCAATAAACTTGTTCTAAACTTCTCATTTGAACCTCAAGATCTTTCATAATCAGATCTCCTAAGTTTCCTGGCAACTTTGACAAAAAAGAAACTTTTTGAGCAATATCATTAAACAGATTAGCTTTAAAGACTTTAGCCATAAATTCTTTACCAAATTGATCTAAATATACTTGTTCCAAATCATTGGGCTCTTGTGATTCATGTTCTAGGAGAGGTGCACAATCTGCTCTGGTAGCAGGCTGTTTTGACATTGAAGAAGAGACACAGAATTTGGTTTTTGGTGGCCATTTTCCTCCTCTAACAAATCTTTTATTTGCATATCTATATTCTTCCATAGGTGGATAATTCGTTACATGAGTTCTAAACATCTTATTTACAGCGAGAAAAGGTTTCTCTTCAGGTATATACAATTGCTTTTCAGACCGGGGTGTGCTTGTGGAAGTAGACGGATGTTCTTCTGGTATAGATAACTGTCTGTAAAAAGACCTTCTTCCACTTTGGACTGGACTTTCTACTGGTAATACATGTTTCTCTGGCAGAACTATTGGCTTGGGAATCCTAGGGTAAATTGACTGATTTGGAATGATTTTTACCCATCCATCTTCGAGAGCCAATCTTTTAATTTTTCTGCTTATATCATCTGAAGCCAAAGACTTATATTGGATATACCAGTGATCGGGTAATGTTTCTTTGTCATAATGTACACCTTCAATCTGTGCATTTCCTATCCCGACAGTCACACAGTCTTTTAACACCGGCTGTTTTAGTTTAGGATGTAGAGGAAGAACAGTATAACCGACTTATGAATAGATACCATCGACAACTCATCGATGAGTACGAGCCATCTGCCGGATCGTCCGAAGAAGATTTATGGGAGACAAGGAGCCCCACAGGACCTTGGTAAAAGAAGATCGTAGCATAACAATCTCTTGTCAGCAATGTAATAATGTTGGTTACATGTTGTGACAGGAATCTTTTGTACAAAAGAAAGATTGAGTAGACACCGTCGGTGGAAAAAGATACCGATAGGACCCTCAATTATTTCTACCTTATGTCATGTCTTAGCTAAGTTTAGATTCGTTTGAGGTCTATTTAAGAAAGATTCTTCATGAGTTCAGGAATCGTTCGATTGAGAGCATGTGTGTTGTAATGAACTCTGAGACACTTCTGTTGTAATAAGCTTTGTATTCTGTTCTTGCTTTTTATTAATATCGAAGCCTTCTAGGCCGTCTGTCTGAGGACAGTTCTGAAATAATTTCTTGATCTCATCTGTGACAAGACTTGCATAATTTTCTAAGATTCGAAATCTATCTACAAAGGTTGCGAAACTATCATCTGCAGGGCCTTTCCCTGGGATCTCAAAAACTGAATATTTACAGGTTATGAACATTTTGCTCATGTCTCTGGTCAGAACGTCTGTCAAGAAATTCGAGTTACCTGGAATCCACTCGACGTCAAAATCAAATTGCTGAAACCAGATTTGCCAGGCTAAAATCCTGCCCTTTGCAAGTTGCCTTGAAATCTTTGCTGTCAGAAAATATTTAAAATTTTTGGAGTCTGTTCTGATTAAAAACCTTACCGGTGTTAGATATACCTGAAACCGCTGAATCCCGTTGAAGATAGCTAATGTTTCCTTTTCAGCTATGAAGTAATTTTTCTGACTTGCTGTAAACTCTCCGGAAGCATATGCGCCTTCTTCTGCCAACACAAATATTTGACCTTTTCTGACACTCTAAACAGAAGATCAACCCAATAAACTTGTTCTAAACTTCTCATTTGAACCTCAAGATCTTTCATAATCAGATCTCCTAAGTTTCCTGGCAACTTTGACAAAAAAGAAACTTTTTGAGCAATATCATTAAACAGATTAGCTTTAAAGACTTTAGCCATAAATTCTTTACCAAATTGATCTAAATATTTTAGATCTTTAAGTTCCATGCGGCTAAGGTCAGTCAATAGCTGTTTCTTTTCATCTTTTGGTTCTGGAATGAATTGAGTTTTTAACAGCATTTCAAATGTAGCTAATCCTGCTTCCATGACTGCTATTCTTTCTGCCTCTGATCCTGCCATCCACCAATCAAACACTATTCCTGTCATCCTCTTTTCAGCTAAGATCATGATAGACACATTGTCTAATCTTGTTGTGACCTGCATCTGATATAAGGCTCCTATCCAGATTCTAATAGACTCACCAGGATTGGATGAGTTATCTAGATCTAGAATGTAACCACTAGAATTTGTAGCAAACAGATCTTCTTCAACTCTAGGGTACTTAGCTTCTCTCAGGATGTGAGCTTTATTTTGATTCTTTATTGATGGCATAATAAAGGATGGAAATTTTATTGCATAGAAGAAGAACCGCTGAAACCAATGGCTACTAAAGGAGGTAAGGCATGTTCCAGATCTGAAGAAAAATATTATTTCAAAAGGGCAGTTAGGCGGTGGTTGTGTGACAACTTTCACAGATAAAGCTTGGAAGGTCACCAAAGGAGCCTTGGTAATAGAAAAAGGTGAAAAGGCTGGTACATTATATTTATGCAATGGTATTTCTAACTCTATTAATACTTTAACTTCTAAAGGAGCAGATGCAGCATTATGGCATCATAGGCTCGTACACATGAGTAAGAAGGGGATGGAGATCCTTCACTCAAGGAATTTGTTGCTGGGATTGAAGAATGTTGATTTGGATTTCTGTGAGAATTGCATTTATGGAAAATAGAAGAGAGTCAAATTTCTCAGAGTTGGGAAAGAAAAGAAGACCGAAAAATTAGAGCTTGTGCATACAGATGTATGGGGACCTGCGGAGGTATCATCTCTTGGTGGCTCTCATTATTATGTTACTTTTATTGATGATGCAACTAGAAAAACTTGGATTTGTTGTATTAAGAATAAATCTGATGTATTTGATACTTTCAAGAAATGGAAAGCTTTGGTTGAGATTGAGACAGGAAAGAAATTGAAGTGTCTGAGATCAGAAAATGGAGGTGAATATTGCAACGAGTTTGATAGGTAATGTTCAGAGCATGAAATTCATAGAGAGAAGACAGTTCCAAGAACACTACAAGAAAATGGTGTGTCAGAAAGGATGAATAGAATAATCATGGAGCATGCAAGGTGCATGAGATTGCATGCAAGATTGCCTTTACAATTTTGGGCAGATGCTGTAGATATTTTTGTTTATCTAATAAACAGAGGGCCTTCAAGTTCCTTGGATGGCGGTGTTCCAAAGGAAGCATGGACAGGTAAAAAGGTAAACCACTCCTTTTTAAAGGCTTTTGGTTGTGAGGCCTTTGTCCATATTAATAAAGAAAATAGAACAAAGCTTGCGGCAAAATCAAAGAAATGTACCTTTATTGGATGTGGTGTTAATGATTTTGGTTATCGCTTATATGATTATGAAAATAGCAAAATCATTAGGAGCAAAGATGTAATATTCAATGAAAAGGTCTTGTATAAGAATCAGTTGCAGGAAAAGAAACAGGAAAAAAAAACAAGGAATACACAGTGCTTGATGAGATCACTGAAAAAGTAAAGGTGTCTGAAAATAATAATAATCAACAACCACAACAACAACATCCACCACAATAGCAACAGTCACGCCAAACACCTGAAAGTGGTGTTAGAAGATCTACCAGGATAAGTAGACCCCCTGAACGATACTCTCCTTCATTATATTATTTATTGTTGACTGATTCTGGGGAACCCGAATGTTATGAAGAAGCAATGCAGGTTGAAAGCAGGAAGAAGTGGGAGCTAGCCATGGAAGAAGAGATGGACTCCTTAATGCATAACCAGACTTGGGACTTAGTTAGGTTGCTTGCAGGTAAAACTAAATTACAGAATAAATGGGTTTACAGGTTGAAGGAAGAAGATGGAGGAAAATAGAGGTACAGAGCTAGACTTGTGGTGAAGGGGTTTGCATAGAAGAAAGGTATTGATTTTGATGAAATATTTTCTCCTGTTGTTAAAATGACTTCAATTAGAACTATTCTAAGTCTAGTAGCAGCTGAAGATTTGCATCTTGAGTAGTTAGATGTAAAGACAACCTTTCTCCATGGGGATTTGGAGGAAGAGATATATATGCAGCAGCCACAAGGATATGAGCTAAAAGGGAAGGAGAAACTAGTGTGCAGGTTGAAGAAGAGCTTGTATGGCTTAAAACATGCTCCAAGGTAGTGGTATCTAAAATTTGAAAAGTTTATGTCTGAACAAGGTTATACTAGATGTCACTTTGATCATTGTGTTTATCTAAAAAAGCAAAATGATGGTAGCTATATTATATTGTTATTGTATGTAGATGACATGCTTGTTGTAGGGTCTAACATGCAGGAAATAAATGTGCTCAAAAGAAAATTAGCAAATTCATTTACAATGAAGGATTTGGGAGCTGCAAAACAAATCCTAGGTATGAGAATAACTAGAGACAGAAAAAATTGCAAACTAACATTGTCTCAGAATGAGTACATACAAAAGGTGTTGAAAAGATTTAATATGCATAATGCAAAACCAGTTAATACACCCTTTCCTAGCCATTTTAAACTTAGTAAGGAAATCTACCCAAAGACCCAAGAATACATGGATTATATGTCTAAAGTTCCATATGCATCAGCAGTTGGAAGCTTAATGTATGCAATGGTCTGCACAAGGCCTGATATTTCACATGCAGTGGGAGTTGTAAGTAGGTACATGAACAATCCAGGAAAAGAACATTGGATGGTAGTGAAATAGATTCTCAGATATTTGAAAGGTACCACAAATCAAGCATTATGCTTTGGTGGTTCAAACATTTCTCTATAGGGATATGTTGATGCAGATATGGCAGGTGATAGAGATAACAGGAGGAGCACTACAGGATATGTATTTACTGTAGGTGGAATAGCTGTCAGTTGGGTTTCAAATATCCAAAGTGTTGTTGCACTTTCAACAATAGAAGCAGAGTATGTTGCTGCTACAGAGGTTAGTAAAGAAATGATTTGGTTACAAAGGTTTATGGGTGAATTGGGTAAGAAGCATGATATGGGCACGTTATACAGTGATAGCCAAAGTGCCATTCATCTTGCAAAGAACTCAACATTTCATTCCAGGACTAAACACATATAGCTCAAGTACCATTTGATATGATAAGTGTTGGAAGATAGAGAGTTGAAGTTGGAAAAGTTACACACTAGCCAGAATCCTGCAGATACGCTAACAAAAGTTGTAACCAGGGAGAAACTGAGAATATGCTAAGTTTCAATTGGTCTTCAAGTATGATGAAGAAGAGGAGAAACAGCTAGGTCCAAAGAGAAGTCATTGTCCAGCAAATGAAGCAGCGGTGGAGTTGCTATAATCAGTATCCAAGTGGGAGATTGTTGGGTGTGAAGCCTGATTATCTTCTGTATTCAAAGGTATCACCGCATTGGACCCTAGTTCGAAATCATGTGGCAACGCCGCCCATAAAATATTCACTACAGGGGAGGTCTAGTGGGAGGGCGGCTGTGACCTTTGGGGAGCCCCCCAATTGCCTTGTAAAAGCATAGTAATTTCTAGTCAATCTGGGCCGTTCATTAGGCAGAGATCTGATGATAGAAGTTATGTTTAATTTAGGGTTTTTTTGTCCTAGAAGGCAACCCCTCACTATATATGATGGAATTGTATTGCATCTATGTAGATCTATATTATGAATGAGAAAGAGAGAGGAGATTGACAGCAAAGAGGGTGTTACAGCAGATCTGATGTAGGTTGTATCTCTTCAATTTGCTGGTTAATAAAAGGAAGGACTGGTTGTTTCTCTGTGGACGTAGTCCAAACTGGGTGAACCATGTATATCTGTGTCTCTCTTGTTTTATATGTTTTCTGCGTTTATATTTCTGCAATATTTTATGTGTTCCATTGCTCCGTAATATATAATTTTCTAACATCTCATTGAGGATAATCCAGGAACATATGTGTACAACCTAGCCTTTGATGAGTCACAACACATAGTTGTATAAGCACATAGAGTGCACACCCCGGATGAGAATGCATCACCTACTTACTTTGAAGAATGAATGATTATGTCAGATGTACGAAGACATCCAGCTACTATGGCCATTGCTACAAAGGATTATACAAAAGCCACGAGCTCGAGTGTGAAGGTCTTGATAGCAGAAAATGAGTGCATGGCTAAGGAGTTGCAAGTAGCCAAGCAAAGAGAGGAACAATCAACAAGATCTGCAAGACAAGTGATGAAGAAAGTGATACTTGCTGAAGTATCAACTTTTCAGATAGTCACATGGAGACTGTATGACAAGTTAATCACGTGCACAAGGCAGTTGTCCATCTACATGGTCATCAGTAGCATTAGATCAAGATGGCACGAAAACTCATAGATATACATGCTATTGTTGATAATGTATAGACATGGACAATGAGGTACAAGGGAGCCCTGCTTCACTTTCACAAGATGATAAAGTCGTAGTTAGATTTGGACAAAGCACGTATCTGGAGTCTAATCTAGAACTATGAGGAACTCTCACTGCTCATCACCAGTGTTGAGGCTATGTATGCATGGTTGTTCAGAAGTTTGGATGTCATGGTGAGAAAGTATGGCACCCCATCAATTGGTATGCTCACTGAGGCCAAAGAGAAGAACCAAGTTAGGTTGGAGCTTGATGCGTACTTTGATCAGTTGATGCTCATGGCCTCCAACGCAGATTTGCAAGTCACCGCAGATCACATGCAGGTGTACATCGCTAGTCCTGCCTTGCTCAGGACTGAGTTGCACACGTTACAAGATGATGTGGATAGAGGTTCTAAATCAATATACACAGAAGCAATGGAGGCAAGAGTTCGTTTCCAGGGAGACATCATCAAAGATTATGCAAACACCATTGCACACTATCAAGCATGACATCAGTTCATCACTGAGGATCACAGAGAGGATGTTGATGAGCTGGTCTTTCTACAGTCGTTCGAGTCTTAGTGGTGTCTTGTCTGGCTTACTAAAGCCTATTTTTGTCCAATGTGGGTATATGTGGAAAATGTATTATTATTGTAAACATGATGTAAAGTGAAATTCCAAGTGTCATTAGTGGAATGCAAACAATCATATGTAATGTAAAGAGTCATGTAATGAGGTTGAAGAGTCATGAGGGTAGTCCAAGAATCAAAAAAGGGAATGTCAAGGGTCACCACACCCTTTGTTATAATTAGAACCTCATAACTCATAGACTGGGTTTTTCGGAGCCAATATTTTTCTAGGCATTTCTTAGAGAGGGCTTGGAGAGTATTGTGACGAGCTTTGGCTTCTCTACAGTGCAAAGTGAGTACATATCTTTGGAGGAGCAGGCGGTGTTGACTATAACGTTCCACTATTGGGGATAGTGGATGTCATGGTTGTATGTATGGATGGAACTTTCACTTTTATATAATATAATAGAGCCAACATGTCTTCATGCATATGTTGTTATTGTAGTTCAACTAATCTGCTTACTTTAGTAATATATGTTGTTTGACTTACATATTTGTGTATGAATTATTTCATATACGATTGTATGAATCTTGTTGAATTTGTGTTGTTGGTTTAAACCATCACTTTGGATTGTCTACTATTTTTCTTTCTAGCTTGTGATGTCATTCATCTTATGTGTTCCTTTTAGGCTGTGTACTATTACAGGCTTCTAAGGGATACACTATTTTTTTCCCTTCGTGTATTCAAACATCCCCATGCATCTCACTTGACTCGCTGCAAGGTCACACACTTGCTTCTAACAAAGATATCATGCTTACCTCTACACGTTATCACAGTCAAGGCATAGATTTACTACCAACTACTGGGACTCCTACTCCAAATGGTCTGAGGTCCAGTTGGGACTTCTTACCGAGGAGATCCCCTGACATGATAGCAAGTTCAACAACGTCAACAGAATCTTGAGACCACCTCCACCCAGATTCTGAAAGCCCTCCAGCAAACCAAAGTTCAAAACCAAAATAAACATCCCAACACCATGGCATCCAGAAAAAGGAAATGCAAGGCTAAAAACCACTGTCATAACTTGGAAAAACCATGTCACTAACAGCAAGAGAACCATACACCAACACACAAAGTCATGCATGTCCAAACCAGCTAGTAAATCACACATGCAAAAGGTTATCTACAAGTATTCCTACTAAAGATGCTTGATCCTTCTCTTCTTCCTTGATCCTTGCTTTCCTTCATTTCCCTTTTCTTTCTTTTCCTTCGTTGATCCAAATCTAGAGTGCTCCAAGAGAAACATATGTGACCAATAGTGAGAGAGAGAGAGAGAGAGAGAATAATGAGAGAGCTTGAAAATTGAACTAACAAAAGGTTAAAAACTGATTCTCAAAAGCCTTTTTATGAATGAGGCCTCCATTTTCTTCATTTTCCATTATTTTCCTTAACTCCTCACATGCAACCTGTGAAATTTCACCTTAATTTTGTCCTATTTTCCTTTATTTTCATAAATAAATGTATCAAAAATGCCTTTTTTGCCTTTTAATCCATCTTCCTTTGCCTTTTCCAATTTCCTTAGCTAGAAACACACATCCAGTGATTCCCACTAGCATATATTTGTGATCTGAATGTGGAATACTAGTTTTCTATGCTAATATCCACATCAAAATATGAAAATGTGCTTGAGGTTTGTACTCTAAAATAGCAAGTAAAAACAAGAGTTTTTATGTGTGTTTTCTTAAGTTAATTTCATGAAAAATTTTAAACATGGAATCAAAACACTGAATGGAAGCATACATCAATCAATAATATCCCAGCCATCGTTAAAGGAGTTCACCCCTCCTACGGTACATCTCCTTGGATCAACTCTAATGGCATGACCCCTTCTCATTATGCTCCATGTTTAGAAAAAGAAAAGTACATAAAGTGCTGAGAAATGGAATGGCTAATTTATCCTTCAAAGAAACAAATTTTGCGAGAGTTATCACTCCATATACATGTAAACCTACAGTCAAACATGTAAACTTTCAGTAAACAAAGGAATCCTGCACCAAGACCCCATACTCCAACTTTAAAGAGCATTAACATTACTACAATGCACTTGAAGTACATAAACAAGTCTCTACTCCAAAAAACATAGAGAAAAGAGGAATAAAAGCTACAACACTGATGTAATGGTCATTGTAGAAATCAAATGGAGGCTAGAAAGCCCCTGCAAGGTGATCTCCATCTTCAAACTCCTCCATAAATTGAATCAACACACTGGTTGACCATGGCACCCATAGGCTTCAATATGAAAAGAACCTATCTAGAAGTGCTCCTTTGATTTTGAAACCTACTCTAATGAGTCCAGAATGTCCAAAAATGTCTATCTAGCCTCTTTTTGCATCTAATTTGGTTAAAAACTAGAGAAATTATGACCTCTCCTAGTTTTCCCACTATTCGCTCTACAATTTCCCAAAATTCTGGAACCGTCCTACATTTTTGCCCCAAAAATCCACTAACAAAGTGCCAAGTTGCAAAAAGGGTGGGCGAAATTATAGGAAACTTAATTTTTCCTCCAAGGCCTTAACTCTGAAAAATCGAGTCACATGGCGACATGGGATCGAGGTTGGGATCTTAATTCCCACCCCACCCAATTTGCTAATGGTTACAACTTCGCGATTTCTGGGAATGATCACATGATGAAATTAATTGTTACCCTCATGATTTCAGTTTGGTGGATCGTATTAAAATATCTTACCCTAATATCTGCTGGATCATATTGAAATATATGTGGTTGGCTATACATGTTAAGGAACAAGGTGTGGTGTAATGGTAAGGCATTGTGTTTTTGGGTGGAAGGTTTTGGTTTCATTTCCTCTAGCCTCTACATGATCGTTGAACCAACTTTTAGTGGCCTCTCAGGCCTCCACGTGGTGGGCTCCGTTTGGGCCATGTGGTAGCCTTTGGTTGGCCATCAACCCACTATTGAAACACTGCCATTGTACACCAGTCATGGAGTAACACTTGTGACCTTCTAATTTTCCGAAGAAAATCAACTGCCCAGTCAACCTTCCATGTCACTTGTTGAGCTAGTGCCACATTAGCAGTATGGACTACTGATTGGGTTGTCATTTTTTTTTAAATTCATCTCAGTTTGAAAAAATGGTCAAAATAGAATATCGTGAGCATATGATATTAGGTTTCTGCGAAACGAGCTACGCTGGAATGAAGACGGTGAAATCTACATGGTGATTCATGTTCCACGTCATTCGAACAACTTTGAATTTTTGGAAAATTTTGAGCTTTTGATCACTCTTCCCCACTCAAAACTTTTTGTCCCCAAAACTTCACTTTCAATTGTTCAGCATTTGAAGGTATAGTTCCTTCACTTTTCCAAACTCAATCCAATTGACAATTGTAGTGCCATGACTTGTACTTGTCTTGGCTCTTTCTCAAGCTAAACTTGAAGTATAACCTGACCAAAGAATTCAAGTTCAATGTTCTTCTCGGATTTTCCATGTCGCTATGACCATCCATAACAACATCCTTCCCAAGAAGAATTCCCATGGCGATCTTTTGCAAAATCCTTATCAAGGATAATATCCCGAAAATACCTTGACAAATGAACCAAACAAGTTTCACATAGTGAAGACTTTTATAATTGAGTGCTCAACACATTTGTAATATACTAAATGTGCAGCAACTACTCATACAATAGTTTTAAAATGCTTTCTTAAACTACAAATAGAAATGCATTTTACAATGTAGAATGAACTTGACTCCCAAATTTTCCATACAAATTGACTATCAACAAACCAAACTAGCATAACAATGAGAAAGAAAACATTTTTTCATATAAGTGATTTATTTATGAACATCACGTTTACAAATTGCCGAATTGTGGGGATATGAAACTAGTGCAAAACAAAGATTTAAAAACTCCAACTAGAGAAATAGTCTGCCCATTTCTTACCCAACAAGGTAAATGAACCATCTATTTGAACTTTTTCTTCTTCTAGATCTGCTTCAGGGATGGTCACATCTTGTGCCACTTTTTCTTTTCTCACTTCCTCTTTTGGTGCTTGCATAATTTTCTTTCCCTTTCCAGGATGAAGTTGTGGAAACAATTTCCAACAATTCTCGACCCAATTCCCACTAATATTGTAGTGAATGCAAAAGTTGTTTTGAGCTTCTCTTGGCTCACATGTCTTTAACGTTGGATGAGATTTTATCTTTTCGGTCTCAATTCTATTAGACATAAACATCTTGTTGATGATTTCTTTCCTTTTATAGCACTTATCTACAAAATGGTTAGATGAAAGGCAAAAGGTGCATGGAAACACATTCCTCAACATGTTGTTTTCCCTTGTGAAAAGCATTTGAATTAACACGACGATTATACATGTTTTTGTTGTCCTTCAGCTTACGCTTCTTGAGTGAGGAACTTGCATGGCAAGAAGAACTTAGTTTTGTTTCTTCCTCAACTTTTTCATCTCTCTTTGGAGATGTTTTGCACTTCAAATCCTCCTTATGCTTGAGGAACCAAGTAGGTACCAAATTTGGATGCAAATCCCAACATCTTGTCTCTTCATGCCCTTTCTTCTAGAAAAAGGAACATGATACCCATGACTTGTCGCTAGAAGACCATTCTTCTTTTGCAACATAGCCTAAGACTTCATATTTAGGCCTCTATTTTGCCTCAATTGGATTTTTAATGCCTTGATGGTTCACTCCATGGCCTCCTCCCTTGTAACCCATCTTGGTCAAGAGCTTATATCCAATTCCTTTACCATGTTTTTCATAGACTGTAAATGAATTTACATCAACACTTTCATGTAAAGAAGAAGCATGTGAATCCTTACCATTTGACTCATATTTTGATTGAGATACAAAAATGTTTTCAAACTCTCTTTTGATTCTGGATGTGTCCTCTTGGACTCTTTTGCTCTCTTCTTTCAACTCCAATTTGGGTGCTAATAGAACCTCATCCTCCAAATCATGTGGAAAAAGGGTACAGACTTGTCCATCTTCCTTCTCTAAAGGACTTTCTACACTACCATCTTGCATAAGAGTTGTAGAAAAGCATGAAGATTGTGGAGAAGATAGTGTTTTATCACCATTCTTTTTACCTTCTTCCCTTAGAGAACATTCTCCTCTTGGAGGTCTAGAGCTTTCACCTTGCAATTTGGTATTCCTGTCTTCATAGAGGATTTTCACCATTTCTTCCATGTCAAAGAAATCCTTAACATCTTGTGACATTCTTTTAGGCTCTCCTCCTTGGGACATGCTTTTCTTGAAGCTTCTATTGCAACTTGATGTAGAACTGGTGGTAGAGATCATAATAATCTTGCTCTCCTTTCCAAAACCTTCTCCTCGCTAAGCTTCAAAACACATTCACTTGCAAACAATAATCAATTCCTCCTTGCACAAAGAAAAGCTATGCTCTAATACCAACTTAATCTGAATGTGGAATATTATTTTTCTATTTTATTATCCTCATCTGAATACAAAAATGTGGTTGAGGTTTGTACTCCAAAATAGCAAGTAAAAACATGAATTTTTATGTGTGTTTTCTTAAGTTAATTTCATGAAACAATTTAAACATGAAATCGAAACATTGAATGGAAGCATGCATCAATCAATAATACACCAGCCATTGTTGAAGGAGTTCAGTCCTCCTGGGCTACATCTCCTTGCATCAACTCTAATGGCATGACCCCTTCTCATTATGCTCCATGTTTAGAAAAAGAAGATTACATAAAGTGCTGAGAAATGGAATGGTTAGTTTGTCCTTCAAAGAAAAAACTTCTTCAAGAGTTATAACTCCATATACATGTAAACCTATAGTCAAACATGTAAAATTTCAACAAACAAAGGCATCTTGCACCAAGACCCCATACTCCAACTTCAAAGAGCATCAACAATACCACAATCCACTTGAAGTACATAAACAAGTCTCTCCTCCCAAACACATAGATAAAAGACGAATAAAAGCTAAAACACTGATGTAATAGCTATTGTGGAAAGCACATGGAGGCTGGAAAATCCCTACAAGGTCATCTCCATCTTCAAAATCCTTCATAAACTGAATCAACACTCTAGTTGACCATGGTAGCCATAAACGTCAATATGAAAAAATCCTATCTAGAAGTGATCCTTTGATTCTGAAACCTACTCCAATGAGTTCAGAATGTCCAAATATGGCTATATATCCTCTTTTTGCATCCAGTTTGGTTGAAAACTGGAGAAGTTATGACCTCTCATAGTTTTCCCACTATTCGCTCTACAATTTCCCAAAATTCCATAAACATCCTACACTTTTTCTCAAAAAATCTGCTAATGGAGCGCCAAATTGCATAAAAGGCATGCTAAATTGTAGGAAACTTAATTTCACCTCCAAGGCCTTAACTCTGAAAAATTGGGTCACATGGCGGCATGGGACTAGGGATGGGCTCTTAAATCTTGCCCCACCCAATCCACTAATGGTTGCAACTCCGCAATTTCTGGGACTGGTCACATGGTGACATTAATTGTTACCCTGGCAGTTTCAGTTTGGTAGACGTTAACTGCATGTTTGTTAGATGTGTTCACATGGGAGGGCTGCCAATGGTTACGGTGGCGGTCTCCCCCCAAATATTCATCAGATCGTATTTAAATATATGTGGTCAGTTATATATGTTAAGGAACAAGGTCTAGTGTAATGGTAAGACGTTGTGTTGTGTGTTGGGAGGTTTTGGTTTTGATTCGTATGGCCTCTGCTCGGTCGTTGAAACAAATTTTAGTGGCCTCCCAGCCTACCACGTGGCGGCCTCTGGTTGGGCCACATGGGAGCATGTGCTTGGCCATTAACCGACCAATAAAACACTTCCATTGTACACCAGTCATGGAGAGACACTTGTCACCTTCTGATTCACCAAAGAAAATCCACTGTTCAGTCAACCTGCCATGTCACCTGCCTAGTCAGTGCCATGTCAACAATATGGATTGCTCACCAGGCTATCCTTTTTTTCTTTAAATTTACATGTCTGGCAAAATGAACAGAACACGATATCTTGAGCATATGATATCAGTTTTTGGTGAAAGAAGTTGTGCTGAAATCAGGATGACACATTCTACGTGGTCATTCAGGTTCCACATCATTTTTAAAACTTTAAATTTTTGGCAAATTTTGAGCTCCTGATCACTTTTCCCAACATTTAGCTTGGAATAAGTGTCCCTTAACTGTGGTCTTATCTTTCCTTTAATAACTTTTATTAATGAAAATTTCACCAGGGCTATTACAAAACCCTCCCCTTTGGGGAACATCGTCCTTAGTGTAAACCAGACCAAGACCTCAACAAAACTGCTGAAAAGTAGACATAATGCCCATGGAGATTTATAACTTAGCTCATTGTAGTATTTAAAATTAAATACCTGCTCAAAATAAAAACATCATGACAACATGACAATATAACAACCACATTAATATGACATGCATACCTATTATTGGAGCTTTATAACTTATCTCATAGAAATATTTACATCCATATACATATACATACATATACTAAAGCATCGGCGAAGGATATGTCAAACATATACCAACATCAAACCAAAATTTCTTTGCCTCAACCGACAAACAATGAAGGATATAGGGCCTGCATATGATCCACCATCTCCCATGTAGCTTCTTCAGGCCGAAATTTCTTCTACTACACTTTAACTTTCTTTATGGCTCTGTTCCTGAGCATGAGATGTTTCCACTACAATATGCACTTAGGCTCTGAATGAAACTCTCCTTCTTCCTCCACCTACAATACAGACCAATCAATAACATGATCAACATCCTTATGTACTTCGTAAGTGATGAAATATGGAAAAAATCATGGAATTTCCCTTTTGGAGGTAGTGTAAGTCGATATGCCACTGGTCCAATCCTCTCAAGGATCTCGAAAGGCCCACAATACCGTGGTGCCAACTTGGCATATGAACCAATCCTCAAATATTTTTTCTTGGGCTTGATGTGCAAATACACATGATCCCCAACCTGAAACTCCTTGAACACTCTGTGTTGATCCACATAACTCTTCTATCTATCATGTGTTGCATTTATATTCTTCTTTATAACCCACATTTCCTGCTCCATGTCTGCAATATGCCCGGTCCAATAAATACCATATTCACTAGATCACTCCAGCTAATGGGAGTGTTACAATTCCACCCATACAATTCCTCGAAAGGACTCATCCTCAATGACTCTTGATAACCATTGTTGTATGTGAACTCAACCAATGGAAGATACTCCTCCCATTTCTTCTACTGCTGCATCATGTACATCCTCAACATATCCTCTAATATCTTGTTGACCCTCTATGTTTGTCCATCCATCTGTGGATGATAAGTTGTACTAAAGTCCAACTCTTTGGCCAAGCTTGAAAATAGCTCCTTCCATAACATGGAAGTGAAACTTGCATCCTTTTCCAACACAATCTTCTTTGGAACACCATGCACTCTCACTATCTCTCTGATGAACACCTGTGCTACCTCACCAGCTGAATATGTAGTCTTTACTGGAATGAAGTGAGTTACCTTGCTCAATCTGTCAACCATGACCATAATAGAGTCATTCTTCTTTACTTTCCTCGAAAGCCCTGTGATGAAATCCATGGAAATAACCTCCCATTTTCATTTGGAAATATCTACAGGCTATAGTAAACTACCTGGATGCTTACATTCCACCTTGACCTGTTGACAATCTAAACATCTGTCGATGAACTATACCACTTCCCTCTTGAGATTCAGCGAATAGTAAAAATTATTTACCACCTTCATTGTATTTTGATATCGTGGATGACGCGAGTATGGCTTGGCATGAAATTACCTCAAGATAAGCTTCTTGAGGTTATTGCATTTTGGCACATAGATCATGTCTCTAAATCTCAGCAAAATTTGTTGTGAAATGATAGTCTGCATCCCGATCACCTGTACCTGTACCTGTGCTCTATTATAACCTGTGCATAATCTCCATATATTTGTCATCCCGTTGTCCTGCCTGTAAGATCCTATCTTGTAACTCTATCCCGTAAGTGCTCATAGTGGCTATATGATTTACATGTACCTTCCTTCCAAGAGCATCCACAACCTGGTTCTCCTTCACTTCGATGTATCTGATCTCGAAGTCGAACTCACTAAGGGAAATCAACCATCTAGATTTCCTGGCATTCATATTTGGCTGATCAAACAAATATCTCAACCCACTGTGATTGTTCATCAATGTAAACCTCCTTCCAAGAAGATAGTACCTCCACATATTCAATGTGTGTATAATCACTGCTAGCTCAAGATCGTCCACTGGATAGTTCTGCTCATGCTCATTCAATTTTCATGACTCATAGCACACTACCTACCCTTCTTGCGTGATAAATCGACCAAGTCCTCTCTTGCAAGCATCTGTACACACTACAAACTCCTTGTAGGGATCCACAATCTTTAGCATTGGTGCATGTGTCAACAACTACTTAAGCTACTCAAAACTAGCCTGACATTCTTTTGTCCATTTGAACTTCTTACCTTTTTGGTGCAATGATGTGATAGGATATACAATGCGTGAGAAGTTCTTGATGAATCTACTGTAGCAACCTGCCAATCCCATAAATGATCTCACCTCATCCACATTCTTAGGATCTGCCCAGTCCATGATAGTCGTTATCTTTTTTGGATCCACTACTATGCCATCGTTGGAGACAACATGCCCCAAGTAATATACCTCAATCTAAAAGAAGTTTCACTTTCTAAATTTAGCGTACAATTGATGATCTTTTAGCAATCTCCACACTGTTACTAAATGTTCAACATGTTCTTCCTCGTTCTTATAATATATGAGTATGTCATCAATGATCACAATAACAAACTTTTCCATATAAGGATGCAACACACTATTCATCAAACACATAAGTGTAGCTAGAGAATTATTCGAACCAAATGGAACAACAGAAAAGTCATAGTTCTCATACTTGGTCCTAAACTCAGTCTTGAATGTATCCTCTTCCCTGATGTGTACCTGATGATATCCCGATCTCAAGTAGATCTTAGAGAACATTGTTTCTCCCTTCAACTGATCAAACAAATCATCAATCCTCGACAAAGGGTATCGATTCTTGATCGTGACTTTGTTCAGTTACCTGTAGTCAATGCACAATATAAGAGTACCATATTTCTTCTTCACGAACAACACTAGTGCACCCTAAGGTGATAAACTCGCCCTAATGTACCCCTTCTCCAACATTTCCTTCAGCTACAACTTTAAGTCAACCAACTTAGGTGTGCTCATCATGTAAGGTGATTTTGATCTTGGGATTGCCCCTAACACCAACTTGATAGAAAAGTATACCTCCCTGTTAGGTAGAAACTCTATAATGCTGTAAGAGAATACATCCTGAAACTGTAGCAAAACTGGGTATCTGCTTAACACATTTGCATCCTCAACCTCCTTACCTTTGTCACTGGAAATGTGCACTGCAAACATCACACAACCTTTTCTACAACTATGCTTAGCCTAGATAGTGGTAACCATCCTCACTGATGTAGGCTTCTTCTTCCCTTGCAAAGTCCTCCTTTTCCCACTATCATCCACAGACTCAATTGCCTTGTCGAAGAAATCCACTTTGGTTCTGTGAAGGTATAGTCAATCCATACGCAAAAGAATATTATACAAACCCAATGGAAATACATTCAAATGTGATATTGTACACATACCATTTAACTCAAATGCACAAGCTCTTACCCAATGGTGAACTCACTTATTCGTACCTGTAGCCAACTGTACCAACCAAGATTCTGCATGCACTTCTTTTCTCAAACCATACTTATCCTCGAGGTCAGGATTATTATAACTATAGTTAGATCTAGGATAAATCAAAATAGAAGCAACTTGATCAGAAAGCTTACTATCCATCTCAATGATCGATGCTTGATGATCTACCTTCCACTTGTCCACAACTACATAGATTTGAGGAATTCTATGACCAACATCACCAACTGTATGCACCTCCTGACCACTATAGGTATGGGGTCTACCACCACTCTGATACTATGTACAAGACCTCTTATGATGATCCTTACCACATATCCAATACTGCAATGGTTCCCTACCACTGCCTCTAGATTGATAATCTTCATGTCCTTTCTCATTTGTATTGAATCTCTTGTAAGGAACTACATTTTCTTTCTCACTTACATATTGATTTGTTCCTATCTTTGGCATACATTTTCCTTTAGCTTTCTCATTTATTTTCAAGTCATGCTTAGGTTCACTTCGACTGCTCATAACAATGCTTCAACTTTTAGATGGCCTCCTCGAATGATCTAGGCTCATTGAACTCAATCTGGTCTCCGTATGCAATTGGAAATCCACTAATGAATCTCTAAACCTTGGCCTTCTCTTCCCTAAGGTAAGGCACATATCTTCAACAACTCCAAAAATCTTCTAGTATACTCATCATCTGACATAAAACCCATCCACAACTCATAAAACTCCTTAGCTCTATCATCATAGTACCTCTCCGACAAGTACTTCTTCTTGAAGAGCCTTTCAAATGCATGCCAACTCAAACCCTCATCCTGTATACCTTTGACACTTTTAACATCTTCCCACCAAATATCTACTTTACCTTTGAGACTGAAAGTGGTTATCCTTGCTTTCATGTTTTCTGAATAATCATGCAATTGGAATAATTTCTTCATACTAAGCAACCATGCTTCTGCATCTTGTAATTTCTTCATCTCTCCATCAAAGCTAGGTTTCTTTTCCTTCTTAAACTCATCCAGCAAGTATCCCCTATCACTCCTCCTATAAGGATGATGATGATCATGATCATGATTTCTATCAGAACCAGAATTGGAATAGTACCTAGGTCGTGTTAGAGCCTAGATTTGCCACAGGCTGCAAAGGCAAGGGTCTAGGTCCACATCAAACCATGCTCAGCCTCGTAGCTAGCCCTACGAGGACAGGAGAGGGCTCTCTCTAGGTCGATCTTGGCAAAAGACAAGTGATGGGGCTTGATATGACTGAAATAAAAGCTAATTTTAGGCTAGGTATGAAGTACAAGGGTTTGATTTGAGTTTTTTTGGGTTTTGTGCTAGAAACAGGGAAAGGCAAATTGGGCTCGGGGATGAGGCACAGTTTCTGCAGAGTTCTGATTGGGGCAAGGAAGGAAATCGTTTTGATGCTTTAAAGTGAGTGAATGGATAGATTAGACTGGTGAGGAGCTAAGGAGAGCAAGAGAGTCTCAATAATTCTCCTTAAACAGATGAAAACATGGAAATTTAAACAAATTCAAAGGCAGAGCATAGCAGTTAATGGATTCTACCTTAATCACTCATTTGTTCAAATTTAGAAGAAGAGACAGGAAAATGATACACATAACACTAATGAAATTACAATTACTTAGAGAAGAACACCATAAAAACATAAAGCCACATGGATCCCAAATAGTGCTGCAAAACCCTGGTCTTTCCTTAGCCAAAAATGCAGAGATAGAATGTACAATGATATGCCAAAGCAATCCCTAGTGTCCAACCCTGAAAATGACTTAGGAATTACATGATATAGAATAGCCCAACCCATTCCCTTACCTCTAGGGGTCGAGCTCATCATTCTAGGAGCTGTTTCAACCAATTCTAAACAAAGCGCTAAAATCTAGGCAATCAAAACAACTTGCCTCTATAAGGTAGGAAACTGATTCATTCATTAAATTTTCACTTTTTAGTGAATGAATCCTATAGAACAAGTAAATAAGTGCCAAAATTACATCATGTTTATCCAATTACATCAAGATAGATAAAAAATTACATCAAAAAGAAAAACTAGTCAAACTGGCCGAATTTCTGAGCTAGAAGGTGAAAAATTGAGCAAAAATCCTCTATGCGCCGCGCCAAATCCTCTACGCATTGCGCCACTTTGAGGCTGAGTTTGAGGCACTTCCTGAAGTCCAAACTAAGCCCAAGATAACTCATTGGAAAGCCCTACCTGTCTACTTTCCAACCCAAGAGGAATTTTCAATTTGGATGTCATTTACCCCTCCAAAACTGCAATATCCCAAGACTACTTCCTGTGTGTCAAAATAGGGGCAGAGAGGTCATTTTGTGAGAGTTTTTGACCTCCTGAGGACTCAAAACTTGCTCAAACTTCTTGTCCATGCACCAACAGTCATGATATTTCATGCCAAATCTAATGATATAAACTTTTTGCCGTTTGGAGCTCCCTAGCAAAAGCGCGCGCCACGTGGCGCGACACATAGGGAGAAAAACCCTGTTTTTTGTGCCAAAATTTGTCAAAATGCCAAAAATGCGCCAAATTTCTTGAAATTTGGGCTGGAGCTTCTTCATTAAGTTTCATACTGGGCTAAAGAGGCTTCGGTCAATATCTAAAGACGATCAAGCTCCCTTTGCCTCTTTTGCTTCCTTATTGCCTTCTTTAGTTTTTCCTTTAAATTCTTGATTCGTGCCTTGCAAAGCTTGCTCCGTGCCATGTAGTGGAAAGCCATGTGTCTCAGCAATGCATGGTCCTTATCGGCCTTGTCCAGTAGTGTCTCCAAGTGGATGTTGATTCTCTCGAGATTAGACTCCCAATCCTCATTAATCTCTTGCTCCAATGACGTGAGCTCAATTCTTCTCCTTTGTGCGGCTTGGCGATTCTCGCGGATGCTTTGTAACTCCATGATTGCTTGCTGATATTCAAGTTGTTTGTTCCTCTACTCCAAGTATTTCATAGTTCACTTAGGTCTCTCCAAGTTAGGGGATAAGGCTTGTATCTCTGTTTGCTGCTTCTGGATGATCTCCCTAAGTTTGGCACTTTGTGGGCCCATATCTGTATCATCATCATGAATGAGAATGAAGTCGGTCTCTTGTTCACCTGAAGGCTCCTCATCCTACATTGGCCTCTTGCCTTTGTCCTGTACTTGTGATGCTGATGGAGGAAGCGAGGCCCCTTCCACCCCGGGTGGAGATAACACTTGCTTCGCTGCTGCAAACAAATGTCTAGTGCCCCTCTGATATGTGATGAATACCAGAACACTAGCAGTCTCATGGCGCTCATACTGATGAGAAGGTCCACCTGTCTCATGCTTAACCTCTGATAATCCCTTTGAAGCTCTGAAGAAGTCACGAGAGATGAAATCATCCCAAGTGATACCCTGTAATCCAAGATGATGAACCACCAAAATCTTAATAAGAGCAAAATAATAAACACTGTTAAGTTGCTGCTGAGGGGTTTTGTGCTACACAAGGGTGGTCATCCTCTCTATGTTCTGACAAACAAAATACGGAATGTTCATCATCTGTACCCTAGTGAAATGCATGAGCAACCTGATGTGATAAGCATATAAACGAGAGAACCGTCCCTCACAGCTGAAATACTTCATGATCAATTTCATTAGTGGAGCATATTCATCTTTTAGATATCGGAATGGAAACACTATCTTGAGCTGCCTCAAGAAACCGGTTCTAATGTATGGCTCATAATGCTGCCGGTCAATCTTCTTCCTCTTAGTCCATGGTTCCCCAATGTTTGGTATGCCGGTTGCTAGTGAGACAGATTTTGGTGTAAGTGTGAAGGTGACACCGGCTAAGGTAGCTTGATCTCCATGTAAATGCAGCACAAATAGACGAGCCAACTCATGATGAAATTGAACATTAGCCACTTTTTGACAAAACCCATAGCATGACTGATGTTGGAAACAAAACATGGCAAGAGGGAAAGCCTGTAATTCAGTGAGGATGACTAGTTCTTCTCTGATATGTCTACCTCCTCTATGAGGCCTCCGGGGTGCATGTTCCTCCATGGGGGAGTCACTTTGGGTTTCCATTTCATAATTCGATGAATGCTCAGATGCCATGACTGCTGTTTTTCAAACTGCCTTGGAGAAAAAGATGCTGGTGTAGGAAAACTGTGCTAAACTGCTCTTTTAGTGATGTGTTCAAATTCTGCCACCAAGGGGAAACAAATGAAACAAAGGACTGTTAGGAAGAGGGAAAGTAGTAAGGGATTAGGGACTATTGGGACTATCGGGATTAGGGAAATGTAAGAGGGTTTTGAGGGATTTGATGTAGGATTTGATGTATAGGGTTAGGAATTGTTGTGTAGGGTTTGAGGTGTGAGATTGGAGAATTTGGGACAGAGCATTTAGGAGAAGGAATTAATGAGCTTAGGGGGGTAGGAAATTAGGGAATGATAAAAACAAGGGAGGAATGGGAAGGAGGAGTGACTTTGGTAGAAAAATAGTGAATTGTGGAAACCACAGCAATTTCTTTTGAGGCACATTGAAGTAGGGTTTGGATTTTTGTTTCAATCATTAGCATCCATAAACCACCATCACTCAGCACAAAAATGGATGAAACATCAAGATGTCGACCCTACCTGGCAAATCCACGCAAATAAATGGCAATTTGGAGAAATTTCAAACGTTTTCGAGCTTTGGACTGTATGTGCCGCGCCACATACCCAACGTGCCACACCGTCCCAGTGCACCGCGCCTGAGGAAATTTACACTGGGTTTCTCCTCCCAGTGCGCCGCGCCTCTCAAGTGCACTGCGCCACCTGCTCTATGCACCGCGCTGACCCGACTTCATCCAACTTCACCCAATTTCACTCTTACGCACCAAACTTGCTTTGAATAGTTTACTCTTTGCTTCTTGGCATGCAAATGAATTTCTCAAAATGGAAAATCTCTCATATAGCCATGGATTTTGATTTTTCTTTTCTCAAACCCATTTTTGTAATGTTTACACTTTGGCACTTTTTCACAAGTAATACAAACTCTGTCTTTTTGTTTCCTCTTTAATTTTAGCTTGAATGATGAATCTTTCGGTTATTTTTTGCAGGGATAGCTGACATAGAATTTGGCAAAGGCGACCAGGGCTGCATCTGAAGAATTCAACAACTGAAAAACTTTAAAAAATTTACAAAAATGAAATGTCGACTTTTCTTCAAAACAGAGTTTTGAAGAAGAGTCATAATCCATCCATATGATGATGAAAATCTTTGAATGACAACATTTTAAGAACCTCCCTCTGGCCTGCTGGCTTTATTGGACATTGTGAAGACACAATTTGTGAAACCCTAGACCTAGTGACTAAAAATAACTCTTACTGATCAAAAGACACGAAAACTTGATTTTGATGAACAGACCTGAGCCAGCAGTGCAAAGCATGAGGGGTGATGAATGACCAACCCCTTCCGTCAGATTATGGCATGCCCCTAGTGGAATGCAACTGAGTGAAATGAGCGAGACACCTAAAAATGAAATGCAATAAAGAGAAATGATCTTTGACGGAGGGATGTAAAGACCGACTCTAACAGGTCGATCACCTCTCCTATCTAGAGTGTCCAATAGCCGGCCATCTCTGATTGTGTCATATCTATCTGACTTGTGTCTACTATGAGAGCTACTGCCATATGCCCCATTAGTTAAGTCCCCATGTCCATGGTTGATCTTAAGTGGTCCCTGTCACTGCAAATATGATAAACTTTGAAGTAGTATCGCATTCACCTCTTCTTGCTTCTCTTGTGTCTGCATCATTTTGTCATTGTCTTGTTTGCAACTCCTTATTTCTTCCTTCAAGCTTCTCATTGTGCCTGATAGGTAAGAAGAATGCCCCACACCACACTGCCCATCTGATGCATAGGGAGATTCTATGTAGTCTACCAGCTTGCTAGCCATTTGATCTCCTTCCTACAAGGCATGCTATGTCATCTAAACCAAATCACAATAAACCAATGTACCTTAGGATAATTCAGCGAGGATAGCTTGTCTGCAAAATCATCAAATCAACGTGATGCATGCATAACATAATCATAAAAGCATATAGAAATATATCAAATAAGTGTATCAACGCATAATAACCATTCTAGATAGGTTCCAATCATCAATGCAAGGCCATATCAACAATGCATGTTGTCACCTCATGCATGAAAACAATCATTACTCCATTGCACACATCTCCACATGCAACCATCAACATGCATAAGAAGTAACTAATCAACTACACATATGTATGAACACGTGTAGTTGAGCATAAGTGATCAATTCTTGTAATCAACTTACAAGACTGATACATGTAATCAAAATATTCAACAATGCACCTGGAATACAAGGATGTAGGCAAACGACATATAATCAACATGTAAGCGACATATAACCATATGTAACTAGTCATAAACTTCTGATGATGCATCCCACAAAATCACATGAAGCTCCACATGACAACCTTACTACAATCATGACCAACATGATGCAATGCAAGTGTACGAGACACACATGCAACTGACATGCATGCATCACCAAGCACCTTCACCCAAGGAGAGCGCAACCACGCCCTTGTAACACTTTGTAACACCCCCTCCTCGCAGGTCCACCCAAGAAGCCAACAAGATGGGTACACATGTGATGAGAGAGGTTACTATAAGGGGTTCAATCTCCTTGGTAACCTTAAGGAAATGGAATCAATGAAAGTCATCAAACAAAACCCATCCACATCGGCAATTGCACCCTAGGAGACATGCTAACCACTTAGATAACCTGTCCTTGAGTCCCACTGATGATTTAAGCCTTTTAACCCAAAGTCACTCTCATGCTATAGGAAAGACAACAATAAAAAATTAAAGTATCTCTCATAAGCGAATTTGGAATTTTCTCAGCAAACCTCTGCCAGCGACCTCGAGATTTGAGCCATTTTCTAGCCCAGAATCCTGGGCTCCACTATTAGGTCCCTATAATACTAGTGTATTCCCTTATTATTATTATCATTATACCCATTATTTTTATTCTTGTGACCATGTTGTCCCCATATTTTTATTATTGTGCCCCATAGAAGTCCACTATTGTTATTGTTGTGCCCTTTCATTATTATTGTTACGTCGGCTCTAATTATATTGTGACCCCCTGAACTCCTATATATAGAAAGGAGGTCTTGTCATTTGTATCATCCAAGAATTATTCATTTTAAGTAATGTAAAGGAGGTTTACCCCTATAAGAGGCTACTTTTGAAGTCGTTGATCTATCTCTTTTTTCTATTTTGTGAGCTGGTTGCATAACAATTGGTATCATAGGTTTGGATTCTAGGGTTTCTTTCCTCCAAACTAGTCATCATGAAATTTTCACTATCACATTTTTTCTACGATGTTTCAGAAGCTAAATTTAAAACCCATTTCAAATGAAATCGTTATGAACCTCGTGACCGAATTTCAGATCTTGTGTCGCTGTATTTTCGGATATATAAACTGAGAAAGTTAGGGTGTTTGCAGGCCCCTGAATTCGATCTCAAATAGGTAACCTTGGAAAATCATCATAACTTTATCTCAGAGTGTCTTATTTAAATTCATAAGATGTGATGGAAAGTAGACGAACTGTAGTTTGTTGGTTATCATTTTCAAAACCTAAGGTCGAAACAGTGACACCTGGCATGTCATACAAGTTCGCTCTACTGAAGGAGTCTATAATTAGGTCTTCACGCAAGATTGGGCATACCTATTTCTTTGAGAATCCAATTATGATAAGCCTTGTGGTATTGGAAAGAGGACTCAAAGGGATGTCACAGGCATAAATTTTAGAACTTGGAGATCTGAAATTACAAAGTTACAGTCATTTCAAGATTGAACTCATTAAGTTCTTTTTAAATTTACGTAAGTCTTGTTTGAGAAAGTAGTTTGAAGTGATTCAAAGGGCATTGTGAAGCATAATTAGAATTAATTGATGGCCCAAAGATAGAAAATGGAAACACCTAGTAAGCAACCTGAAATCTCTAATATGACACATGATGAAGAGGAAGAAATGCAACATGATATATCAAAATTACGAGACCAATTGCAACAAATTTTGCTCTCACAAAAAGTAACTGAAGCTAAGATAGATGGATTAAAGAATGGAATGGAAGCTAAGATGGATGGCATGGAAGCTAAGATGGATGGTATAGAAGCAAAACATAAATGCAACATGGAAGATTTGAAGATAGATTTGACAAAGTTGCTACAAGAAATTCTTACTAATGGGAAAAGGGTAGTAAAGGAAACTCATGATGAGAACAAAAGAAATGTTATTCTTGATTTCATAGACTCTAACATTGGATTTAAGATCCACAATGTTCCAAAAATTGATATGAGGAAGTTTGTTGGCAAGGATCCCGTAACATAAATACTATATATGGAGCAATATTTCGATCTGCATAATGTGAAAAACACACAAAGGGTACGCATTGCATCGTTATATTTGGAACCCAATCAGTTTGTATGGTATCAATGGCTTTGTTCTCGTAAAAACCACCACTTGGGAAATTTTTACGGAAGAAATGATAGCACATTATTAGGATACAAAAAGCAACACGTTTTTTAGCCAATTGATAAATCTCAAACACAAGGTTCAATGGTGGACCTCATTGAGTGTTAGGTCCCTATACTACTAGTGTAACCCCTTATTGTTATTAGTACAACCTCCTTATTATATTTTTGTGCCCATGTAGTCCCATATTGTTATTATTGTGCCCTTATAGTATTATTATGTTGGCTCTGATTATATTATGACCCCATAGACTACTATATATAGAAAGGAGGTCTTGTCATTTTTATCATCCAAGAATTTTTCATTTGTGTAATGTAAAGAAGGTTGACCCCCTCGAAGAAGATTATTTATAAGGCGTTTATCTATCTTCTCTATCATTTTGTGAGTTGGTTTCATAAAATTTGGTATCAGAGCTTTGGATTCTAGGATTTCGCTGCTCCAAACAGGTCATCATGGAATTTTCACTATAACTTGTTTTCTGCGACGTTTCAGAAGCTAAAAAAAAAAAAACCCATTTGGGCCAAAATCATTCTAAACTTTAGGTCCAAATTTCAGATCTTGTCTTGCTATATTTGCAGAGATATGATTTGAGGAAGTTGGCATTTTGAAGACTCTCGAATTACATTACAAACAGGTGAACTGGGGAAAATCATCATAACTTTTGTTTTGGGCATCTGATTGAAATTTCGTAAGAAGTTAAATACAAAGGACGGATTTTAGTTTCATGTGTATATTTTTTAGATCCGAAGGTCAAAACAGTGATACATGGCACTTCATACAAGTTCACTCTTCTGAAAAGGTATATAATCAGGTCATCTTGGGAGATTGTGCATAGCTCATTCTTGGAGAATCCAAATTCGTTCAGACTAGTGGCATTGGAAAGAGGACCCAGAGAGCTACCACAAGAATAAATTTAAGAACTTGGAGATATAAAATTACAGAGTTACAGTCATTTCAAGACCGAGCTCCTAAAATCAAGAAAAGGCAATATGAGGAAGTTTGATGGCAAGGATCTGGTAAATTGGATACTGCAGATGGAGCAATATTTTGATCTACATGGTGTACAACTGTTACAAAAGGTATGTATTGCATCTTCATATTTAGAACCAGATCAATTTTTATGGTATAAAGGGCTTTGTTCTCATAAACAACTTGTTACGTGGTCAATTTTCACAGAGGAAATAATAACACATTATGAGGATACAAGGAGCAACACCTTCTTTAGAGCAACACCACAACAATTGGAAGAAAAAAGAGAAAAAGGGCTTTGTTACAATCTTTAAAGAAAAATTATGGAAATAAGGAAGTCTACCCCTCACAACTATAAACATGGAAGTGTTGTTTTTCCTAGCCTTCCACAACCTAAAAGGGTTACACCACAACAATTGGAAGAAAAAAGAGGAAAAGGACTTTGTTACAATTGTGATAACAAATACATTAAAGGTCATAAGTGTGCTGAGAAGAAATTATTTTACATAGATTATGAAGAGGATGAATAAAAGGATAAAGAAACATCAAAAGAAGAGGATATATACCAGGAACCAACCCCAGAGAAAGAAGCAATGAATCTGACCATATCTTGTAAAGCATCGGTAAGAATTACCACTCCTCAAACTCTGAAGATAGAAGGACATATCAAGAATAAAAAGGTTCAAGAAGTGAAATATCACATCGAGAAATAAGAAATGAATCCAACCATATCTTGTAATGCGTTGGCCGGAATTACCACTCAAACTATCAAGATAGAAGGACATATCAAGAAGAAAAATGTTCAAGAAGTGAAAGATCACATTGAGCATCAAGAAATGAATCCAACCATATCTTGTAATGCATTGGATGAAATTACCACTCCTCAAACTCTCAAGATAGAAGGACATAACAAGAAGAAAAAGATTCAAGCAGTGAAAGATCACATCAAGCATCAACGACAAGTTCTTTAACTTTTAAAGGATAATGTCACTTTGGTACTTAATCGAATGAAACAACAGGTAGATTAGCATTGGAGTGAAAGAAGTTTTGATGTAGGCGATTGGGTATTTTTACGGCTACATCTCAAGCAAGATATTTATAAGAGGGAAATGTTGGCAATACTACATGAACTTAAGAAATGGCGACCCTACCTAATGGGAGGACACTTCAAGTTAAAAACAAATAATGATAGTCTTAAATACATTTTAGAACAAAGATTATCTTTAGAAGAGCATCAAAAATGGGTCACAAATATGTTGGGTTATGACTTTGAAATCATCTACAAAAAGGGAAGCAAAATGTTGTTGCAGATGCACTCTCAAGAAAGGAGGAGGATGTGCAAGCATTATTTTGTGCTATTTATATTATCCAACCAGATTGGATAAAAAAAGCAAGGGATGAATGGAAGAAGGATGCAGAAGTGTGGCCACTCATTCAAAAGCTACAGAAGATCCCATTTCAAACAATATTGCTAGAACTTGACGAGGAAAGAAAAAACATTTTGGAACTTGGAGTAGTCATAGAAACAAGAACCCGACAGCTACGAAATCGATCAATTTCAGAGTATCTCATCAAGTGGAAGAACTTACCCACTGAAGATTCCACACTGGAGGACAAGAATTTTGTACAGAAGCATTAAGAACTACTCAAGCATTGAGGACAACACTTTTTGAAGGAGAGGAGCATGTTAGGTCCCTATAATACTAGTGTAACCCCTTATTGTTATTAGTACAAATCCCTTATTATATTGTTTTTCCCATGTAGTCCCATATTGTTATTATTGTGCCCTTATAGTATTATTGTTATGTCGGCTCTGATTATATTATGAACCCTTATACTCCTATATATAGAAAGGAGGTCTTGTCATTTGTATCATCCAAGAATTGTTCATTTGTGTAATGTCAAGAAGGTTAGCCCCCTCAAAGAGGCTTATTTCTAAGGTGTTTATCTATCTTTTCTATCTTTTTGTGAGTTGGTTTCATAACATTGACGACTTCCAAAAATTGAATATAAGTGTAAAAGATATTCCATAGGAGCATAGGATTGATGTGTTCATTGGGACTTTAAAGGCTAACATCCAACATGAGGTTTTCCTTTGGGAACCTGATTCATTGGGCAAGGCATTCAGGTTGGCAAGAAAAACTAAAAGAAAAATTATGGCAACAAGGAATCCTACCACTCAAAACTATAAATATGGAAGTGTTGTTGCCCCTAGCGTTCCACAACCTACAAGGTTGACACCAAAAAAATTGGAAGAAAAAGAGAAAAAGGGCTTTGTTACAGTTGTGATAGAAAATACACTAAAGTTCATAAGTGTGCTGAGAAGAAAATATTTTACATATATTGTGAAGAGGAGGAAGAAAAGGAACAAGGAACATCAAAAGAAGAGGATACACACTAGGAACAAACCCTAGAGAAAGAATAAATGAATTCAACCATATCTTGTAAGGCATTGGTTGGAATTACCACTCCTCAAACTATCAGGATAGAAGGACATATCAAGAAGAAAAAGGTAATAGTGTTGATTGATTTGGGCAGTACCCATAATTTTATTCATTGTAAGATAGCCAAGGAATTGAATTGCTTCCTATATCCAGCACCAAAGTGTCATGTGATGGTTGCAAATGGAGGAACCATAAATTTCTCTAGAAAGTGCAATAATATCAAGTTATACATGGGAGAATATGTGTTGAATAGTCCAATATTTTCGATTCCAATGGGTGGTGTTGATGTTGTACCAGGAGTCTAATGGATACAATATTTGGGTATGATAGCTTTTAATTTTCAAGAAATTTTCATGAATTTTTTTCAGAAGAAAGGGAGTTTAATTAAGGGGTATTACAGGGAAACTGGGAAAGATATTTAGCTCTAACATCATGAAAAAGCTTTTAAAGAAAGAACAATGAGGCGTAATTGCACAATTATGTTCGCTAGAGGTTCCCACATTGGAGTCATCTATTTCTCAAGATCTCCAAAAGGCCTTGGACAATCATTTCAGTGTATTTGAGACTCCCAAAGGCTTCCCACCTATTCGTGATCATGATCATGCTATTCATTTGAGTCCAAGAAGTGTTCCTCCAAACATTAGGACTTACATATATCCCTATGCCCAAAAGAGTGAAATTGAATGTATGGTTGCAGAAATGCTAGAAACTGGTATAATTCAACCTAGTAAAAGTTATTTCTATGCTCTAGTACTATTGGTGCACAAGAAGGATGGATCATTGTGCTTGTGTCCAGATTATAGGGAGCTCAAAAAGCTCACTATTAAAGTTAAATTTCCCATTCCAACAATGTAAACTTTGAAACAGGAACTATAAACTCAAAACGGGAACTCTAGCCAAGAAAACACCAAAAAAACATCAAAAACAATGCTAAAAATGAAAAGTGTGTATACTGGAATGATGTTTTTCTTTTAGGGACAATTTTGAACATGTTTTAAAAATGGCAGTGAAAACAAAATTTTCGTGCAAAATACAACTTGAAAACGAAAAAGTGATGATACTGCAACGATGATTTTTTTTTAGGGTCAATTTTTTTTTTAGGGTAACTCTCCCCACCCGCAATCAACCTGCCACCCGCTCCCTCCCCCCACTCCCGACCCTACCTGCCCCCTCCCCACACTCCCCTACCCTATCCCCCCCGCCCCCCTCTCACCCCACCCCTCACCGCACACTCCCCCTCCCCCACCCATCCCGACCCTCCCCCAACCCCCCCACACCCACCCCCTCACGCCCTCGCCACCCTACCCGGCCCTCACCCTACCTGCCCTACTCGCCCATCCCCTCACACCCCCCTCGCCCTACCCGGCCCTCACCCTACCGGCCCTACCCGCCCACCTGGTCACGCCCTCCCCACCTTGCATAAAATAGGAGAAGGAAAAAGGCACTTCAATGTTGTATTTTAGTAGCTCCCCAACTTCAATGCACCTTCATGGTGATGAGGGTTAACAATTGGTTATTTTCTTGGCACCCACACTCGTATGGTGATGAGATATGGCCAATGGGTTGTGCAATTACTTCCCTTCTATTAAATATGATTTCCATGTTAGAGACTTAATCTTGGAGGATGAGGGCATTGCCAAGAAATAACTCAAACTAAAGAAAAAAGCCTATAAAAAGGAAGGAAAACCCTAATCTTCAATTGAGTGCTCCACTTGATCATGAGACTATTTTTGTAAAGAAAATAGAGCATTGTTTGTGTTAATGGTTTCCACTACAAATCTATGTAATGGTCACTTGTATAATTGATTTTGTTGTTTTAATTTATCCTATGCATAATGTACTTATAATTATGCAATATTCAACTTTATGTTTCATATACTTCGAATGTGATTATAAATAGGTTTTGGAATGGACGCTAATTCTATTTTTTCAATATTAACATATGATAAATTTGAGACATCTATATCTACACTCTTTAAAGTGATCCTCATTTATATTGATTACATTTGTTTTTATGAGCTCAACATGTCACTTATCAAATATAACTTGAGAGGGAGAATAGCATTGCATTCCAAAATCACTCTAGCAAAACCCAATTAATAAATAGATTACACTCCAATAAACATCAACCAAATCTCACTTTCCTCAGCAATGATGTAAAAATATATATAGCCTATTAAATGTGTTTACTGACTCTCACTTTCCTCAGCAGTGATGTAAAAATATATATAAACTATTAAATATGGACCATTAAAGTGACCTTACATATGTAAACATGCAACTAAGAACATAATAGATAAATATTTCTTTAAATTTTAATTTTAAGATTTTGATGGCCGATTTTGAGAATCAGCCAGCCACCTTGGGCAAGCGGGCGGACTGGCGGGTAGGCTGTCGGGGTGGCGTGGACTTTTTTCTACTACTCGTAAGCTTCGTCAGGGCTGGGAGGAAACCGATCTGCTCTCTTAAAAAACAGAAATTCCAGGTTATGCCATTCATAATTAATAGCGTCCACCAACATTTTAAAGTGGTAAGGATGGACAAGTCAACGAGAGATTGATCTTGTTGTCTGATTCTTTCCCGGATTTCCAACGCAATGTCGTTGTGGACATCGTGGTGTAAGGATCCACACTATTCACTATGCCTGAAGACACTTAATCGCTGACCTAAATACTAAATTAACTCTGCTATATTGATTTTAAATATTTCAAAAAATTAATGTACAGGAACAGTCAAATGATATTTTACAAATTCCCACATCTGCATGCGAAACCAGAATAATGTTAAAGATAATTTTCTATTCTTAAAACTGATTTCTATGTTTTCACATTTTATCCAATGGTATCTGCCACATTTCTCAATATAAAAATATCTACTATCTGCGTCTGACATAAGGGCAGTCTTTACAGTTGATCTTCGTTGCCAGCGTTAGATGCCACATTTCTCAATATACATGGAAGGAAATCACAAGAGTTGAAGATTTTATATCTGTTTTATGCAAGCTACCTAGAGGATCATGTGTTCCGCTAGGATTTGTGACACACGAAGATGGTCATCCAAGTACTTCCGCTCTTGTCACTATTGATAGGCATGAATGGTATTCAGAGCCTCAATTCTACACTCGTGATGATCTAAGTGGATTCTGGAAAAAAAGTCCTGCCTCGTCAATTACATCTCTTTCCATTTTTCATGATGAGAAAGATACATTGGCCCAATCACAGGTATCATCAAGCACATAATTTGTTAGTGTGGAGAATGATTCATCAAAAGTATTGGAAAGTACTCCACCCTTAGTTGATGGCCGATTCTGAGAATCGGCCATCAACTAAGGGTGGAGTATTTTCCAAGACATTTGATGAATCATTCTCCACACTAAAAAATTATGTGCCTGATGATACCTATGATTCCAAAGTTAATTCTGATTGTGATGGAGTGGTTTTTTCTTTATAAATTCTGTGTTGGATTCTCTACCTTGAACTGCAGTGCATCCCATCTATAAGGAAACAGCGGCACCATGTTACGAAGCGTAGGATTTACCAAGTTGTATTTCTTTGGATCTTTTAGGGGATTAAATGCGCCGTCGCTGTAGCGAAGGATCTAGAAATCATGACCGTGCAGGTGCCATGGATGGATATCAGAGTTATTTGCAGTCAGTGTGTTTGCATTCTAGAGAATCACATCTACCACATAGTTTAGCTCGGATACGTACACACCATTCCCTTCTACCCATTCGAGAAAACACAACTCCATTAATCTTCTCTGGACCTCTGGGGCAAGAACCATCAAAATAATAAATAACAAATTGTTTATTTTGCATATACACATCCGCCATTCAAATTTTAACAATCTCTTAATTAAAATTCAAATCATTCTCTTTCTCAGGTAAACCATTTCTACTCTGCCCAAATATGAACCAAGGCAAAAGCAATAGCTACCTTGAAAATAAACCTGCAAGCAAAAACAGTATGTCGAAGGATTAATATAGGTGGATAGAAGGTGGATAGAAGGTGGCAACCTCTACCATTAGTTAGAAAAATATGTTTTCACAACTGTGGCCATGAAAATCAAATGAGTCGGTTTTTATAGACCTAGCAATTATGGGGACTTTTGGATAGAAGATGAAAATTGATCATTTCTGGATATGATTTTAAATGGGCTCCTCGGATTATTAAATTTCTATTTTTGATTATGCGATACATTTCTGAAATAGCAGTTAAAACTTTTGAATTGATGACTTGTTAAATACTGTGATTCTGTTTGGACATTCAAAGCCAGGAAACTTTTGATAGGGTTCATGATGAACGCATCTTTATGAAAAGGAACGTAGTAGACTTGGTCATCAATTAAATAAAATGGCATTCGAAAGGGTAAGCCCCGCAAGATTTGCTTGTTGACAAAGAAAAAAAGTTATGTTCAGAAGTGCAAATGGATTTATGGCTAAAAGAATTTACCAAGTCTCTCAATATTTGTGGCTATTTATGGCTAACTAGTGATCTATCAGAAGAACTAGCGGAATTTATGTTAAAAAAAACCATGAACAAAAATAACTAAGACCAACTTTGCATTTGAACTAGCTGAATTTGTAGTAAAAACAACTAGGACCGATTCTACATTTGCATTACAAACAGTTGTTCAAAAATTCATCCAGAGGCACAAGCACAGAAGTGAGATGTGCCTAACATAGCATAGATGGAATAGTAACACCAGTCCGAGCATTTAAACAATACAAAATTCTTAAAAGAGATGTATGTGAAGTCAAATCCCAAACCACTACCCTTGCTGAGTGGTGAAGCACATGCGCAGGCGAAGTGTGGGCACCCCCCATCCAGAGAGATGGTGGGAAAACACACACAATAGAGCACATGATCTATGGACGATTTTCCTCCACTTTACCACAGAGCAAGGAATTTGATGAAGCATCACCTATGGTGCATTCTTGACTTCCCCGTAGCTTCTTCTACACTACAAATTTTGTGCTGGATTCTCTGCCTTTAACTGCAGTGCAGCCCATCTGTAAGAAAACAATGACACCATGTTACGAAGCGCAGGATTTACCAAGTTGTATTTCTTTGGATCTTTTAGGGGATCAAATGCGTCGTCGCCATACCCAAGGATCCAAAAATCATGACTGTTCAGGTCCCATGGATGGATCTCATAGTTATTTGCAGTCAGTGTGTTTGCATTCTAGAGAATCACATCTACCATAGAGTTCAGCTCGAATACATACACACCATTCCCTTCTACCCATTCGAGAAAACACAACTCCATTAATCTTCTCCGAACCATTCCCTTTTGCAGAGAATCTGGCACAGAATTTGTAAAGAAAAAACCACTCCATCACAATCAGAATTAACTTTGGAATCACAGGTATCATCAGGCACAAAATTTGTTAGTGTGGAGAATGATTCATCAAAAGTCTTGGAAAACACTCAGCCCTTGGTTGATGGCTGATTCTGAGAATCGGCCAGCCACCACGGCGGTCGGGCGGGCCGCCGGGGTGGCGCGAGGTGGGTGGTGCCACCCCGGCTCAGAATCAGGCAGCCACCTCGGGCAGGTGGGCGGGCCACTGAGGTGGCACGGGGTGGGCAGCGCTGCCCACCCAGTGCCACCCCGGTAGCCCACTCGCCCACCCGGGGTGGCTGGTTGATTCTCAGAATTGGCCATCAACCAAGGGCGGAGTATTTTCCAAGACTTTTGATGAATCATTCTCCACACTAACAAATTCTGTGCCTGATGATACCTGTGATTCCAAAGTTAATTTTGATTGTGATGGAGTGGTTTTTTCTTTACAAATTCTGTGCCGGATTCTCTACCTTGAACCGCAGTGCATCCCATCCGTAAGGAAACAGCGGCACCGTGTTACGAAGTGCAGGATTTACCAAGTTGTATTTCTTTGGATCTTTTAGGGGATCAAATGTGCCATCACCATAGCTGAGGATCCAAAAATCATGAACGTGCAGGTGCCATGGATGGATCTCAGAGTTATCTGCAGTCAGTGTGTTTGCATTCTGGAGAATCACATCTACCACAGAGTTCAGCTCGAATACATACACACCATTCCCTTCTACCCATTCGAGAAAACACAACTCCATTAATCTTTTCCCGAACTCTGGAGCAAGAACCATCAAAATAAAAAATAAAAAATTGTTTATTTTGCATATACACATCTGACATTCAAATTTTAACAATCTCTTAATTAAAAGTCAAATCATTCTCTTTCTTAGGTAAACCATTTCTACTCTGCCCAAATATGAACCAAGGCAAAAGCAATATCTACCCTGAAAATAAACCTGCAAGCAAAAACAGTCTGTCGAAGGATTAATATAGGTGGATAGAAGGTGGATAGAAGGTGGCAACCTCTACCATTAGTTAGAAAAATATGTTTTCACAACTCAGTGGCCATGACAATCAAATGAGTCAGTTTTTATAGACCTAGCAATTATGGGGACTTTTGGATAGAAGATGAAAATTGATCATTTCTAGATATGATTTTAAATGGGCTCGTCGGATTATTAAATTTCTATTTTTGATTGTGCGATACATTTCTGAAATAGCAATTTCCATTAGTTATAAAAATATGTTTTCACAACTCAGTGGCCATGAAAATCAAATGAGTCAGTTTTTATAGAGCTAGCAATTATGGGGACTTTTGGATAGAAGATGAAAATTGATCATTTCTGGATATGATTTTCAATGGGCTCGTCGGATTATTAAATTTCCATTTTCGATTGTGTGATACATTTCTGAAATAGTAGTTAAAACTTTTGAATTGATGACTTGTTAAATACTGTGGTTCTGTTTGGACATTCAAAGCCAGGAAAAGCTTTTCATAGGGTTCATGATGAACACATCTTTATGAAAAGGAATGTAGTAGAGTTGGTCATCAATTAAATAAAATGGCATTCGAAAGGGTAAGCCCTACAAGATTTTCTTGTTGACAAAGAAAAAAATTATGTTCAGAAGTGCAAATGGATTTATGGCTAAAAGAATTTACCAAGTCTCTCAATATTTGTGGCTATTTATGGCTAACTAGCGATTTATCAGAAGAACTAGCGGAATTTATGCTTAAAAAAAAACCATGAACAAAAATAACTAAGACCAACTTTGCATTTGAACTAGCTGAATTTGTAGTAAAAACAACTAGGACCGATTCTACATTTGCATTACAAACACTTGTTCAAAAATTCATCCAGAGGCACAAGCACAGAAGCGAGATGTGCCTAACATAGCATAGATGGAATAGTAACCTTAAATAATTATATTTGGTTCCCTCTTTTAAATCTTAAAATTAAAATTTAAAGTAATGTGTATCTATTATGTTCTTAGTTTCATGTTTACATACGTAAGGTCACTTTAATGGTCCACATTTAATAGTTTATATATATTTTTACATCATTGTTGAGGAAAGTGAGAGTCAGTAAACACATTTAATAGGCTATATATATTTTTACATCATTGCTGAGGAAAGTGAGAGTTGGTTGATGTTTATTGGTGTGTAATCTATTTATTAATTGGGTTTAGTTAGAGTGATTGTGGAATGGAATGCTATTCTCCCTCAGGTTATATTTGATAAGTGACATGTTGAGCTCATAAAAAAAATGTAATCCATATAAATGAGGATCACTTTAAAGAGTGTAGATATAGATGTCTCAAATTTATCATATGTTAATATTGAAAAAATAGAATTAGCGTCCATTCCAAAACCTATTTATAATCACATTCGAAGTATATGAAACATAAAGTTGAATATTGCATAATTATATGTACATTATGCATAGGATAAATTAAAACAACAAAATCAATTATACAAATGGCCATTACATAGATTTGTAGTGGAAACCATTAACACAAACAATGCTCTGCTTTCTTTACAAAAATAGTCTCATGATCAAGTGGAGCACTCAATTGAAGATTAGGGTTTTCCTTCATTTTTATAGGCTTTTTTCTTTAGTTTGAGTTATTGCTTGGCAATGCCCTCATCCTCCAAGAGTAAGTCTCTAACCTGGAAATCATATTTAATAGAATGGAAGTAATTGTACAACCCATTGGCCATATCTCATCACCATACGAGTGTGGGTGCCAAGAAAATAACCAATTGTTAACCCTCATCACCATGAAGGTGCATTGAAGTTGGGGAGCTACTAAAATACAACATTGAAGTGCCTTTTTCCTTCTCCTATTTTATGAAAGGTGGGGAGGGTGTGATGGGGTGCATGGGGAGGGCATGAGGGGGTGGGAAGGTAGGGCGGGTAGGGTGAAGGTCGGGTAGGGCGAGGGGGCATGTGGGGGTCGGTGGGGCAGGTTGGGGGAGGGGCGTGGGGGGGAGGGGGTGCATGGGGTGAGGGGTGGGGTGGGGCGAAGGGGGGGCGGTGAGAGGGGCGAGGGGGCAAGTAGGGTAGGGGAATGTGGTGAGGGGGTGGATACAGTGGGGAGTAGGGGGAGGGGTTAGGAGGCAGGTAGGGAGGAGCGCGAGGGGTGAGGTATGGGTGGGGGGTGAGGGGAAGGGGGGGGTGAGAGTGGGGAGGGATCGGGTAGGGTAGGGGAGTGTGGGGAGAGGGGGGCGGGTAGGGTGGTGAGTTGGGGGGGGGGGGGGGGGGGAAGCGAGTGGCCGACCGATTACGGGTTGGGGGAGGAGAGAGTGGGCGGGTGGGGTGAGCGGAGGGGGGAGGGCCTGAGGGTGTGGCGAGGGTGAGGGAGGGGAGTGTGGGGGGATGGGGCGGGTAGGGGGAGTGTGGGGATGCTGGCGCTGTGTGAGGTAGGGGTGGCGGGTAGGCCGAAAGGGGGCTGTTATGCGTTCAATGTTTGTAATATGTGATTTTTGCATTAATTTTTAAGTTAATCATTATTTTTTGAAAAAAAAGTGATTATTATGATTTTTTTTGACATGAAATTCATAAAAAAAGAAACTATTATTTAACTATTTTTAGTTAAAATTTTCTTATAAAAATTGTGATTTTCGCATGTCAATTGTAGCAAAAAATTATCAAAATGTGTAGTTTTTTAGTTATATTTATGTTAAAAATGGCTATTTTTATGTCCATTGTTAAAAAATATTGTTTTTTAGAAATAATTATTTCTTGTGGATTGAAAAATTAGTTAACGATGTATAAATATGTAGAATATCAAAAATTCAAAATATCGACCTTCTTCTTTATATATGCAAAACAATAAAAACATCACTACAAAAAAAAAAAATTAAAATAAAAACAAGAAAATATGAAGAAAAAGAACACTTAAAAAATTATTAAATTTACAAAATAATTATTTACATTTCATACATAAAAAAAAAAAAGTCTTTTAAAAAAGGGTCTAGTGTAGAATTAGCACGTTTTTAAATCAGCATAAAAAACACTACCATTCTAAAATGCGATGTACATAAAAAAATTTATAGTGCCAAAAACTATGCTCTAAAAAACACATGTGTGTTCTGCATCACCCCTTTTCAAAATCGGGTCACTTTTTTGCTATCTCTACAAAACGGGTAATAGTATGAGTTCCCATTTCAAAGTTTACATTTTTTTCCTATGATTGATGAATTATTGGATGAATTTCATGGAGAAATTTACTTCACCAAGTTAGACCTTCGTTTAGGTTATCATAAAATTAGAATGAAGACTGAAGACATTCCGCAAATAACATTTAGAACTCATGAGGTCATTATGAATTTTTGTTCATGTTTTTTGGCCTTACCAATGCACCTTCTACATTTCAATATTTGAAGAATTCCATTTTCAAACCCTTCCTTAGAAAATTTGTGTTAGTATTTTTTTTATGATATACTAGTCTACAACAAGTCTTGGAAGAATCATGTTCAACATTTTGACAAAGTGTCAAACTATTGGAGGAGAAACAATTATATGCAAAAACCTCCAGATGTTTCTTTGGAGTACAAGAGGTGGAATATTTGGGTCATGTTGTATTTCATGAAGGTGTTAAGGTAGAACCTATCAAAATTAAAGCCATTAAGGAATGGAAAATCCCCACATCCATAAAAAATCTGCAAGGATTTCTCGGGTTGATAGGGTAGTATCGCAAGTTTGTCAAGAATTATGGGAAAATAGTGGCAACTCCAACAACATTACTAAAGAAATATGAATTTTCTTGAACTCGAGAAGCAACGAAGGGCTTTGAACATCTTAAAGAGGGAATGTGCCAAGCATAGTCTTAGCTACGCCAGACTTCAAAAAAACCTTTATTGTGGAATGTGATGCCTCAGGAAATGGAATTAGTGTTGTTTTAATGCAAGAAGAAAGACCCATTGCTTTCGAAAGTCATCCAATCAAAGGAAAATATTAAACAAATCTATTTAAGAGAAGGAAATGTTGGCAATACTACATGCACTTAAGAAATGGTGACCTTACCTAATGGGGAGACACTTCAAGTTAAAAACAAATCATGATAGTCTTAAATACATTTTAGAACAAAGATTATCTTTAGAAGAGCAACAAAAATGGGTCACAAATATCTTGGGTTATGACTTTCAAATCATCTACAAAAAAGGGAAGAGAAATGTTGTTGTAGATGCACTCTCAAGAAATGATGAGGATGTGGAAGCATTTCTTTTTTCCATTTCTATTATCTAGCTAGATTTGATAAACAAAGCAAGGGATGAATGGAAGAATGACGAAGAAGTGTGGGAACTCATTCAATAGTTGCAGCAAGATCCCAGTACATCTAATACATTTAGCTGGAAAAATGATTTGTTATGGTAGAAAGGTCGCTTATACCGCTGTAAGAATTCCCAACTCAAACAAAATATTCTTCTGGAATTGCACACATCTCCCTTAGGAGGGAATTCAGGATTTTTTAAAACTTACCATAGGGTTAAGAAGGAATTTTTTTTGGGATGGCCTTAAATCTGATATTCAAAAGTTTGTGGCAAAATGTTTGGTTTGCTAACAAAATAAAGTTGAGACAATTAAGACCCCAGGTCTATTACAACCTTTATCCATTCCAAGTCAACGTTGGGAGGAGGTTTCAATGGATTTTATCATAGGTTTACCCAAGTCCAAAGGAAATAGTGTCGTCATGGTGGTAGTTTATAGAATTACCAAGTATGCACACTTTTGTGCATTATCTCATCCATTTAAATATGGTACAATTGCAATTGCATTTATGGAAACAATTCAAATGCTACATGGAAACCCAAAGATTATTGTGAGTGACAGAGATCCTATTTTCACCAGAAATTTTTGGACAAAATTATTTTCTTGTTTGGATACTTAGTTAGCTCATAGATCATCTTATCATCCTCAATATGATGGGAAAAATGAGCTAGTGAACAAATGTTTGGAAGGATAAACACACTTTGGCACATAATAGAATGAAACAACAAACAAATCAAAATCGCAGTGAAATAATTCTTGATGTAGGTGACTGGGTATTTCTACAGATACAACCATACAAACAAATGTAACTCAAACAAGCTAAGAAGGATAATAAATTATCACCAAAGTATTATGGTCCGTACAAGGTGTTGCAAAAGATTGGTACTATGGCATACAAATTGGAACTTCGTGCATCCTCCCGAGTGCACCCAGTTTTCCATGTTTCATGCTTAAAGAAGGCTATAGATGACGAGCTCCTAGTTCAAACAATATTTCTATAACTTGACGAGGAAGTAAAAATGATATTGGAACCTGAAGCAATCACAGAAACAAGAACTCAATAGCTACGAAATCGATCAATTTAAGAGTATCTCATCAAGTGGAAGAACTTACCCATTGAAGATTCCACATGGAAGCATGAGAATTTTATACAGAAGCATCTAGAACTACTCAAGTGTTGAGAAAAACACATTTTTGAAGGAGAGGGGGATTTTAGGTCCCTATAATACTAGTGTATTCCCTTGTTATTATTGTCATTATACCCCTTATTGTTACTGTTGTGCCCTTACATTATTACTATTATGTTAAATATAATTATATTGTGACCCCTTAGAGTCCTATATATAGAAAGGAGGTCTTGTCATTTGTATCATCGAAGAATTGTTCATTTTATGTAATGTAAAGGAGGTTTCCCCCTTGAAGAGGCTACTTTTGAAGTCGTTGATCTCTCTTTCTTCTATTTTGGGAGCTGGTTGCATAGCATCTGCCCAGAACTTGATACAACTTTAATAATCATACAAAGACATGGTAACAATAATGAATACTCAAAATCAACCTTAGGATTAGGCTTGAGCATCCCCAACCGGGACTGGCATTCTGTCAAAAACATGGCATCAATGCAACCTATAGGTATAGGATACAAGATAAAGCCTAAATGATTGAAATAACCTATGAAACATAACTAGAAGGATCACCTCCTTCTCCATTGGAATATCATACCATCAATTAGGCCTTGCATCCATCCATTTAATAATTACAAGTAAATACATGAAATAACCTTAACATGAACTAGTCACATAACCATTCTGATAACCATCATTAAACCATATAAATATCAGACATATGACAACCATTAAATCCACATATAAGCAAGTACGAAAGTAAGAGAACTTAGATTTTATTAATCATAGGAAAATATGACCAGGTTTTGTACTTCCATGTACCACCCAATCATAGACATGGCTGAACCAATTCTCTCTTTCACCTAGTCACCGACGTGCCATATTCCAAGAATGAATGTGGGATCCCATAAAACAACCAATCCAAGAACAACGAAGGCAATCTAGAAGTTAAACAACCTCCACCCTCATCAAAGCATGATCACACCAAAACCGGTGCTACAACAACAACTGAACCGAACTTAGAATTCCATCTAAAATCCATCACTATCCTTGAGGAATTTTATCTCTCCTTGTCTCTCAAGCTTTACCGCAATCTGATCCTGTATCACTAGGCCCTAAATCGAGAAGAGTCTATCGGCGTTTATCGCAATCCGAACCCATATCACTAGGCCCTAAATCGAGAAGAGTCTATCGGGATTTATCGCAATGCAAACCCATATCACTAGGCCCTAAACCGATACTTCGCCCTTAGGCTTTATGTGTATCCCACCAAAACTGGTCAAGGGATTCCTAGACCTTTGGGAATGAACCTTGAGACCAACTCTACACTGGATTTTGAAATCCATCTGGAAAACCAAAGCTCAAAATTGAAATAAACATCCCAACACCATGACATCTAGAAAAAAGGCAAGGCTAGGCTGAAAACCACTATTATAACCCAAGAAAACAATTCCACTAATAACAAGAGAACCATACACCAACGTGGAAGGCCATGCATGTCCAAACTAGTTAGGAAATCACATATGCAAAAGGTTTCAGGAAAGTATTCTTGTTGAAAATGCTTGATCCTACTCTTCTTCCTTGATCCTTTCTTTCCTTCCTTTCCCTTTGCTTGTTTTTCCTTCCTTGATCCAAAGCTAGAGTGCTCTAAGAGAACTCTATGTGACCAAGATTGAGAGAGAGAGAGAGAGAGAGAATAATGAAAGAGCTCCAAACTTGAACTGACAAAAGCTTATCAACTGATCCTCGGACACATTTTTATGAATGAGGCCTCTATTTTCTTCATTTTCCATTATTTTCCTTCAATTTCCTCCTCACATGCAACCTGTGACCTATCAACTTAATTTTCTCCTATTTTGCATTATTTTCATAAATAAATGTACCAAAATGCCTTTTTACCTTTTAATTCATTTTCCTTTGCTGTCAGCCGGATAAATCGTTCTTGTGGACAAGACTGATCTCCCTAGTATCTACAGATATCTAGCGACAAGCAAAACAAGAAAATTCTATCTTTCTCTAAATATTGCGATTTATAAATAAAAGCCAAGAGGTGTTTTAGACCCTACCATAAATCCAACGCTAGTTTGTGGTAGCCACACTTCGACCATCCAAATGAGCTTCCTTTTAGAGAACCTGCAAACACAAACAAGCACACATCAAATAACACCTGCGTAACCAATATAATAAATCATATTTATCATGATGATCAAGGAATTCATGAAATAAACCATAGAAGACAACTTATTGAGAAAAATGAACTTGATTGTATTAACTTTAAACAAAGAATAAATTTACAACCTTGGTGTCTTGATGTTGTACAAGCTCCTCCCAGGGGCTAGCAAGAATCTCTTCTACTTTGACAAGCTTCACACTCTTCCTAATGAGATCAAAAGGTATGTAATCTCTCCTCTCAAGCTCAATTAGGAAGTCTAAATTCCAACAGCATTTACCCTCAGAAATATTCAACTTTCAACCTCCCTAGTAACCAACCCAATGCCTCATTTTATAGTGCAAAGGAAGCAAGTGACCAGGTCCACCTTCAAAGGGATAGAGTCCTCCTTCAAAGGGATAAGCTCCTCACATCAGGGGTTAGCTCCTTTAGTTATGGGATGCATGAACCACCTAGGAGCGAACTAACCACCTCAAGATTCCCTCTAGAAGCTTCCAGAAATAACCCAAAGTGAGTTTTTAAGAAGGTACTTGCGCCTTTTTTTACTTTTACAGGGGTCCACACCCATTACACAGAAACAGAGCGGGCAGGTCCGTAGGGAACATGACTAGGAGGTGCGGGACCACAGGTAATGCTAAGAGAAAGTGCAGAACCAGAGTTTTAGAGATTTTCAAGGACTTTCTCTCATTTTTCAAGGCTTGACATGAAGAGCTGAGGTTTAAGACTTGCATAGGAGGAGAGTATGAGTTGTGATAGACTCACACTGATTGCAGAATGTCATGGTGACAATATTTTGTGCAACAGATTTCCCCCTAAAGTGCGAAGTCTATAATAGATAGTATTTGTCATCTAAGAAGAGTGAAGTACTTTATCATTTTGAGGATCGTCCTGTGGAGAGCCTATTTGGAACTTGTAAAAACATTCAATACAAAATATATATATGTGATCATATCATCGCTGAGGTAGACATTCCCATACTCAGATCAAAACTGACTAGAAAACTAAGAAAACTGCTCTGATATAGGAATGATCTTGTAATACATCACAAGTATAGACATATGTAGACACAGTATGGACGCAGCCATCTGTTTATGAATAGTCCACTGTATAATGAATAACAAAATTCCTCACAGCTTGGATGGTGGAAACTAGATCCAGGGTCTTGATTTCTACTTCCCGAAATAGTACGATTCTACCCATGTGAATGAATGTGTCGAAGTCAAACATGGTAGAAACCACTTGATTACCAGTCGATAATGTAAACTGTTAACAAGTGTGAGAGAAACCACCAGTAATGTCAATGGCTCTCAAAGTACTCAGTACAATCCATGAAATGTGAATAGATGTGTTGATGTCGAACATGTCACGGAATCCTTTGATCGAAGGTCAATGATGCAACCTATCGTCGAAGGCGAGAAACCTGCCATTGAGGCATGCAGATTCCAAGGTACCGACGATTTCTAGATCATCTTTCTAGATAATGAGATGAAGTCGATAGAAAGCGATCCGTCGTAGGCAAGCCCACAACACGAAATCATAGATCAAGTTTGAAAAAATATGTTACAAGGACTGACTCAGGGATGGTCAAGATGGATGCCAGATATTTTGCAGATGAATGATTTATTTGCACTGACCTCTTGAACACATAACGACACTGTAGATGGTTTGGTGACAATTAACCCAAAGCTAATACCCAGAAACCGGCTGAAGACTTTCAATATGGTTTGATTAACTGTTAGGCAAAGGATTTCCCAACCCAGGTGAACAAAAAGTGTCGTCTTCAAGAGTGGTTGAATGCTTTTCTGAGAGACAAAGTATAACAAACAGGTTCATTTTTCTCTCTTTTCCCCCACCATTTCTGGTAAGTACCTCTTTATTTTTTAACAAGCTTGAGGAGGATAACATTTGCTTGCTTATAAGCTCATCCTTCGGATGAGTCCAACTTAGTTTAAAATTCGAACCCTAAGAAGGAGTGGTCCATTCTTGTTTGTAATTGAACAAGTCCTTTATTGTTAAATTCTAACGAGTCCAGTATAGGAGAAACTCGGTGTTTTTCAATTTTAGGGAGTCAGAAGAAAAACTTAAGAAAACTCCATGGTTGTCCTTTTTCGTAAATTTGTGTCTCCCAAGCCCGAAAAAGTATAAAATAATACTTGAGAGAACCGCTTTACCATTACGATCAAGGAGTACTTTTCATAATTAGTGTCTCTAATCTGAAAAAGTAAAAAAGCGATCAATGACACGTCGTTTTATAACCAATATCGAATTTGAAATGACAAAAATCTGGAAATCTTTTCATTTTTATATGGTCAAAAAAGAGTTGTAAGTGGACCGTCTTTTTAATTCCGTTTTAACGAGCTTAAAAAGAAAAACTTGGCAATCTTTTCATATTTTAGGAGTCAGAAAAGAGCTTAAAGATGACTCTAATGTTTTTTGTTGAAAATGATCAATTTTGCCTAAAAAATCTGATATTCTGCACAAAAACTCAAACATTACTCATACTTGTTTAAAATAGATAAAAATGCATCAAAAAGTTACCTCTTTAAAGTGAAAAATAAGAAAATTAAAAATTCATTTATTCAAGAAAACTTATAAAAAGGGCTTTTGTAAATTCATTTTTACCGTTTGACTTCAGAGTGAAAAAAAAGAGCTTTTGGGTAAGAAACTTCCAGTGAAGATTGCGGAAAATCCGTCCGTTGGAATTGAAAACCGTCATCTCCAGGTAATCCACATCACTTTAATCTTGCATTTCAACCGTTTGAATTTCGTTTTTAGGTTTCTATTTTGATTTTTAGGAATAATTTTGTTTAAAAGACCGCTCGTCGGGGTCCGCAGGTGCAGCATGCAAAACCTGTGGACCCCGACTTTTTCCTACACAGGAAAGAGCCAAGGGCCCGCACCTGCTATTTGGGCAGAGTGAGGACCTACGCACTGTCTTTAACTGGAGAGTGCGGTCCCCGTGACATAGGTTTTACAATTTCAAATTCTTCAATTTCCGCCCAAAAACTTTGATTTAAAATGTTCTAATCCGCCTTTTCTTTCAATGTAGGATATACACCATGCTTAGTTGGCAGGAACGGGAGCACGAAGATGTGGACCTCACCGCAATTAATCATCAACCTTTGATAGATGCATTGAAGGCATGCGTGTTATTTAAAGTCTGGGCCATACCTGGCATGAGGGCCCAAGTAGACTTTTTGTAATGGCTGGTGGACAGATGGAATATACAGGACCAATGTTTCATTATTGGTTGCCACTAGCTCGAAATGGAGCCAGAGGACATTTACTTTTTCACTAGTTTGCCCAAGAGAGGTGAAAAATTGACTCTATTTGGGACTAGGCTAGGTGGCCAGTTTGTCGATAGTCTCCGGCTAGAGTTTTGTAACGACCAAACCAAGGACAAAGGGATTGATATCAAAACCATCTCCCATCCTGAACTCGAAGTGATTGCATTTACTGTCACTAGACTCTGCGGAAGCGCAGCACTGCATATGGCCACTGGATCCCAAATGCGGATGGCAGTAGACTGTTATCGAGGCATCATCTTCAACTGGTGCGAAGCTGTGTTGGCTAATGTAAAAGGCCAACTGACTAGAGCAAAGAACGGACAACTAAAAAACTTTGGGTATGGTTTCTTAGTTGTGAGCTTTGGTCTAGAGAGGGTCCCAATGTTGGTCCCACAGCATCTTTCCATTGGAGCTGGACTTCCCCGAGAGCCCAAACTGATGCGTTGGGTTGCAATTATGGCCCGTCATCCTGAGGAGGGTTCAGAGGTTGTTCGATTTCCTCCTGAGTATTTTCATTGGTTGGAGAACCAAGTTTTCGCAATTCAGGATTTTCCTTATGCTGGGATGGATTATCGTGGTGACCCAGACATGGCTCTTCCACTAGGAGAGCAATGGGATGACTCAGGTAAAATCATTTTCAACATTTTCTAATTTTTTTTTTATTTTTTTTTTAAATCGTCCCAAAACTGATAGTAAAAAGTTTCAAATGCAAATGTGGGTCCACAGTGACCAGCCACTCTTAGGCCCTATGAGAGGAAACACCCATCTGCAGCAGTACCAGCCCCATGGGACGAATCCACAGAGACCCTGGCTGAATTGGAAAACCATCTAGAGCATTTAACAAAAGACATTCCAGAGACTAGTATAGATGATATTCCTCTTAGGTTACAGCGCTATGTGATTGGGGTCCCAGGACCTTTCAGGAGGTTCCTTTGTAGGGTGGCCCGAGAAGTGGTTTCTTATCGTGATCATCACCAGTGATAGGATGATCGCCTATTGTAGACTCATATGACAATTTTGCTTTTTGTATTATCATTTTGCCGATCATAAGGTGTTTTTCAACCTATGATCGAAGACGATGTATATTTGACACACTTCTATGCTATGCTATATCACTATTACTAGTTATCTTGTAAAACATGTTATGGACTATTTTTAAATTTATGATTTGATTATTGCAAATGTCTACTTAACATTCAAGAAGCAATTGCATCTGCTAATGTATTTAAATATCTTGGAATATGATGATATTCAATATAGTCACATTCACGTTCCAAGAGACGAACTCTCAAAAATAATCTTAATAACGCTAGATTTCTAATGGCATAAACTCTATTAAGCTGCAATACAACAAGTTCAGAATCTAACCTCACAATCAAACTCCGAATCCCAAATGAGATGGATTCAGATAATAACTCAATCACTGCACTATACTCTGCAATGTTGTTCGTTGTTTGACCGAGGCTTACCCCATGCATAGATACCAACTCATTAGAGGGTGAATAGATAACCCAAGCTGCGTAAGAAATGTTCTATGTATTACGACAAACACCATCAGCAAAACCAATGTATGTTTGAAGAGACGTCGACATCTACAATATCAAGAGTAAAATCAAGATAAGCAGGAATAATGACAAAAACACCCTCTAAACTAATCACACTTTTCTAATCTAAAACACACCAGCTAGAAAGAAAACTAATCTAACTAAAATCTCCACACCCAGATTTAAGTATAATATCTCTTCAGATAAAGAACATTTCTAGGTTTACCTAAAGAGACACCGTCAAAATCTACCAATTCATAGGTCCCTTTTATCAGCTTTCGCTTAACAACATAAGGACCAGGCCACATAGGTACGAATTTTCTAGTGCCTAGCTTATCATTTTCTTGATTGTATAGTAAGACTAGGTCTCCTTCCAAAAAATTACGAGGTGTAACATTTCGATCGTACCGAGCTTTAATATGTTTGGCATGAGTTTCGATTGCTAGTGCAGCATCACGTCGATTTTCATCTAGCTGAGCCAAGTACAACAAATGTTTCTCCTCTTTGGAAGTGGTTGGAAGTAACTCTATGGCTATTTGCAATGACGGGATTTTGCATTCAATGGGTAACACAACTTCCAAACCGTAAACTAGTTGGAAAGGAGTGAAACCAATTGATGTTTTTACTGAGGTTCGATACGCGCAAAGCGCTGAAAATAACATGTTATGCCAATTTGACCTATGAATCCCAATGATTCGTCAGATCATAATGACTAGAACTTTGTTGATGGCTTCAACCAAACCATTAGCCTGTGGGTAATATGCAGTAGAACTATCGTGACGCAGGCCAAGTTGATCTGTTAGTTCAGTCATCATGATGTTTTGAAAATGACACCCATGATCAATGATAATCGCTTATGGAACACCAAATCTAGTAATTATATGATTGAAAACAAAAATCGCAACAGTTTTGCTGTTTGCCGAAAATGTAGGCATTGCCTCGGCCCACTTGGTAAAATAATCTATCGCAGGGATGAAATACGCATGCCCCCTAGCCGAGTGAGGGTTACATGTAATAAATTCGATACCCCACTTTACAAAAGGACCGACGACAATTATAAGGTGGAGAGGAGCAGGTGGAGCACGCATCTTTCGATCAAAAATTTGACAATTGTGGCATTTTCGGACCGCGTCAATACAATCTTTAAACAAAGATGGCCAGAAATAGCCAGCGCGCAATATCTTTTGGGTTGTGGCATACCCAGACATATGACTGCCACACGCTCCAGAGTGACATTCATTTAAAACCTTTTCAGCTTCCTCATGAGTTAAACAACGTCGGAAAACAAATTCTGCCCCACGACGATAGAGTGTATCTCCAATAATCTTGTATTGTTGGGATTGGAAATGTATTTTCCATCGCTGAGATCATGAAATCTCAGACCAAAAAGATTGGGTTTGGAGATAAACAATGATATCTACATACCATGAATCAAGAGTGATGAAAAGAAACAAGGATTCATCTGCAATGGGCTCTTCTACCACAGTTTTAGTATCAGCACGCGGGAAGTCACACATCAACTCCGCAAAAACTAAAGATTTCTTTGACTTAGATTTTTCAAACTCCAAGTCAAATTCGTGCAGGATAACAATCCATTTGGAATACTTGCCCCCTAGCAATTGTTTGGTCAAAATATAGATCATAGGGTTACAGTCAGAAATTATAGTAGTTTTGCGTAGTAAGATGTAATGACAAAATCTTTGGACAGCTTGAACAGCTGCCAAGGCCAATTTCTCCACATGCAAATATTTTAGCTCAGTCGGATTCAAAGTTTGACTAAGGTAATAAATCACATGTTCACTACTGAGTTCATCTTCCTGAACTAACACCATTCCGATGGTGGAATGAGAGGCGGCGAGATATAAGAAGTAATCCTGGTTGTAGTTGGGAGGATGCAATAATGGTGTATGGGTCAACGTGTGTTTAAGTGCATCAAAAGATTTGTCAGCTATCTCATCCCAAAAGAATGGAGTATTATGTTTCAACAACTTGGTAAAACCCTTTGTTATCTCGGCATAGTTAGAAATGAATCGACGTAAAAAGTTTGCTTTCCCTTGCAAACTTTGGAGTTGGCGAAGAGTCGAAGGAGGAGGCAATTTGACAATAGCTTCAACCTTCGAGGGATCAACACAAATGCCGGCTTTCGAAACAAAAAATCCCAGTAAACGACCTGTTTATATACAGAAAAAACATTTCTATGGATTCAACCTAATTCGATAATGCCTACATCTCATAAAGATTTCTCATAAATGAATGACATGATCAGCTCTACGTAATGAATGAGTAAGTAAATCATCGAGGTAAGGTTGCACAATGTGCTTGATGTCATGAAATGCGTAAGACATAGCTCTTTGAAAAGTTGCTCTGGCATTTTTCAACCCAAAAGGTAATTTTCAATAAGCAAATGTCCCCCATGGACAAATAAAAGTTGTTTTTGGTTGATCAACAGGTGGAATGTTGATTTGATTGTAATTCGAAAAACCATCCATAAAGGAGAAAATTTCACTGCCGGCACAATCATCAATGATTTGATCGATATAGGGAGTTGGATAATTGTCTTTGGGACAAGCTCGATTAATGTCCCTATAATTGATACATATTCTTATCGTTCCTTGCTTTTTGTTAACAAGAACAATATTCGATACCCAATCTGTTAAGGGAATTGGATAAATGAAACCTGATTTAAGTAATTTTTCAACTTCTGCTTTAATAGCAGCAGCTTTTCGCGGGTGGATCTGACGCAAACGTTGCCGGACGGGTTTAGCATTCGGGTAAGTTTTGATTTCATGAAAAACAATTGTTGGATCAATTCCTGGCATTTCTTCAAATGACCAGGAAAACATGTCGCGGAATTCTTGAAATAGGGCCTTATATGTTTGAAGTTCATTTTCCACATAGGAGGCACCTATATGAATGTTTTCAATAATTCCAAGTTTAACTGAAATGTCAATAGGAACCGTTCAAGAAATATTTCCCAAATTTAATTCAGAATCAGGATTTTGCAATGGATTTTGAGGTTCTTTGATGAAATCAGTAGTAAAAATAGATGAAAAATCATTTTCAAAATGATCAATCTCAGGTAGGAACGAATATCGATGATGAAGATCTTCCCATGGTAAATCATCAATAGACAAAATTTCAAGAATTTTCTCATCAGTATGAACAATCTCGGAAAAGCTTGTTGATTCTGAGTTTGATGTTGAAAGTGATTCTCCATAGACCACATTCATAAGATCAATTTTGGTTGAAGAAGGGTCGGAAAACGATTGTACAGCCTGATACGCAATTTCATAGGGACTCAAAGGCATAGCATCACCAAATGAATCCACCTCAGAGTCGGAAGGTACGATCCAAGGATCATCATAAACAATAGTGTATCAAGAAATCATATGAATGGTTGCAATAGAAGGCGATACGATAGGAGGAGGAAAGTAAAAAGTTCCTAGTAAACCAGAATCTTTAACCAATCCTACCCCAACATCCTTATAAGGGATAGTTGTTTTGCCGACATGTTGGATACTTTCAGAAGAGGCAAGGTCGGATGAATAGTAAGTTAGCTGGTCTATAGTTATGATCTTTCCATTATGAGGAAACTTTATAAGTCGAAAGACCGATGAAACAACAACAGTCAGAGTGTAAGACCAACTACGACCCAAGAGAAGGTTGTAATCTAGAGGGGCATCAACCACTTCCACATCTAGATTAACAGTTTTGTCTTCAACCAATATAGGTAAATCCTATAGAATGCCAAAAGGATGGAACCCACGGCCATCAAAATCCTTTAGAATCGTCGGGGATTGATTGAGTGTAGGAGAACCAAGCGATCTCCTCAATGTGTATTATGTCGATCCAGTGTTGGTCCCTCATCAATCACAGTCCTAAAGCAAGGTCTGTTTTTGACTAACACTGGAATCTGGAAAGCCATTTGATGAGGTAAGCGAGGTGTACTATTTTCTAAATTGAAGATTATAAGGTTCGAGTCCTGAATATCAACAACTCCTATAGCCGACAATGGTAATTTACGTTGTGCTGGACATGATTGCAGCACCTCCAAAGCTGACATTGCTAAAGGTGAAATAGCTAAAGCTTCAACAATGTTATAGTTCTGAGCAGCTCTCTCATGTGGATTGAAAGCTTTCTTTCAAAGTATACCCTTAGCAGGCAGTTTGATTACTAAGTCTGGGTTAGGTTTCTCGATCTGTAGCAGATCAAAACTAGGAGTTGAAGTTGATGGGTTTGAATTAGAAGATTCTGCTTCCTTACCACCAATAGGACTTTTACTTCCATAATCTTGCGATCGTGTCGCAATCCCAACATGGGACATCATAATTATGGGTTCTTCTGAGGCATTTGAGGAAGAACCAATCATCTTACTATCTTGACTAGGAAAAGGATCCTTCAAGACAGCAGGAGTTTGAGAACCTTCGACAATTTTCACAACCTCAGCGCAATGAGGGCAGTCTCTTGTAAAATTCTCTTCGTCACAAATGAGACAAGGATAATGAGGTTTACGTTTCTCATCAGTAGATTCTTATCTGATTTCTCTTTCGAATTTTGCTTATTTTTCTTCTTCCCCTTCTTTTTAACATCGGATTTTGATTTGGCCGTAGATGATTCTACGACATGAATATCGGCAGGAATTTTAGTGGAAGAGTCTCTTGTCAGGGAATCTGGTAGAGTTATGATAGGAGAAGAATTCTTTGAAGATTTCTTCTTACTTTTGGTGTTAATTGAACCAATCATACCGTCAGCAGCATGAGACCCTGAAGGAGCTGTAGTTATTTGATTTTGTTTCGGAAGGTTGGGGATTTTCTCATGTAAAGTACCCAACTGCGTATAAACGAGGTCTAGGTACTGAGCTTGAGCAATTACTTGCTCTTCAGTAACAACTCCTACCTTAGCTACATCCTGAGTGATTTTAGGTAATAATGATTTAACAAACCATTCTACTAAGATTTGATCCAAAATAAAAACTTTCACTAAATGTCATCGACGTCTCCATTCATGAATGTGATCCGAAATATAAGTGGACGTTGACTGTTTTAATGAAGTTAATAATTCCGTGCCATTGTTATATCTGACAGGCAACTGAAAATGAGTTAAGAATGAAGTAGCTAGCTAACTAAAATTATAAAAAGTGGCTCGTGGTAACTCAATGTACCACTTGGCCGCAAGACCAATCAGAGTGCGTTGAAAAAGATGTAAATGAATTGAATCATCTGTAATGGAGTTAGATGCACACTAGAGGTGATAAGTCATCACATGGTTTGACGGATCCTCTCTTGATTTACCTTCAAACTTTGGGATATCACTAGGAAACTTATTTGGCATTGGCGGCCAAAACAGAAGATAATTACTTGGATCATTTGTAAGGCACGACAAATCAGGCAAGTCCAAAGTTGCAATGAATGGTAACTGACGATTAGGGTCTCAAAAACGCTGGGTCATAAGACCAGCCCTAGGAGGAGGATATCCAGGATAACTTGGAATTGGAATTTCATTTGGGATATTATATCCTCCCGGAAAACCAGGATTAACCGGACCGTAGTGGGGTTGTTGAGGTTGCTGATAAGTATATCCAGGGTATGGTTGATACTGATAGACTGGGTTCTACACAGCAAGACTGAATTGGTACTGTCCCTGGTACGGTTAATAAGTGAATTGAGGTTGACTTGTGACAACCGTACTTGGACTAGGTTGTCCTATAGGCATCTGAACTGAAGTCTGAATTGTAGGTCCAGACTGAGGTAAAGATGCTTGAGGAGTTCATGTAGGAACAGTAGAAACTGGAGATGCCGATACTCCAGAAGTAGGTGGGGTAGATTGAACAGATGCTGCTATAGTTGCAACAGTCGTTTGAGGCGGAGTTCGAGGCGAACTAGGCCCAGGCTGAGAAACTACAGCAGGTGCAGAACTTTGAATAGTAGGCTGGACAGGTTGCTGGGTTGAACCAGAAACCAAGGGTTGTCCAGATTGAGATGACAACTGCGCATTCGGTTGCAAGATCTATTAAGATTGAGATGGATCCCACACTACGTTCATTCCGGGGTATGGACCCTTAGAAGGTTGAGCATATTGAGGACCATAACCGGGTTGAGGATAGGGTTGATAATTCAACGGTACATTTCCAGCTCCTTGGACAAATGATTGACCTGAAGGTGGTTAGAAACCTTGGGTTGGGTACTGACCTTGAGGTTGATAACCTTGAGGCACGTACTGAAACTAGGGTTGACCTTGAGGCATATATTGATACTGGGGTTGACCTTGAGGTACGTACTGAGTCTGTGGTTGACCTTGAGGAATGTACTGTCTCGAAGGTATGTACTGTCCTTGAGGCTGCCCCCCAGGGGGTAACTGGGTACCTTGAGGTTGCCCCCCAGGTGATAATCAAGGACCTTGAGGTTGCCCCCCAGGCAGTAACTGACTACCTTGAGGCTGCGGATTTGGAATGGTACCTGACATCATAAGAATGTTTTCTACACTCAACAGTTTAGTTCCATTATTGCCAGTTAATAAACCATGTTCAACAGGTTGAGGAGATGCTCCTGAAAAAGTACTAGTAAGTGACTGATACCCAGAAGGAACAGAAGGACTGCCATATAAAAATGTTTCCAGAGATTGAGAAAACACGGATGTCTGTCTCGACATATTCAAAGGAGGATAATAACCTCTAGGTGTTGGATGAAAAGGAATGCGAGGTGGCAAAAAACTTAGACCGGGGTTTTCTAAAAAGTTTGTCAATGAAAGATACCAAGCGTCCCTCCTAGGTGGACTATAAAAGATCGATTCATGCTCCCTAAGTTCTATAGTTGGTTGATTTTCAGGGATAGATATACCTTCTTCCAGAGTGACAAGTTCTTCAATAGCAATAAGTCTAGAAGGAAGATTTTGGGTAATGATTCTTCCTACCCTGGGTGAACCAGGACCACTGGAAGTTGGAGAAGCATGTTGATGATGGAGTAGCAGCAAGTTCAGTTTCAAGTTTAGAAATTTCAGGTTCTTCAACTAATTCACTAGTAGAGGAAACACTACCAGTAACTTTGAAAAATGAAATTGGTTCGGAAATATATTCTGTTGCTTGAACTTGATAATTAGGATGAACAACTAAAGAAGATTCTCCTTCTTCTGGTGACCCAACTCTACTATCACTAGGAGTTACAAGAGCTCGTAGCCCTTCAAGCTAGCTTGGTGAATACTCGGGAGGTTGCCCCCGAAGTCTACGGGACTGTCTCGGTAATTCAGCCACGATTACATACTTTAATTACTTCACACACAAACAAAGAAAAATCTCAATAAAACCACCTAAAGTCTCTAAAGAACCAAACAATTTGAATCACATGCCTAAAGAATCTAGGAGTTCAAACCACACACAAACAGTAAGTTTCCGTACTGAAAACACTAGTTGGTGATGAAATCCAACGTCGCAGAATTCAATACCGAAATGGCGGTTGGAACAGTTACCCCGACAACCTGCTTAATGAAACAGACTGGCACAAGTTTCTTCACTAAACCGTCTCGAGTGAAGAGAACCCCCCAGAGAGTCCAGGTACAGTGGGATCCTCCCTCCACCGTCACCTTAGGAAAGAATCCTATAGATTATGGTCACTATGGTTACCAACAGAAACAAATATACCTGGGGGAACAGTCTGTGATCCGATACACATGCAAGGGCTGAGTAACAAAGCTCAATCCCCTTGAAGGCTCCTTGACATAATCCAAGGTTTACCAACAACTGACCCCAGGCTCCTCGACAATGGTTAATCTGAGGTTTACCGTTTTTAATACGTGTATATCTTCTATCATTCCCAATGAGGAAGGATTGATTACCCCACTGGTTCGGATATGATCTCGTGCGTGACTCCTTTAAGAGGAGCTTCCCAGAGCATAGATGTAACAATTGGAATTTATCTCCTACCGCAAGATATAGCTACTTGTTTATTGTAACTATCTTGGAGAATTAATTAATCCCTACTCCAAGATACTAGCCTAAGCTATGTTGGTGATAAAGAGCCCTAGAAATAAAAAGATTGCTAGATAAATTTTACTTTAAGTGCTAGTTTTATTGGTTGTTTTTTAACTCAAAAGGTGTGGAGATGAAACTTTATGGTGTGAAGACTCAACTCCAAAACACTAAAAATGCACCTAAGATGATAAAAAATCTTTTTTTTCAATGAATTTCTAGCTAAAGAAAAAGTTGAGAATGCAATTGCTTGAAAAACAAATCTTTCCTTAACAAACAAATGAAATGAATTTTTTTTTTTTTTTTTTTGTCTTTTTCAATAAACTCAAAAACGAGACTACTAATTATGCTCACGAAAAATATCCCTTTCTTTTCAACACTCAAAAACTACAAAAAGCAAATTTTTCAAAAGAGATTCTAAAATTTCTAGAAAACACTCAAAGTTATTAAAAATCTAATCTTGAGATCTATAACTTCTAAAAATCTAATTGAAGCAAAAGCTTACAAAATTTCTTTTCGAGGACATTTTACTTAGTTTTTGAACTAACTAAGGACTAATTCGTTCAGAATAACAAATTAATTAAAAAACACCCATCTTATGTTTTCTTTTTTAAAAAATGAAATTCAAAACTCTCAAAACAGGTTCTTTCAAAGCTTTGCAAAGAGAAAACGAGATGTATTCCTCACCAAAGGCAGATTTTACAAATCGGTCAGACTCACAAAGAAGACCAGCAAAAACCAGGGTAATCTGAGGTTTCTTGTTAGGATATTCCGACACATAGGATATAGTTAAGTTCAACTTGGTCTAGTATAGAGTTAGGTTAGAGTTAGGTAAAGTGTGTTTCTTTACCGTTGTACATTTTGTAACTTACAATCCGACGGTCACGATATGTAGTGATCCGACGGTTCACTCTCACCTCGGTATTACCGACACTTGATCCGTGGCTTGACACCCGATTGGTCCATGAGTTCTATTTAAAGCGCATGGAGGGTCATTGTTCGGGTAATCCGTGCATGAGAGAAGCTTATGTAAATTTTCATTCTTTGATTAATAAATTGTCTGTACCCACGTTGGGACAGGCCGTGGACTGTTTCCCTCCTTGCACTCTGAGGGTTTTAACCACGTCAAAAATACTGGTGTATTGATTTGAGATCTGGTTGTGAGCGGTGTCCTTTTGGTATTCTTCTGTGGAACTTACCCTGTAAATTCCTACATGGTATCAGAGCTATTTGAGGGCCGCGTCCGTTGGTGATCCAAATCTGAAGCCGGTAGAACTGCATGCGGCTGTCGTTTCCTAGATCTGCTGTTTCTGACTGCTTTCGGGCCGAGAGGACTGCTCTGTTGCATTCGGAGCATCTGTTTCAGTGAGGAACCCCTTTCGTTTCACGCGAAAAGGTTTCCGGTAGCCCTAGCTGCGTCATTTTTCAGATCGGGAGGTATACAGTGTTTTTTTTTGCAGTTTACTGTCATTTTCTCTCTGCTTATTTCGGTTTCGGTTTATTTAGCCTTTTTTTTTCGGAGCTATACCTTTCATTTCTGCGTATGCTCTTTGCCCTGCGACTCTGTGCGATCTGGGCAAATCAGAAACAGAAAGAAAGGATTTTTCTCATGCGTATGCTCTTTTCCCTGCACCTTAGTGTGATCTCGGAAAATCAGAAACATTGAGGAAAATATTTAGTTTTTCGGCTAAAAGCTAACTTTGAGATTTTTTTTAAAATTTCTAGTTTTTTGGCTAAAGCTAACTTCGAGCCGTAAGGTTCGTTTTTCTTTGGATATTCGTGTTGGGTTTTGTGTTTTGTGTTTTGTAGGGGAAAAGAGTCTTCCCAAGGCAAGCACGCAAATCGAGGCCCCCCCCCCCCCCCCCCCCCCCCCCCCTCTCTCTCTCTCTCTCTCTCTCTCTCTCTCTCTCTCTCTCTCAAATCTTTTGTATAGATCAATTGGTTCAAAGACCTTTTAAGAGAGTAGAGGTCTTGGGTTCAAGTCTCCATTTTGTGGGGGCGGATTTTTTTTCATTCCCGCACATTCGCGCACTTTGCCGGCAACGTCAACAATTTTTTTTCAAAAAGCCATAACTTCTTCATCCGGAAGCCTTTTTCAGAGCCGTTTTTTTTAAAACCGCCTATTTTTTCGAGATCTATCCATTGGACCACTCACTTTCAGCATCTTCAGCTTCAGTTGTTTTTCAAAAATGGAAAGTCCATGCCAAGTCATTCTTGACAGCACTAACTACTTCCAATGGGTCGCCTACATGGGAGATTTACTTAGAAGTAAAGGTCTCTTCAGAATAGCCACAGACCAAGAGAAGAAACCCAAAGATGAAGACAAGGCCGAAAAATGGGAAAATCGACAAGATCAAGCACGTGGCTTGATAGGAATGTCTGTTTCTCCTGATCTTAGATTCCACATTGCAGAAATTGAAACTCCTCATGAAGCATTAGAAAAACTTGCTAAAGTTTTTGGGATTAAAAATGAAATTAGATCCCATCAACTTGAAAATGAGCTGCTTACTTTGGATCCTAATAATTTTTCTTGCATTGAAGATTTCTTGTCAAATTCAAGAACCTTAGATATCTCTTGGAAGGTGTTAAAGTTAAGAAAGATGATGGTAACCTTATTTATTCCATCCTCACTAAGTTAGGGCCAGCCTACTCTGTATTTGTTTCCACTTTCCATTCTACCAGGGAAGCTTTCATTTGTCAAGGCAAAGACTACAAGCCCCCTTCCTTTGACTCCTTTTGTGATTCCTTAATAAGAGAACAAGAAAAACTCTTACACCTTGGTCTTCTTAATCTTGGAAACTCTTCCACAAAAGCGTTAGCCGCCCAGCAGTATCCAAATTCAAAGAATCCTAAGAAGTCTTATCCTCAAAGGAATGGTCCTAAACCAACTCAGCCTCAAGATGAAAGATCATTTCAGCAATATGATAAGCCCAATAAAAACAAATGGAAGAAGACTGAAAGACATTGTAACTTTTGTAATCGAGATGGCCACTTAGAATCTAAATGCTTTAAGAAGATGGAAGCCTTGGAAGCCGCAATGAAGAAACATAACATCCATCTGGAGCCTACTTCAACTTCAACTTCCGGAACGGCATTTTCTGCATGTCATCGTCAATCATCTCAGTCTAGTTATGCATTAAATGTATCTTCTTCTTCTTCTCATTCTCATGAGTGGCTCATTGATTCTGGAGCCTCTTGTCACATGGCCAAAAACCAAGCCATGTTTTCTTCTTTAAATGATTGTAACACCAAAAATATATATGTTGGTGATGATAGATCTCTTAATGTTGTAGGGACTGGAACTGTTCATCTAGACAATGGTCAGTTCAATGATGTATTATGTGTTCCAAACTTATCCTGCAACCTTCTATCTGTCTATCAGATAACTCATTCAGGTGAAGGTAAAATCGTTGAATTTTCACCTCATGATGTTGTAATCAAGGATCTAAAAGATCCTAAACAGATTCTAGCTACTGGTCTTGCTGATGATTCCAAAAGGTTGTATAAGTTTCACAACTTTGGGTCATCCCATCTTCCCTCAGTATTTGTTGCTCATAATGATGAAGTGAGCAAACTTTGGCATGAGCGGTATGGTCACTTAAACTATCGCTCCCTTCAGCATCTCTGTAAAGAAAACATGGTGACAGGTCTTCCTATGGTATCTTGCAAAGATGGTGTTTGTTCCGGATGTGTACTCGGAAAACATCATCGGGACAGTTTTGACAAACGTGCCTCTTGGCACGCCTCAGCCCCTTTACAGCTTGTGCACAGTGATTTATGTGGTCCTCTTCCTGTTGCTTCATTCTCTGGCTGCAAGTACTTCTTAACTTTCATTGATGATTTCTCTAGACGCACTTGGGTATACTTCTTAAAACTCAAAAGCGAAGTATTTACCACCTTTTTGGCCTTCAAAGCATTCGTTGAAAAACAATCTGGACATCAAATTCTTAAGCTAAGAACTGATAATGGTGGAGAATATGTTAAAAATGCATTCATCACCTTTTGCACCGAAAATGGCATTCAAATGCAACATACTGTTCCATACACTCCACAACAAAATGGTGTAGCTGAAAGGAAAAATCGCACTTTAAAGGAAATGGCTAATTGTATGCTGCAATCTAAAGGACTCAGTCTTAGTTTTTGGGCCGAAGCAATTAATTGTGCAAATTATATAATCAATCGCACTCCTACTAAGGTTCTAGAGAATATCACTCCAGAAGAAGCTTGGAGTTCCATTAAACCAGATGTAAGTCACTTTCGTGTGTTTGGAAGTGAAGCATGGGCCCATATTCCAGATGAAAAGCATAAAGCCTTAGAACCTAAGAGTGAGAAATGTACTTTTGTTGGATATTCTGAAGATGTAAAAGGCTATAGACTTATTCCATTTAAGTCCAAAAATGTTATCATTAGAAGAGATGTAAAATTTGATGAAAATAAATCGGCCTGCGAGCCTAGTCCGGCGGATGTGCCACCTCTTCCCATCTCTTCTATCTTTGAGAACATTTCTTCTTCTGATGATGAAAGCGAGGATGATAATCCTTCCCCACCTTCTCAGGATCCTCAACTTCCAAGATGGGTCCGTGCTACTCGGGATGCAGCAGGTGATCTTGCCGGTGATCCTACAGATCAGCGACGTACACGTTCTCAGTTTGAAAGAGCCTCTTCTTTACTGGCTCAAGCTCCAGTGAATCATGATCCTGACACTTTTGCAGAAGCTTCAGGCCATCCACATTGGGAAACAGCTATGAATGAAGAATATCATTCATTGATGACAAATGATACATGGGATCTTGTTCCTCTACCAAAGGGACGCAAACTTGTTAGATGCAAATGGGTTTACAGAACCAAGTATGGACCAGATGGGAAAGTTAACAAACATAAAGCTCGTCTAGTTGCTAAGGGCTTTTCACAGGTTGAAGGCATTGACTACACTGAAACCTTCTCTCCAGTTGCCAAAATGAACTCTATCCGCCTTGTTCTTTCCCTTGCTGCCTCTTTAAAATGGGAAGTACATCAAATGGATGTTAAATCTGCCTTCTTGCATGGGGACTTGCAGGAAGAAATCTATATGGAACAACCCATTGGCTTCATACAAACAGACTCCAGCCTCGTTTGTCGCCTTAAGAAATCCCTTTATGGCCTCAAGCAAGCTCCTCGAGCTTGGTATGCCAAAATGGATAGCTTTCTTTTAGAATCTGGCTTTTCTAGGTGTCATTCTGACAATACTGTCTACACCAAGAAAGTGGGCAACTCTCTCATCATCCTTGTTCTTTATGTTGATGATCTTATTCTTACTGGTAGTGATCCCAACCTTATAAACCATGTGAAGTCCAGCCTTAAAAAGAAATTTGAAATGACAGACTTAGGACACTTACACTATTTTCTCGGTCTTCAAGTCTTGCAATCCCAAGAGGGTATTTTCCTTTCCCAGTCCAAGTATGCTTGTGATATTCTTCGTCATTTTCACATGGAAGACTGTAAGCCAGCCCCTTCTCCCTTTCAGTCTGGAGTCAAACTTTCAGTCTCTTGTACTTCTCCTGAAGTTGATGCTACCTTATACCGTCAACTTGTCGGAAAACTCTTGTATTTAACCCATACTCGTCCTGATCTTTCCTTTGTTGTTGGCCTTGTTGCTCGTTTTATGCAAAACCCCCGTGAAAGTCATTGGAAAGCAGCTAAAAGAATACTTCGTTATGTTCGAGGTACAATACAGTTTGGGATTCATTACAGTGCCAAAGCAGCTCCTCTGTTAGTTGGTTTCACTGATTCTGATTGGGCTGGTGACCTTGATGATCGGAAGTCTACTGCCGGTTATGTCTTCACTCTTGGTTCAGGACCTATTACATGGGCTTGTAAGAAACAGGCTGCCATTTCTCTTTCGTCAGCAGAAGCAGAGTATCGTGGTGCCGTGGAAGCTAGTAAGGAAGCCTTGTGGCTTCGTCAGATCCTATCAGAGTTTGGCTTTGAGCAGCAGCATCCAACCACACTTTGGTGTGATAATCAAAGTGCCATTCAGCTATGCAAAGATCCAGTCCAGCATCAGCGCAGCAAACACATTGAACTACACATGCACTTCATCAGAAAGCTCATTCTTGACCATGTTCTTGAAGTGCAATATTGTCCAACGGATGATCAGGTTGCAGACATCTTCACAAAGGCTCTCACAGAGGCGAAGTTCACTAAACTTCGATATATGCTTGGAGTTCAGGAAGTTGTCACTAAGGGGGGATAGGCTCTAGTGCCTCCTTCCTTCTCCTATTGTGTCATATTTGTAAATCCTTCAATCCTATCCCAAGTTGTTCTTAAGGGGGGATGTTAGGATATTCCGACACATAGGATATAGTTAAGTTCAACTTGGTCTAGTATAGAGTTAGGTTAGAGTTAGGTAAAGTGTGTTTCTTTACCGTTGTACATTTTGTAACTTACAATCCGACGGTCACGATATGTAGTGATCCGACGGTTCACTCTCACCTCGGTATTACCGACACTTGATCCGTGGCTTGACACCCGATTGGTCCATGAGTTCTATTTAAAGCGCATGGAGGGTCATTGTTCGGGTAATCCGTGCATGAGAGAAGCTTATGTAAATTTTCATTCTTTGATTAATAAATTGTCTGTACCCACGTTGGAACAGGCCGTGGACTGTTTCCCTCCTTGCACTCTGAGGGTTTTAACCACGTCAAAAATACTGGTGTATTGATTTGAGATCTGGTTGTGAGCGGTGTCCTTTTGGTATTCTTCTGTGGAACTTACCCTGTAAATTCCTACATTTCTTAGGCTTCTAAACTCTGAGTTACTACAAAAACCAAACGAAAATCAAACCAGGCACGCAAAACTTCTAGAAATTCACCTAAAACCTAAATGCCAATAGAACTCACCTACAAGAAGCTTATGACAAGACACATGCAGATCTGGGCAGAGGCTAAAAACATAAACAAATCCTAAGCTTAACTGGATGAATAGATTTTATGTTTTTTCAAAAATTTGACAGGGTCCGCAGGCATCCGGTATAACCAGGTGCGGTACCGCTCTGTGTAGTAAAGCAACAGTGTGGGGATGTCTGCACTGTGTTACAAACAGAACGTGCAGTCCTCTTTCAAAAGCGTGAAAAAACAAAAAACAATTCAGGATCTAAAAACTACCCAATCCCACACACATCAAGCAAAAACCAGAAACAGAGAAAAAGTTTCTCAAGTCAAAGTAAAAGTAAAGGCAAAAAACCAAAATTCAAGTACCCAGTACGGTTGCCATTTTGTTGATCGGATAAATCATTCTTGCGGACAAGACCGATCTCCCTAGTATCTACAGATATCTAGCGACAAGCAAAACAAGCAAATTCTATCTTTCTCTAAATATTGCGATTTATAAATAAAAGCTAAGAGGTGTTTTAGAGCCTACCTTAAGTCCAACGCTAGTTTGCGGTAGCCACACTTCGACCGTCCAAATGAGCTTCCTTTTAAAGAACCTACAAACACAAAGAAGCACACATCAAATAACACCTGCGTAACAAATATAATAAATCATATTTATCATGATGATCAAGGAATTCATGAAATAAACCATAGAAGACAACTTATTGAGAAAAATGAACTTGATTGTATTAACTTTAAACAAAGAAGAACTTTACAACCTTGGTGCCTTGATGTTGTACAAGCTCCTCCCAGGGGCCAGCAAGAATCTCCTCTACTTTAACAAGCTTCACACTCTTCCCAATGAGATCAAAAGGTATGTAATCTCTCCTCTCAAGCTCAATTAGGAAGTCTAAATTCCAACAACATTTACCCTAAAAAGTATTCAGCTTTCAACCTCCCTAGTAACCAGCCCAACGCCTCATTTTATAGTGCAGAGGAAGGAAGTTACTAGGTCCACCTTCAAAGGGATAGAGTCCTCCTTCAAAGGGATAAGCTCCTCACATCAAGGGGTTAGCTCCTTTAGTTATGGGATGCATGAACCACCTAGGAGCGAACTAACCACCTCAAGATTCCCTCTAGAAGCTTCCAGAAATAACCCAAAGTGAGTTTTTAAGAATGTACTTACGCCTTTTTTTACTTTTACTGGGGTCCGCACCCATTACACAGAAACAGAGCAGGTGGGTCCGTAGGGAACATGACTAGGAGGTGTGGGACTGCTGGTAATGCTAAAAGAAAGTGCAGAACCAGAGTTTTAGAGATTTTCAAGGACTTTCTCTCATTTTTCAAGGCTTGACATGAAGAGCTAAGGTTTAATACTTGCATAGGAGGAGAGTATGAGTGGTGATAGACTCACACTGATTGCAGAATGTCATGGTGACAATATTTTGTGCAACATTTGCCTTTGCCAATTTCTTTAGCCAAAAACACACATCCAGTAATGCCCACTAGGATATATTTCCCAACATTCAACTTGGAATAAGTGTCCCTTAACCGTGGTCTTAATTTTCCTTTATTAACTTTTATTCATGAAATTTTCACTAGGGCTATTACATTTCAATACTTGAAACACAAATTTTTACCAATTTTTCTACAAAAAACAACCAATGATCAGCTTCAGAAATTTTAAATATTCAGATAAGAAATGAAGAAAGGGGAATCTAGGGCCAATGAGGGATAACACTAGGCCCAATAGGGCTACCGTTGGGCTAGGAGAAGGCATATTTGGGATTAGGAGCCCCAAATCTTGAAACCCTTGTTCTGAAAAAAATTATTTTTCTTCAAATGCAAAATATTCAATGGTTGGCCTTTGCAAAAATTTTGGAAACTAGACCTTACCCTCTAGAGCTTAGATCTATCTTAAGATCCAAAACTTTCCTCAAATAATCTCAAATATGAAGCCTTTAATGAAATATGTTATCATTTCTTCCTCGCAAACAAAGTTTTGAGGCTAGATCCTACCCTCCAGGGTCTAGATCTAGCCCAGATATGAAGATCTCCTTGGAAGATTTCTCATATCTATTCCTATAAACAATATTTGAGCCTAGATCTTGCCCTCCAAGGTATAGATCTAACTTAGATATGAATATTTCCTTGGATGATTTTTCATATCTATTCCTGCACAAGTGAAAAGAGAAAAACTCAATACCCAATATGTACAAAAATAAAGAAAATCCCAAAAACCCAACTGTTAAAATTCAAAATTATGTTACAAAATTTCAGATCTACACAAGAAAATAACAAATATATACAAATAATTTACAAATCTATACAAATAATTTATAGATCTATCAGATCTAAGTAGTATGAGTCCAACTGTGCTCCCAGATTTGTAGATCTAAGGCTCTTTCTAGCAATATCTAACTATTTAGTGCCATTTTTTGAAGATAAATATTTTTGAAAATTTTAGGTACTAGCCCAAAAAATCCTTGCAAAATATATTTCATTAAATAATTTTATATTTTTAATCTAGAAGGCTCTCCACATCTTAAGCTTCGGGAGTCAGCTGGTCCAATCGAGAACTTCCCCAAACGACCAAAATCTCTGAATAAAGATGACTTTGACACGCTTAAAATATAAGCAGTCAAATTAATAGAGATATAAAATAATGATTAAATCTTCAAATGTTGGAGATACCAACCAATGAAATAAAAATCTTAATGTTATCTCAAAACAAAACAATTTAAGCAAGATACCTGTGCAATAAATTGATCTACAAAAGATATTAACTAACATCTTCTAAATAAAATCAGAAAAAAATTAAACACACGTTACCATAAGATACCAGTGGGGAACACTTCCATCAAGTAAAACCCCAAATACTTTTCATTATTACTCCATAAAATTTTACAAGATCTTCAAAAGATAGTACACGATCAAAATATTAGATGATTTCAAATGACAAACGACCTATAATTTATAGATTAATTCTCCAACAACTAGTTGGCTTGATCCACGTCAAAGTAATATTGATCATTAAAAAAGTTTTAATTATCTTTTAATATCCTCAACGAAATTATTTTATTTTTTGAGGAAATTAGATTTTTTCACTTAATTGAATTTTAATCAACTCAAAATTAATTATTTTTAGTTGATTTCCTCAAAAAATTGACTTTGACTTAATTACCAATGCCCAAGGGTCCAAAATCTCTTGAAATTTTCAATATCCCCTTGGCCAGGGACCTCCAAAAATTAATTTCTCTAGGACCCATGAATTTTTTAATTTGAAGAATCAATTTTCTGAGGACACAAAATTAATTAAATTTTTGGGTTATGATTCTAATTTATTTTTTCCATAAATTTTAATTAATTGACACATGAGGGGATTAATAATTTTTTCCACCCTCAAATAATTTAGCCATGGTGACTAAATATGAGGGCCCATGCACTAAAATATTTTTTTACATGAAGATTTTAGATTTTAATACATGAAGGGGGAAAACCCGTTCGTTATAGACCCTTAACATTTACCCATTTCTACGACACAAAAAATATAATCTAGTAGAAAAAGTGATGTGTCATAAAATAATTTAGCCAATTAGCTAAAATTATTCCCATGTCACTTTTACAAAGAATTGATCTAAAACACTAGGACTCACCTAAGATCTTGACGAAAAAATCCACCCTAGCTTTGGGGTGAAGGTGGAGGGAACACCTTTATTAATTAATTGTGTCTAGGGACACATATGAATCAATGAGACAAGAAAACCTCTTAGAATGGAAATCGGGATCAAAACGATAGGTTTACCTAGGTTGCTACATACAAAGGTGGTCATACTAGGATTATTTACATTATACATATGCAGAATGGGTTGACATATTTACTAAACTGCTGACTGATGATGAAATTTGAAAGTCATGAACACTTGAACATGATAGATCCCTTTTGCGAAAAAATGCGATGTACTGCTATTGGGTCATTCACACAAAGTGGTCAACCAACCTAATATATCATTCCATAAATACATGATCTAATTAGATCTCTCTAATAAAGAATTCTAAACATGAGCATTGACAATATTTTGTTGCAGATTAATAATGAAAATGTTGTATTTGTGTTGTTTCTTTTAGAGTAATTTGGCTTGCTTGGTGATTCGAATTGGATCCATAAACGACTGTCATAGAACCATGACTAAACAGGTCGAACAAATCCTTGAAGAATCCAAAACAGCAATCGAAAACACCCTGAACCAGTGGCCATGGCAGCCGGCATGGAATGACGAGGACCTCGGTCAAAGCGCGCTGACCGAGGCCCATGGAGACTATGCAGGATGTCAAAATAGCCCCTGGGAGCCCCGGAATGGGAAAAGGAGCTGTTTTAACATGCATCGCTGGGAAAATAGGGCCGAAATGGTAGGGCTTAAGCACTCGGTCACATCGGGGAGCCAGAGGACCACTAGCGGAAAAAGGAAAAATCAGCAATGTACAATGGTGGGACCCACGGCCTAGAAACTGGCTGTTTGATTGGGACACCCTTGAACGGTAAGAGGTTTTGGAGAAAGCGTTGCAATCACAATCAGCGATCGACACGTGGCAGTGGAGGAGAGAGAGAAACTATTGCGATCACGTGTTATCGGTCGAGCAAGTCAACCATGCTCGACGTGCGAATGACGTTAGATCTGGAGGAGCCCAGATTGGATGACTAAGATTGCGCTCGATAGACAGAGCGGAATTGACAGGGGATAAAGCCGCAATTTAAGAGGATTTGGAATCCGTTGACTGCCACGGTGGAGAAAGCAACGAATCGACAAGTGGGCTAGCGCAATTCCGATGGAGACACGTGGCTACTTCTTGAGAATTATGCTGATGCCGAACAGGGAATTCCAAGCACACAGGTGACAGGAAAATCGACGTAGGAAGAAGAGGAAACGAACAGGCCGAGGATCGAATGACTAAAACCATGAACGAAGGCAGTCGAATGGGAGAGATTAGAAGGGAGATTCAGCTCAAAGAGTCCAAGTGACCAAGACAGACAGTGTTATAGACATTTTTTGGCACTGCAACCCCAAGAATAAAATGTCCATATACCAAGGGCTCCTAAGTCCCTAAAAGTGTTGTTCTAACCCCTAAAGGAACAAGGTCAACTGATTACAGCTTCTCCCAGAAGTTCTCTATGAAAAACTACTCAGAATTGGTCAAAACAGGATCATTTCAGCTGCTCCATAGGCAAAGTGCGTTGCATCTCACCTAAATACACTGTGTGGGTGCATTGCATTTCAAAAAGCCCTTCTATGGGGTGCGATGGGCGAGAAGTGACAAATGGGAGTGTAATTCCGCGAGGTGGAGAGGCATGGAATCTTCCAGAAACTTCTCCTGTGACACTTGCCTCTCTGAATTCGACCAACGATGAGTAAGAGATCATCAATCTCCAAGTGGAAGCAAGAACTATCAGAGGGAAGACACTAATCAAATCACAAGCTGACTCATCTCCCTTACAGATATCTACATATGGATCCCTCATCCCAGAGATCCAGAGGCTGGAATTTTGCATATTGTAAGGAATTGTTGTTGGTTTCTTGAGACAACATCAGATTGTTGGGTGATCTAAGCTTTGTATGAGGTGAAGAGGGGCTTCCTTGCTGAGAGGATGATGCTGGGTCAGAACAACTGGTTGTAACTCCCTTGGCTCTTTCTTGTTTATCAATAAAAGCTATTCAAGTTTTCCTCCATACTCTTGTGTCATTTATGTTTTATGCATTTGTATGGTCAATTTACATCTGATCCTAGATTTTTTATGATTATAGATCCATGTTCTTGTATAGTGCTATGCTACTGTGATCTTACAGGTACTCTGTGAAGCTGGGCATGCAAGGGAACAAGTAGCGAAAGACTATCAAGACAGAGAGGAATCAAAATAGGAGATTAGCGCAAGACAGAGGTTGGTCTTCTTTGTTCTTCTCTCACCTATATTTCATAAAGGAAAAAATGAAAGTAGCTTTACTTTGTTTGTTTCTAAGGCAGCTATCACACCTTAGTGGGATAAGCAGTTCTGTGTAGACACTTTTCCCTGTAACAAAATGGCGACTCCACTGGGGACAAATTAGTTTGTTTGTTTATCTTCCTTGTTGTCTATTTCATAAACTTACAGATAGAGCCTGAAGTCAAGCCAGGTAGCTTTCGAACTGCATTTGCTATGCAAATGCAAAGTAGATAAATGTTGCTTCAGTCAATCTCTGGGATCCGTTTATGATTTAAACCACTGATTCACAAACTCTCTGATTGCCCCTTTTGGTAGCTCTTAGATCCTCCTTAGATCTAGCCTTGATTGTTGCATTACTGATTACCATTTGCTCGGCCAAAACCCATGAACTGAACTGCAAACTGTGACCCGGAACCCAAGCAAAGTCTCGTCTCTAGCCCAGCACAGCTACTGTTCTGTGAATCTGAAATTCAGCGCACTTCCCGAGTGTAGTAGGTGCGCTGCATTTCAAATTCCCTGTGTTACAGGTGTGCTGATCAGACTAGGCATTGTTCAGTTTTGGTTTCTGTGATTCATTCTTTCCAGTTATATTCATGAATTATGCTGCCTGTGATCAGTATATCTCTATTTGAAACCCCTTTTCCTTGCTGTTATTTCGCCTCCTTTGTACAAAAGAAATGTAAATGTTTTTGTGCATGTGCATTTGCATTTAGACTGTTTGATTGGTTTGATTTAGGAAAGTGCATCTAGTGTGTGCTCTTTGCTCTTTGTGAAAGAATTCCGTCTCTCTTTCCTTAGTAGCCAGGATTTTCATTGCACAAAGAAGATAAAAGACTGTTTATCATATTAGATTGCATTTTAGGAATTGTACATTTACATCTCGCGGTGAACCTAAAAGGCAAATTTCTTAAGCAAGATCAACTATAAAATAAATTTAATGAATCTAACAACGCTTTGGAACCTAACGCATAACATCTAGAAGTTTAGGCTAGAGACATATTCCGGCGTCGTAAAACCTGGTAACTGTTGTTCTTACTGATGGTTGGGTGATTCCTCCACTTTGAGACGATAAGTGGCAGTACGGACTTGTGCTCCCACGTACCGTCGAGTATATTTTGGGAGACCACAATAGGCTTAATCCTTTATCCATAGGAAGCCGTGTCTACCGCCCTATCGATCGCAATGCACTGAACACAGCATTCGGGAAGATTGACTGTCGTACCGTAAAAAGTATTCTGCAGTTTTGCGATTGGTTTGGTAATCCCTCTACCTAGATTTCTAGAGTAGTCCCTTTCGTTCCTTTTCAGACTCAACAGAAAAGGTCCATCTGAGCACTTGTCACTTCAGGCTCATTAAAAATCAAAGGCGACTAGAGTCATCTTTTGTTTTTTCTCGACTCTTTAAAATTGAAAAAACAAGTTGTGTCAAAGCGTCTAAAATTTATTTTAAACGGAATAATCATCACCTTTCCTACGTTGGTATTAGGTTGAAGAAAATGGAGTCCACCAACCAAGGAGTTCCCCTTGGAGGAAATCCTAGTCCCTTCTCCTCTTGGGGAGATGTTGGTGCACCCCACATGGCCACATTGTCGCTTCTAGGACTGACAATCGGCTTGCCCATATGGCTCTTCTCAACCTCTGTCGTTCAGAACACCGCAATTCCTAAACAATCGAGTTAGCAGCTAGATGAATCGAGAGTTACCCCCCAACCATCTACTTCCTCCAATTCTTCCTCTCCTCCTTCCTCTTCGCTTGATGGGGCTGGTAAAGCCAAAAATCAAGTATCTGAGAAGAAGAAGGAAAAGAAGAAGAAAGAGAAGAAGAAGAAGGAGCCAAAAACAAAAGGGGTCAACCGAACATCGTCTAGCGAAAATCCACACACTGCACCGACCAGGCCTAAATCGCCATGTGTCATTTGCAAAGGAGACCACTATCATAGAGATTGTCCCTGCATCCCTCGGATCTTAAGGGATTGGTCTCCTCGTTTGCACAACCCGGTGTCGTCAACCTCTGATGATCATGTTGAAAACACACCGTCGACTAGTGAAAGTGAAGCCCCAGGACAAAAAGGAAAATATAGATTTCCTTGTAAACTGTGCGAAGGCAATCATGTCGTCCACCGTTGTCCCTTCTTAGACGAGGCTAAAAGAGTTTTGGACGATCGTCCGGTTTCACCGTTACGACTTCCTCCTCGATATAAAAAACTCTTGCCGAGTCCGTCACTAGTTGAAAATCCAGCTGACCCGCCCAGGTGGTCGGCCGAAGCATCTATCATTGAAGACGAACCTTCTAAACCCATAATAGACGAAAGTCAAAAGGTCGAGGCGGCAGTTGACCCGGTCTTGCCTTCAGAGGTTCCATCTTCAGATGATACAGTCACCGAAGAGAACAAGGATGACACCGTCCAAATTCTTTTCATAAGCACAGACTCCGATGAACATGGGGGAAATTTACCCATTCCTTTACCGCAGGAAGGAAGTTCGTCAGAGTCGTACCCGGCCGTCTATTCGGTCCCACCTCCAACCAACCTAGTTGTCTCCTTTGGCTGGAATCAACTAGGCAGACCCCGTTTACCGGCTAGTGTACCATTCCGAATCATTGCTCAAATATATAGAATGGTTATGGTCGGTACCATCATAGATGAAGGGGCTTCTGTGAGTATCCTTTCCTCGACTGCTTGGAAAGCACTTGGTTCGCCATCGCTTTTGCCTGAGATGAGAAATCTAACAGGCTTTGACAAAGGAACCAGTCGACCGTTAAGGATCCTTCCCAATGTGCCCATAACATTGAGAGGGAAAACCATTCAAATGAACTTAATGGTAGTCCAAGGACCCCTGGATTATAATCTACTCGTTGGACGAGACTATATATATTGCATGGGAGTGATTGTCTCCTCACTCTTTAGAGTAATGTGTTTTCCGCACGAAGGAAGAGTGGTCAAGCTCGTAGACCAGCTTTCATTTCCCAGATCACACATAGAAAATAGTCATATGCCATCCCTGAATGGTCTTTTCACTCAAGGAATGTCTCATCAATCCCCAGTCCGTCCACCTGATGAGCGTGAGTGATTCGAGGGACATGACTGAAACCCAGGGGGCATGCACCCTGGTCTGCTTCGGCAGGAAAACTTCGGGTATAGGGTATGTTTCCACGAGAGATATATGACTGGTCTGTACTCCCGTCCGTGATTGGAAGAGGGAGTTATTCTGGAATAAGATTCTCTCATCAAAGTTATGTGAGTGAATTGTCTCACCTTTGTCTATTTCGGTAGACATCGCCGAAGAAGTGTTTTGTTTGTGCTGTGAATAGAACAATCTTTGGTAACCTGAATGAGTTATACCTTCCCTGATAAAACAAATGTTTTGTCGGTGGTTTGAAAGGTGACCTTGAAACTTTGTTTTATACCTGGGGGCATGCAAACCTTTTGGCGTGCAAGCAAAGAGCGATCATTTATCTATTTTTTGGATTGGTCCTTTCCTAACTTACATAAAGAAAGGATGTGGGGCAAAACTCTAAAAATTGCCGTTTTTAAATGGGACATTCTTATTATACGACTGGATTAATCGAGCAGTTTTAGGACATAGTTCAAGCTCGTTAAAAAATAAACATAAGTCATGAGCAAATGTTTCCCCCAATGTTTAAGCTCAATCAAAAAAAATGAACCGATTTCCGGTAAATAACCATTGTGAATGTAGTACTTCAGCCTTTAAAGCCTTGGTTGTGTTCTCATCATCACCTCCACTCTGTATTGGCTGATCATTCACCTCCATTTGATTTTTTACCCCTTTTGAGGAACAGCTGCAAAGAGTGATCCCACTAGCCATCCTTGTAACACTGCCGTGATTGGAAAATTCCAAACCTTACCTGGAATCAGCTGCTACCCATTTTTATCACTCGTTCCTCGAAAGACGAGTCTCCTTTAAGCTCTTCTCAACTGACTCGTAAAATATGAAAAGTTTTCCGAGCCATTGGCCTCTCCAGCTCGTTAAAGGGACCGGAAGTGCTATCCCTCCTTTAGATTTTAATCTTTTTGGACCTGAGGGATTATTACACAAAAAGATCGAGCGCTTGTTTTGTTCGGCTCGTTAAAAGGATCGAAAATTCATCCCTTCTGTATTGTTTTATACTTTTTCGGACTTAAGGGATTAGATGACGAAAAAGGAATTTTGGAGTTTCCTTTACGTTCCTTTTCAGATTCTCTAAAATTGAAAAGGACCGAGTTATCTTTGTCGTTAAACTCGTTAAAACTTAATAGCGACAAACTTGTCTATAGACGAGAACGAGTTTCACTATCGCTAGGCTCGTTAAAACATAGCGATGGGTTTGCCCGAAGGGAAAATTATAGAACAAGCATATGTTATCCTCCTCAAGCTTGACAAAAATAAAGAGGTACTGGTCAGCAATGACTGGGGAAAAATTGGGAAGAAAACTTGAAGAAACTTTGTTGGTAGCAAGTCGCTCTTGAACATGACACTTTCACTATGCATCTAAGTCGGGTTGGGTTGTTTCATTCACCGGTCACATCACCATGGTCCCATCACACCATCCACATTTGGGGTTAATGCTACCAATCCATCACATCAGTGTCGCCGGTATGTTCAAGAGAAGTCATTAAGAGAGTTCACCTGTGGCTCACCCACTACAATACATTTACACTCCATTCTTTCATGACCGCCACCCTGAACCTTATATCACCAGATTGTTTTCACCTCCATTAAAATCATTTGCTCCGTTCCGTGTCATTGATGTGGGATTCATTAAGGCCCTCCTGTGACGGATCTCTTCTTGTCAACATCAGCTCATTATCCAAGAAGTTGATCTAGGAACACCCCATTCAGTACTTTGAAGCTTGCATGCCTCAATGGCAAGTTTCTCACTTCCGGCGACAGGTTTACATCAATGGCCTTCGACTGAGAGATTTTGCGTGGTGTTCGATGCCAAGTCTTTTATTCACACCACGTGAATTGTACTGCAGTACCTTGAGGGTCATTATCATTATCAGTGATTCCTCTCGCGCCTGTTAACAGCTTACATCATTGGTTGGTAATCAGGCGATGTCTTTCCATGTTCGACTCCAGAACATCTCTCACATGGATAGACTTGTACTTCGAGTGAAGATCGAACGAGATTGAATACCCCGGATCTAGTTTCATCCATCTGGGCTGCGATATATATTCAGGGAAATAAAGACATCAAATGTACATCATTGCTGCATAGATAATCATCCAATCAAAGGGATGATGGCTCTACCAGAATCATCAGTCTACACTCAGATGATTGTCTGTCCTATGTACATGAAAATGAATTTATAAAGCTGAGCATGCGAATGCCCGCCTCAGCTAGATCATGAAAATATTATGAAGATAATGTATTGTATTGTATCTTATTACAGGTCTCCTCCCAGCTTGAAAGAACTTCGGATCCTCATAATAAAGCATTTCACCCGACATCAAAAAAGATTAACGACCTCATGCTTTAGGGGGCAACTATTATAGACATTTTTGGGCACTGCAACCCCAAGCATAAAATGTCCATAAACCAAGGGCTCCTAAGTCCCTAAAAGTGTTGTTCTAACCCCTAAACGAACAAGGTCAACTGATTACAGCTTCTCCCAGAAGTTCTCCATGAGAAACTACTCAAAATTGGTCAAAACAGGATCATTTCAGCTGCTCCATAGGCAAAGTGCGTTGCATCTCACCTAAATACACTATGTGGGTGCGTTGCATTTCAAAAAGCCCTTCTATGGGGTGCGATGGGCGAGAAGTGACAAATGGGAGTGTCATTCCGCGAGGTGGAGAGGCATGGAATCTTCCAGAAACTTCTCTTGTGACACTTGCCTCTCTGAATTCGACCAAGGATGAGTAAGAGATCATCAATCTCCAAGTGGAAGCAAGAACTATCAGAGGGAAGACACTAATCAAATCAAAAGCTGACTCATCTCCCTTAGAGATATCTATATATGGATCCCTCATCCTAGAGATCCAGAGGCTGGAATTTTGCATATTGTAAGGAATTGCTGTTGGTTTCTTGAGACAACATCAGATTGTTGGGTGATCTAAGCTTTGTATGAGGTGAAGAGGGGCTTCCTTGCTGAGAGGATGATGCTGGGTCATAACAACTGGTTGTAACTCCCTTGGCTCTTTCTTGTTTATCAATAAAAGCTATTCAAGTTTTCCTCCATACTCTTGTGTCATTTATGTTTTATGCATTTGTATGGTCAATTTACATCTGATCCTAGATTGTTTATGATTATAGATCCATGTTCTTGTATAGTGCTATGCTACTGTGATCTTACAGGTACTCTGTGAAGCTGGGCGTGCAAGGGAACAAGTAGCGAAAGACTATCAAGAGAGAGAGGAATCGAAATAGGAGATTAGCACAAGACAGAGGTTGGTCTTCTTTGTTCTTCTCTCACCTACATTTCATAAAGGAAAAAACGAAAGTAGCTTTACTTTGTTTGTTTCTAAGGCAGCTATCACACCTTAGTGGGATAAGCAGTTCTGTGTAGACACTTTTCGCTGTAACAGACAGTGAACAGTGAACCCTGAGAGGAGGACTGAGCATAGAGAGCAGTAAAGCCAAGCAGAGGAGATAGAGGGCCGAGATGACCACAGGCAGCATCAAGCACCAAAGAGCTTGAAGAATCAAGCCTTCCCATAGAGGAATCTGTTCGGATTGAGCATCACAGTTGGCTCTTTCCACTGTAGACCGAGGGTCACAGAGCGGGTAGGAAGAACAAGAGTCTGTGTACTCTAAGTGGCTTGGGGAATCCAAGAACCACCCTGCCAAGCAAAAATCTGCTTCAGGAGAACTCATATTGAGTCCCTGTATTATAATTTCTCTACTCAAAGACATAATAAAACAAGGCCACCACTGAAGCTAGACTAGAGACGTAGCCCTGGAGAATAGGGTGAACTCCTTATTAAAAATTGCTTGTGTCTTTGTGTTTGCTTACTGCATTTCTTTGCTATATTTCCATTCAAAATGTCTGTGTATTGGCAATCTAATCAATCCGTTGTTTCAATAACACAGAACACACACACTAGCACATGAGTCTGTAATACCTTCTGTTAAATAAATCTTTACTGAGGTCACTCATAGGGTGATTATCAGATCAAGTGGTATCAGAGCTCTAGGCTGTAAGGTTAGACAAGCTTGTGTTGATTTAGCTGTGAATGATCACTAGATCAAAGCTCAAATTAGGATAAGGAGAATTGGTGGAAACTAATCCTGAAATTGGGAAAGTCTATTCTCGAAAGAAAATGTTAGAAGAAGGTTCTGTAGGGCCAGACCCTCAATTCCTAGAAAGTTTCCTAGCTATAAAGTCCATGGTAGAGGAAATGTATAGGGACTTTAGAAAGCATAAGGGTGAGGATTCATCAGGCTCTAAGCAAGACAAAGAAGAAGATGAACCCACTCCAAAGGGAAGGAAAAGGAAGAAAGCTTCGCTACACCTCGTAGCCCTGTGCATAATAAAAAAGCATCTTTGATTAAGTTAGATGTTAAATTTGATTTTCCTATATATGATGGAGAGTTGAATGCTAAAAGGTTGGACAACTGGATAAGACAAATTCATGTGTATTGCAGGGTGTAGAGCATAGACTCAAACAAGAGTAAGATTCAGCTGGCAAGCCTACGCCTAGGAGGCACTGCCTTGGTTTGGCGAGACGGCAGAACCCAAGCTGATGTGAAGAAGCATGGTAAGACCATCTCTGTCTGGAGTGAATTTGTTTCTGCCATCAGAAAGCAGTTCTATCCATTGGCCTACATGCAACAGGCCATGATGAGTTGGCAAACTCTTTGGCAATTGAAAGGGAAAAGTGTACAAGGGTATACTAAAGAGTTCTGAAAGAGAGCATTGATGTTAGGTATTTCATTAGACTCACTAGAAACGCTTTTGAAGTAAATTGGGGGTCTACACAGCTACATGAGGCACACTATCCTCATGTTTAATCCCACTAGTATAGATGAGGTATCTGTACAAGCTACTCATCTAGAAGCAAGAGGAAAGAATGGAAATCCAGAAGTTGGGGGACCATCCCAACCCACTGTAAGCAAAAGCAAGGAGAAAAGAAAGCAGAAATGGAAAGCAAGGAAGGCCAACACTGCACAAAAAGGAAAAGCTTCATGCACTCACTGTAAAAAGGAGGGGCATGATGATGAGCACTGTTGGATTCTGCATCCAGAGCTAAGACCTAAGAAGTCCAAGGGCAAGAAGAAGACGACTGCTGCAGTTATTCAGAAAGATTTGGGGTCAGACTCAGGAGATGAAACAATCATAGCAGCCACAGGTATAAAAGGTAAGAATTCTGAAGCATCTACTAGTAATTATGCTCAATCTGTTATTGATGAAGAACATGAGAGAAAAAGGCGTGAGCTTTTCCATATTCGAGTTGTTTCCAAATATCAAAAGATTGATACTTTGTTTGATAGTGGCTCACAAGTAAATTTGATTTCTGAAGCAATTGTAAAGAAATTGGGATTAGCAACTACACCTCATAAGAAGCCATACCCATTAGGATGGTTGAATGATAAAGCACAACTACAAGTGACTAGACAGTGCAAACTCAAGTTTTCTTTTGGGTCAGCATTTGTAGATGAGGTTGAGTTAGATGTAATTCCTTTGGATATATGTGGAATTGTTTTAGGAAGTCCTTACTTGTATGATAGAAAGGCTATTTTCTATAGAGCTAAGAACAAGTATCTACTTGTTAAAGATGGAATCAAATACTTTGTAAGAGCTCATAAGCTCAAGAATAATTATACTCTCATAAATTCAGGATAGATGAAAAGAATGATAAATTCATGCAAACAGTTCTTACTAATGGTTGCAAAAGAAAAGAAAACTGATAAAACTGATGTATTTGAGGGCTGTAATTCTGATCAGCAAGCTGATATAGAAAATATTGTTTCAGAGTATGATGTCTTGTTTCAAGAACCTCAAGGTCTGCCACCCAAAAAGGAAATAGTACATGATATTATTTTGTAGCAAGATGTTCCTTTGCCTAACATTGGGATGTACAGGTTATCTGCTTTAGAGAATGCTGAGATCAAGAAGCAGGTGCAAGGGTTGCTCGAGAAAGGGTTCATCAGGCCTAGCACATCACCATGTGGGTCACCAATCGTTTTGGTGAGAAATAAAGATGGCTCGTGGAGAATGTGCATTGATTACCAAGCACTGAATAAAATAACGATCAAAAATCGTTATCCCCTTCCTCGCATAGATGATCTTTTAGATCAATTGAAGGAAGCTATTTATTTCACCAAGATGGATTTGCACAGTGGATACCATCGGTCAGAGTTGCAGAGCAAGATGCAGGGAAGACTTCTTTCAAAACAAAGCAGGGATTGTATGAATGCCTGGTTGTGCCTTTTGGCTTGACCAATGCCCCTGCTACTTTCATGAGATTAATGAATGATGTACTCAGACCTTTTCTTGATGATTTTGTTATTGTGTATCTGGATGACATTTTGATTTTTAGTAAAATGTGGGAAGAACATTTAAAGCATGTTAAGCAGACATTAGATGTTTTGAAAAGAGAAAACCTTTATGTTAAACTCTCAAAATGTGAATTTGGCAAAACCTCTCTAAATTATTTGGGTATATTGTAGGGGGAGGTCAATTGAAAATAGATCCCTCTAAAGTGGCAGTCATTGTAAACTGGCCTAAACCCAAGTCCGCTACAGAAGTGAGAAGCTTCTTAGGAGCAACACAGTATTGGAGGAAGTTCATTTCAAACTTTTCCTCAATTGCATCTCCCTTACATGCTTTGACAGGATTGAACAAGGTGTTTCAGTGGGGAGGCAAATAGCAAAAAGCCTTCGACACCTTGAAAGATAAAATTAGTACAGCACCTGTACTAGCACTGCCAGATCTACAAAGACCATTTGAAATACAAACTGATGCCAATGACTATGCCATGGGAGCAGTGTTGACACAACACGGTAAACCCATATGTTATCATTCTGAGACTTTTAATCCTGGAGTAGTTAACTATCTTACCTATGATAAAGAATTGTATGCATTAGTTCAAAGTGTGAAAAAGTGGAAACATTATTTAATGGGCAAAGAAACAGTAATACATACTGATCATCAGCCACTTCAATATCTACACTCCCAAACTAAGTTGTAACAATCAAGACATTACAGATGGATGGGTTTTCTACAACAGTTTCATTTAGTCATCAGATTTAAAAAGGGCATACATAACAAGGTTGCAGACATGTTATATAGACCCATTATAAATGCATCTACCATCCTTAAGCATAATTCTGTACTACATGAAAGCTACATAGAACAATATGCTCAGGACGTGGACTTTAAAGATGTATATGCAACTTTGAGTCAAGGTAAGAGAGTAGAAAAATTGGACTATCATGTGAAGGACTGACTCTTATATCATTGTGGGAAACTCTGCATTCCACAAACTAAGAGAGCAAAGATAATTAGGGAAGCACACACTTCTCTGATATCAGGTCGCTTTCGGGTAAGTAAAATAGTTGCACAGCTGCAAAGGTTCTGCTATTGGCCAAGAATGAGTGAGACAGTTTCTAGATATGTAAAGGGGTGTGCCATGTGTGCTAAAAGCAAGCACAGTAACAGAAAACTAGGCCTGTACACTCCATTTCCAGTTCCTTCTCACCCTTGGGAGAGAATTTCCATGGATTTTGTTGGAGGACTGCCTAAGTCTAGGAAAGGTCATGATTATCTATATGTTATTGTGGATAGGTTCAACAATATGTGTATTTTGATACCCTGTAGCAAACAGATTACAGCTGAACAAACTGCAAAATTATTCTTTGAACATGTATGGGTTCATTTTGGATTACCCACTTCTATTGTATTTGATCGAGACACCCAATTTGTGGGGAAGTTTTGGTCCAATCTGTGGGAACTAATGGACACCAAATTAAAGAAAAGCACAACTTTTCATCCACAAATAGATGGCCAAACAGAAGTAGTAAACAGGACAGTGATCCAATTACTGAGAGGATATTGTAGCAAACATCCTAAGCTTTGGGATGAGCACTTGTGCTATGTGTAGCATGCTTACAATAGAGCCAAACACTCTTCTACACAGAGATCTCCTTTTGAGACCTTCTTTGGTTTCATACCAAGGTCTCCCTTGGATTTTGTCTTTGGTAAAGATACCATGGTTGATAGACACAGTCATGTGGACAAAGCAACTAGGTTCATTGAACAGATCTAGGAGATCCACCAAGTAGTACAGGAATAGCTGGAAAAGAGCCAGGCCAAGTACAAGGCTAGGCATGATAAGCATCAGATGGAGCATAATTTTCAAGTTGGAGACCAAGTCTGGCTGTATATTAGCAAGGACAGGATGCAAGGTGAAGGTAAGAAGCTAAAACCTATCAGGTATGGACCCTTCAGGATACTTGAGAAGATTGGTGAAAATGCTTTTCGCCTTGATTTGCCAGCTTACATGCACATCTACTTAGTCGTGAATGCAGATTACTTGAGATTGTTTGAACCTTCAATGATTGAGGACCCTGGAGAGCAGAGTCAATTGCCTTCTGTCGATGATCTACTACTAGAATATCTTAATGAGCTGCAGGAAGATACAGTGTTGGACAGAAAGGTAAGGACGATGTGTAGTGGACAGGTGGAATACCTCAGAATTGGGCTTAAAGGTTCGAAGCCGAGCAATGCGAAGTGGATTGAGATTGGACAAGTGAGATAGAAATTTCCTCACTTAGTCGATGCTTAAAAGAAAACCAACTTTTGGTGGTGCAAAAGCTTTTCAGTTGGGAGGTTGTGATCCGAATTGGATCCATAAACGACTGTCATAGAACCATGACTAAACAGGTCGAACAAATCCTTGAAGAATCCAAAACAGCAATCGAAAACACCTTGAACCAATGGCCATGGCAGTCGGCGTGGAACGACGAGGACCTCAGTCAAAGTGCGCTGACTGAGGCCAATGGAGACTGTGTAGGAGGTCAAAATAGCCCCTGGGAGCCCCGGAATGGGAAAAGGAACTGGTTTTCGATGCGTGTCGCTGGGCAAATAGGGCCGAAATGGTAGGGCTTAAGCACTCGGTCACATTGGGAAGCCAGAGGACCGCGAGTAGAAAAAGGAAAAAGTGCCAATGTACGATGGTGGGACCCACGGCCTAGAAACTAGTGGTTTGATCAGGATGCCCTTGAATGGTAAGAGGTTTTGGAGAAAGAGGAGCGATCAAAATCAGCGATCGACGCGTGGCAATGGAGGAGAGAGAGAAACCACCGCAATCGTGCGTTATCAGTTGAGCAAGTCAACCGTGCTCGACGTGCGAATGACGTTAGATTTGGAGGAGCCTAGATTGGACAGCTGAGATTGCACCCGATAGACAGAGCGGAATTGACAGGGGATAAAGCCGCAATTTAAGAGGATTTGGAATCCATTAATCGCCACAATGGAGAAAGCAACAAATCATCAAGCGGGCTGGCCCAGTTCCAATGGAGACAAACGACTACTTCCTGAGCATTATGCTGACGCCGAACAGGGAATTCCAAGCACACAAGCGACAGGTGAATCGACGCAGGAAGAAGAGGAAACGAATAGGCCAAGGATTGAATGACTAAAACCATGAACGAAGGCAGTCGAATGGGAGAGATTACAAAGGAGATTCATCTCGAAGAGTCCAAGTGACCAAGAGAGACAGTTAATAGTGAACCCTGAGAGGAGGACTGAGCACAGAGAGCAGTAAAGCCAGGCAGAGGAGACCAAGGGCCGAGCTGACCACATGCAGCATCGAGCACCAGAGAGCTTGAAGAATCAAGCCTTCCCATAGAGGAATCTATCCAGATTGAGCATCACAGTTGGATCTTTCCACTGTAGACCGAGGGTCACAGAGCGAGTAGGAAGAACAAGAGTCTGTGTACTCTAAGTGGCTTGGGGAATCCAAGAACCACCCTGCCAAGCAAAAATCTGCTTCAGGAGAACTCATATTGAGTCCCTGTATTGTAATTTCTCTACTCAAAGACATAATAAAACAAGGCCACCACTGAAGCTGGACCGGAGACGTAGCCTTGGAGAATAGGGTGAACTCCTTATTAAAAATTGCTTGTGTCTTTGTGTCTACTTACTGCATTTCTCTGCTATCTTTCCATTCAAAATGTCTGTGTATTGGCAATCTGATCGATCCGTTGTTTCAATAACACAGAACACACACACTAGCACATGAGTCTGTAATACCTTCTGTTAAATAAATCTTTACTGAGGTCACTCATAGGGTGATTATCAGATCACTTGGCTTGGCCTTTTTGTTTCCAACATGGTAGTGTTGTTACTACGCATTCATCAACCTAATATGTTGGTGCACTGATGGCTAGTATGTGCATCCTTTAAATATTTTTTTCCTCCAATTTCTATGCATACAATTACACCCACATGAGGTTGTTTTAGAACCATATTGCTTGGGATGCAATGAAATCCAATCTCATACCTACAAAAAGGATCACACTTTCTAATTCCTAATTTAATACATCAATAAAATAGGCTCAGCATGACAAGGATAGTAGTCTAAGTTCAATCTCAGTAGCTCAACTTTTAACCTAATAGTGACAACATCTCAGCATTCCACAGCTCACCGTCACTATACAGTAGCATGCATCATACAGGGACAACACCCATCTTTCAAGAATTTCCCAATATGGAAATGCAATGTAGTATGGTCAACCATACAGTTTCACCAAAGATGTTTCCAAGGCATTCAATAACTTTTTTGTTAGCTCCTGAGCCCACCTAAGTGCCTAAGAGGGGCATGGGACCTATAAGAAAATATCTCGTGTCCGTGAAAAAACAACAATAGGGTATTAAGCTTTGTAGAGTTCATCACCTTGGTAATTAATGGTAATATAAAATTCTCTTAAAGTAAAAGGATAGAAAATGTAAGATAAAGGAAAATTTCAGGATTTCAGGGTTGGCATGATTATATCCTTTCTATTGGATTTTATCATGTATGAGGGTATGGGATTGGCATTAATAAAGACAACAAAGCTATGGGATTTTACATCATGTAATCATTCTACGAGAATTAATATACACATGGAACTCCTAAAATGTCATTTATGAATATCATTCTTATTGTCTTTCTTATTTTGTTAAAAGATAATATGCTAATTGAAATATATATGTGTTTTTTATTTTTTATACACCATATTTCTCCCACATAGCCATTTTGGGAGGTCATGTTTTCAAGCATTCCCATTTCAGAAACTTGTACACATTCCAATGTTTTTTGTAGCTTAGTCTAGCACGTTACTTGTACTATATATTTCACAAATCACTCTTTAACTCCCTAGAACTTATCTCCCATCCAAAAAGGTCAGAAATCGAGTAATGAATTATTTCATGTAGTAGAGGTCCATGCAGTGTATATAGTATATGTAGTAAAATTAATTTTTTTCCAAATTGAATCTAAAATGTTAACAATTTTCTAGTGAATTTGGCCTCTTCAGAAGATTTGAATGTCAAACATTTACCCTGAAAATTTTCATACCTAGTAGCAAAGGTGTCTCTGTCAATATTTTATCAAGATCCATGTATACAATTATTAGTCTAGATTATATGGTCTTAGACGGTAAAAACTTAAAAATTATCTCATTTGATGTTGGTATGTCATAACAGATGTTGGAAGCACACCCATCATTAGAAGTGGTCAAGTCACACAATTCCCATAGGCAAAGTCTTGCAGCATGGATAAAATGACCACTAAATTCTTTAATATGTTGTCAGATCATCTAGATACTTCTTCCCATAACACAAGATCTGAAATTCAACATCAGTGAAGATAGATCCTTCAATAAATGCCACATTCTGTGGCCATAAAACATAGAGGAAGGGCCTCATATGAATTTGAAATCATGGCACAATTTTAGACTGCAATGTTAGCTACAAAGAATACTTAGGGTACTTACTACTTATGATTCAAGCTCCCTCCTTTCATGTCTATTGTGGTCTTCATTAATCAAACAGGTTTTCACTCTATGGAATATAATGGACAAAATCAAAATCACCAGAGATGCACTTCATACCATCAAAACCTAGAAACTAGCCTCCATGTTCCTAGAACATGACATGGAAAAGGCTTGTCATAAGTTAAGCTAATACTACATAATTTCAATCCTTCAGATGAACGACATATATTGGCATAATCTCATTTGGGTTAAGAGAGTTTTGTACTCAACCAACATTTCAGTCCTAGTTTTCATCTCCTCAACCTGTTTGTATCCCACTTAAAGAGAAGTCAAACAACATTGTCATCTTGTATCAATTCTTTGCATTTGGTCAGCACGATAGATTTCTAACATCTTGATATGGGTCCAAGAAGAAATAATTCTACAAGGCTAGGCATATAGTAGCCCAAAAAGAGAAGGTAGAAAACCAATAATTTGTTGGTGACAAAATTTTGAGCATAAGATAATGGCTAGAAGATTTCCCTTGACGTCGTTTGTGAAGTTTCAGCATCAAAGGTCAACTTTAAAAAATTGTAGAATACTTTTGATGTAATAATCCCTTAGTAGTGGTGCATCTTTGGTTGGGCTTTATGTTTTGTTATTCTCCCATTTTATGTTTGGATGTAATAACATATCTTGGAAGTAGAAGAGAAGAGGAGGGAAGATGGTGTATCTGATGAACCCGCACAAAGGTTTAGGTTAACTAGGGTTTCATTGCAGGTCTCTCCAAACCGCAAAGGTATCTGGCTGACCAACATTCCCTGTTTCCTATGTCACTGTCATCAGATACCGGTGGTCGTGGTGTCAGGTGAGTTGCCCAAAAATGGAGGACTGCATGGATACCGAACCGATGGATTACTCCCTTGACCCGTATCCTAATAAACCTATTTTTCATAGCCCTAATCCTGGTCTCGCAGCTTCTGGTTTTTCTCGCCACACGCATTTGAGCCCTCATGCACAAATCTGGTGGTCTCACTTCCATCCTTCTCTGCATATCCTCATACCTTTGAACCACCTCCTCTAGATTCCTCAGGACTAGACTGCCCCCCACTCTTTCTTGGAATGCTGCATCTCCTGACCGCTGTCACACCGCCCTCCCCATCTTTTGAGCTTCTTCCATCTGAAGCCCTGCTGAATTCAACAAACCCTAGACATATCTTAGTCCCCCCATCTAGGTTTCTACACAACTCCTCCCCATCTTCACAGGCCCCCCTCCCTCTGGTTGCTTTGGAACACCGATAATTAGGCTTAGGCCAGTCGTTCAGTCTAATCAGGAGGGCTGCAACTTAGGAGATCCGCTGCAAAACCATCCATCTGCGTCGAAGACTGGAAAAAGGAAGGAAAGGTGTATTAAAACTTTGGAAAAATACCTCACAATCTCGTTCGGGGAAGATATCACGATGGGTGAAGCCACCGATAAGGCAAGCTCGGTCTTGGTAGGGCACGTCAGAGATAGGGCTTACATAGCTGATAGATTGACCCGTTGGGTTCAAGAAATCTAGGGTAACACCCTAAAAGAGCTACCGGAGGTCCAGGTTCTCCAAAGGGACTGGTTTTCTCTACATTTCTCCAAGGGTGAATACACAAACCTAGTTCTTGCAAGATTCTGGCACATTTAGATGGCGCCGGTCCTTCTGAAGCGGTGGAGCCCTCTTTTTGACCCTAAAAGAGAACAGATAGGGGCGAGACCTATCTAGGTAAGACTGTCGGGACTCCCATTACATTTTTGGTCTGATGATGTCTTTGTCAGGATCAGGAATGCTTTGGGTACATATCTTGACTATGATAAATCCTATGTTCAATCCAAAAATCAGTCGATGGCTCGCATCTTGGTTCACCTGGACACGAGACAGGGTTTGGAGGAGAAAATCACCATAAAATGGAGGCAATATACTAGAATTCAGATCCTAGACTACGAAGGTGTCCCTTTCTGCTGCAGGCAATGCCACAAAGTGGGGCACATCTTCAAGGACTGCCCTCTTAACAAAAAGACTGAGGATTCCCCACCAGCACCTGCTATGTCAAAGGGTAAGGCAACTTCCAATCCTGGACGTGCCCCAAATTCGGCCCCTCAAGCTTCAACTTGGGAAGGTACCTCCACTGCCACTGTGGACTCATGCATGGCTCCATCACCTCCAATGACTCGATCTCGAGTGGCTGCTAAGGCTGCAAAGAAATCGGGTACTTCCTCCTCCTTCTTCCCTGTATCGTCTGTTTCTGTCAATCACAGTGCATTAGAGAACTCTGCATTCATTGATAATATTTCTCCCTCCATTACATGTGCTATTTCCTCGCCCCCCTTTTATTCCACCACTGCTCCCTCTATGCCTTCCCCCATAGCCTCACCTCATTTGTCCTCCTCGGAGCGTTCGGACCCACCTCACCTATATAACCTTCGATATCGCTCTAACCTGGAGAGCCATACACCTTATAGTTTAGGGCTGGGCTCCTCTATCACTGAACATGTGCACCAATCTACTCGTGGCTGTAAATCAAATCTTAAAAAAGCCATTCAAAGGGTTGGGGCTGAAGTTGTCTCTAGAAGACAATCGACACTTGAAGGGGTTCTTAGAGCTGTGAACACCCCTGGGAAATTTCCACCATGAAATGGCTTTCTTTTAACTACAAGGGTATGGCTAGTGCCTCCAAAAAACTAGCACTTCGTAGGTTATTTGATGTAGAACCTGTGGACATCATAATGCTGTAAGAAACCCTAGGAGATGCTAACACAATCAGCAATACCTTATCTTCCCTTAAACCTGGTTGGCTTTTTTTCGCCCTTGATGCATCGGGTAGATTAGGGGGTTTAGCCATCAGATTTAACCCTCACTCCATTAAAGTTACTGCATCTTGGGGACGGGTAGGGTTTCTCAGCATGGACGCCTTCTCAGCTGACCTAGGGTTAAGCATCAGGGTTGTCAATGTATATGGCCCTTGTCAAAATAGAGGGGTTCTGGCAGCATCTCCTTAACATGGAGCTCACTTCGAAGGATAACCTGATCATCGGTGGAGACCTCAACTTCTCCATTGGTTTTGGGGAATCATCTGGTTCCCATGCACAGGTTCACCCCCTTTCTAGTTTCTTCATGAATTCTCTAGAGCAGCATAACCTCTCTGATGTCCCCATGAGAAAACCCTTTCCCACATGGAGGAATCGAAGGACAGAGGAGGCAGCTCTGGAGAGAAGGTTGGATAGATTCTTAATCAAGGTGCCCATGCTTCAGTACCTTCATCATTTTAGATAATGGGTGGGCTATGGGGGTATCTCTGACCACTCTCCCATATACATGGAGATCCTTGGTCCCGAATCAAAGCCAAAGGCCCCTTTCGAATTCAATCATATCTGGCTAAAAGATCAGGAATATTGCAAGATGATCTCTAATTATTGGAGGGCAAACCCTATCTCCAGATACAGATCATTGGCTTAAGGGTTCTGTTGAAATCTCTCTCAACTCAAACAATTATCCATAACCTGGGCCAAAGAGAAAAAACAGAGGGAGGAGCAGATTCTCATGCAAATAGAATCGGAACTAAGTTTGCTTATGGATGACAACAATAAGGCATTTTATTCTACAAATGATAGAGATCATCTTATTATGCTGGAGAAGCAGAAGGAAAAGATTTTGAAGGACGGAGATGAATCCTGAAGACTTAAAAGCAAGGCTATCTGACTACGGGCAGGGGCTGATAACACAAAGTTTTTTCTAGAACTATGCAAAGGGTAGAAAGGTAGCAAACACCATATGGGATTTGCCCAGACCTGATGGAGGAGTGGCTGACACCTTCAAAAAGCTATCTCTCCTTGGTACCTCTCATTTCCAAGACCTCTACAAAGCTCCCCCTGAGACTAATCTAGCAGATATAATTAAAGTGGCAGGCTTTTTTCCCTGTTTTGTAGATGAAGAGCAAGCAGAGCTCAACTCACCTGTCACCTTAGCTGAGTTGGAAGAGACCCTGAAGTGGTTTAAAAAAGACAAAAGCTAGGCCTAGATGGATGGTTTATAGAGTTCTACCTGGAATTCTATGAGATCTTGGGATAGGATCTACTTAATGTAGTGGAGGAATGCAGGTCCTCTGGCAAATTATATGATGCCATAAACTCCACTTTCATTGCCCTCATCCCCAAATCGGACTCCCCTTCATCATTCAATGACTTTCATCCTATCTCCCTCCGCAACTGCCTCTACAAAATCATCTCCAAGATCATAGCCAATAGGATCCAACCTATCCTCTCTTAGCATATCTCCCCTGAGCAATTTTCTTTTGTTGAAAATTGCTAGATTCGTGAGGCCATTGGCACTACACAAGAGGCCATTCACTCTATCAAATCCAAGAAGTTAAAAGGCATCATTCTAAAGATTGATCTAGTGAAAGCATTTGATCGAGTCAGCTAGCTCTACATCAAAATGCTCCTGATTCATCTGGGCTTTCCTCATCTCTTTACCACTTGGATCATGTCATGCATTTCTACTGCCACCTTCAGTGTCCTCATAAATGGATCCGCTTCACACTTCTTCCATGCTGAAAGGGGTCTTAGACAAGGCTATCCCCTATTGCCTCTTCTTTTTCTCATTGTCATGGAAGGACTTAGCCGAACAATTTCTCAGGAAATCCAAAATGGCCAGTTTTATGGGCTTAAAATTGCTAGTCACTGTTACCTCACACACCTCCTGTTTGTTGATGATGTTCTTATTTTCTTGGATGGTAGCATTTGAGACTCTGCTTCTTTCAACAATATACTTCTAATTTTCTCCCAGGCGACTAGCATGCTGGAAAATCAAGGAAAATCCACCATTACCCTTGCTCACACTTCCATCCAAGAATCCAAGTTTGCCCAGCTACATTTTCCCTACAACATTACTCCACTTGATCAGGGCTTCAAATATCTCGGGTTCTGGATCAAACCCCTGAGTCAGAAAATCACTGATTGGATCTAGTTGGTCATCAAACTAGAGAAAATATTAACGAACTGGAGCCATCATTTTTATCCCGAGCAGGGAGGCTAGTGCTAATAAAATCAGTCTAGGAGGCTACCCCGATCTTCTGGATGGCCCTAGCTTGGATTCCCAGAAGTATCCTTGCTCGCCTACAACAAATCTGTAGCAAATATCTTTGGAACGGGCACCAAGACAAGAAAATTTTCGCCTGGGTCAGCTGGAATAAGATTGCATTACCCAAAAAGTGGGGGGGGGGGATTAAAAGACCTGCCACTTTTTGCACAAGCTCTGGCTACCAAAATGGGTTGGACTCTCCTTTCCAATCAAAACCTCTAGACCTCAATAACATATCACAAATATATATGGCCTCTTCAAGTGATGGACTGGGTCAAGATGCCTCAATGGCAATCTACAGGTACTTCAACTGTATGGAAAGCCCTGATAAATGCACTTCTAATTGTCCGATCCCATCTAGCCTAGCGCATAAATGATGGATCCAAAGCACACATTGCATTAGATCCCTAGACAGGGGGAGGGGGACGCTTCCAGCTACTAAGTGAGCTAATACATCACCTAAATCAAATAGACATTAGGTTCATTGTGCATATTTTTGATCACAATAACTCGACTCTATTTGGGCAGGATTGGAAATCTGCATATGCTCTCAATATCTCGCTTCAGTGGCATCCACTATGGAATGACTACATCTCTACTCTAAGAGAATCCCATATCAGAATCAAGGAAGGGCCTAGCGAATTAATGTGGTGCCTTGTAGACAGTGGAATCTATTCCCCAAAGGCTGGATATCTAGGTCTGATAAACAACAGAAAGCTTGAGTAAATTAGTGACTGGTGGCAAGGCATATGGAAATTAAATTCCCAGCCGAGAACCAAACTATTCTTTTGGTGCGTTCTCAGCCACAAAGTCCCCACGGGGGATGCACTAACTCGCAGAGCCATTCATGGACCACACTGGTGTGTCCTTTGCAAAAAAGCATCTGAAACTATTGATCATCTCTTCATAAAATGTGAAATTTTGGTAGATCTTTGGAGATCAATCAAACTTGTAATTCATTATAATGGTAGCTGGGAAGGAGACAACATAACACATGCCTTGAAATCCTGGTAAAGATCTCATTCGGGCTCCAATATGCTTTGCCTCCCCTTGATTATCTGCTAGTCCATCTGGCTAGCCAGAAACAGGATCATTTTCGAAGACCAAATAGTCAGCTCGCAAATTATCGCTGCTAAAATTATCTCCACATATCAGGAGCTCCCTGAATTTACTCATCCTAGGCTGTGCCGACCAATTGCACCTAAACCTATCAATCATTCCACTCCTTGGGCCTTCTTTGATGGTGAGGCCTAGGAACATGGATGTGGGGGAGGATTTATACTACATCTCATGGAACAACACCATTTTAGTGTAAAGATGGGACTTGGTGAAGGGACAAACAACTATGCTGAATTAATCTCCCTCCGCCATTTACTGCACTTTGCATTAAATCATGATTGCATAAATTTAGATATCTTTGGGGACTCAAATATCACCATAAATTGGTTTAATAATGTTACCTCATGCCTCTCACACACACTCAGGAACATATTGGATGAAGTTAACATTTTCAGATCTCAGTTTAACTCTATCACATGTCGCCATATTTACAGGGACTATAATGACAATGCTGACAGGCTTTCCAAGGAGGCCACGGTACTCCCCAAAGGTCAGTGGATAATACAGGAGCAAAGGGGTACAAATCAATACCAATTTTACCACATGCCTTACATAGATAAGGATTATCATAGGGCGGGACAACCCTAATTTTTGCTGCTTAATAGCACAAGACTATTACACTATTTATATGTTTTTGATGTATATATGCAGAACTATAAAAGATGTCGCCTTGCGTGGTGTACATAATAGTAAACAACTCTGGTGTTTTTCTTCTTTCAGAACTTGATCAGGAAGTCACCCTGCGTGGTGTACTTAAAACTTTGTTTCTCAACAAACAATTCAGAAAATATCCTGAGACATTTTTTGAGACAAATGCCTAGATTAGATGAAAAGCAATTGAGGCATATGCTGATAAGCATCTACTATATGTAATTTTTCACAATCTAATGAAAGATTACGATTTTTCCTTGGGAAAAAAAGATCTTGGAAGCAGAACCATCATTAGAAGTGGTCAACTCAACCAGTTCCCATATCTTGCAGCATGGATAACCTAACCACTGAATTATTTAATATGTTTTCAGAGAATCAAGATACTTCTTCGCACAACACAATACCTGAAATTCAACATGGGTGAAGAAATACCCTTCAATAAATACCATTTTTGTGGCCATAGAACATAGAGGAAGGGCCTCATCTGAATTTTAAATGATTGCACAATTTCAGTGTGCAATGTCATCTACAAAGAATACTTGCTAGGTTCTTACTACTTATGATTCAAGCTCTCTTATTTTATCCCTATTATGGTCTTTGTTCATCAAAACGAGTTTTCACTGTAAGAATATAATGGACAAAATCACAATCACTATAGATGCACTTCATACCATCAACACCCACAAACTGGCCTCCATGTCCCCAGAACTTAACATGGAAAAGGCTTGTCATAAGTTAAGATGACAGTACATAATTTCAATGATTTAGTTGAACAACATATATTGGCATAATCTCATTTGGGTTAGGATTATTTTGTACTCAACCAACATTTTAGTCCCCGTTAGAAACTCCCCAACCTATTTGTATCCCACTTAAAGAGAAGTCAAAGAAGGTTGTTAGCTTGTATCAGTTATTTTTATTTCATCGATACATGACCTTTCTAACATCTTGATATCCATCGAAGAAGAAATACTCCTACAAGGAAAGGAATACAGTAGCCCAAAAAGTTAAGGTCAACAACAAAGTATACTTTGAAACAGGAACTATAAACTCAAAATGGGAACTCTGGCCCAAAACCCCCAAAAAAACATCCAAAATAATGCTAAAAACAATGCTAACAATGTTGGGTTTTTTTTTTTTTCTTTTTTTTTTCTTTTTTTTTTTTCGCGGGTCAATTTTGAACATGTTTTAAAAATGGTAGTGAAAATGAATTTTGCGTGCAAAAATTGTGCAAAAAACACCCTGAAAATGAAAAGTGTTGATACTAGAACGATGGTTTTTTTTAGGGTCAATTTTCAACATTTTTAAAAAATGCCAATAAAACCAAATTTTTATGTGCAAAAAAACCACTGTTTTTGAGGAAAAAAGCACATTAATGATTTTGGTAGAATAACATTTTTCTTTCCTAGGTATAATTTCAACATGTTTTAGTAATGATGATAAAGTTAAAATAATGGGATTTGAAACACATTAAAATTCTATTATTTTCCATCCATGTTGTTAAACATATAATAACATCACACCAAAGATCGCTAAAATTCTAATTGTTTTCAACCATAACATTAAAGATACAAAAAAAATTGGAAAATTTTCAACCATAAAATTAAAAAAACATGACATTATGAACAAATTATATGACTAAATTAATCAAAATGTCATTATTTGTAGATTGAATGAAACATACATTATATCTCTAATTTATTGTTGCATTGTAGATATTCTAAACAATAAAAATCATCATAATTAAAACATATAATCCAACAACATAAAAATGACTCATAACTTCTTATTTAACACCATATGGAAATCAAAATTTTTATTTCAAGATACGATGCAAACATCAATTGTATAAACTGTCTTAGACAATTATTCAAAATCACTTATATTTTCTTGCACACCATCAAAATTCACATCTTCAGATGAATGACTGGATGCAGATGAAGATGTTCCATATTCTTCTCTTTCATCAACTAGTGCCCCATCTGAGTTCATATGCATGCCCACCATTTCAGGTTTCAAAATTCTTCTGGATCTACGACTGGTTTCAGCAGACTCCTATCTCAACACGGTTCCTTTTGGTAACAACCTTTTTGGAATCTCTATCGTCTTGAAGCGAAGAGTTCCTCTCTTTGTTAAATTGAAGTCATAAACAAGTATGTCAACATCCTCCAATTTGAAGAGGTCTGTGTGGTGAAGATTTATATTTGTACCCTTTCTTTTTCTTTTTCCACCAATTTTTTTATCAGCTACCATCTCTGGCTTATACACACCATTAAATGGGTGTGTATTTGTGGCATACCAGTGTACTACAACACATGTAACATCTTCATTTTCTATAAAGACCTTTATAACCTTGGCAACCCAGAATGGATAGCCATTGGGATCTCCATCTGCTAGCACTGCAATCATGCAACCCTCCTTAATATGTTCTACCCCTATAAAGGTCTTCCATGGCTTCACATTGTGCATGAGACCTTATGGAACTAATATACATCTCTCTTTCCTCTGCCTGTGAAGAATTAATATTACCTTAAGATTGTTGTTGTTCAACAATGTTTTTTTCCTCATGTTCATTTGACACATTTTGTGGCCAAATAAATGGATTTTTCAAAGGTATATCTTCATTTCTTGTTCTTTAAATGATATCAATTTGATTATTGAAAAATGACTCCCACCAAACTGAATCAACAATGTCAAGGTACTCATATGTATATATAATACATTTTTTTATTTCTTCTAGGCAATCAAAATAATTTATATCTCTATTCTCTCTACGTGTAGTATGAACTTCACCAACCGATTGTAATAACAATATATTTGACGCAAATATTGGATGATCTGGAATGAACTTCAAAAATTCCAAACCTGATGACGATGCCCATTCTACAGTAGTTGAATACTTCTTGCCCCATATTAGTGTTTTCCCATCAATTTTTTTGATACGAAATTGATGTTGGAAGCTAATGGCATTAAGTTGTTCAATGAATTTCTCCTCACAATGTGATCCCAAAATAAACCTTCGCATGTCAATAGTTTCTTCCAACTCATCAAAAGTAGGCTCTAGCATGTATAATTTCTTAATACATTCAATTAATGATGGCAAGCTCCCAACTTCCTTCCTTCTCAATGTGACCAAAGAACAACTGAACATCTAATCAATATGGTCATGAACGTGCCCAACAAGAAGGAAACAAATGTTTACCTTCTAAAAAATTCTCAATTCAACAAGCATGTTTAGATATCCAAAAACAACCTGATGTTTAGATACAAAACTTCAGGAAGATTACTAGAACAATGAGAAAGCACATCATGAATTATGGTTATTGTCATATTTGCATCATTATGAATATTTGGGGCTGTGAAGCACACCCTTGGAAGCATTTTCCCATTGAATATCATACAACTGACCAACTGATACTGAATAAAATTTTCCAACTGTAAATCTTTGGGTGTGCGAACAAAAAGTGGTAAAAGTGTTTTCTTCTGGTCCATATCATCAATTATCAAACCCAAATATTTCTTTAGATTATCATAACACTTCTTTCGATGCTTGTACAAATTTTTCCTTTCACTTGTTTGTTGTTTACGATGCTCCTGAAGTTCTTTGACAATGGAATATACACAACATAGAAGAAAGTCATTAAGAAATACGTTTTCATAGTTGATGACTATACAATTTTAAAAGTTAAAGTTATGAACCTCTTTCTGACCCTTCACATTTATCCCTTTTTGATTTAAGAGAAGCACATGTACTGCAAATCCCCATCCTTGTCTTCTTAGGAATACGGACATTGTTGAATTATTTCTTCCATACCTTCACAAAATATTGATATGTAATAAGTCGACCATGTCCCTCAGAACCTTCTACATATTCTTTGTATAGGTTATAGATTTCTCGTCTTGAAAATTTATCTGGAATATGTATTGTCTCTCTATTTGGCATACACTCTCTATGCTTTGAAAATGGGTTGATATGATATTCTCATAGTCCTTAGAATTAGGACTAAATGGAAAATTTGACTCGATGTTTATTGGATATTCTTCCTCATGTGCATTGTCAGTGTTGCTCTCATAGTCAATAGGATTAGGACTACGTTGAAAATGTGACTGTTTACTTACTAAAAATTCTACATCCTGTCCTTTGTCACTGCTACTCTCATAGTCCTTAGGATTAGGACTAAGTGCTTCATCCTGTCCTTCATCACCACCGCTCTCATAGTCCTTAGGACTAGGACTAAGTGGAAACCTTGACTCTTTATTTATTTGAAAATCTTCATCATGTTCTTCATCACTATTCCTCTCATAGTACATAGGATTAAGACTAAGTGGACACCGTGAGACTCTATTCATTTGAAAATCTTCATCATGTTCTTCATCACTGCTGCTTTCATAGTCCATACGATTAGGACTAAGTGGACACCATGACACTTCATTCTTTTGAAATTCTTCATCATGTTCTTTATCACTGCTGCTTTCATAGTCCATAGGATTAGGATTATGTGGACACTGTGACACTCTATTCAGTTGAAATTCTTCACCATGCTCTTCATCAGTACTGCTCTCATAGTCCATAGGATTAGGACTAAGTGGACACTGTGACACTCCATTCTTTTGAAATTCTTTGTCATGCTCTTCATCATTGCTGCTCTCATATTCCATAGGATTAGGACTAAGTGGATAGTGTGACACTCCATTCTTTTGAAATTCATCGTCATTCTCTTCATGATTATTGCTATCATAGTCGATAGGATTAGGACTAAGTGGACACTGTGGAACTCCATTCTTTTGAAATTCGTCATCATGCTCTTCATCACTACTGCTCTCATAGTCCATAGGATTAAGACTAATTGGACACTGTGACACTCCATTATTTTGAAATTCTTCATCACTGTTGCTCCAATAATCCATAGGATTAGGACTAAGTGGAAACCATGACTCTTTATTTATTTGAAATTATTCATCCCATCTTTCATCAGTGTTGCTCTCATAGTCCTTAGGATTAGGACTAAGTGGAAGAATTGACTCTCTATTCATAATGGAAGAATTTCCGTTATATTCATCAATATGAATAGAGTTGTTATGCGACAAAGATGTTGATGCTTCACAAAGCAAAACTTCACTATCAAAAGAATCCATGCCTTTCAAATAGAGGAGGTTGAATGATACAAATTCAGACTCTCATAATGATAATATATAACTTAAAGAATGAAAATTTCCCTCCAAAAATTTTGTTTCATGTATTTCCCTCCATTATTTTCTTCTATAATTTATTGAAAAAATTAAACTAAAATTTTCTTATGAAATATATCTTTTAAATTAAGATTGTAAACTAAATCTTTTACCTAAATAAATTTATTACTTAAACTATATAATATTTACTAGACAATTGAATGTTTTTTAAATTTTTATTATACCTTCTAAAACAAATTAATCCCACATTCACCGTGCTATAAAACAATTCCATAATATTCACTTTATCATAGTTTCTTATATCGCCATAAGAAAATTTACATGTTAAAATTTATAAAAACAAATTAATCCCACATTAATTGTATAGTAAAACAATTTCGTAATTTCCCCTATATAATAAATTTCATTATCACTATTCGTCACATCACATCACATCAAGGTTTTCTGAGGTTCGTTAAAATACTTGGAGTGAATTTGTGGAGCAACTACATTGCTATAAACAACATATTCAACGGAGGATTATCGCAATTGAATGGTTAGTTAATTTTTTTGTTGTGCAAATTTTAAAATTAAATAACTTTAATGATTTTTTTTTTTAGAAATTAAAATTTTTTATGGGACAGATTTACCCACTACGTCCGTAGTGGGTGTGGTGGGCCCGATCATGCTCCCGATGGCCCAACGGGTTCGTGGGTGAGGGGCGGGAGGGTTGGCTACCCAATACCTGACCCCACCCCAGTGGCCGGCCAGGGCGGCAGGGTGTTGGGCCGCCGGGGTGGGGTGGGAGTTGGGCACTAGCACCCCTGCCCTACCCCAGCGGCCCGCCACCCAGGTCGGCTGTTGGGCCATCAGGGTGGGGTGGGGGGGATGGTGCCCTGCCCACCTCCCCACCCCGGCGTCCCAGCGGCCGACTCGGATGGTGGGCCTTTGGGCCACCGACATGGGGTAGGGATTAGGCTGCCGGGGTGGTGGGTCAATTCCAGGGATCAACCCGCGACCTCGGTGGGCTGATTCTTAGAATCAGCCCGTCACCTCGGTAGGATATTGGGATGCCAGGGTGGGGCAGGGGCCTAGCCACTAGCCCCCCCGCCGCACGCCGATGAGCCCAACAGCCCACTGCCCCTCCTGACAGTTGGGCCACCAAGGTGGGGGGGCCAGGGGGGTCGGGCGCCAGCTCCCCCGCCCCACCTCGACAGCCCAATGGCAGGTCGTTGGGCTGCCGAGGTGGAGTGGGGTGCCGAGAGGGGTTGGGTTGCATAGGGGGGGCAGTTGTTGGGCTACAAGGGTGGGGTAGGGGGGCTGGTCCCAATTGCTGGCCCGGGTGACCGACTGAATTCCGGGGTGGGGTGCCAGGGTGCTGCACTTTTTAAATTTCTTATTTTTTTTTATTTTTATTTTAAATTGTTATGTTTTACAAAATCAGCTATCATTTACCATTTTGTTTGTTAATTTAAGCTATAATTTTGTTGTAATTTACTGATTTATATTTATATCTTTTTTTCAAGAAAATGGCATCAAAGAAGATTTCTGTGAATCTTTCTAGACCAAAGACTGTTAAAAGTGGATCTTCAAAAGACATTGTTGAATAAACCAAACCTGATCTAATAGCTACAAATCTTTCAAGTGCCTCTGACAATAAGAAGATGATTTTATATTGGAAGAAATCAAAAGAAGTGAAACTTCCAACAAATGTCTAGTATGTGAAAGAACGAGAAAGCCAAGATGTGCAGATATATCTATATATCGATATACATAATGATAATGGAATTTATGAGGTGCTGGGAAAGGTCATAGACATGTGTTCAGTATCGGACAATGAAGTTGTTTACATACTTACAAAGTCGCTCAAGTCACATGAAAGGATTAAATATCAGTTATTATATTCATTGTATGACACGAGAGAGGTATCTACAAAGCTGTCTAAAAAAATCATAAATGAGATAACACAAAATATCGTAAGTATTGTTATTTATATTTGTGTTTTACGTTCTTGTAACTGTCTCATTATATTTTTATAACTTTTTTTTTATTGTCATCTAATATTTTGTTTGGTAGAATTTTTTTTAAAGTGTTTCAATTATGTTGGGAGGAATTCATTTCATAGAGAATGATATTATGAAAGTTGTGAACAGTTTCTACTCAGTGTCAGAAGAAGATATGGCAAACAAGAAAAATGTAGTAATTCAAGATGCTACAAAACTACATCCAAGGGATCAGAAAAAAATGCCTCTAGTGGATAAATCTAACAAAGGTAGACAGGTTACTTTTGAAGATGAGGAAGTTGAAACTGACACGAAAGAATATGTTGTCCTTACTGAGGATGACATTAGAACTAATGTTAGAAAGGAGAAGAGTCGTAAATGACCAAAAGTAACAATGCCCAATAATAAATTTGTTCCAGTTAATGATGAGAATGTTATGGGGAAGAAAAGTAAAGTTGAACATTCTCGAGTAGTCATTACCAACAGTGAAGATCCTAGTGAAACTTTAAAATAAAATAGAGAAATCATTACACCAGGAGCTGATTTAGAGGATGGAATTATTAAAACAAAACAAAATGCCATTCAACAGAACCTGACAAAAAGAAACTTAATTGAGGGTGGTCATACATTTCTACTTAATGTGAGACAAATATATAAGGCAAGTGAAGGACAATGTAAATATCAAATCAAAAAGCCACACCATCTATTTGTTCACAACATGAAGACATTGATGAGGTACAATCCATATGCTAATGTGGTTAATTTTGTGCTTCTTGTTGATCCAGTTCAAGTTCCCAACGAAGAAGCATTTGATGAGTCAAAATGTTTTGAATACAATTATTATGTGCTTGGGGGAAACCATTCTGTAGAAGCTCAAAGACAATTGATGGAGGAATATCCCAATAACCCATGTTTTGAAACAATGAAATGTATCATTTATGTTGGTTTATCAGATACAGAAGCAGAGTTAGTGGCATCGGATCATAATTCAGATAATGAATATAGCATTTCTATGACTTTCATCCAAAGGGTTAGAATTATTCATAATGAATTTGAAGAAAAATGTGGTGGGGATAAGATAAATGTTACTATAGATTTCCGAAAGTAATGTTGTATGGAAATAGGCTATCCAATTGAGGAGAAAATCAATTTAAAAGGTGACAGAGTAAATATTGATTTATTCAGAGGTATTGATAACATTTTCCAGTAGGAATTTAGAACTGGAGAGATATGGGAATTAATTAATGAGAATTTTATCATGTGGGAGAACATTAGCATTAAAAACTAGAAGGTCAAAAGGTATAAACCATTGATATGTAGCAACAGTAAATCAGGTCCTGAAATGAAGCAATTTCCAGAAGATATGACTATCGCACCTTGGAGAGCATTGCAAGGAGTGAAGGATGAAAAACTTGTCATAGTAATATTATCTCGTGTGAGGTTAGGGGAATTATCATTGGAGGAAATGTCTGAGGAATATCAAAATTAAGTTTGCTGAATTATTTTTCTTATTTCTAGATTATAATTTTCTTTTAAATATAACATATTGTTCTTGGCAGTATTTGTTATACATATCATTATATTAACTTTTTATTACTTTATCTATGCAGTCACAAAGTTTACATGAAAATTCAAGAACAAATGGTTAGATTGTTGAATGAAGATAGTTGGGATGATGTTGTACTCAACTATCCAGATTCAAGTTCTACATCAACATTAATTTTTTTTTATCTTGCATTTAAAAAGGTATGTTGATTTATACTTTCATTTTTATTCATCGGTATACTATTTTTATTTTATAACTTACACATATATTTGTTTATTTTATTAAATATGAGGAAGGATGCAAATGGAGTAGCAGATAGTTTCAAAACCTTTATTGAAAAAATTAAGATCGAAAGATTGAAGAAGCAACATCTTAAGAATGTTGAACTTGATGCAACTCTTGCTCATTTCATTTGGAATCGGCTTGACACTATTCAATATCAAGTAATACAAGGTGGCTATGAATACATTGCTAAAATCATACCTAAAAGGGATTATACCCTACCTATTACAAATATTCCCCATGGTTTCAATATTCCAAACATTGACTATGATAGTGACTCTTATACTTATCAAGCTCTTAGCAAAGTGGTTGCAGGATTTCTAGAAGTCACATCATCACCATTATGGAGATTTGTGACATTTCATTCAGACACACAATTGCCAATGTTATTGTCAAGCTTCAAGGGGAAAACAAACTCAAGGATGCATCTTACATGGTAAGACGTTGAAAATGTATATTTGATTAATGTTAAAAAATTCGTTTATGTACAAGTTAATTGAACTTTTACTATTTCATGTTACAGGAAAAATTCAAATCTTCTTAACCGTGAAGATCAACCATTTATAAATGATTGTGAATTCATCCATATTGATAGTTGGGCAAAATATGGTAGCTATATGTCTAGGATTTTTAATCGGGTAGATGGAAAGAGTCATAGCCAAGTACTGGCTTATGATGCTATTGTGAGAAAACTAACATATGAAGACAAAGAAGCAAAAGGAGAGATAGTTAACATTTATAAAAAACCACAGTTATTGATTAACTATCTTATAGACCTATGTTCAAATGAAGGAGATTGGGTTCCGGATTTATTTTCTGGCTCAGGTGAGTTTTATTATATGGAATTAAATTTCAATATCTTCTTTCTTAATTTATATTTCATTGTACTAATTTACTTCATTATTTATTTTGTGCTTGATAATTAGGTACAACACTAGCATGTTTCCTTCAAAAATGAAGAAATTGAATTGCCATTGAAAAAGATCCAATACAATGCAATTTTATACAACAAAGAATTAATGCTCTTCAATTTATTCTAAATGCAATGCAAGAAATTGGGTTGAAGAAAGGGGACTTTAGTGAATCACGTGTGGAAAAAAAGGCAAAGCAACCTCAACCACCATTACATGGAATGATTGGAAAGGCATACATTGGGAGATTCGTAGACATCAAAGATCCATTAGAAGAGGCAAATGAGCAAAATGAAGCAGAAAATGTTGTGGAAGAAGACAATGATGAAAATCTAGAGGATGAAGAGTTTGGATTACATGATAATGTCGATTAAATTTAAGTTATGCTTGGAAATCAAGCTCGTGTTTTGTATCTATTAATTAGTTATACTTGTAATGTTTTGACTTTGACATTTTATGAGAAGAATAAGCATTCAATTAATGGTGTTATGTGTTAAATATTTGTATTATGTGATTTTCGCATTAATTTTTATGTTAATCATTATTTTTTGAAAAAAACAGTGATTATTATTATTATTTTGACATGAAATTCATAAAAAAAACTATCATTTAACCATTTTTAGTTAAAATTTTCTTATAAAACATGTGATTTTGACATGTCATTTCTAGCAAAAAAATACAAAAAAATATCAACACGTGTAATTTTTTAGTTATATTTATATTGAAAATGGTTATTTTTATGTCAATTGTTAAAAATTATTGTTTTTTAGAGACAATTATTTCATGTGCATTGAGAAATTAATTAACGATGTATAAATATGTAGAATATTGAAACTTCAAAATATCGACCTTCTTTTTTAAATATGCAAAACAATAAAAACCTCACTACAAAAAAAAAATTAAAATAAAAACAAGAAAATATGAAGAAGAAGACAACTTCAAAAATTGTTAAATTTAGAAAATTATTATTTACATTTCATACATTAGAAAATTTAAAATCAAAAAATAGGTATTTTAAAGAAAGGGCCTGATGAAAAATCGCCGCTTTTTTAAATCAGCGTGCAAATCACTAACATTCTAAAATGTAATGTACATAAAAAAATTTAAAGTGCCAAAAACTGTGCTCTAAAAAAATATGTGTGTTCTGCATCACCCCTTTTCAAAATTGGGTCACTTTTTTGCTATCTCTACGAAACGGGTAACAGTATCATTTCTCGTTTCAACGTTTACATTGTTCAACCAGCAATCATTTGTTGATGATACAATTCTAAGCATAAGCAAATTGCTAGAATATTTCCCTTGACATCTTTTGTGAAGCTTTAGGATCAAAGGTCAAACTTAAAAAATTGCAGAATACCTTTCATGTAATAATCCCTTGGTAGTGGTGCATCTTGAGTTGGGCTTTATGTTTTTTTTGTTCTCCCATTTGACGTTGGGATGTCATAATAGATCTTGGAAGCAAACTGTCACACGGAAAGAGTTGATAGTGTGGACACAACCAACCTCCCTAGAAGCCTAAGACTTTCTAGTGACAAACAAGACAAATAGGAGCAATCCTTCTCTAAATATGCATTTATACTATGAGAAATCAAGTGTTTTAGATCTTACTTGTAACCCAACGCTGTTGTAGTAGTCCAGCTTCGTTGATCCGGATGAGCTCCTCCTTCTCTTCGAAACCTACGTTCACTAACAATCAAACGATCAAATAGCACCTGAATATCACATAAAATAAAACACATTTAACATATAGACCAAGGAGTATATGAAACAACTCATAAATAACAAATTGTTGAGAAGAATGGACATATTTGTATTAAAAGGTAACAAAAGAAACCATTACAACCTGAGCCTTGGTGTTGTGCAAGTTCCTCCCAGGGTCCACAAGAGTCCTCCTTTACTCTGATCAGCTCACCCACTTCCAAATACAACAAGTAAAGATGGTAATCTCTCCTCACAAGCTTATACAAGGAAGTCCTAATTCCAGCAGCATCTACCCTTAGGAATGTTCAGCTTTCAACCTCCCCTCCCTCTGGCCCAATGCATGTATTTATAGTGCTATAGAAGAAGTTAATCAGGTCCACCATCAATGGGATAAGCCCCTCTTTGGGTGGGTTAGCTCCCCTCTTGATGGGATAAGTTCCTCTTCTATAGGGATACATGAACCATCTGGAGGCGCTTCATACACGTCAAACAAGCTTCTAGAATGCTCTAGAAATGACCACAAGTGACTTTTTAAAGATGAAACTCGCGCCTTTTGACCTTTACAGGGGTACGCACCCACCCCTTTACATATAGAGCGTACAAGTATGCAGGTATTGTGAACTTGGGTTGCGTACACGCAGGTAAGGCTGAGAGAAACTGCGTACCCAGAGATAATTGACTTTAAATGACTTTTCTCTCTTTCTTTGAATTTGAAATGGAAAGCAGAGGCATGAGATTTGCCAAGGAGGATAGTATGAAAGTGGATGGAGCCATACTAACTGCAAATAGTCATGGTGACATTTTTTAGTGTAACAGATTGCCCCCTAAAGTGCGAAGTCTGTAGTAGATTAAGGTTTTATATGATCTAGGAAGGGTGAAGTACTTTATCATTTCAAGGAGTATCTTACAGAGAGCCTGGTCAGAACCTGCAAATATTCAACACAAAATACATATATAAGATGATATCATCGCTGAGGTAGGCATTCCCATACTCAGATTGAAAACTTTAACTAACAATCTAACTACTGCTCTGATAGAGGAATGATTTTGCAGTACATCACAATTATAGACTTTTGTAGACACAGTATGGACGCAGCCATCTGTTTATGATCAGTCTACTATATAATGAATACAAAACTCCTCGCAGCGTGGATGGTGGAAACTAGATCCAGGGTCTTCATTTCTACTTCCCGAATTGGTACGATTCTATCCATGTGAATAAATGAGTCGATGTCGAACATGGCAGAAACCACTTGATTACCAGTCGATGATGTAAATTGTTAACAAATGCGAGAGAGACCACCAGTGATGTCAATGGTTCTCAAAGTACCCAGTACAATCCATGAGATGTGAATGAATGAGTTGATGTCAAACATTTCACGGAGTCCTTTGATCGAAAGTCAATGATGTAAACTGTCGTCAAAGGCGAGAAACCTGCCATTGATGCATGCAGATTTCAAGGTACTGACGATTTCTAGGTCATCTTTCTAGATAATGTGCTGATGTCGATAGAAAGCGACCCGTTGCAGGCAAGCCCACAACACGAAATCATAGATCAAGTTGAAGAAATGTTGCTGTAAGGACTGACTCAGGGATGGTCGAAATGGATGACAAGTATTTTGCATATGAATGGTTTATTTGCAGCAACCTCTTGAACACATAACGACACGACAGATGGCTTGGCGATGATTGACCCAAAGTTAATACCCAGAAACGGTTGAAGACTTTCAAAGCGGTTTAATCAACTTTAAGACAAAGGATTTCCCAACCCAGGTGAATGAAAAGTGTCGTGTTCAAGAGTGGTAATAAGGTTTTTCCTGTGACAAAGGATAACAAATAGGCTCATTCTTCTCTCTTTTCCCCCACCATTTCTGGCAAGTACCTCTTTATTTTTTACAAGCTTGAGGAGGATAACATATGCTTGATTATAAGCTCATCCTTCGGATGAGTCCAACTTAGTTTATATTCGGACCCTAAGAAGGAGTGGTCCGTTCCTGTTTGTAATCGAACAGGTCCTTTACTGTGAAATTTTAATGAGTCCAGTATAGGAGAAACTCGACGTTTTTCAATTTTAGAGAGTCTGAAAAAACTAAAGAAGACTCCAAGGTGAACTTTTTCGTAAATTTGTGTCTCCCAAGCCTGAAAAAGTATAAAATAATACCTGAGAGAACCGCTTGATCTTGCGACCAAGGAGTACTTTCATGTTTAGTGCCGTTGACCTGAAAAGTAAAAAGTGATCAAGGACACGTCGTTTTATTTCCAATATCGAGTTTGAAACGAAAAAAACCCGGCAATATTTTCGTGTTTTTACGGTCAGAAAAGGGCTATAAGAGGACCGTCTTTTAATTCCGTTTTAACGAGTGTAAAAGAAACGCTCGGCAATCTTTTCATGTTTTAGGAGTCAGAAAAGGGCTTGAAAGATGACTCTGACGTGAAAAATGATAATTTACCCTAAAGTCCCTTTGTCCTGCACAAAAACAACACATTACTCATACCTGTTTAAGATGGGCAAAAATACATTGAAAAATATCCTTTCATGGTGAAAAATAAACAAACTTAGCATTCATTTATCCAAAACACCTATAAAAAGACTTTTTACCATGTCATTTTTACCATTTTACTGTTGAAGGAGAGAAAAGGGCTTTTGACAAGAAACTTCCCGTGGACATTGCGGAGAATCCGACCGTCGGAATCGAGTGCCGTCTCTTTCAGGTATTTCACAACATCCTCCTCTTCAATTTCATCCATTTAGAATTTCATTTTAAGCTTTTATTTGATTTTTTAGAGGGTTTGGGGTTTTAGGATATGCTTTTCGGGGTACGCAGGTGCCCCATGGGCGACCTGCATACCCCAACTTTTTCGTTAATGGGAAAATGGTCGGAGTACGCAACCCACCCTTAGAACAGCTGCGTACCGTCGCTCTGTTTCTGAACGCGGGGTGCGTACTCCGCACAAAGCGGATTTTCAAACCCCAAACTCCAAATTTAACCAACCAAATTTTGTTTAATGAATTCTAATCATTGTTTTTTGGTGTGTAGATCACCCACCATGCTAGATTGGTGTGAAAGAGAACATGAAGATGTCGATTTGGCCGCAATAGGTCATCAACCTTCCATTGATGCTTTAAAGGCATGCGGTCTCTACAAGTACTGGGCCATACCTGGCATGAGGGCCCAGGTGCCATTCTTAGAGTGGCTGGTTGAAAGGTGGAACATTCAGGATCAATGTTTCTACATCGGAGAGCACCAGCTCGAGATAGAGCCCTCCGACATATATTTTCTCACTAGCTTGCCTAACAGGGGCGAACAACTGTCTCTATTCGGGACTAGGCCGGGTGGCCAATCCCTTGCTAGTCTCCGGCTAGAGTGGTGCAACAATCAAAACCAGGAGAAGGGGATAGAAATCAAATACATATCCCGACCTGAACTTATGGTAATTGCCTTAATGGTTACCAGACTTTGCGGCGTGGCTGCTTTGCACAATGCCACCGGGTCCCAAATGCGGATGGCTATAGATTGCTTCCGAGGCACCATTTTCAACTGGTGCGATGCTGTGTTGGCCAATATGAAGGGCCAACTGACTAGGGCAAAGAACGGACAATTGAAGACCTTTGGATATGGGCCTTTAGTTGTGAGCTTTGCCCTAGAGAGAGTTCCAATGCTGATCCCCCAGCATCTTACTGTTCCAGTTGGGCCTCCTCGGGAGCCTAAGTTGACGAGATGGGTTGCGGTAATGGCCCGGCATCCTGATGAGGGAGCGGCAGTTGTCTAATTTCCTGATGGTTACTTTCACTGGTTGGAGAACCAGGTCTTTGCGATTCAGGATTTTCCTTATGCCGGAATGGATTTTCGGAATGATCCGGACATGGTTCTTCCACAGGGAGAACAATGGGACGACAGAGGTACTTCATTTTTCACAAGTTTTTAAATTATCTAATTTTTTTTTTTATTTTTTATATATATCGTCTCAAACTGACAGTAAAAATGTTCAAAATGCAGATGTAGGTCCACGGCGTCCGGCCAATCTCCGGGCTTTTGAGAGGAGACATCCAGTTGCACCGGCACCGGCCCCACAGGACGTGGCTGCAGAGACACTAGCTGAATTGGAGCAGGATCTAGAGCGTCTGACGGCGGATATACCAGAGACTACTATAGATGATATTCCTATCAGAATTCAGCGCTATGTAGTCGCAGTCCCGGGACCTTTTAGGAGGTTTTTGTGTAGAGTGGCCCGTGCAGTGGTGTCGTATAGGGAGCATCACCAGTGATTGGATGGTCACTTTGTAGACACATGTGACATTTTGGTTTTTTGTACTTATCATTTTTGCCGATCATAAGGTGTTTTAAACCTATGATCGAAGACGATGTATATTTTTTGACACATTTCTATCTATATATATCATTATTGCCAGCTTATTTTGTTAAACATGTGTGATGAAATGTTTGTAAATTTACAATTATTGCAAATATCTATTTAACATTCGAGACGCAATTGCATCTGCTAATGTGTTTAAAGACCTTGGAATATGCTGATATTCAATGAAATCAAATTCACGTTCCAAGAGACGCACCCTCAAAAACAATCTTAATAACACTGGATTTCTAATGGCATAGACTCTATTAAGCTGCAATACAATGAGTTCAAAATCTAACCTCACTATCAAACTCCGAATCCCAAATGAAATAGATTCAGATAATAACTCAATCACTGCACTGTATTCTGCAATGTTGTTTGTTGTTTTACCGAGGCTCACCCCATGCATAGAAACTAACTCGTCAGAGGGCGAATAGATAACCCAAGCTGCGGAAGAGATATTCCGTGTACTACGACAAGCACCATCAGCAAATCCAATGTACGTTTGGAGAGGCGTCGACATCTGCAATATCAAGAGTAAAACCAAGATAAGCCAGAATAACGACGAAAAACACACTCTCTAAACTAAGCACACTATCTAAACTAGAAAGAGAAAACTAACCTAACTAAAATCTCCATACCCATCATTTAAGCATAATACCTCTTTAGGTAAAGTCCATTTCTGGGTTTACCCAAAGAGTCCCCGTCAAAGTCTACCAGCTCATAGGCCCCTTTTGCTAGCTTTCGCTTGACAATGTAGGGCCCATGCCACATAGGAACGAATTTTCCAGCACCTAACTTATCATTAGCTTGATCATATAACAACACTAGGTCTCCTTCCGAAAAATTTCGAGGAGTCACATTCACTAGGTCATACTGAGCTTTCATTCGTTTCGCGTGAGTCTCGATTGCTAAAGCAGCTTCACGTCGAGTCTCATCTAATTTAGCTAAGTATAACAGACGCTTCTCCTCTTCGGAAGTAGCTGGGAGTAATTCGATGGCCATTTGCAGTGACGGGATTTCGCATTCAATGGGCAGCACGGCTTCCAAACCATAAACTAGTTGGAAAGGAGTGAACCCTGTTGATGTTTTTACTGAGGTTCGGTATGCCCAAAGCGCTGAAAATAACATGTTGTGCCAATTCGAGCGATGAATACCAATGATCCGTCGGATCATGATAACTAGAACTTTGTTGATAGACTCAACCAGACCGTTTGCTTGGGGATAATAAGGAGTAGAACTATCGTGACGTAAACCAAGCTGGCCTGTAAGTTCTGTCATCATAATGTTTCGAAAATGGCGCCCATGGTCAATGATTATTGCTTGTGGGACACCAAACCTAGCAATAATGTGATTGAATACGAAAATTGCTGCTGTCTTGCCGTCTGCCTCGAATGTAGGCATTGCCTCGGCCCACTTAGTAAAATAATCAACCACAAGGATGATATACGCATGCCCCCCGGCCGAGTGAGGGTTACAAGTAATAAAGTCGATACCCCATTTGGCGAATGGACCGATGGCAATTATAGGGTGGAGAGGAGCTGGTGGTGCGCGCATCTTACGATCAAACACTTGACAGTTGTGGCATTTTCGGACCGCAATGATACAGTCTTTAAACATGGATGGCCAGAAATAGCCAGCATGCAACACCTTCTGAGCTATGGCATACCCAGACATATGACCGCCACACGCCCCAGAGTGACAGTCATTCAAAACCCTTTCTGCCTCTTCGTGAGTTAAGCAACGTCGGAAAACCAAGTCTGCCCCACAGCGATAAAGAGTATCTCCAATTATTTTGTACTGTTGGGACTGGAATCGAATTTTCCGACGTTCCGTCTTAGAAGCTTCGGGCCGAAAGGATTGGGTTTGGAGATAGACAATTATATCCCCATACCACGGATCTAAAGTGCTGATAAGAAACAAAGATTCGTCCGCAATGGGCTCCTCTGCCACTGTTTCCATGTCAGCACACGGGAAATCACACATTAACTCGGCAAAGACTAAGGATTTCTTAGACTTGGATTTCTCGAACTCCAAATCGAACTCCTGCAGGATAACGATCCATTTGGAGTACTTGCCCCCTAGAAATTGTTTAGTCAGAATATAGATCATAGGGTTGCAATCCGAAATCACTGTAGTTTTACGGAGAAGAATGTAGTGATGAAAACGCTGGACAGCTTGAACGGCTGCCAGTGCCAACTTTTCCACATGCGAGTACTTTAGCTCGGTTAGATTTAACGTTCGACTAAGGTAATATATCACATGTTCCGTTCCGAATTCATCTTCCTGAACTAAGACCATTCCAATGGTGGAGTGGGAGGCGGCGAGATACAAAAAGTAATCCTGGTTGTAGTTGGGAGGATGCAGCAATGGTGCATGGGTCAACGCGTGCTTAAGTGCATCAAAAGATTTCTGAGCTATCTCATCCCAAGGGAATTGAGCATTTTGTTTTAACAACCGGGTGAAACCCTTTGTAACCTCGGCGTAGTTAGGAATGAATCGACGTAAAAAGTTTTCTTTCCCCTGCAAACTTTGGAGTTGGCGAAGACTCGAAGGAGGAGGAAATTTGATGATAGCTTCTACCTTCGAGGGATCGACGCAGATACCGGCTTTTGAAACGACAAATCCTAGCAATCGTCCCACTTCTATGTAGAAGACACATTTGTGTGGGTTCAACCGAATTCGATAATGCCGACACCTCATAAAAATAGCTCGTAAGTGGACAAGGTGATCAACTCGATGTAAAGAATGTGTACGCAAATCATCGAGGTACGGCTGCACAATGTGCTTGATGTCATGAAACGCATTAGACATTGCCCGTTGGAAAGTGGCTCCGGCATTCTTAAGTCCAAAAGGTAATTTGCAATAAGAAAATGTCCCCCAAGGACAAATGAAAGCTGTTTTTGGTTGATCGGCAGGTAGAATATTGATTTGGTTGTAACCGGAAAAACCGTCCATAAAGGAAAATATTTCACTGCCGGCACAATCATCAATTATTTGATTGATATAGGGCGTGGGATAGTTGTCTTTTGGACAAGCACGATTTATATCCCTATAGTCGATGCATATTCTTATTGTTCCTTGTTTCTTGTTAACTGGAACAATATTCGATACCCAATCCGTTAACGGGATCGGATAAATGAAACTTGCTTTCAACAGCTTCTCTACTTCTGCTTTAATTGCAGCCGCTTTCCTAGGGTGTATCTGACGCAGACGTTGCCGAACGGGTTTAGTGTCCGGGTAAGTCTTGATCTCATGAACAACAATGGAGGGATCAATTCCTGGCATTTCCTCATAGGACCAGGCAAACACGTCACGGAATTCTTGAAATAGGGCCTTGTATGTTTGAATTTCGTCATCTGTACACGAGCCACCTATATGAATGTTCTCAATAGTTCCGGTTTTGACTGAAATGTCAATGGCAATAGTTTGGGAAATATTTCCCAAATTCAACTCTGAATCAGGATGTTTCATGGGATTCTGAGCGTCCTTGACATATTCAGCTGTAAAGATTGATGAAAAATCATTTTCAAAGTCATCACTCTCAGGTAAAAACGAAGATCTATGATAGAGATCTTCCCATGGTAGATCGTCTACACTTAGGATTTCGCGAAGTTGTTCGTCAGATGACACAACTTCAGGAAACGCTATCCATTCTGAGGTTGATGTGAAAAGTGATTCTTCACCGACCACATTCATTTGGTCAATTTGGGTTGAACGCGAGTCGGTAAAAGACTGCACGGCCTCATAAGCAATTTCATATGGACTCAAAGGCATAGCATCACCGAAAGAGTCTATCTCAGATTCAGATGGGACAATCCAAGGATCATCATAAATAATAGTGTCTGAAGTAATCATATGAATGAAAGCAAATGAAGGGTCTGCGTTGATTGGAGGAAAAGGAAAAGTTCCCAGTAAACCGGAATCTTTAACTAATCCTACACCAACATCCTTATAAGGGATAGTCGTTTTACCGACATGCTGGATACTCTCTGAAGAGGCTGGGTCGGATGAAAAGTAAGCCAGCTGATCTATTGTCACGATCTTGCCATTGTGTGGAAACTTTATAACTCTGAAGACCGATGACACGACCGCTGTCATAGCGTAAGACCAACTTCGACCCAAAAGAAGGTTGTAGTCTAGAGGGGCATCAACCACCTCCACATCCAGACTAACGGTTTTTCCTTCAACCCCTATGGGCAAATCCTGTAGAATGCCAAACGGATGGAACCCACGGCCGTCAAAGGCCTTAAGAATCATCGGGGATTGGTTCAATGAAGGAGAACCAAGCGATCTCCAACATTGAATCGAAATAATACACGTAGAAGCTCCTTCATCAATTACAGTCCGATGAATAGGCCTGTTTTTGACTATCACTGGGATCTGGAAAGCCATCTGATGAGGGAGACGCGGTGTACTATTTTCTAGATCAAAGATTATCAGGTTTAGGTCCTGAATATCAACAGCTCCTATAGCCGACAAAAGTAATTTTCGTTGTGCTGGGCATGATTGCAGCACTTCTAAAGCCGACATTGCTAAGGGTGAAACAGCTAAGTCCTCAACAATGTTATAATTCTGAGCTTCTCTCGCATGTGGATTGAAAGCAGACTTTGGAAGTATACCCTTGGCGGGCGGTTTGATTACCAAGTCCGGGTTAGGTTTCTCGATCTGTAGTGGATTGGAACCGGGAGCTGAGGTTGATGGATTAGAATGAGAAGATTCTGCTTCTTTGCCATCAACAGGACTCTTACTACCATAATCTTGCAATCGAGTCGCAATCCGTACATGAGACATCATCAATATGGGTTCTTCATTGGCACTCAAGAAAGAACCTATCATATTACTCTCCTGCTTTGGAAATGGATCTTTCAAAACAACAGGAGTTGGGGAACCTTCAACGATTTTCACAACCTCTGCTCGATGAGGGAAATCTCTTGTGAAATGATCTTCTTCACAAATTAAACAAGGATAGCAAGGTTTGCGCTTCTCGTCATTAGATTCCGACTTCTCTTTTTTCTCCTTTGGAGCCTTGTCTTCTTTATCCTTCTTCTTGCCTTTCTTCTTACCACCGTTTTTTGATTTAGCCGTAGATGACTCTTGAGCGTGAACGTCGGTGGTAATTTCAGGAGAAAAATCTCCTGTCGGGGAGTCTGGTAAGGTTATTATTAGAGAAGAACTCTTTGAGGATTTCTTCTTACTTTTAGTGTTCACCGTACCAATCATGCCATCGGCAGCATGAGACCCCGAAGGAGCAGCAGCGATTTGATTCGATTTAGGAAGATCTGGGATCTTCTCGTGCAACGTACCCGACTGAGTGTAAACTAAGTCAAGGTACTGGGCTTGAGCAATGACTTGCTCCTCAGTAACTACTCCGGCCTTAGCTACATCTTCAGTAATCTTCGGTAATAATGATTTGACAAACCATTCAGCTAAGATTTGGTCCGGGATAAAAACTTTCACTAAACGTCTTCGACGTCTCCATTCATGGATATGATCAGAAATATAAGTGGACGTCAATTGTTTTAATGAAGTTAATAACTCAGTACCATTATCGTATCTAACCGACAACTGAAAATGAGTTAGGAACGAGGTAGCTAACTGGCTAAAGTTATAAAAAGAGGCCCGTGGTAACTCAATGTACCACTTGGCCACGAGACCAATGAGTGTACGCTGGAAAAGACGTAAACGGATCGAATCATCCGAGATAGAATTTGAAGCACACCAGAGGTGGTAAGTCATCACGTGATTTGATGGATCCTCTCCAGACTTACCTTCGAACTTGGGTATGTCACTGGGCAACTTATTTGGCATTGGCGGCCAGAACGGAAGATAATTTATTGGATCATTCGTTAGGCGCGTCAAGTCTGGTAAATCCAAAGTTGCGATAAACGGCAATTGCCGGTTAGGATCTCTAAAACTCTGGGTCACAATACCAGTTCCAGGAGGAGGATATCCAGGATAACTAGGAATAGGAATCGCGTTCGGGATATTATATCCTCCTGGAAAACCAGGATTAACCGGACCGTACTGGGGTTACTGAGGTTGTTGATAAGTGTACCCAGGATATGGTTGATACTGGTAAACTGGTTGTTGGACAGCAGGACCGAATTGGTACTGTCCCTGGTACTGTTGATAAGTGAATTGTGGTTGACTTGTTACAACAGTACTTAAACCAGGCTGCCCTACAGGCATCTGGACCGTGGTTTGAATCGTAGATCCGGACAACGGTAAAGATGTCTGAGGGGTGGTTGCAGAGACAGTAGAAACCGGAGCTGTCGATACTCCAGAAGTCGGTGTGGTGGAAGGAACAGATGTTGCGGTAGTTGCAGCAGTCGTTTGAGATGGAGTACTAGGTGCAATTGGCGACTGAGTAACTACCGAAGTTACAGAAGTTTGAATATTTGACTGGACGGGTTGCGGTTGCTGGGGTGAACCAGAAACTACAGGTTGTCCAGTTTGAGGTAACAACTGTATACTTGGCTGCAACACCTGTTGACCTTGTGATGGATCCCACACTATCATTCCGGGGTATTGACCCGTAACAGGTTGAGGATACTGAGATCCGTAACCAGGTTGAGGGTAGGATTGATAATTGAAAGGTACATTTCCCGTACCTTGAACGTAAGATTGACCTTGAGGTGGTTGATAACCTTGACTCGAGTACTGACCTTGGGGTAGATACCCTTGAGGTAAGTACTGATACTGGGGTTGACCTTGACTCGAGTATTGACCTTGGGGTTGATACCCTTGAGGCGCGTACTGATACTGAGGTTGACCTTGGGGTACATATTGAGGCTGGGGTTGACCTTGAGGAATGTATTGTACCACAGGTATATTTCGTCCTTGAGGTTGCCCTCCAGACGCAAGTTGTGTACCTTGAGGTTGCCCCCCAGGCGTTAATTGAGGCTGCCCCCTAGGCGGTAATTGACCACTTTGAGGTTGAGAACCAGGAACTGAACCTGACATCATATAAATGTCTCCTACACCCAACGGTCTATTACCATTGTTTCCAGCTAATAACCCATGTTCAATGGGTTGAGGAGATGCTCCTGCAAAAGTACCAGAAAGTGACTGATACCCAGCAGGAACAGAAGGACCACCATACAAGAAAGATTCAGGAGACTGAGTGAACACGGACGACTGACTAGACATATTTACAGGAGTATAAATACCTCCGGGTGGATAAGGAGTACGAGGTGGAGAAAAACTTATCCCTGAGTTGTCTAAGTAATTAGTTAACGAAAGGTACCAAGTAGTACTTCTAGGTGGACTGTAAAAGATAGATTCACGCTCTCTTAGATCAATGGTAGGTTGATCTTCAAGAATAGGGCCTACTTCTTCTTCTGGAGCAAGTTCTTCAATAGCTATCAAACCAGAAGGAAGATTTTCGGTTATGACTCTTTCTACCCTAGGTGAATCAGGAACACTAGAAGTTGGAGTAACAGGTTCAGATATTTCAGGTTCTTCGCCTATATCACTAGCAGATGAAAAACTACCAGCAAGCTCAGAAACTGCAACAGCTTCAGGATTGTAACCTATTTCTAGACTTTGGTAATCTGGATGGACTACCAACGAAGACTCTCCTTCTTCAGGTGAACCTACTCTACTGCCACTAGGAGGAGTTACAAGGACTTTCAAACCTTCGTAATGACTCGGGACGTGTTGAGGAGGTTCACCCCGAATTCTACGGGATGTCCTCAACAATTCGGCCACGGAAACAATCTCAGGAGACTGGCCCCGAAGTCTACGGGACTGTCTCGGTAATTCCGCCACAGTTAAAACTTTTAACTACCACACACACAAACAAAGTAAAATCTCAAAGCAAACCACCTAAAGTCTCTAAAGAACCAAACAAATTTGAAGCACACGCTTAAAGAATCTAGGGTGTCAAACCAAGCACAAACAGTAGCCTTCCGGACCGAAAACGCTAGTTGGAGATGAAACCCAACATCGCCGGATTCAATACAGAAGTGGCAGGTAAAACAGTTACCCCGGCAACCTGCTTAATGAATAGACCGGCACAAGTTCCTCCACTTTAACCATCTCGAGTGAAGTGAACCCCCCGGAAAATCCAAGTGAGTCTAGCCGACATCTGCTCCAGGTACAATGGGATCTTCCCTCCACCGTCACCTTGGTAGAATCCTAAAGATAATGGTCACTAAGGTTACCAACAGCAACAAATACACCTGGGGGAACAGTCTACACTCCGACAGCACGCAAGGGCAGAGTATCAAGTTCAATCCCCTTGCCGGCTCCTTGACAATAATCCAAGGTTTACCGACAAGTGACCCCTGGCTCCTCGACAATGGTTAATCCGAGGTTTACCGTTTGTAATACGTGCGTGTCTGGCGTCGTTCCCAACGAGGGAGGATTGATCCCCTCACTGGTTCGGACACGAGCTCGTGCTTCTCCTTTAAGAGGAGCTTTCCCAGAGTATAAATGAAACAGCTGGATTTAATCTATCACAAGATAAGCTACTTGTTTGGTTTTGTTGTCTTGGAGAGTTAATTACTCTCCTACTCCAAGACACTAGCCTGATCTATATTGGTGTTTCAGAGCCCTAGTAAATAAAAAGTTACTAAATTGATTTTACTTTAAGCGTTAATTTTTATGGTTTTTCTTTAAGACAAAAGGTAGTGGAGATGAAACTGGTGATGTGTAGACTCGACTCTCAACCACTACAACGATGCACCTAAGATGATTTACACTACTTTCCTTTTTCAATGAAACTCCTAGCTAAGAGAGTTGAGAGAATGCAAATTTTATAGAAAACAACTTTCTTGGCAAAGACAATCAAAGAAACAATTCTTTTTATCTTTTCAAAGCACACAACTCATGACCACTAATTATGTCGCGAAATTTCCTTTCTCTTCAAAAGACTACAAATGCTACCAAAGCAAACTTTTTCCAAAAGAATTTTTTGTATTTTTTCTATATTAATAAAGCATATAAAACTATTTATCAAAAATCAAATTTAACAAATCTAAGAAAATCAAAGCAAATTCACTCAAAAGCAAATCAAAGGGAAATTTACCTAAAAGTAAAACTAATGAGGACAAAAGCCTACAAAGTTAATTCTCAGATATTTTACTCAGTCAAAATGTAACTAAGGATCAATCCATGCAGAATCATAAACTGATCAAAAAACAAAATCGAAATCTTTTTGTTCTTTTTAAAAAAAAATAAAATTCAAAGTTCAATCAATAAACTTTTTCGAGATTCGCAAAGAGAAGACACAAAGGTAGGTCTCTCACAAGGGTGAATTCTATGACAGGCCCGACTCCTAAGAGGGTTGAACAAAACCAAGGAGATCCAAAGTTTGACAACCTCTAACGCCAAAGTCACTACAGGACCAGTTAAAAATCAAACCCGAAGGCAAAATCCCTATGAATTCCACCAAAACTCTCGACACTAACGGAACAAGATCAGGTGAAGATCTCTGACAGCAAACCAATGGATCTGGGCAGTAAAGACAAATTAAAAACAAAATCTAAAGAGCAAAAAGCAAAAAATTGCAATTTTCTCAAATTTGACAGGGGTACGCAGGTGACCTGTTTACACAGGTGCGGGTACGCTCTGTGCACATAGTCGCAGTGCGTACAAGTACGCACTGTGCTGAACTCAAAGCCTGCGTACTGCTGGCAAAGCTAAGAAAAATGAAAATCTAAATTAACCCTAAGCTAACCCACCCAAACACACAGTCAGACAGCCAAAAATCATAAAATAAGCACTTTTCTCAGACCAAAATATCAAATCAAAAAGAACTCAAACACATTCATGGAGTCCCCAGTATGGTCGCCATTTTGTCACACGGAAAGAGTTGATAGTGCGGACACAACCAACCTCCCTAGAAGCCTAAGACTTTCTAGTGACAAACAAGACAAATAGGAGCAATCCTTCTCTAAATATGCATTTATACTATGAGAAATCAAGTGTTTTAGATCTTACCTGTAACCCAACGCTGTTGTAGTAGTCCAGCTTCATTGATCCGGATGAGCTCCTCCTTCTCTTCGAAACCTGCGTTCACTAACAATCAAACGATCAAATAGCACCTGAATATCACATAAAATAAAACACATTTAACATATAAAGGAGTATATGAAACAACTCATAAATAACAAATTGTTGAGAAGAATGGACTTATTTGTATTAAAAGGTAACAAAAGAAACCATTACAACCTGAGCCTTGGTGTTGTGCAAGTTCCTCCCAGGGTCCACAAGAGTCCTCCTTTACTCTGATCAGCTCACCCACTTCCAAATACAACAAGTAAAGATGGTAATCTCTCCTCACAAGCTTATACAAGGAAGTCCTAATTCCAGCAGCATCTACCCTTAGGAATGTTCAGCTTTCAACCTCCCCTCCCTCTGGCCCAATGCATGTATTTATAGTGCTGTAGAAGAAGTTAATTAGGTCCACCATCAATGGGATAAGCCCCTCTTTGGGTGGGTTAGCTCCCCTCTTGATGGGATAAGTTCCTCTTCTATAGGGATACATGAACCATCTGGAGGCGCTTCATACACATCAAACAAGCTTCTAGAATGCTCTAGAAATGACCACAAGTGACTTTTTAAAGATGAAACTCGCGCCTTTTGACCTTTACAGGGGTACGCACCCACCCCTTTACATACAGAGCGTACAAGTACGCAGGTATTGTGAACTTGGGTTGCGTACACGCACGTAAGGCTGAGAGAAACTGCGTACCCAGAGATAATTGACTTTAAATGACTTTTCTCTCTTTCTTTGAGTTTGACATGGAAAGCAGAGGCATGAGACTTGCCAAGGAGGATATTATGACAGTGGATGGAGCCATACTAACTGCAAATAGTCATGGTGACATTTTTTAGTGTAACACAAACCTATCACTAGAAGTGGTCAAGTCACCCAACTCCCATATGTCAAGTCTTGCATCATGAATAACCTGACCATTGAATTCTTTAATATGTTGTCAGAGCATATAAAAACTTCTTCCCACGACACAAAAATTAAAATTCAACATGGGTGAATACAAATCCTTCAATAAATTCCATTTTTGTGGCCATAGAACATAGAGGAAGGGAATAATATGAATTTTAAATCATGGCACACTCTGAGTCTGCAATGTTAGCTACAAAGAATAATTTACAGGTACTTACTACTTATGATTCAATTTGTCTTAGTTTATGTATATTATGGTCTTTCTTCTTCAAATAAGTTTTCACTATAAGGAATATAATGGACAAAATAACAATCACTAGAGATGCACTTCATACCATCAAAACCCAGAAACTGGCCTCCATGGAAAAAGGCTTGTCATAAGTTAAGATGATATTAAATAATTTCAATCCTTCTGCTAAACATCATATATTGGCATAATCTCATTTGGGTTAAGAGCATTTTGTACTCAACCAACATTTCAGTCCCAGTTAGCAGCTCCCCATCCTATTTGTATCCCACTTAAAGAGAAGTCAAATAAAGATGTCAACTTGTATCAATTCTTTGCATTTGATCATCATAAGACCTTTCTAAGCTCTTGTTATGGGTCCATGAAGAAATCCTCCTACAAGGTAAGGAATACAATAGCCCAAATAGTGAAGGTCAACCACCAATCATTTGTTGATGATACAATTATGAGCATAAGAAAATTGTTATAATATTTTGCTTGACATCTTTTGTGAAGCTTCAGGATCAAAAGTCAACTTTCAAAAATTGTAGAATACTTTTGATGTAATAATCCCTTGGTAGTGGTGCATCTTGAGTTGGGATTTATGTTTTGTTGTTATCATGATCAATTTTTTCTAGGAAGAACATCTTTTATTTACATGGTATGATGGTACAACAATTTATTAAGGTGCACCCCTCTTTGGCACACCTGCTCATATTGATTTAATTTTTTGGTGACTAATTGATCCTTGCAGGGGAATTATGGCCATATTTGAGCATTAACCTTTGTACACATATCTTGAGGTTGATTTAATTATTCAATGGTTAAATTAAACTAATTTATCCAAATTAAGGTTAATAGCTTTAGCACCCTACTTCACTGGGTTCCTTTTCACATTTGCAAAGGGAAGGTGGCACATTACTTAGTCATCTTACTAAATTTGGAACATATCCTTGTAGGGAAAACTTGTGGAGTCACTTATTTCTATTCTTGAAGGTCTATACTTATTTACTCCATGGAGTTTTGGAATTGTCAAACACATATTTCACCCTTATCTCCCTGGATTCATTTTTGTTGAGGTTTCCCACTTACCATTTCGAGACTTGACCACTTCACATTGCACATTCATCCATGGACTTGGTTGCATGGGATTTACTCATGTGAAGTTGGCTGGAGGTTAATTAATTTATTATTGTTGACTTCTTGCACACATATTGAGACACTATAACTACCTCAAAGATTATTTATTTATTTATTGAGGAAGTTGCACGCTTGAGAAAGAGTCCATGACAAATCTTTCTACTTTAAAAAATTTGAAGGCTTTACCAAGCCTTTCTTGAGGAGCACTAGATCTAGTTGATATATTACATCATTGTTGGGGGTGAAAGAGTCCATGAGTTGGTGTATTGAGCTTGATTATTACTAATGGAACTTGGTGATTTTCACCATAATTGGTAATTCATAAAGCATGTGGATGTCAAAGTAGCATGTTGCAATAAATTTTGGAGCTCAGAACTTAGGAGCATTCATTGAATATGGTTCTTGCATAATTTGGGAATAAGCGATATAATTAAAAGTGCATATAACAAAATCTGACACCATGTTTCATAGATGCAGGTCTGGAACAGGTTGTATGCTTGTAGCATGGATGGAATCTTTTAGCTACAAGATGCAGTAGTGCGACAATTTTTCTTTGTAAAATAAGAGGTTGTCAGGAATGTGAATGCAGTTGATAGAGTTGCAATTCAAGAGGAGAAACAATAACCCACACAACCTGTAGAGAGATATTGTACATATAATTGTTAAGCTATCGACAAACACATCCCGTTTTATGTAAGTGTTAAGACCAACCATGTGAAGGGAATAATTACAAAAGAGTGAAGAAAATGATTACATACATTAGCACTATAGATGTCTCATTTATTGTGGGTTCCACAATATTAGCACAGTCATATGGTGAAAATGAATACAAAGGTTATATTTGATGTAGGTATCTAGAGAATTTACCGTAGGTTCAACAAGACTAGCAAAAGTTAATAGGTTACAACTAGACTCAAATATGAATCCTGATCTACTCATTCTAACTTATTAAGGAAGTGCATACCCTTTTTCCCTGTGAACACTGCACTTCAACCAAAATTTAGTTGTTGACAAATTCTCATAAGAAGGTTTCTAATTTTATTTGTTAGATATCATCTATTCAACCAAGTCTACCAACATAAACAATAAAGATTTTTGATTTACAACAAACATTTTCTAAAGAAAAAAGCATATGAAATTTATGAATTTAAAACAAATACGTGTTCAATAGCGCCTATATATTGTTACTTTATAAATGAAAAATATGGGATTATATAACAATGTGTGGGAACTTTCCATCTTGTCAGCATGTATCACTAGTTGGGAAACTCATACGACATTGTGAATCTTAAATGTTTTGATATTCATTTAGCTTCAACAAACTTTTGGAAAATGTGGCAATCAGTAAATGGATTTCATGTACATAAAAAAAAATGTTAGAATATATAGGAAATTACCTATGAATCTCCATAGCTCCACCCTACATAAACAAATACATTATCTAAATAAAAAATGGTTGAAGTAGATGATGTATACACCAACAATTCTACCTTGAGATCAATAACCCTGTAAAAGCGATAAATTGCATGAGTGGAAATAAAAGATTATGCTTCTATAAATATCAAGTATGTGACTCATAGTGAGAAGAATAAGACACTAGTAGAGTACTTTCCCAACTATTGTTACACTAGAGATTAGGAATAAGTAATACCCTAGTGAAATCATAACAAAATATAAATGACCTTGTCTCTAGACTATGTACACACTCAATAAGAAAGACAATTGTGCATGCTATATCCAAAGAAGGACAAGGGCAGAAAATGGCTACATGAGTGATGCTAATCCAGTAAAAGAGACAAATATCAGTTCTAGCTAATTACCATATCCATTATATGTTTTGATGTGTATGCATTTTTTATGATTTAGACTAATTCAATGACATGTGAACTAGTTTTTCTTATGTCAATAATATGTAACCCATCATGTAATATTATTTGTACTAGTGTCAATAGTAAGGGTAATATTCTCTAGGAACATAGATTGTTGTTGAGCCTATTAACTGAGATTATATGGAAGTGTTCTCATAATTTTCAAGAACCAACCATTGCTTGTATAAACTAGCTATATACACTAAATATTTCCTTATACCCATTCCTTTTCTTTGTACAAGACAACAAATGAATTTTAACAACCAAAGAGTGAAGATTCTACAAACCGTTGTGAGTGCATATTGTATTGCATGATTTTTTTCAGTTACTATAATCTACTGTTTGCCTCCCTGTAACTGATTAAGAAACCTAATATTTCTAGGAGTAGGAAACTTTAGAACAATAAACACACTAGAAACATGATGCTTTAAAAATTGGAAGACTTATAGGAGGTCTCCTTCAAAGTAGCTAGTGTGTAGTACTTGCCACTGACTGTGGCTTTACCGGATACCTCAAATACACTTCCTAGTTTAGTTGTGTAAGTTGTTTAATTACTTCTTCTTTTTCTGCAGAAGTTTCTTGCCATTTTGTTTCCAAGGCCCTGATATTGGGGAGACTACTAGGTGGGAATTCCTGTATCAGATTCGTATTATGTAAATTTTCATTGATGGTCTTAATGATGTTGCTTGCAGTGTCATTTTCTCTTGCAACTGCCCTTTATTCCTATTTTAGATGAATATCCCAATCAGTGAAGAGGATATCTTTGTGAGATTCCTCTATCCATGGGAGATCTGCTACCCTTCCTTCTAGAGTTTCTTTCCATGTAATGTATCCTGAAATCTTCTCATCAATCTCGTTGAAAGTGACCCTCATATCGGATACTTGATACATCAGTCATTGTTTTCCTTGCACATTGGATTGATGACCGATAGCCTCTAACAAAAATTTTCCTATTTCTTTGAAAACAAAGAATTTAGTTAAAGTGCTTCTTTTACAAAATCCTTAATTTTAGGATTATATTTCAGTTGTCCCACAGAAAATTACAGCTGTTGTTTTTTAGCATCTTTGGCACTTGTCTCTACTTGATACTGGAACTTTAACTGATTAACACTCTATTGTAGTTGTGCCATTTTTGCTTTCATTTAATGGTCTACATTTTGCTTTTCTTCAACCAACTGTTGTTCTAATTGTTGTATCCTCTCATCTTTCTCCCTTACTAGTTGTTTGACTTCGACTTCCTTATGAATAGTGGCAGATGCATAAGCACCTGAAAACTATAATAGTTTGGTGGAGTTATCTGAAGGATCCATAGGGGTGTCCTTACAAATGACACCCATTGGCTCATTGTTAGGACTTAGCACTGAGGAATGTTCTATTTTCCTTTCCTTCCTCTCTCATTTCACCACAACCCGATGTTTTGGACTGCAAAACACATCAAGAGGAGGAATTTCCTCTACTTTGAGAACAATTTATGCTAAGGGGGAGGCTGAGATGATTTCAATATCGTCTGTGGAAACAACTTTGTCAGTAGCTCTGTCAGCAAATGAGCCCTATTCAGTATTATGGGGTGTGTTGAGTATGTTTTCTATTTCAACATTTTTCTCCCCCTTTTGTCCTTTGAGTTGTTGATCAAACTATTTCCATGCCTCATCTAGTTGGTTTTTCAAGGGGGTATCCTTTGTGTATACTTTAGCTGAAACATCTTCTACTTCTTTCTTTGTTGAGGCTTTTTCAGATTCCTTCTCATTGTCCTTTTCATGAATCTTTTCTAGGATTTTATGTGAACTTTTCTATGAATCATGGTCTGAGTCATGGTCTGAGTCATGTTTTGAGCCTTGTTCTGAATTTTGGGCCAATCTCTGTTGTGAAGTCTATTCAGAACCCTGTTTTGATTTCTCTTTTGAATTATTCTCAAAATTATGTTCTAAGACCTTCTCTGAATCATGCTCAGAATCATGTTGTGAGCTTTTTCCCGAGCCGTATCTTGGGGTTTTTTCCTTTTGGCTATTTAGCTTAGGTATTTCTAATAGGTCCACAGGGACCTTAAGTGACCTTTTCCTCCTGTATTGGTGGAAACAGGCCAAATCTGGTGGTTTGAATATTAGAGTAGCCAGACATTAGACTTGTGAAAACTTCTCGATTGACTCAAATAAATCATCAAAATCATCCTCCTCATGGTTGAATTTCTTTATTTTAACTAAAGTAGTGAAGCTGTGTGTGACCTGATTGAGGTCATACTACTTGTCAAGAATGGTAGAGAGCTTCAAACATCAAATGTGTTTGATTTCAAGCATAGCATGCTTGAAATCATGCAATTCATAGACACCACATTGGAGGGGAAAAAAGGCCAAAGGGATTTTTTGGATTCTTTCAAGGTTTTGGTTATCCCATCCCCTACAGTCTGGTAATAAATATCCCTAGAAAGAATATTATCAAGTACATACCAAGAGAGGACATGAGCGGGTGCTATGCTTCCAAAGACCTAGACATAAGTAGAAAACTCTTCCCCAAACCACTAATCTTGGCCTCATCGGACAACCTTGGGGCCTTCTTGTTAAAAACTGCTTGGTGGATGGGCAACATAATTCCTTAGCAGATTATGTAGAAATGGTCTTGGTGATTGGACTCCCACAGAATTTTGTGATATATGTGAATGGGGGTAGGGTCTTGAATAGTCCATTTCCACCCCATAGTTAGAAGGATAGTGTTGAAATAGACTGCATCCATAAAATAAGCACTCATAAAAAATGGCGGGACTATTCTAAAGGTGGCAAATCGCTTTTGACTATATTCCTAAATTTGCATGGAAAGGTTATTATAAAAAATGGTACCCCAATACATTATAAAAGTTTTTATTGCTGCATCTATTAGGGGAACCCACTCAACATAAAACTTGGTTGTATCGGCATGCCCAAATAATCTACACATCATATTTGCTACACAAGAGTAAGGAGCAACGAGAGATGTTATAGGATACATACCCGATTTCTCTTGTTTGAACTTGCTTGGATTGGTCCTCCATTGTCGAATTGGATCTAATGGTTCTTGATTATCCTTCGCGAAATGCTCGAGGAAGGCTTTATCATATACATTTTGTGGGTCTGGTATATGACACATTCCCTTTAGGGCTTCTACTGTGAAGGAGCCAATAACCTCTTGTCTTGAAGTCTGGAATGCACGGTCTAAAATGTTAATGTTGTCTATTATCCATTTTACCATATCAATGTATGGTAAAATCTTCAGTCTAACAACAATTCTGTGCAGGAAAGAACTTGTAGCTTCAAAGTAAGAAGCCTCAAAAGAAGTGGTAGCATTAGTTGTTGCTTTGGTTTGAATTATTCTTGGACCCTCGTTTTCCAACAGATTGTACATAGATTCCCATGAGGAAGTCCCACTATCAATAGTGCATGTTGTGTCTAAGAATAATGGAGGCATTTCTGTTACGTTAGATGTAGAGGATTGAGTGGATTTTCCTTTCTTAGACTTAGTCATTTTGCTGCACAATTCCCTTTCAGGAGAAATCCTGCAATACAAAGAAAATGAACAGAAAATAGGAATTAAACGTAAAAGCATGCGCACACATAAAGATTTTGAAATGATGGGAAGGGAGCTTTTAATGCAAATCAACCTGAACAGGTCACCAAATCTCCTTGGGCCCTTAAAGCATAAATACCATTGAAACCCATTAATTAATTGAAATCATGGCTCTGCGTGGTTTATTCATTATTCATTAATATATCGCATCACAATACTTCTTTTGAAGTGCCACATCGATATGCAATAGAAATATCACCGTATCAATGTGTTAAGCATGGGAGATTTGTGATTGCGATAATCACATTATCGCAATATCACAATCAGTGATTTCGAGACAATAGAGAATATATATTGCCAAATGATTTTCGCAATTTGCGATTGTGATAAGTGACATGGCAGTGTAGTGGGCCCTTAGGTTTATATTTAAGCGAAGCTTTTGTGTTAGCTTTATGATTTCCTTTGGGAACTTTTCTTTAATGAATAGCTTTATCGTAATCAGAACCATTTGGAATGATACGAGCAGAGAATAGGTATTCTTGCAATACATTCAAATGCGATTGTATTTTAATGATATAGTTTAATGTTTTGTTGGGTCCGATGACTTATCACATTTCACAAGAGGGAGGCTTTTTGGATATATTACCCATTTGTCATGGGATTATGATGCGAGAAGGCTTCCACCATAAGGAATTCTTATTAATACTTTAAGTTTTTTATAAAGAATGAATATGTTTGGGTTCCTCGGGGGTTATCTTTATCACAATCGCAAGTCTCGACTAGGTAGATGAAATTTTACACTCTTGAGACTTTACGATATGTGATATTGTTGTATTTTCATTTAAAGTTCCCTTCTTTGGTCATTCCAGCTTTTATGAGGTTTTACTAATAAAATAAAATGAAATTTATTCCTAAGAAAATCTTCAAACTAAACTTGTATTCTTATGTTTTTTAAATTTTTAAGGGTCCCCATTTATTTTTACAATAATCACCTAAGTATTAAGAAAAATAAATGGGGGGATTGTTTCAAAGCATAACACTGTGACAAAATAACAATAGGGGATTGAGTTTTTTAGAGTTCATCATCTTGGTAATTAATGGTAATATTAAATTTTTCTTAAAGTAAAAGAATAGAAAATGTAAGATAAAGGAAAATGTCAGGATTTCATGGTTGGCATGAGTGTAGCCTTTCCACTGGATTTTATCATGTATGAGGGTATGGGATTGGCATTAGTCAAGCCCACCAAGCCATGGTATTTTTCATAATGTAATCATTATAGGAGAACTAATATAGACATGGGACTCCTAAAATGTCATTTATGAATATCATTCTTATTGTCTTTTTTACTTGAAATATATATTTATTTTGTATTTTTTATGTGCCATGTTTCTTCCATATACCCATTTTTGGAGATCGTGTTTTCAAGAATTCCCATTTAAGAAATGTGTACACATTCCAATGTTTTGTGCAACTTAGTCTTGCATAGTATGTGTACTATATATTTCACAGAACACAGTTTAACTCCCTCGCACTTATATCCCATCCAAATAGTTCAGAATCAAGCAATGAATGATTTCATGCAGTAGAGGACCATGAAGTGTATATACTATATGTAGTGAATTTACATTTCTTCCAAAATGAATCTAAAAATTTGACAATTTTCTAGCTAATTTAGCCTCTTCAGATGACTTTAAGGTCAAAAATTTACCTTGAAAACTGGCATACCTAGTAACATAGGCATCTTTGTAAATATTTGATCAAGATCCATGTATACAATTATTAATCTAGATTAGACATTCATAGAGGTTAAATAGTTGTCCTATTTTATAGTGGGATGTCATAACAGATCTTAGAAGCAAACCCATCACTAGAAGTGGTCAAGTCATCCATTTCCCATATGAAAAGTCTTGCAACATGGATAACTTGACCACTGAATTCTTTAACATGCTTTTAGAGCATCTAGATACTTTTTCCCACAACAAAATATCTAAAATTCAACATGGGTTAAGACAAATCCTTCAATAAATGCCACTTTTGTGGCCATAGAACATAGAGGAAGGGTCTCATATGAATTTGAAATAGAGGCACAATTTCAGTCTGCAATGTCAGGTACAAAGAATACTTGTCGAGTACTTACTACTATTACTAAAGCTCTCTTCTTTTATGTCTATTACAGTCTTTTTTCATCAAACAATTATTCACTATAAGGAATATAATGAACAAAATCACAATCACTAGAAATGAAATTCATACCATAAAAACCCAGAAACTTGCTTCCATGTTGCTATAACTTGAAATGGATAAGGCTTGTCAAAAGTTAAGCTCACACTACCTAATTTCAATCCTTCAACTAAACAACATATATTAGCATAATCTTATTTGGGTTAAGATCATTTTGTACTCAACCAACATTTCAATCCCAATTAGTAGCTGCCTAACCTGTTTGTATCCCACCTACAAAGAAGTCAAAGAAGGTTGTCAACTTGTATCAATTCTTTGCATTTGATTAGCATAGGGCATTTCTAAAATATTGATATGGATCCAAGAAGGAGGACTCCTACAAGGCAAGGCATACAATAACCCAAAAAGTGAAGGTCAACCACCAATCATTTGTTGATGATACAATTTTGAGCATAAGAAAATTGCTAGAAGATTTCCCTTAACATCTTTTGTGAAGCTTTAGGATCAAAGGTCAACTTTCAAAAATTGCAGTCTACTTTTGATGTAATAATCCCTTGGTATTGGTGCATCTTAAGCTGGGCTTTATGTTTTGTTGTTATCATGATAGTTTTTCTAGGAAGAACATCTTTTATTTACATAGTATCATGGTACAACAGTTTATTAAAGTGCACCGCTCTTTGGAACATCTGCTCATATTGATTTAATTTTTTGGTGACTAATTGGTCCTTGGAAGGGAATTATGACCATTTTTTATCATTAACCTTTGGAAATTCATCTCGAGGTTGATATAATTGTTCAATGGTTAAATGCATCTAATTTATCCAAATAAGGTTAATAACTTGGGAACCCTATTTCATTGGGTTCCTTTTCACACTTGCAAGGGGAAGGTGGCACATTACTTAGTCATCTTATTAAATTTGGAACATATCCTTGTAGGGAAAACTTGTGGAGTCACTTCTTACTATCCTTGAAGGTGTATACTAATTTATTCCATGGATTTTTGGCATTGTCAAATCTATATTTGACCCTTTTCTCCCTGGATTTTTTTTTTTGAGTTTGCCCTCTTACTATTTTGGAATTTGACTATTTCATCTTGCACATTCATCCATGGAATTGGTTTCTTGGATTTACTCATGTGAAGTTGGTGGGAGATTAATTAATTTATTATTGTTGTCTCTTTCTTGCAGAAGTCTTGAGGAGTTGCAATTACCTCAATGATTATTTATTTATTTATTGAGGTAGTTGCATATTGGGGAAAGAGTCCATGATGAATCTTTCTACTTTGAAATATTTGGATGCTTTAACAAGCCTTTCTTGAGGAGCACTGCATCTAGTTGATATATTTTTTTGGGGATGCAGTTGGACCCAAATGCTATGGGACATATGGATGGAAGCTTCTAATATAGAAAACCAAGGAAATAAAAAAAATTCCAAGAAAATCTATATTTTAGATATTTTCTATGTTCCAAAACCTATGATAATTTAAAATAGAGTTTGGGGAGGCTCAACAAAGCTAGAAGCCTAAAAAAATTGTCCCACAATACCACTACTTACACAATTCGGTAGAATAGAAAGAACACTTTATTTGATGAAAATTTCCCACCTTTAGACAATGGCTAGTAGGGTGACAAAGTTGCAATCAATATTGAGCATGTCACCTTGTCAAATAAATGAATTCAAGGTCTCAACCTGTCATTTCCAAAGGAGTTCCTTTCAGAAATAGCCTCTCTCAAACTATCAATGCTTTTGAAGAAAAATTATGGATAGCCCAATCAATAATTTAATAATGAGGTTCATATTACATTGAATGTGTTGTGGTTCAAAACTGTTACTATGGAGGTCCTCACCAGCTTGAATCCTTCAACGGATTTATTTCAACCACATCTATCATGGGTGATTCTTAATATAAACAGTTAAAATTGTATAACTTGTCATAACAGCATCAATGTAACTAAATAATCCTTGCGTACACGCAAATCCAAACATTTAGGGTAAAAGGTAGACAAAAAATCAGGAATGGAACTTAAAATTTAACTTCCTAGAATAATCCCATTATCGTCCCAATTTCCTATCTGTGTTGTGGGCAATTATTGTTGAAAGAAGATTCATACTTTCATGCAGACTTGAATCATGTTTTCATCTTACTTTCAAGTTTTGGATCTACTTGCAAACAATTGACATTAGGGGAATTTTGAGGTCTAAAATGGGCCTCCTAAGGAAATTTGAAAATAATAGTGGAAATAATAAAATAATATTAGATTACATCATCAAATTTTAGAGGGAAAAAAATTAAAAACTACTTTTTCAACTCGTATTTTCAACTTATGTCCTTATGGGTTTACTCAAATTTCGAGAAGGAATACTTGTTGGATGTGTAATTTGATTCCTCATCCAAGGATTACCCATGTTTCATACTTTTGATGGACCCTACTACACCAAAAATGAGAAATACATGAAAAACGTGATTGCAATCATGTTTTTTCATGTATTTCTCAATTTTCATGTAGCAGGGTCCATCGAAAGTATGCAACATGGGTACTCGTTGGATGAAGAATTAAATTTTACATTCAATGAGTACTCCTGCTTGAAATTTGACTAAAACATTAGGGAGAGAATTTGAAAATATGAGTTGAAAAAGTAGTTTTATTATCTTATTCCTTTTTAATCCTTTTACTTTTTTACTCTAAAAATGGTGAATCATCCCCCATGGTTGACATAATCATCTTGAATCCTATTGGTTCTTATAAAGTTTATTTTGGTTGTACATTTTTCTTAGGAGGCCCATTTTAGACCTGAAAAGTCCCCTAATGGTAAGATAACAAATCTCAAAGATATGAACCTTGATTTTAATGGTGCATGAGACATTGAAAACTTGCAAGAATATTTTTATAACCTTGACAATATATCATACTAAAAAATAATGTCGCTTGACCAATTACTAAACAAATTCCAATAATCAGACATGAATTTTGAGATGTGAAGTGAATAAGAAAAAAATATTTATAATTTAGATCAGACAAATAAGAACCAAAACAAATTAATTAATTACAAAAATAAATAAAGAGATGAGCTCCAGTGAACAATTTTATGACACAAACTTCTTTCCACTACCACATAAAATGTAAATATAACCAAAAAAAGAAAAAACCACAACTATTAATCCACAGTACCCAAATGGTTCAAACATCTAAGAAAAAAAATCATACACCCATGTTAGAAGTCACTGAAGATTTCTTGGGGTGAAGAAAATTTGTGAAATGCTAGAATGCATAAGAAACAAAATATCAACCTTCCTACACAAAGAAAATTATACCATTTTTGTAACCCAATCTCTTGACTCGATTATGAAACCCTTACAAACAAACCATCCCTCATGTTGCTACCATTTTAAACATGATTTCCATTCAAACGATGGGGATGTGCACCAAGAATATCAAAGTTATTTCCAATAGTTTGCGAGTCATTGTTGACCAGGAAAAAAAAATTATATCCCTCCTTGACATAGACTTAATTATAATTTTAAGCATGATCAATAATGAAAATGTAGTGATTAGGCAGTTGTTGTCGACCCAGTTTGAATGCTATGTCCATTATAATATTTCTTACCCATATAAAATGAGACTTGAAATTTTCAGTAGATGGTAGAAACTTCCAAAAATCTTCCATATAAGGCACATCAATCTAACCAAATAATTTCATACTTGGCATGTGTATGTGTAGAATTTAATATATAAGGCACTCATTTGTCCCCATTGTTGACAAGATACATAGAGAAAAACTTATCAACTATATACAATCGTTAGGATAAGGGTCCTATTGGGATAATGTCCAAGAAAACTCAGTTTGATACTTTCATTTAACCACTTGCTAATCAATGGTCATAGATTCATAAAATCCAAAATGATTGTATAAAAATCCAAAATGGTGATCAATATATCTCCATGTATAAAAAGAAATAACAAAGAACAACAGACACTAACTGAGATCACCTTAATAGGATCCTTACTTGTATCTTCTCCCATTCTAAGAGATCATGTATATATGTTGTTCATGAACATAAAATCCCAAAGTGTTTAGTATCCATACAATGTTTTTCTTGCATCAATACTGAGCAGAACAATAAACCCATTCTCTGAAAAAAAAAAATTATCGTACCAATAATAAACTAAGAAAATGTATGCATGTGTGCTTATTGAGGGACTAGTGGCAGGGGAACAAAGTTTGGAAAACAAAAGCGACAATCATAAATAGTCATCACCCACTCGTCCTATAAAATAGGGTTCACGCCATCATGATCCCTAATCAAATACCTTATACAGGATTTATCACATTTTCTCCTCACAATCTATATCCTTTATATCCAACATTGCCCTCCACAATATCTATTCCTTTCAATAAGAAACTTAATGAAGCCATTTTTTCCTTAGAGTTATTGACACAACCCTGAACTTGAGCAACAATGGAAAGTACAAGTTAGAGAGAAGATTTTGTTCTAGGTATTGTAGTCAAGAAACAAAGCAATTTAAGAAGTGGCTATATTAAAGTAGCAAACATAGTAAGCCAAATAAAATCGTATGGCTATAATAGAGGCATCACAAAATGGGACGATGGGATAAGAAGGCTTAGAAAAGTAACTATTTTGACATCATATTTGCTAATAAAAACGTTTCCTAATGGGTTCTTGGTTTTTCTTCTCATGACCAACATCTAGTGTTCTCCATACTCCAACATTAGCCTCTGTAACATCTCCTCCTTTTATATAAGAAACTGAATGAAGCCTATTTTAATTTTAAGTTTTGAGTTATTTATCCAACCCTTAACTTGTGCAGGAATAGGAAGTATAGAACACAAGGCAGTATTTGTTCTAGATGTAGCAAGCTACATAGTAATTTAAGAAGGATCTATATAAAAGTAGCAAATATAGTCAGTGATAAAAATTCATAAGCCAAGAATGGAAGTATGGCAAGCTCAATCTAGATACCCACTACTTGGAATGCAAGAAAACATTCACCATAAATATCAAATCATAATAAAATGAGCTTTTAAAACGTAAAGAAAAAATCAAAAACCCCCTAGTATAAAGCACTAAATAAGTAAGCCATATAATTAGGATCCACATTCACTAATTAAAGAAGATAAGAAAATTAACTTACATAATCTAATTAGCGGCTCTGAAATGGAGTAGGGATATCATGTCTAGTCACCTCGCTTGCCTATGCATCAGCATGAGACTTTTCTAGTGATGAACAATTCGTTTTATGAATACAGAATGTATAGAAGACAACTAAGATGGTAGCATCCTATATCTATATAGTTATTAATATATCATTTTTTGGGATTCAACTGCGTTAAGTAAGTCATTCAAACGTATGACCATTTCCATGAGAGGTAGTCGTAACTGACTAATTTCTCATGATTTTTGAATAGTTCACTTAGCACTCATTGCATCGGGTGATGCTCACAGGGGTGAAGAAGTGGGATTGAAACTAGTGAAATGTGGAGAACGAATCACATAGCATCAATCATCACTTCCGGGGCTTGCACCCGGTAACCAGGACTTCCCAGGAGGTCACCCATCCCAGAACTCCTCTGGCTCAAGCGCGCTTAAGTTCTTAATATGTTCTGTAATAGATCAAGTACCTTTATTTTCATGAAAAAGTGATGTGGATCAAACATTTCAAATGCATTCATGTCAATGAATGACTACCAATTGTCTGGGAAGGCAATATCTCCCATTGATATTGAACCTATTCGTCTAAACGTCCACATCTTCATAAACATTAGCAAATTAGATTATTGTGTCCACATGTTGTAGCGGCTACAACCACCCTCCAAAATTTTTCCTAAGCTTCGTTTCGGAGCCTCCCTACCGACGTTTCACAACACCTTGTCTTTCTTCATCAAGTACACAAGATTTAGTGTTTTTCTTGCAAAAACCTAACCTGTCGATCAGAGCTTGATGCATTCCACCCACAAGCTGATCACCTGGACTTGGTCCAACTGCAGGTTGAGCAGATCCCCCAAGAAATTGTGCATTTCTAGAGGGAAACTAGCCTTCCCTCCAGAAATTGCACAATCTTGTCTAGCAGCTTGTTGGGCTCCAGGATTACGCAATTCTACTAGTCAACACTCACAGTGAAAATTGTGCAATTTTCGCCAGCAAGGCTACTCAACCCAGAATTTATGCAAATCTGGACAACAGTCAGCTGCTTTGCCCAGCAATTGCAAAAATCTCTTGCGTAGCCAGCCCAACACCCAGCCAAAAATGTGCATTTCCTTCAAGCAGTTGAGCAACTGCATGCATGAACAGTTTGGTTGACCAATTCGACCCTAGACCGAAGAAACTTGACTTGCATGCATGGCTTGATTTTTCCCACAATAGAGAAAGGAAAAACATGCAAAATGAATCCCATGATTAAGGGAGCTATTTTTAGCAGCAAGAGGTTACATGCAAAGCTGTTTTAGAAACTTTCCTCCATGTGTCACTTTTTCCTCGATTTGTGGCATGTGCATCATGAGCTCAAAACCTATTTATTTGACGTATTAGAGCTCATTCTTTCACATTGATCTTGGAGCTATGACATCCCATAGCACATTGAGGACTCTTCAACACATCCAGCTCAACAATTCATGGGTAAGTGGCCTCAACTTCTCTTTTTTAGCATTTCTATTGCTTTTTGTGTATTCTCTTATATGAGTGTTGTTTTCTTGATTTATTTGAACTCTTGCTATCGTTTACATGCATACTAGCTTGTCCTTGTTCTGTTTCATTTTTCATTGCTATCTCACTACTGTCGCAGGTAAGGAGCTGTTCTGGATGAACAGTCACCGATTCAGTGGCTCGCTTCACCCACATGCATGTTGATCTATTTACCGAATTTTCATTCATGTTTTTATACACTGTCAATCACTTCTTCTTTTACTTAGTGTTGTGATGCATTAACTTTCATATTTTCTTTCTGTTTCCTGTCGGCGAGTTGGGCCAACCTTGGCCCAGACTCTACCTTCATTGAAACAACATTGCACAAGCTGGGGAAGGAAGGCTCTGCATTCCTCTTTAGAAATGCACATTTTTTCCCAGCACTGTCCTTTATGATTTTTTTACACATTTCAGAGGGACAGTAGCTGTTGGCCCAGAAAATTGCGCAATGCAGTTCCTAAGCCTGTAGTCACTTCCAGCTGGAATTCCTCATTGTGCAATCCCAACAGCCAGTAGCCAATCTGGATTGTGTATTGCACAAATCCAGCAACCAGTCTCACCTCCCAGATAGCCCAAACTTCTTTTTGCACAGTTCTGGCAGCTAGTCACCTAGCCTCCCAGTAGAAATTACACAATCTTGCCTATCAGTTCCCCAAGTATGGGCGGTGTCATTCCCCAGATTTGCTTTGGCTTTCATTGAAATATTGCTTGCCATGCATGTTTCTTGTCTCCAGATCTTTTATGTGTCTATCCATCTCTTAGTAGTACCGGATCAATGGCCTCCAAGGGAACAGGATCACAGGACATTGATGGAAATGCAACTAGAACAATAGTTGGGCTAGTGTCCTCTAGTATACCAATATATGAAGATACAAAGTTGTATCTAGATAGGGACATCAAACTAAAGTTTCAAGAGGTCAATGAAACATTTGCAGGCACTTTTAAGGAAGACCTCGAAGACTGTCAGGTGTATGTGAACATTCACAAGTCCGTATTGTACCGGATTGCATGCAGATACCGTGCATTCCCATGTGCGGACATGATACACTAGATCATCTCTCCCACTCATCCCGAGATGATGAACTTGATCAGTGTTAGTGGGATGAAGCTTGCAAGCTTATGGGAATGAGATTATGATGAGATGTATCAGATGTTCAAGCCCGTGACTTTCATGAAGACTCCATTCAGCTTACCAAACAATAGTGCTAACTCCAGAGACATTCTAAAGATCTGGGTAAAGGAGACAGCTTGATTCAGGTTGACAACCAACCAGATCTACAAGACAAAGATACTAAGGAAGGGGTACCAATACTTGGTCATATTTGCATGTTGACTCTATGGCCAAGCAAGCATGAAAACCTTCCCACAAAGTTGGGTGATCTCACTGGACCAAGTGGCTAGAGAAGGAAAACCATATCATTGGTCTCGCATATTGGCTCATTAGCTAAAGGAACAAGTAACGATGGCTCGATAGACACCCGGAGGTATGCATGTAGAGATTTACATGTCCACCTACATCCTAGATGCAGTCTGTGCCTGACAAGAGTTCCCAGGTTTGGAGTGGGCATGGTCATTGGTGGAGACTGCTCTGAACACATATTTCCAGTTGTTATCTGAATGCAGCTTTAGAGGAGTAATCACATGGCTCTCCAATCATCTTATCATCCCTACATACAAGATCACATTCAAACAGGATCCACCCTGCATGTCAAAGGAAGTGATGGAGGCATTGATTGGCATTTCAGATTGGTATGCCTCACTGTCTGGCACCTTCATTTGAATTTTTAGCACGAAGAAGCCTCGATATGTTCTACCAAAGTTTGCCTTGGACTTCCTTGTCATGCAGGAAGTATCATATCACATATCAGGAGGATTGACAGCTAGATTGCACCAGAAGAAGAAGGCACCTTGTTCCGCTCATCCATTGCGGATTGGGTAATATGAGATTCAGAGTATGAAGCAAGTAGATTTCAAGGCAGAACAAATGAAGAAGTACCCAACCGACCTCCAAAGCTACAATCTGTATGACCCACATTGCATTGTGAAAGATCACTGCACGAGAGTTCAGTTGAACTGGATCCACGAGGTGTTTCAATGGGCCGAGGAGGACCCATGCAGATATTGCTACAATTTCTCCAGACCCAATGAATAGGTTGGCTTCGTTGTGGAGTGGTTAGCGAAGCAACATGAAGTAGCATCATGGAGAGCACCGGTAGCAGCAATAGCAACAATAGCAGCAGAGGTAAGCATACCAGTCTGTGACAAAAGTAAGAGGAATATTTTTCATCGCATGGAAGAGGAGAAAAGCTGCATGTTTCGAGCAGATCCACTTGTAGAGCAAGCAACTATGGCTATAGAGGCAAAGAAGCCCCATTGTGATAAGAAAATCACATCAAGGGAGAGGGAGAAGAAGAGAATGGAAGAAGTAGAGAAGGAGTTGCATGAGTTGAGGGAGCAACTCCGAAAGGAGCAAGAGTTGTGCAAACAAGAGAGGGAAGCAAAATAGGAACAAATACAGCAAGGGGCACAACATGTGCAAACAGATGAAGCACCGCCCATACAAGTAGTTGATTCATCAGAACAACTAGCATCAGGACAATAGGGTGAACCATCGCAGGGGCAAGACTTTGCTCATGAGATAGAACAAGCACTTCAATAGTTGGATGCAGACATGGAGCAACAGGAGTTGGAACAAGACACCAAACTCATGCATCACCACAAAGAGGTTGACTCACCCACTTCAATGCATCTAGATGATCAACAAGTCTTGAATGACTAAGGAGGCACTGAGATCCTTGGTGATCAACTGGAAGAAGAGATGCATAACATTTCATTCGACGAATCCCAACATAGAGTTGTGTAGTCTCACAGAGTATCAACTCCAAAGGATCATACGTCTCCTACGAAATTTGAGGAACGAGTGATCATGATTGATGTGTGCAAACATCCAGCTTCCTTGGCCGATGCAACCAAAGTGTATGTCGAAGCAACTAGCTCAAGTGTTCACTTTCTAATAGTTGAGAATGAGAGAATGGCAAAGGAACTACAAACGGCCAAGCAAGGAGGAGACTTGGTGATAATGTCCGCCCAAGCTGAACTGAAGAAGGTAGTACTTGATGAAGTATTGTCTCTTGACACAATTATCTGAGCATTGTACTGCATGTTTGGTACCGTGCACAAGGCAATCATCCATCTCAACAAATGGCAGCAGCGATGTGCTAGAAGAGCACATGTCTTGACGAACTTGCATGTTGTTGTTGATGACATGAAAACATGGACAATGAAGTAAAAGGGAACCCCATTTCACTTGCCTAATATGATGAGGGCCAATGCGGTCAAGCTGAAGGTGCATATCCAGAGTCAGATCCGAAATTATGAAGAGCTCCTACAGTTCATCACTAGCATACAGGCTTCCCATGCACAAGTATTCAAGAGTATGGATGTCGTGGTGTGTACACACGCGATCCCATCACTTGGGACTTTCACCCAGGCAAAGACAAAGAAACAAGTCCGACTAGAGCTTGACTTGTACTTCGACGAGTTGATGTGCATTTCCACTATCCTAGACTTGCCCATCAGTGCAGACATCATGCACAAGTATGTTGTTGGTCCAACCACATTAAAGACAATGATGTGCATGCTTTCAAATGAGTTGGATAGAGGAGCCCGAGTAGTGTACCCGAATGTTATGGAGGCAAGAGTCAGGTTTCAGATGGATGTCACCGCAGAGCACACAGACACCATCAAGGACTACTGATCTTGGCATCAGTATGTTACTGCCAATCAGCATGAAGATGTTGAGCAGTTGGACTTCCATGGTTGTCTAAGTTAGAGTGATGTATAGCATGGCTTGCTCAAGCCATTTTGTTTCACATGGGTACATGTGCATTGTAATGTAAAGTCATGTCAAGTGTAAGTCAAGTGTTAATAGTTGGATGTAATAGTCATAGAGTACGTGAAGAGTCATGAGGTTAGTTGAACTGTCAAAAAGATGAATGTCAAGGGTCACCCCACCCTTTGCTATAAATAGTCACTCATAACTCATTGTATAGCCTTTTGGTCAGCCAAGCTTCCAATAAGACTATGTTGGAGAGAGCTTGGACAATATTGTAATGCACCTTGGCTTCTCCACTACACGGAGCTAGTACATCTCTTTGGAGGAGTAGGCGAATGTGGTTGTAACGTTCAAATATTGGAGCTAGTGGTTGGACATGGATGCTTTGTATGACTGGAACTTACACTTCTTTATATAATAAGAGCCAACACGTTTCATGTATATATGTTGTATTGTATTCCAACTATCTTGTTTACTCTAAATGGCATATGTATTTTCTTTCTTACGCATGCATGTATCGACTATTTTGTATGAATATGTATGAATCTTTTTGAAATGTGTTGTTGGTTTAACCATCACTTTGGATTGCGAGATAACTTTCTTTCCATCTTGTGATGTATCTTCGCTCATGTGTTCCCTTCCCATTAGAGTACTATTACAGGTTGCCAAGGGGCACACTCATCTCAACCCACATTTGTTAGAACCTCTCATGCACCTTCCTTGACTCACTGTAGCTATCACACCCTTGCTACCAAAAGAGTTACCTTACTTTCCTTTGTGTGAAATCACAGTCAAGGCATTACCATACGACCCACTATTGGGACTCATACACCAAAGGATCTGAGGTCTAATTGGGACTTCTTACCGGGGAGATCCCCTTGACATGTTGGCAGGTCTAGCACGGTCAAAATTTATAGTGCTAGAAGGAGGGCAGATGACAAGTTGTGTCCTCTCATCCGATTTTTAGCCTTTGCATATCTTTCATGGATTCTTGCATACCTTTCATGGATTCTTGCACTCTTCTCCATTCGCGATGTTTTTTGAATCATGAAGATGTCACCATCATGAGGGAGTTTTTTGATCTCTTGTCCACTTACACGTATGATGGTGAAGGCGAAGTGGCCAGGCCTGAGTACTCACATGAATTTCTTTCCATGCTTCATGAGGAAGATGGGTGTTCCGATGAACAAGCCAGCTTGCTGCTTGCATACACACTTCGTAAATCTCCACTTCAATGGTTGTGCAGCCTACTATCTGATAGCGTGCACTCACTTGAGCACTTCCGTGATCTCATTGAAGACTATTTCTACCATTTTGATCCATACCATCTTGACCACAAACTGTTACAGCAATGGAAGGCTCTGCATGAATCGATCATGGATTTTTGGCAACGCTTCTATGACTTGTAGTTTCAAGCTCTAAGGAGCCAGATGAAATTTTCCTATCTTTGGGACCGATTTGAGTATTGCCTTAAGAAATTTTTCCTCCCCAAGAAGAAGCTTGAACTCAAGCCTTGCTCAACCTTCTTCACTGATGTAGCAGCACAATCACATGTGGATGTGGTCACTGTCACGGCTGACTATACGCCATCCCCTCATTCAATAGCTCAACCACTATCGAATGATGTTGAGGATCATGCTCACTCACTTGTTCAACTTTCACATCCTCCCAACATCACTTCACTCAATTTTCATGCAATGTTGGTTATGAGTCCCTCGAGTTCCCATATTCATTCTGTTCCATGACCTTTGTCTTCACACTCGGCTATTCCTCTGAATGATACTGTCTTGTGTTCTTCCATTCCATACTCTTCACTTGTTGTGAATGAGGAACAAGACATTGACGTAGTTGGTTTTGCACAACCAAAATGTGCGGTCATTCATGAAGAGTATGAGTGGGATCTTGAGCATAAACACTCGGCGAGCGATGATTCCCTTCCATCCGAGCCCCCTCTGTTCTTTCCTAACATCTTTGATGAACTTGCCATCCATGATTTTGCATGTGTGTCTTCATCCACGGCTGCACCTATTGTTGATCACTCGCAGGACTCACCAGATGTTGTTCCATCATTTGACAATGGAGAGGATAAGTTATTCATTGAAAATCCACTTGATCTTTCATCTGTCTTTTCCAGAAGCACAAAGGATGAGTTTGTTCGATTTTCATCTACCCCTATGTTGGATTCATCAGATCCCGAGGATGCCGATGAACTCATTGATTTTTCTGATCTTGGCTTTCATGGTCCATTTACTCCCATATTCCATCATAATCATGACTCTATCAACGTTGATATTTTGAAGCCACCAGTTTATGTTGATCTATTTGACGATGAAGTTGAAACACCCAAGACTGTCATGGCACTTCATCCTGAGCTAATGATTATGTTAGGCCCTCACTCTCTTGGGGTTAGTCTCACTTCCGATGAGTAAACTGTTAAATCACCTAAGGCTCCTCATCACTCATATGAATGCATTGAATATCAATCTCACACATAGATCATACTACTTCCACTCGAACTACAGTATCCCATCGCTCATGCATTGGAGGAATCTTACATTGCAAGCACTCATTTATGACACAAGTTATCTTTGTTTCTTTCATTTTCTTAGATGTCACAGTCAAGAGTGTGCTTATGCTTCAAAGTTGCATGTAGTGTCACACAACACCATGATAACTCCACGAACCACTCATCATGCACTTGCATTTACTTATGTCCTGTGGACACTTCGAAACACGAGGTGTAGTTGTCTTCATTGTTATATCTTTCTTGCTTGCTGGCTCACACAACTGGGTTGCTTGCAGACCAAGCCTTCACCAACGATGTTCAACCAATGTGTCGATGGTTGCATTGGAAATATCACTTCACGTGATCAGGCCCATGTACCATTAGCTTAGGAGTAGGAGTAGTATTTTCATTCGGTCGGTTTGCTTGAATACTTGTTTTCTTACTTGCTTAGTTTGTTTGTTTGCTTGCTTGTTTCCTTACTCACTTTGCTTTCACGTTTTCTTCTTCTCGTTCTTTTCTTTGTTGTTTGTTAGTTCACTTGTTTTGTTCATAGGTTTGTTTCGCATGAAACCATGTATGACTTTCGAAGCGAGCTAGGTGAAGTACAATAGGTCTTGTAGAGATATCACTACTTGGCTATCTATCATCTTGCCTCTTTATGAAGATATTGTTACTTTTAGTCCATGATATGTCAAAGGAAAATATGTATTGTTCGAAGTGAACCTTGGTGAAAGCACAACTCTTGCGCGCTAACTAGTGTCACCTTCTCTAGTCGGTTGTTTTTGGGTTAACCCTTGTTAGCTCAATCAAGTAGAGTAAGGTGAGGGGGAAAACCTTAACAGGCACGCCAGAGATATAATAAACTACTTCTCTATTGGAACAACCTCTTCTGCTCTCAATAAGTTGGGATCCCTCTTCTACCTCTGAAATGAATAAGTGTTATGCACAGTTATCAAAAAATAAAAAAGTGAAAAGTGAAAAAATTCAAAAATGAAAAATGAAAATGAATAAGGAAAAAAAGGAGAAAGGCTTCCTACACAGATATGTGATGCAAGTAACTCCATTGGGGAACCGACTGAGCTCATTGCCAGCAGAGCCATGCTTGTGTTCCTATGTGACTCCCGGGGTACTGTCCAGGCCTGCCAGCAGTGGAGCAGCACCAGAGATGAAACTAAGACTCTGACAACTATAATGCTTGTGCATCAATATACCCGTCAACCCCAATTGAAACAACTGTGTTTCCTTGGCTTGGAATGTGTGTCAATCGACCAAGAGATTGGTAGATACTACATCTTACAATCAAGCTAATGTGAAACCAAGATGAGCTGAGAACTAAACAATACTTTCGAAGGTGTGATTTGAAAGTCACTCGCGAGTGATCTTAGTTAATTAATTAATGAATGAAGGTATTACAGACTCATGTGTTGGTGTGTGTCTCTGTTATCTTAGGCAACAGATTGATCAGATTGCAAAATAAATAGACACTAGAAAATGGAAAAAAGGAAGAGAAACACAGTAAGTAAATGCAAGAACACAACAAATTAATAAGGAGTTCACCCTATCCTCCAGGGTTATGTCTTTGGTCCAGCTTTCAGTGATGGCCTTTTCTTATTATGTAATTAAAGCAGAGTTTTTACAATGCGAAGCTCAATTTGAGTCCCCTGAAATAGATAATGCTTAGTAGGGTGGTTCTTGGATTCCCCAAGCCACTAGAGTGCATAGACTCTTCCTTACCAAGTCTCGATCTCGACTGGTCTTGAATGGGGTGAGTCCAATTTGGTACTTAATTCTCGATAGATATCCTCTCAGGGATTGCTTGAATCTCTCAAGCCTTTTATCTGCTCGATGCTACCTTACTCTGTAGGTTAGCTCAGCTCTTTGTCTTCTGCTTCTTACTTATTCTCTATTCTATCTCTCTGTCTCACTGTCTCTTTCTTTCTTACAGTGCTCACTCGCTTTTTTTCTCTGTCTGTTCACGGCTTAAAGCCAAGACATCCTCTGACTGTTCGCTTCCTCTTCCACCTCTTCAGATTGCCTGTTGTTGTTCGCTTGGAGTTCCCTGCCTTTGCATTATTGTCACTGTGTAATGTCTCATAGGGAAGTGGCTACTTTTCCTCCCATGAACTGTGCTAGCTCTTCCACAAACGGTTTGGTATTTTGGTTACGCTGTGTAATGATTCATCCGCCAGCTCAGCGGTCAAATCAGACTTCAAACTTTTATATGCCACAGCTTAATTTTCCCTCTAGATCCAGTTCCTCATCGAGCACAATCTCTGTCATTAGATCTGGAGCCCCTAGATCCTACAATGTTCACTCTTATCTCGTGGTTGACTTGCTTGACAGTTAGCCTGTGATGATAGGTGGTTTTCTCTCTCATCCGCCAGACACGCGTCGTGCAATGTATGGAGTCGCTCATTCTTTGCCAAATCCACTTACCACCCAAAGTTCCTCTGATATTTTGTTGGTTTTGGAGCGCGGGACCTGCCTTTCACTTTAGAACTTTCCTTATGGTTTCCCGGCCTCCCATGTGACCAAGCGCTTGAGGCTTTTGATTATCGAGGCATTTTTCCTAGCTACCATCAGAAACGGCCTCCGTTTCCTGATCCAGACTTCCTAACTGCTAGTTTGCATCATGTGTGGTATCCATGGGCCTCGGTCAACATGCTTTGATTGAGGTCTTCACCGTTCCTTGCTAGCTACAAACTGCCACTGTTCAGAGGTCCTTCCTGATAGCTCTTTGTTCACAAGTTTTTGAAGTCTGTCTTGATTTGATACAGTCATAGCACTTTGATAATTTTCATGGATCCTATTCGGATCTGTCGGCTGGATAAGTTGTTCTTGTGGACAAGACCGACCTCCCTAGTATCCAATGATATCTAGCGACAAGCAAACCAAACAAATTCTATCTTTCTCTAAATATGCAATTTATAAATAAAGGCAAACAAGTGTTTTAGGCCTACCTTGGGTCCAGTGCAAGTTTGTGGAAGCCACACTCCGTTGATCCAAATGAGCTCCCTTGTCAAGAATCTGCAAACAAAAACAAGCAAACACATTAAATAGCACCTGAAAAGCCAATATAATAAAGCATACTTATCATGATGTTCAAGGAATTCATGAAACAAATCACATAAGACAATTTGTTGAGAAAAATGAATCTGATTGTATTAACTTTAATCAAAGAAGAAATTTACAACCTTGGTGCCTTGATGCTGTAAAAGCTCCTCCCAGGGTCCAGCAAGAATCTCCTCTACTTTGACAAGTTTCACTCTCTTCCCAATGAAGCCAAAAGGTATGTAATCTCTCCTCTCAAGCTTAACTAGGAAGTCTCAATTCCAACAACATTTACCCTAAAAAATGTTGAGCTTCTAACCTCCCTAGCAACCAGCCCAATGCCTTAATTTATAGTGCAATGGAGGGAAGTTACTAGGTCCACCTTCAAAGGGATAAAACCCTCCTTCAAAGGGATAAGCTCCTCTCATCAAGGGATTAGCTCCTTTAGTTTTGGGATGCATGAACCACCTAGGAGGGAACCATCCACGTCAAGATTCCTTCTAGAATCATCCAGAATTAACCACAAGTGAGTTTTTAAGAATAAACTTGCACCTTTTTGACTTTCACAAGGGTCCACACCCACTCCTTTAGAGACAGAGCGGGCAGGTCCGCAGGTAACATGAACAAGGGATGCGGGACCGCAGGCAATAGTGAGAGAAAGTGCAAAACTAGAGCTTTATTCATTTTTAAGGTCTTTCTCTCATTTTCAAAGCTTGACATGAAGAGCTGAGGTTTGAGACTTGCTAAGGAGGACAGTATGAATGATGATAGACCCATACTGACTACAAATAGTCATGGTGACAATATTTTGTGTAACAGATTGCCCCCTAAAGTGCGAAGTCTGTAGTAGATGAGGATTTCATTTATCATCTAAGAAGGGTGAAGTACTTTATCATTTCGAGGATCATCTTGTGGAGAGCCTGGTTGGAACCTGTAAAAACATTCAATGCAAAATATACATATGAGATCATATCATCGCTGAGGTAGGCATTCCCATACTCAGATCAAAATTGACTAGAAAACTAACTACTGCTCTGATATAGGAATGATCTTGTAATACATCACAAGTATAGACACATGTAGACACAGTATGGACGCAGCCATATGTTTATGAATAATCCACTGTATAATGAATACAAAATTCCTCGCAGCCTGGATGGTGGAAACTAGATCCAGGGTCTTGATTTCTACTTCCCGAAATAGTACGATTCTAACCATGTGAATGAATGTGTCGAAGTCGAACATGGTGGAAACCACTTGATTACCAGTCAATGATGTAAACTGTTAACAAGTGTGAGAGAAACCACCAGTAATGTCAATGTCTCTCAAAGTACTCAGTACAATCCATGAGATGTGAATAGATGTGTTGATGTCGAACATGTCACGGAATCTTTTGATCGAAGGTCAATGATGCAACCTATCGTCGAAGGCGAGAAAACTGCCATTGAGGCATGCAGATCCCAAGGTACTAACGATTTCTAGATCATCTTTCTAGATAATGAGATGAAGTCGATAGAAAGCGATCCGTTGTAGGCAAGCCCACAACATGAAATCATAGATCAAGTTTGAAGAAATTTTGTTGCAAGGACTGACTCAGGGATGGTCAAGATGGATGACAGATATTTTGCAGATGAATGGTTTATTTGCACTGACCTCTTGAACACATAATGACATAGCAGATGGTTTGGTGACAATTGACCCAAAGTTAATACCCAGAAACCGGCTGAAGACTTTCAATATGGTTTGATCAACTGTTAGGCAAAGGATTTCCCAACCCAGGTGAATAAAAGTGTCGTGTTCAAGAGTGGTTACAAAGTATGACAAACAGGCTCATTTTTCTCTCTTTTCCCCCACCATTTCTGGCAAGTACCTCTTTATTTTTGACAAGCTTGAGGAGGATAACATTTGCTTGATTATAAGCTCATCCTTCGAATGAGTCCAACTTAGTTTAAATTCGAACCCTAAGAAGGAGTGGTCTGTTCCTGTTTGTAATTGAACAGGTCCTTTACTATTAAATTTTAACGAGTTCAGTATAGGAGAAACTCGACGTTTTTCAATTTTAGAGAATCTGAAAAAACTTAAGAAGACTCCATGGTTGTCCTTTTTCATAAATTTGTGTCTCCCAAGCCCGAAAAAGTATAAAATAATACTTGAGAGAACTGCTTGATCATTACGACCAAGGAGTACTTTTCATAATTAGTGCCTCTGATCCAAAAAGTAAAAAGGCAATCAATGACACGTCGTTTTATAACCAATATCAAATTTGAAACGACAAAAATCCGACAATCTTTTCATGTTTTTACGGTCAGAAAAGGGCTGTAAGTGGACCGTCTTTTTAGTTCCATTTTAACGATCTTAAAAAGAAAAACTCAGTAATATTTTCATGTTTTAGGAGTCAGAAAAGAGCTTAAAGGTGACTCTAATGTTTTTTGTCGAAAATGACCAATTTTGCCTGAAAAATCCGTTATCCTGCACAAAAACTCAAACATTACTCATACTTGTTTAAAATAGATAAAAATGTTGTAAAAGTTACCTCTTTAAAGTGAAAAATAAACAAATTAAAAACTCATTTATTCAAAAAAACTTATAAAAAGGGTTTTTGTAAATTCATTTTTACCGTTTGACTTCAGAGTGAGAAAAGAGAGCTTTTGGTCAGAAACTTCCTGTGAAAATTGCGGAAAATCCATCCGTTGGAATCGAACGCCGTCTCCTCCAGGTAATCCACATCATCATACTCTTTCATTTTATCCGTTTAAAAATTGTTTTTAGGGCTTTATCTTGTTTTTAAGGAAATTTTTTAGGTTAAAACCCGCGCGCGGGGGTCCACAGGCATAGCACAGGAAACCTGCAGACCCCGACTTTTTCGTAAAAGGAAAAAAGTCAGGGGTATGCATCTGCCGTGAAGGAAAAGTGAAGACCCACGCACTGTCTCTAACAGAGAGGGTGCAGTCCCTGCAACAAAGGTTTTTAAACCTAAATTTTTCAAATTCCACCCAAAAATTTTGATTTTAGATATTCTAATCCGCCTTTTTATTGGATGTAGGGTATACATCATGCTTGATTGGTGGGAACGAGAGCACAAGGATGTAGATCTCGCCGGGATTAATCATCAACCTTCGATTGATGCATTGAAGGCATGCGGTTTATACAAAATCTGAGCCATACCTCGCATAAGGGCCCAGGTGGACTCTTTACAGTGGCTGGTAGACAGATGGAATATACAGGACCAGTGCTTCTTTATTGGTGGCCACCATCTCGAAATGGAGCCGGAATACATTTACTTTTTGACTGGTTTACCTAAGAGAGGTGAACATTTGACTCTATTCGGGACTAGGCCAGGTGGCCAGTCTGTCGATAGCCTCCGGCTAGAGTTCTGCAACAACCAAACTAGAGACAAAGGGATAGATATCAAAACCATATCCCTTCCTGAACTGAAAGTGATTGCGTTTACTGTTACCAGGCTCTGCGGAAGCGCAGCACTACATATAGCCACTGGATCCCAAATGCGGATGGCAGTAGACTGCTTTTGAGGCACCATCTTCAACTGGTGCGATGCTGTGTTGGCTAATATAAAAGGCCAACTGACTAGAGCAAAGAACGGACAACTGAAGACCTTTGGATATGGTGCTTTAGTTGTGAGCTTTGGTCTAGAGAGGGTTCCAATGTTGGTCCCACAACATCTTACCGTTGGAGCTGGACTTCCCCGAGAGCCCAAACTGATGCGTTGGGTTGCAGTTATGGCCCGTCATCCTGAGGAGGGAACAAAAGTCGTTCGATTCACTCCTAAGTATTTTCATTGGTTGGAGAACCAAGTTTTTGCTATTCAGGACTTTCCTTATGCTAGGGTAGATTATCGTGGTGACCCAGACATGTCTCTTCCACCAGGAGAGCAATGGGATGACTCAGGTAAAATCATTTTCAAAATTTTCTAATTTTTTTTTTTTTTGTTCTTATCTCATCACAAAATTGATAGTAAAAGTTTCAAATGTAGATGTAGGCTCACGGCGACCAGCCACTCTCCAGACCTATGAGAGGAAACAACCAGCTGCAGCAGCACCAGCCCCACAAGACAAATCTACAGAGACCTTGGCCGAATTGGAGAGTCATCTAGAGCGTTTGACAGCAAACATTCCAGAGACCAGCATAGACGTCATTCCTCTTAGGCTACAACACTATGTGATTGGGGTCCCAGGACCTTTCAGGAGGTTCCTTTGTAGGGTGGCCCGTACAGTGGTTTCTTATCGTGATCATCACCAATGATAGGATGATCGCCTGTTGTAGACACATATGACATTTTTTGCTTTTTGTACTATCATTTTTGCTGATCATAAGGTGTTTTTCAACCTATGATCGAAGATGATGTATATTTGACACACTTCTATGCTATACTATATCACTATTAATGGCTTATCTTGTAAAACAAGTTATGGAATGTTTTTAAATTTACTTATATGATTATTGCAAATGTCTACTTAACATTCGAGAAGAAATTGCATATGCTAATGTATTTAAATATCTTGGAATATGCTAATATTCCATATAGTCAAATTCACGTTCCAAGAGACGAACTCTCAAAAATAATCTCAATAACACTGGATTTCTAATGGCATATACTCTATTAAGCTTTAATACAACGAGTTCAGAATCTAACCTCACTATCAAACTCCGAATCCCAAATGAGATAGATTCAGATAATAACTCAATCACTGCACTATACTCGGAAATGTTGTTCGTTGTTTGACCGAGGCTTACCCCATGCATAGATACTAACTCGTCAGAGGGCAAATAAATAACCCAAGCTGCGGAAGAAATGTTCCATGTATTACAACAAGCACCATCAACAAAACCAATGTATGTTTGGAGAGGCGTCGACATCTGCAATATCAAGAGTAAAATCAAGATAAGCAGGGATAACGATAAAAAACACTCTCTAAGCTAAGCACACTTTTTAATCTAAAACACACCAGTTGGAAAGAAAACTAACCTAACTAAAAAATCTCCACACCCAGATTTAACCATAATACCTCTTTAGGTAAAGACCATTTCTGGGTTTACCTAAAGAGACCCCGTCAAAGTCTACTAATTCATAGGCCCCTTTTGTCAGCTTTCTCTTAACAACATAAGGACCATGCCACATGGGTACAAATTTTCCAGTGCCTAATTTATCATTTGCTTGATCGTACAATAAGACTAGGTCTCCTTCCGAAAAATTACGAGGGGTAACATTTCGATCATACTGAGCTTTAATACGTTTGGCATGAGTTTCGATTGCTAATGCAGCATCACGTCGATTCTCATCTAGCTGAGCCAAGTATAACAAACATTTTTCCTCTTCGGAAGTGGCTGGAAGTAATTCGATGGCCATTTGCAATGATGGGATTTCGCATTCAATGGGTAACATAGCTTCCAGACCATAAACTAGTTGGAAAGGAGTGAAACCGGTTGACGTTTTTACTAAGGTTCGATACGCCCAAAGCGATGAAAATAGCATGTTATGCCAATTCGACCTATGAATCCCAATGATTCGTCGGATCATGATGACTAGAACTTTGTTGATGGATTCAACCAGACCATTAGCCTGTGGATAATATGGAGTTTAACTGTCATGACGCAAGCCAAGTTGGTCTGTAAGTTCAGTCATCATAATATTTTGAAAATTACACCCATGATCAGTGATAATCACTTGTGGAACACCAAACCTAGCAATTATATGATTGAACACAAAAATTGCAACAGTTTTTCCATCTGCCTCAAATGTAGGCATTGCCTCGGCCCACTTGGTAAAATAATCTACCGCAAGGATGATATACGCATGCCCCCCGGCCGAGTGAGGGTTACATGTAATAAAATCGATACCCCATTTCGCAAAAGGACCAACGGCAATTATAGGGTGGAGAGAAGCAGGTGGAGCGCGCATCTTTCGATCAAAAATTTGGTAGTTGTGGCATTTGCGGACTGTGTTAATACAATATTTAAACAAAGACGGCCAGAAATAGCCAGCGCGCAATATCTTTTGGGTTGTGGTAAACCCAGACATATGACCACCACACACTCCAGAGTGACAGTCATTTAGAACCCTTTCAGCTTCCTCATGTGTTAAACAACGTCAGAAAACAGAGTCCGCCCCTCGACGATAAAGTGTATCTCCAATAATTTTGAATTGTTGGGGCTAGAATCATATTTTTCGACGCTCTGATCTTGAAATTTCTGGCCGAAGGATTGGGTCTGAAGATAAACAATGATATCTCCATACCATGGATCTAAAGTGCTGATTAGAAACAAGGATTCGTTCGCAATGGGCTCCTCCGCCACAGTTTCCGTGTCAGCACGCGGGAAGTCACACATCAACTCCGCAAAAACTAAAGATTTCTTTGACTTAGACTTTTCAAATTCCAAGTCGAACTCCTGCAGGATCAAAATCCATTTGGAGTACTTGCCCCCTAGCAATTGTTTGGTCAAAATATAGATCATAGGGTTGCAATCGGAAATTACTGTAGTTTTGCATAGTAAAATGTAATGACAAAAACGTTGGACAGCTTGAACAGCTACCAATGCCAATTTCTTCACATGTGAATATCTTAGCTCAGTTGGATTTAAAGTACGACTAAGGTAATATATCACATGTTCAGTACCGAATTCATCTTCCTAAACTGACACCATTCCAGTGGTGGAATGCGAGGCAGCAAGATATAAGAAGTAGTCCTGGTTGTAGTTGGGAGGATGCAGTAACGGTGCATGGGTCAACGCGTGTTTTAGTGCATCAAAAGATTTGTCAGCTATCTCATCCCAAAAGAATGGAGTATTCTATTTCAACAACCGGGCAAAACCCTTTGTGATCTCGGCGTAGTTAGGAATGAATCAATGTAAAAAGTTTGCTTTCCCTTGCAAACTTTGGAGTTGGCAAAGACTCGAAGGAGGAGGCAATTTAACAATAGCTTCAACCTTCAAGGGATCGACACAAATGCCGGCTTTCGAAACAACAAACCCCAGTAACCGACCCATTTCTATACAGAAAACACACTTGTGTGGATTCAACCTAATTCGATAATGCCTACACCTCATAAAGATTACTCGTAAATGGATGAGATGATCAGCTCGATGTAATGAATGAGCAGGTAAATCATCGAGATAGGGTTGCACAATGTGCTTGATGTCATGAAATGCGTAAGACATGGCTCTTTGAAAAGTTACCCTGGCGTTCTTGAGCCCAAAAGGTAATTTGCAATAAGAAAATGTCCCCCATGGACAAATAAAAGCCATTTTTCGTTGATCAACAGGTAGAATATTTATTTGATTGTATCCGAAAAAACCATCCATGAAGGAGAATATTTCACTGCCGGCACAATCATCAATGATTTGATCGATATAGGGAGTTGGGTAATTGTCTTTTGGACAGGCTCGATTAATATCCCTATAATCGATACATATTCTTATTGTTCCTTGCTTTTTGTTAACGGGAACAATATTCGATACCCAATCCATTAACGGAATTGGATAAATGAAACCTGCTTTAAGTAATTTTTCAACTTATGCTTTAATGGCAACAGCTTTTCGCGGGTGGATCTAACGCAAACGTTGCCGGACGGGTTTAGCATCCGGGTAAGTTTTGATTTCATGAACAACAATTGCTGGGTCAATTCCTGGCATTTCCTCATATGACCAGGCAAACATGTCGCGGAATTCTTGAAATAAGGCCTTATATGTTTGAATTTCAATTTCCGTACAAGAGGCACCTATATGAATGTTTTCAACAATTCCAGGCTTAACCGAAATATCAATAGGAATAGTTCGAGAAATGTTTCCCAAATTTAACTCAAAATCAGGATTTTTCATTGGATTCTGAGGTTCCTTGACATATTCAGTCATAAAAATAGATGAAAAATCATTTTCAAAGTGATCAATCTCAGGTAAAAATGAAGATCTATGATGAAGATCTTCCCATGGTAAATCACCAACACACAGATTCCATGAATTTTCTCATCAGTGTGAACAAGTTCAGAAAATGTTATTGAATCTGAGTTTGATGTTGAAACTGATTCTTCATGGACCACATTCATTAAGTCAATTTCGGTTGAAGAAGGGTCGGAAAATGACTGCACGACCTGATACGCAATTTCATATGGACTCAAAGGCATAACATCACCAAATGAATCTATCTCAGATTCGGAAGGTACGATCCAAGGATCATCATAAACAATAGTATTTGATGAAATCATATGAATGGTTGCAGTAGAAGACGATGCATTGATAGGAGGAAAAGGAAAAGTTCATAGTAAACCAGAATCTTTAACTAGTCCTACTCCAACATCCTTATAGGGGATAGTTGTTTTGCTGACATGCTAAATACTTTCAGAAGAGGCTGGGTCAGATGAAAAGTAAGTTAGCTGGTCCATAGTTATGATCTTTCCATTATGAGGGAACTTTATAAGCTGAAAGACTAATGAAACAACAGTTGTCATAGCGTAAGACCAACTACGACCCAAGAGAAGGTTGTAATCTAGAGGGGCATCAACCACCTCCACATCTAGATTAACAGTTTTGCCTTCAACCCCTATAGGTAAATCCCGTAGAATGCCAAAAGGATGGAACCCATGACCATCAAAGGCCTTTAGAATCGTCGAGGATTGATTAAGTGTAGGAGAACCAAGCGATCTCCAACACTGGATCTACATAATACACGTTGAGGATCCCTCATCAATCACAGTCCTATAACAAGGTCTGTTTTTTACTAACACTAGAATCTAGAAAGCCATTTGATGAGGTAAGCGAGGTGTACTATTTTCTAGATCGAAAATTATAAGGTTCGAGTCCTGAACGTCAACAGCTCCTATAGCCGACAATAGCAACTTACGCTGTGCTGGACATGATTGCAGCACTTCCAAAGCTGACATTGCCAAAGGTGAAATAGCCAAATCTTCAACAATGTTATAGTTTTGAGCGCCTCTCGCATGTGGATTGAAAGCTGACTTTCGAAGTATACCCTTGGCGGGTGGTTTGATTACTAAGTCTGGGTTAGGTTTCTCGATCTGTAGTGGATCGGAACCGGGAGTTGAAGTTGATGGGTTCGAATTAGAAGATTCTGCTTCCTTACCACCAACAAGACTTTTACTTCCATAATCTTGCGATCGAGTCACAATCCTAACATGGGACATCATCATTATGGGTTCTTCGGAGGCATTTGAGGAAGAACCTATCATCTTACTGTCTTGACTAGGAAAAGGATCCTTCAAAACAATAGGCGTTTGGGAACCTTTGATGATTTTCGCAACCTCAGCGCGATGAGGGTAGTCTCTTGTAAAATGCTCTTCGTCACAAATGAGACAAGGATAACGAGGTTTGCGTTTCTCATCAGTAGATTCTGTTTTTTCTGGTTTCTCTTTCGAATTTTTATCTATTTTATTTTTCTTCTTTCCTTTCTTTTTACCGCCGGATTTTGACTTCACCGTAGATGACTCTACAACATGAATATCGGCAGAAATTTCCACGGAAGAATCTCCTGTCAGGGAATTTGGTAAAGTTATGATAGGAGAAGAATTCTTGGAAGATTTCTTCTTACTTTTGGTATTAACCATACCAATCATACCATTAGCGGCATGAGACCCTGAAGGAGCTGCAGTTATTTGATTTTGTTTAGGAAGGTCGAGGATTTTCTCATGTAACGTACCTGACTGCGTATAAACTAAGTCAAGGTATTGAGCTTGAGCAATTACTTGCTCTTCAATAATAACTCCTTCCTTAGCTACATCCTCAGTGATCTTCAGTAATAAATATTTTACAAACCATTCAGCTAAGATTTGATCTGGAATAAAAACTTTCACTAAACGTCGTCAATGTCTCCATTCATGAATGTGATCTGAAATGTAAGTGGACATTGACTGTTTTAATGAAGTTAATAATTTCGTGCCATTGTCATATCTAATTGGCAATTGAAAATGAGTTAAAAACGAAGTAGCTAACTGACTAAAGTTATAAAAAGTGGCTCACGGTAACTCAATGTATCACTTGGCCGCAAGACCAATTAGAGTGCGTTGAAAAAGCCTTAAATGGATTGAATCATCTGAAATGGAATTAGACGCACACTACAGGTGATAAGTCATCACATGGTTCGACGGGTCCTTTCTTGATTTGCCTTCAAACTTAGGAATATCACTAGGCAACTTATTCGGCATTGGCATCCAAAACGGAAGATAGTTAATTGGATCGTTCGTAAGGCGTGAAAAGTCAGGCAAGTCCAAAGTTGAAATGAACGGTAACTGATGATTAGGGTCCCTGAAACCCTGGGTCATGAGACCAGCCCCAGGTGGAGGATATCCAGGATAACTAGGAATTGGAATTGCATTTGGGATATTATATCCTCCCGAAAAACCAGGATTAACCGGACCGTACTGGGGTTGTTGAGGTTGTTGATATGTATATCCAGGGTACGGTTGATACTGATAGATTGGCTACTGCACAGCAGGACCGAATTGGTACTTTTCCTGGTACAGTTGATAAGTAAATTGAGGTTGACTTGTGACAACCATACTTGGACCAGGTTCTCCTACAGGCATTTGAACCGAAGTCTGAATTGTGGATCCAGACTGAGGTAAAGATGTCTAAGGAGTTGATACAGGAACAGTAGAAACCAGAGCTGTCGATACTCCAAAAGTAGGTGGGGTAGATTGAACAGATGTTGCAGCAGTTGCAGCAGTCGTTTGAGGTGGAGTACGAGGTGTACTAGGCCCAGGCTAAGAAACTACAGAAGGTGCAGAAGTTTGAATAGCAGACTGGACAGGTTACTGGGGTGAACCAGAAACATAAGGTTGTCCAGATTGAGATGACAACTACACATTCGGTTGCAAGATCTGTTGAGATTGAGATGGATCCCACACTAAGTTCATTCCGGGGTACGGACCCATAGCAAGTTGAGAATATTGAGGACCATAACCGGGTTGAGGGTAGGGTTGATAATTCAAAGGTACATTTCCAGCTCCTTGGACAAATGATTGACTGGAAGGTGGTTGGAAACCTTGGGTTAGGTACTAACCCTGAGGTTGATAACCTTGAGGCATGTACTGATACTGGGGTTGACCTTGAGGTACATATTGATACTGGGGTTGACCTTGAGGTACATACTGAGTCTGGGGTTGACCTTGAGGAATGTACTATCCCGTAGGTATGTACTGTCCTTGAGGTTGCCCCCCAGGCGATAATTGAGGACTTTGAGGCTACACCCCAGGTGGTAACTGGCCACCTTGAGGTTGCGGATTAGGAATAGTACCTGACATCATAAGAATATCTTCTACACTCAACGACTTAGTTCCGTTATTACCAATTAATAACCCTTATTCAATAGGTTGATGAGATGCTCCCGAAAAAGTACCAGTAAGTGACTGATACCCAGAGGGAACAGAAGGACCACCGTATAAAAAGGTTTCTGGAGATTGAGAAAACATGGACGACTGTCTTGACATATTTAACGGAGGATAATAACCTCTAGGTGTTGGGTGAAAAGGAATGCGAGGTGGTGAAAAACTTAGTCCCGGGTTTTCCAAAAAATTGGTTAATGAAAGATACCAAGTGTCGCTCCTAGGTGAACCGTAAAAGATCGATTCATGCTCCCTAAGTTCTATAGCTGGTTGATTTTTAGGGATAGGGATACCTTCTTCCAGAGTAACAAGTTCTTCAATAGCAATAAGTCGAGAAGGAAGATTTTGGGTAATGACTCTTTCTACCCTGGGTGAACCAGGACCACTGGAAGTTGGAGAGGCAAATCCTGATGTTGGAGTAGCAGCAGATTCAGTTTCAGGTTCAGATATTTCAGGTTCCTCAGCTAAATCACTAGTAGATGAAAAACTACCAGTAACTTTGGAAAATGAAATAGATTGTGGATTATAATCTGTTACTAGAGCTTGATAATCAGGATGTACAACCAATGAAGACTCTCCTTCTTCAGGTGACCCAACTCTACAATCACTAGGAGTTACAAGGAATCGTAGCCCTTCAAGCTGGCTCAGTGAAAACTCAGGAGGTTGGTACTGAAGTCTACGGGACTTCCTTGGTAATTCAGCCACGATTAAATATTTTAACTACTTCACACGCAAACAAAGAAAAATCTCAATGAAAACCACCTAAAGCCTCTAAAGAACCAAACAATTTTGAATCACACGCCTAAGGAATCTAGGAGGTCAAACCACACACAAACAATAACTTTCCGTACTGAAAACACTAGTTGGTGATGAAATCCAACGTCGCAGAATTCAATACAGAAATTGTGGTTGGAATAGTTACCCCGGAAACCTGCTTAATGAATAGACTGGCACAAGTTTCTCCACTAAACCGTCTCGAGTGAAGAGAACCCCCCAGAAAATCCAAGTGAGTCTAGCCGACGTCTGCTCCAGGTACAGTGGGATCTTCCCTCCACCATCAGCTTAGGAAAGAATCCTATATAATATGGTCACTAAGGTTACCAACGAAAACAAATATACCTGGGGGAACAGTCTACAATCCGATACGCACGCAAGGGCAGAGTAACAAGCTCAATTCCCTTGAAGGCTCCTTGACATAATCCAAGGTTTACCAACAAGTGACCCCAGGCTCCTCGGCAATGGTTAATCCGAGGTTTACCATTTTTAATATGTGAATATCTTCTATCGTTCCCAATGAGGAAGGATTGATTCCCACACTGGTTCAGATATGATCTCGTGCTTCTCCTTTAAGAGGAGCTTTCCCAAAGCATAGATGTAACAATTGGAATTTATCTCCTACCGTAAGATACAGCTACTTGTTTATTTTACTATCTTGGAGAGTTAATTACTCCCTACTCCAAGATACTAGCCTAAGCTATGTTGGTGATAAATAGCCCTAGAAATAAAAAGATTACTAGATAGATTTTACTTTAAGCATTATTTTTATTGGTTTTCTCTTAAGTCAAAAGGTGCGGAGATGAAACTTATGGTGTGAAAACTCGACTCCAAATCACTAAGAAATGCACTTAAGATGATAAGCAATCTTTTCCCTTCAATGAATTTCTAGCTAAGAAAGAGTTGAGAATGCAAATGCTTACAAAAACAAATCTTTCCTTAACAAACAAATCAAAAGAAGAGCTTTTTGTCTTTTCCAATACACTCAAAAATGAGACAACTAGTTATGCTCACGAAAATTTTCTTTTTCTTTCAAACACTCAAATACTACAAAAACAAACTTTTTTTTCAAAAGAGATTTTTTTTTTTTTTTAAACACTCAAAACTTATGGAAAAATCTAATCTTGAGATCTATAAATTCTAAAAAAATATTTGAAGTAAAAGCTTACAAGATTTCTTTTCAAGGATGTTTTACTTAGATATAAGAAAACTAAGGACTAATTTGTCTAGAATCACAAATCAGTCAAAAAACAACCAATTCTTGTTTTCTTTTCTAAAAATGAAATCCAAAAATTTTAACAAAAGTCCTTTCGAAGTTTCGCAAAGAGAAAAATAAGATGGATTCCTCAACAAAGGCAGATTTTGCAAACGGTCAGACTCATAAGAAGGCCAGCAAAAACCAAGGTGATCTGAGGTTTCTAAGGCTTCTAAGCTTTGAGTTACTACAAGACCAAAATGAAAATCAAGCCCGGCAACCAAAACTTCTAGGAATTTCACCTAAAACCCTAATGCCAATGGAATTAACCTAAGAAAAGTTCCTGACAAGTTACGTGCAGATCTGGGCAGAGGCTAAAAACACCTAAACAAATCCCAAGCTGACTGAAAGAGAAAATCTTAAGTTTTTCAAAATTTTGATAGGGTCCACAAGCCCGCTGTTCACCCAGGTGTGGTACTGCTTTGTGTGTAAAGAAAAAGTGCGGATAGGTCCGCACTGTGTTACAAGCAGAGGGTACGGTCCTCTCCCAAAAGTATGAAAAACAAAAAATAATTCAAGATCTACTAAACCTACCCAATCCCACACACATCAAGACAAAAATAGAAACAAAAACACAATTTCTCAAGTCAAAGTAAAAGAAAATCAAAAATTCAAGTCCCTAGTGGAGTCACCATTTTGTCGGCCGGATAAGTCGTTCTTGCGGACAAGACTAACCTCCCTAGTATCCAATGATATCTAGCAACAAGAAAACCAAACAAATTCTATCTTTCTCTAAATATGCAATTTATAAATAAAGGCAAACAAGTGTTTTAGGACTACCTTGGGTCGAGTGCAAGTTTGTGGAAGCCATGCTCCGTTGATCCAAATGAGCTCCCTTGTCAAGAATCGACAAACACAAACAAGCACACACATTAAATAGCACCTAAAAAGCCAATATAATAAAGCATACTTATCATGATGATCAAGGAATTCATGAAGCAAATCACGTAAGATAATTTTTTGAGAAAAATGAATCTGATTGTATTAACTTTAATCAAAGAAGAACTTTACAACCTTGGTGCCTTGATGTTGTACAAGCTCCTCCCAGGGTCCAACAAGAATCTCCTCTACTTTGACAAGTTTCACTCTCTTCCCAATGAAGCCAAAAGGTATGTAATCTCTCCTCTCAAGCTTAACTAGGAAGTCTCAATTCCAACAACATTTACCCTCAAAAATGTTCAGCTTCTAACCTCCCTAGCAACCAGCCCAATGCCTTAATTTATAGTGCAATGGAGGGAAGTTACTAGGTCCACCTTGAAAGGGATAAATCCCTCCTTCAAAGGGATAAGCTCCTCTCATCAAGGGATTAGCTCCTTCAGTTTTGGGATGCATGAACCACCTAGGAGCGAACCATCCACGTCAAGATTCCTTCTAGAATCATCCAGAATTAACCACAAGTGAGTTTTTAAGAATAAACTTGCACCTTTTTGACTTTCACAGGGGTCTGCACCCACTCCTTTAGAGACAGAGTAGGTAGTTCCGCAAGTAACATGAACAACTGGTGCGAGACCGCAGGCAACAGTGAGAGAAAGTGCGGAACCATAGCTTTATTGATTTTTAAGGTCTTTCTCTCATTTTCAAAGCTTGACATGAAGAGCTAAGGTTTGAGACTTGCTAAGGAGGACAATATGAATGATGATAGACCCATACTGACTGCAAATAGTCATGGTGACAATATTTTGTGTAACAGGATCATAACCTTCCCAATGAAAAAGCTTTTGGACAACCAAAAGTTGGTTTTCATGCATCGACTAAGTGAGAGTAGAATTGTCTCACTTGTCCAATCTCTATCCACTTTTCACTGCTCAGCTTTGAACCCTTGAGCCCAAATTTGAGGTACTCAACATCTCCCCTATGCGTCATCCTCACCTTCCTATCCAAAACTGTGTCTTCCTGCAATTCATTAAGATATTCAAGTAGCAGGTCATCAATAGAAGGTAATTGACTCTGCTCTTCGGGATCTTCAATTAGCGAAGGTTCAAATAATCTTAAGCAATCTGCGTTCACGACTGAGTAGATGTGCATGTAAGCTGGTAGATCAAGGCAAAAAGCATTCTCACCAATTTTCTAAAGTATCTTGAAGGGTCCATACCTGATAGGCTTTAGCTTTTGACCTTCACCTTGCATCCTGTCCTTGCTGATATATAGCCAGACTTGGTCACCAACTTGGAAACTATGCTCCATCTGATGCTTGTCATGCCTTGCCTTGTATTTGGCCTGGCTCTTTTCCAGCTGTTCCTGTACTGCCTGGTGGATCTCTTGGATTTGTTTAACGAACCTAGTTGCCTTGTCCACACCATTGTGTCCCTTAACTGTGATGTCTTTACCAAAGACAAAATCCAAAGGAGACCTTGGTATGAAACCAAAACAGGTCTCAAAAGGATATCGCTGTGTAGAAGAATGTTTTGCTCTGTTGTAAGCATTATGCACATAACATAAATGTTCATCCCATAGCTTAGGATGTTTGCTACAATATCCCCTGAGCAATTGGATCACTGTCTTGTTGACTACTTTGGTCTGGCCATTAGTTTGTGGATGGAAAGTTGTGCTTTTCTTCAGTTTGGTGTCCATCAGTTCCCACAGGTTTGACCAAAACTTTCCCACAAATCAGGTGTCTCGATCAGATACAATAGAAGTGGGTAATCCAAAATGAACCCATACATGTTGAAAGAATAGTTTTGCAGTTTATTCAGCTGTAAACTATTTATTACAAGGTATCAAAATACACATTTTGCTGAACCTATCCACAACAACATACAGATAATCATGACCTTTCCTAGATTTAGGCAGCCCTCCAAACAAAATCCATGGAAACACTTTCCCAAGGGCAAGAAGGAACTGGTAATGGAGTGTACAAGCCTAGTTTTCTATTGTTGGGCTTGCTTTTAGCACACATAGTACACCCTCTTACATATCTAGAAATTGTCTCATTCATTTTGGGCCAATAACAAAATCTTTGCAGCTGTGCAGCTGTTTTACTTACACCAAAGTGACCTGATATTAGAGAAGTGTGTGCTTCTCAAATTATCTTTACTCTTTCAGTTTGTGGAATACAGAGCTTCCCACAATGATATAGGAGTCAGTCCTTTACATGATAATCTAATTCTTCTACTCATTTGCCTTGACTTAAAGTTGCATATACATCTTTGAAGTCTATATCTTGAGCATACTGTTCAATGTAGCTCTCATGTAACACAGAATTATGCTTAAGTATAGTAGATGCATTTATAATGGGTCTAGATAACATATCTGCAACTTTATTATGTATGCCCTTTTTATATCTGATGACTAAATGAAACTGTTGTAGAAAACCCATCCATCTATAGTGTCTTCATTGCTGCAACTTAGTTTGGGAGTGTAGATATTGAAGTGGTTGATGATCAGTATGTATTACTATCTCTTTGCCCATTAAGTAATGTTTCCACTTTTTCACACTCTGTACTAATGCATACAATTCTTTATCATATGTAGGATAGTTAACTACAACAGAATTAAATGTCTCAGAATGATAACATATGGGTTTACCGTGCTGTGTCAACACTTCTCCCATGGCATAGTCACTGACATCTGTTTGGATCTCAAATGGTCTTTGAAGATCAGGTAGTGCTAGTGCAGGTGCTGTACTAATCCTTTCTTTCAAGGTGTTGAAGGCTTTCTGTTGTTTGCCTCCCCATTGAAACACCTTGTTCAATCATGTTAAAGCATGTAAGGGAGCTACAATTAAGGGAAAATAAGAAATGAACTTTCTCCAATATTGTGTTGCTCCTAAGAAGCTCCTAACTTTTGTAGCAGATTTGGGTTTAAGCCAGTTTACAATGATTGCCACCTTAGAGGGATCTATCTTCAATTTACCACCCCCTAATGGGTGTCCAAAATAATTCAAAGATGTTTTGCCAAATTCACATTTTGAGAGTTTAACATAAAGTTTTACTCTTTTCAAAACATCTAATGTATGCTTGACATGCTTTAAATGTTCTTCCCATGTTTTGCTAAATATCAGAATGTCATCCAGATACACAATAACAAAATCACCAAGAAAAGGTTTGAGTACATCATTCATTAATCTCATGAAAGTAGCAGGAGCACTAGTTAAGCCAAAAGGCATAATCAGCCACTCATGCAATCCCTGCTTTGTTTTGAAAGCAATCTTCCATGCATATTGTTCTACAACACTGACCTGGTGGTATCCACTGTGCAAGTATAGCTTGGAAAAATAAACAGCTTCTTTCAATTGATCTAACAGATCATCTGTGTGAGGAAGGGGATAATGATTTTTAATTGTTATCTTATTCAGTGCTCAGTAATCAATGCACACTCTCCATGAGCCATCTTTCTTTCTCACCAAAACGATTGGTGACCCACATGGTGATGTGCTAGGTCTGATGAACCGCTTCTCGAGCAACTCCTGCACCTACTTCTTGATTTCTGTGTTCTCTAAAGCAGACAACCTGTACATCCTAATGTTAGGCAATGGAACATGTTGCTGCAAAATAATATCATGCACTATTCCCTTTTTGGGTGGTAGACCTTTTGGTTCTTGAAACAAGATATCATACTCTGAAACAACCTTTTCTAAATCAACTTGTTGTTCAACATTACAGCCCTCAAATACATTGGTTTTGTCAGGTTTCTTTTCCTTTACAACCATCAGTAAGAATTGTTTACATGAATTTATCATTCGTTTCATCTGCCCTGAGTTTATGAGAGTATAATTATTCTTGAGCTTATGAGCTCTTACAAAGTATTCAATTCCATCTTTAACAAGTAGATACTTGTTCTCAGCTCTATAGAAAATAGCTTTTCTGACACACAAGTAAGTACTTCCTAAAACAATTCCACATATATCCAAAGGAATTATGTCTAACTCAACCTCATCTACAAATGTTGATCCAAAAGAAAACTTGAGCTTGCATCGTCTAGTCACTTGTAGTTGTGCTTTATCATTCAACCATCCTAATGGGTATGGTTTTTTGTGAGGTGTAGTTTCTAATCCCAACTTCTTTACAATTGCTTCAGAAATCAAATTTACTTGAGAGCCACTATCAAACAAAGTATCGATCTTTTGATGTTTGGAAATAACTCGAATATGGAAAAGCTCATGTCTTTTTCTCTCATTTTCTTCATCAATGATAGATTGTACAGAATTACTAGTAGATGCTTCAGAATTCTTACCTTTTATACCTGTGGCTGCAATAGTTGTTTCATCTCCTGAGTCTGACCCCAAACCTTTCTGAATAGTTGTAGTAGTCTTCTTCTTCTTGCCCTCGAACTTCTTAGGTCTCAGCTCCGGATGCAAAATCCAATAGTGCTCATCATCATGCCCATCCTTTTTACAGTGAGTGCATGAAGCCTTGCTTTTATGTGCAGTGTTAGCCTTCCTTGCTTTCCATTTCTGCTTTCTTTTCTCCTTATTCTTGCTTGCAGTGGGTTGGGATGATCCCCCAACTTCTAGATTTCCATTCTTTCCTCTAGCTTCTAGATGAGTAGCTTGTACATATACCTCATCTATACTAGTGGGATTAAACATGAGGATAGTGTGCCTCATGTAGCTGTGTAGACCACCAATGTACTTCAACAGAGTCTCAAGTGATTCTAATGAGATTCCTAGAATCAATGCTCTCTTTCTAAATTCTTGAGTGTATCCCTATACACTTTGCCCTTTCAACTATCGAAGAGTTTGCCAGCTCATCATGGCTTGCTGCATGTAGGCCAATGGATAGAACTGCTTTTTGATTGCAGAAACAAATTCACTCCAGACAGAGATAGTGTTACCATGTCTCTTCAGGTCAGCTTGGGTCCTGCCTTCCCACCAAACCAAGGCAGTGCCTCTAAGACGTAGGCTTGCCAGCTAAATCTTGTTCTTGTCTGAGTCGATACTCTACACTCTGCAATAAACACCAATTTGTATAATCCAATTGTCTAGCTTTTCTGCATTCAACTCTCCATCATATATAGGTAAATCAAATTTGACATCTAGTTTAATCAAAGATGCCTTATTTTTATGTTCAGGGCTATTAGGAGATGTGAGAAAGCTTTCCTCTTTCCCTTTGCCTTTTGAGTGGTCATGGAAGTGAGACTTTTCTTCTCCTTTATCTTGTTTGGAGCCTGATGAGTCTTCATCTTTATGTTTTCTAAGTCCCTATACATTTCCTCTACCATGGACTTTATGGCTAGGCAACTAACTATGAATTGAGGGTCTGGCCCCATAGAACCTTCTTCTGACATTGTCTTCTGAGGGTAGACTCTCCCAATTTCAGGATTAGTTTCCACCAACTCTCCTTCTCCTAATTTGAGCTTTGATCTAGTTACCATTCAACAGCTAAATCCAACGCAAGCTTGTCTAACCTTAACAGCCTTTAGCTCTAATACCACTTGATCTGAAAGTCACTTGTAAGTGACCTAAGTTAATTAATTAATGAATGAAGGTATTACAGACTCATGTGTTGGTGTGTGTCTATGTTATCTTAGGTAATGGATCGATCAAATTGCAAAGTACACAGACACTGGAAAATGGAAAATAGTAAGAGAAACACAGTAAGCAAATGCAAGAACACAACAAATTAATAAGGAGTTCACCCTATCCTCTAGGGCTACGTCTCCGGTCTAGCCTTTAGTGGTGGCCTTTTCTTATTGTGTCTTTAAAGTAGAGTTTTTACAATGCGGAGCTCAATTTGAGTCTCCTAAAACAGGTAATGCTTAGTAGGGTGGTTCTTGGATTCCCCAAGCCACTAGAGTTCACAGACTCTTCCTTACCAAGTCTCGACCTCAACTGGTCTTGAATGGGGTGAGTCCAATTTCATACTCAGTTCCCGACAAATATCCTCTCAGGGATTTCTTGAACCTCTCAAGCCTTCTGTCTGCTTGATGCTACCTTACTTTGCAGGTTAGCTCGGCTCTCTATTTTCTGCTTCTTGCTTATCCTCTATTCTGTCTCTCTGTCTCACTGTCTCTTTCTTTCTTACAGTGCTTGCTCACTTTTGTTCTCTGTCTGTTCATGGCTTAAAGCCAAGACATCCTCTAACTGTTCACTTCCTCTTCTACCTCTTTGGATTGCCTACTGCTGTTTGCTTGGAGTTCCTTGCCTCTGCGTTATCGCCACTATGTAATGTCTCATAGGGAAGTGGCCACTTGTCCTCCCATGAACTACGCCAGCTCTTCCTCAAACGGTTCGGTATTTTGGTTACGATGTGTAACAATTCATTCGCCAGCTCAGCGGTCAAATCAGACTTCAGACTTCTATATGGTGCAACTTAATTCTCCCTCTAGATCTGGTTCCTCATTGTGCGCAATCTCCGGCGTTAGATCTGGAGCCGCCAGATCCTACGATGTTTGCTCTTATCGCAGAGTTGACTTGCTCAACCGTTAGCCCGCGATGAGAGGCAGTTTTCTCTCTCATCCGCTAGACACGTGTCGTGCAATGTATGGAATTGCTCGTTCTTTGCCAAATACGCTTACCGCCCAAAGTGCCTTCGATATTCCATCGGTTTTGGAGTGTGGGACCTGCCTTTCGCTTTAGCGCTTTCCCTATGGTTTCCCAGCGTCCCATGCGACCGAGCACTCGGGGCTTTTCCTTCTCGAGGGGTTTTGCCTAGCAATGCGCATTAGCACTTTGCGCTAATCGTGGATCAGAAACGGCCTCCGTTTCGTGATCCTGACTTCCTAACTGCTAGTTTGCGTCCTAAGCGATCTCCATTGGCTTCGGCCAGTGCGCTTTGACCGAGGTCCTTGTCATTCCTTGCTGGCTACAAACTGCCACTATTTAGAGGTCCTTCCTGATAGCTCTTTGTTCACAAGTTTTTGAAGTCTGTCTTGACTTGATACAATCATAGCACTTTGATAATTTTCATGGATCCAATTTGGATCAAGGTGTTAGACTTGATTTTCACAAACAAGGTCCACTTAGAGAGCTATAGTTCTACCAGTGTGTCGCCAAGTGTTGTAGTGGATACAACCACCCTCCAAATTTTTTCCCAAGCTTCGTTTTGGAGCCTGCCTACCAAATTTTCATAGTACCTTGTCTTTCAATGTCAAGTACACAAGCTTCAGTGTTTTTCTTGCACAAAGGCACCTTGTTGATCACATCTTGATGCATTTGCCTCATAAGCTAATCACCTGGACTTGGTCTAGCTATAGGCTAAGAAGCCTCCCTATAGAAATTGCGCATTTCTGGAGGGAAACCAACCTTCCCTCTAGAAATTACACAATCCTATCTCACAGCCTGCTGGGCTCTAAGATTTTTCAATTCTTCTAGTCAACACACACAGTGAAAATTACACAATTTACCCCAGCAAGGCTGTCAGCCCAGAATTTGCGCAAATTTGGGCAATAGTCAGTTGCTCTACCCAGAAATTGCGCAAATCTCCTGGGTAGCCAGCCTGGTTCCCAACCAAAAATGTGCATTTCCTTCAAGCAGTTAAGTAGCCACATGCATGACCAGTTTGGTTGACCAGTTACACCCAATACCAAGGAAACTTGACTTGCATGCACGGCTTGATTTTTCCTGGAATATAAAAAGGCAAACATGCAAAAGGTATCCCATGATTCAGGAGCTATTTTTAGTAGCTGGAGGTTACATGCAAAGTTGTTTTAGAAACTTTCCTCCAAGTATTTCTTTTTCCTAGATTTGTGGCATGCACATCATGAGATCAAAATTTATTTATTCGACATCAAAGCTCATTATTTCACATCGATCTTGGAGCTCTAGCATCCCACAGCACATCTAGGATTCTTCAACACATCTGACTCAACTATTCATGGGTAAGTGGCCTCAACTTCTCTTTTTCAGCATTTGTGTCACCTTTTGTGTATTCTCTTGTATGAGTGTTGTTTTCTTTATTTTTTTGAACGCTTTTTTTCGTTTGCATGCATACTAGCTTGTCTTAGCTCTGTTTCATTTTTCATTTCTATCTCACTGTTGTCGCATGCATAACACTGTTTTGCACGAATGGTCGTCGATTCGACGGCCCGCTTCACTCACATGCATGTTGATCTGTTTATTAAATATTCCATTCATGTTTGCATGCACTGTCAATCACTTCTACTTTCACTTAGTTTCGCGATGCATTCACTATCATATTTTCTTTTAGTTTCCTGTCGGCGAGTCGGGCCAACCTTGGCCCGGACTCTGCCTTCACTGAAACAACATTGCACAATTTGGGGAAGGGAGGCTCTACCTTCCTCTCGAGAAATGCACATTTATGCCCAGCACTGTCCTCCAGGAATGTTTTGCACATTTCTGAGGGACAATGACTACTGGCCCAGAAAATTGTGCAATGCAGTCCCTGAGCTTGCAGTCACTCCTAGCTGGAATTGTGCATTGCACAATACCAGTAGCCAACAACCAGTCTGGATTGCGCATTACACAAATTCAACAGCTAGTCTTTCCTCCTAGACATTCCAGACTTCTTTTTGCGCAATTCTGGTAGCCAGCCACCCAGCCTCCCAACAGAAATTGTGCAATCTTGCCTATCAGTTCCCCACATATGCATGGTGTCATTCCCTGAATTTTCTTTGGTTTTTGTTGAAAAATTTCTTGCCATGCATTTTTCTTGTCTCTAGATCTTTTAGGTGTCCATCCATCTCTTAGAAGTACCAGATCAATGGCCTCCAAGAGAACAGGATCACAGGACATTGATGGAAATGCAGCTGGAACAATAGTTGAGCGAGTGTCCTCTAGTCTACCAATCTATGAAGATACAAAGTTGTATCTAGACAAGGACATCAAAATTAAGTGGCAAGAGGTCAATGAAACATTTGTAGGCACATTTGAGGAAGGCCTTGAAGACCGTCAGGTGTACGTGAACATTCACAAGTCAGGCTCGTACCAGATTGCATGCAGATACCCTGCATTCCCATGTGCGAACATGATACACTGAATCGTCTCTCACATTGATCCCGAGAAGATGACCTTGACCAGTGTCAGTGGGACGAAGCTTGCAACCTTCTAGGCATGAGATTACGATGAGATGTATTAGATGTCTAAGCCCATGACTGTCATGAAGAATCTATTCAACTTACCCAACAATAGTGCTAACTCCTGAGACATTCTAAAGAACTGGGTAAAGGAGCTAGCTCGATTCAGGTTAACACCCAACCAAATCTACAAGACAAAGATACTGAGGAAGGCATACCAATACTTGGTCATATTTATGTGTCCATTCTATGGCCAAGAAAGCATGAAAACCTTCCCACAGAGTTGGGTGATCGCACTGGACCAAGTGGCTAGAGAAGGAGAACCATGTAACTGGTCCAACATATTGCTTCATTAGCTGAAGGAACAAGTAACGATAGCTCAATAGTCACCCGTAGGTATGCATGAAGATATTTACATGTCTGCCTACATCATAGATGCAGTCTGTGCCCAACAGGAGTTCCTAGGTTTGGAGTGGGCATGGTCACCGGCGGATATTGTTGTGAACACATATTTCAAGTTGTTGTTTAAAGTAGCTTTAGAGGAGTAAGAAAATGACTGGCTAATCAATTTTTCACCCCTGTGTATAAGACGATATTCGAACAAGATCCACCCTTCATGTCGTAGGAAGTAGCATAACACATCTCGGCAGGATTGACAGCTAGATTGCACCGGAAGAAGAAGGCACCTTGGCCCACTCTTCTATTGCAGATTGGGTTATATGAGATTCAGAGTATCAAGGAAGCGGATGTCAAATAAAAATAGATGAAGAAGTACCCACTCGACCTCTGAAGCTACAATCCATATGACCCACATTGCATTGTGAAATATCACTGCACGAGAGTTCAGTTCAACTGGATCCACAGGGCGTTTCATTGGGCCGAGGAGGACCCATGGAGATATTGCTACAATTTCTGCAGACCCAATGAACAGGGTGGCTTCGTTGTGGAGTGGTTAGTGAAGCAACATGAAGCAACATTACAGAGAGCACCAGCAGCAGTATTAGCAGGAGTAGTAGTAGTGGTAGTAGAGGAAAGCATACCAGTGCGCCACAAAGGTAAGAGGAAGATTATCGATCGCATGGAGGAGGAGCAAAGCTGCAAGTTTTGAGCAGATCCACTTGTAGATAAAACAACCATGGTTATAGAGTCAAAGAGGAACCAACATGACAAGCGAATCACATGAAGGAAGAGGGAGACAAAGAGAATGGAAGAAGTAGAGAAGGAGTTGCATGAGCTGAGGGAGCAACTCTGAAAGGAACAAGAGCTGCGAAAATAGGAGAGGGAAGCACAGTGGCAACAGATATAGTAGGAGGAGATGTGAAAACAGATGAAGCAACACTCATACAAGTAGTAGATTCATCAGAACAACTGGCATCAGGAGAACAGGGTGAACCATCGTAGGGGTAGGACTTCGCTCATGAGATAGAACAAGCGCTTCAACAGTTGGATGCAGACATGGAGCAGTAGGAGTTGGAATAAGACACCGAACTCATGCCTCACCACAAAGAGGTCGAATCACCTACTTCAATGCATCTAGATGATGAGAAAGTCTCGAGTGACCAATGAGGCACTGATATCCTTGGTGATCAGTTGGAAGAAGATATGCACAACATCTCGTTTGACGAATCCCAACACAAAGTTGTTGAGTCTCACAGAGTGTCAACTCTGGAGGATCATACATCTCCTGCACAAGTTGAGGAACGAGTGATCATGACTGATGTAAGCAAACATCCAACTGCCTTGGTCAATGCAACCAAATTGTATGTTGAAGCCACTAGCTCAAGTGTTCACTTTCTAATAGTTGAGAATGAGCGAATGGCAAAGGCACTACAAATGACCAAGAAAGGAGGATAGTTGGTGACAATCTCTACTCAAGCTGAACTGAAGAAGGAAATAGTAGATGAAGTATTGTCTCTTTACAGAGTTATGAGAGCATTTTACTCCAAGCTTAGTACCATGCACAAGGTAGTCATCCATCTCAACGGATGTGTTATAGACATTTTTGTGCCTCGCATCATGGAGCATGGAATGTCAATAATTACAGGGATCCTCAGTCCCTAAACATGTTGTTCTTACCCCTAAAAGAACAAGGTCATCAAACAACAGCACTTCCAATCAGTTCTCCACCTGAAAACACTTCAAAACAGGCTTATTTTGGATCATGTCAGCTGCTTAACTGAGCTTCTGCGCTGTAATGCAACTGTCCCACTCTGTACCTGCGCTGGAAGTCAAAAGTAATGAAGGCTACCTGCGCTGGGCGAGATTGGCCAAGTGGCACAGTCATCCTGCAAGGTGTCAACTGCCCAGGAAGCTTCCAAACTGACACTTGGTTCATCAGATTCGCCTTGTGATGAGTAAGAGGTACTTGATCACCATGTGTAAGCAAGGATCTCCAAGTGGACTCAAGAACTGAAGATTAACTGAAGAGGGAGAGGACACTAGTCAGCTCTATGCCAGCCTCAAGCTGACTCATCCTCTCTTCTTCTCTCCTATATATAGAGCTCTTCTATGAGGTCTAAGGAGGCTGGAATTTTGTTAAAGCAAGGAGGTGCTGTTGGTATACTGCCAGAGTTATTGGGTGATTGTTTTACTAGAGGTGAAGAGGAGAGTTCTTGCTGCTGGGGAGGTGCTGCTGGATTGGAGCCATCATCATTGGTTGTAACCTTCTCAGAACCCTGTTACTTTCTATCAATAAAGTTTTGCATGTTCTCCTATATACTTGTATTACATAGATGTTTTGTGTTTACATGTATATTTGATGCAACCTAATCCATGCTTCAATTATGATTGCTTGTATCTCGTAGTTTGCTCCCTTTTGTTGTGCAGATTCTGTGTGTAGCTGGATCGGCTTGGAGAGTAAAGAGCTGGGAATGGGATACAAAGCGAGAAGGACAAGGATCGACTAAGCGCAAGACACCAGGTTGGTTGATCCTCTTTCTATTCTCTCTGTGCTTTCATAAAGATGAACATGAAAACTTTGTCATTCAGTTGTTGCTAAAGTCTGTCACCTTTAGAAAGGGTTAGTGTCATCCGCATCGGATACTTTTCCCCACAACAAACTGGCGACTCCGCTGGGGAGCCTAGTATCTTGTTGATGTTTGTAGTATTTTGCTATTCATTTCTTGAAGAAAAAGAGTACCAAATCGAAAAGCTTTTGACTATATCAAAAGCGAAGTAGAGGGACTGCTACTCTTGCTCATTTGCTGAGCAAATTCAAGATTTGAAGAGCTTATCTACAAAAGACTCTTTACTCTTTGTGATAGATCTTCATCCTCTTGATCATCCCTTAGCCTGTACTTGACCTATAGCTTTTTATTTCAGCAAAAACAGTGCATTTTTGAGCTTTTTATGACCCGAAAACCCTTGTAAACGCAACTCTCGTGTCTCAGTGCAGGCTGTCCAAAGGCAGTCTGCATTTCAGCGCAGGTACTCCCTTCGGGAACTGCGCTGAAAGTCAAATTGACAGACCAGAGCCTGCGCTGAAAGTCAAATTGACAGACCAGAGCCTGCGCTGATCCAGTTAGGCTATGTCCTCCTGAGGTTTCCCATTGTGTCTGAGCCCTGTTTTCACTGATTTCTTGCTGATTGCTTGCTGGTCATTGTACTTGCTGTAGACCACTTCTCCTTGACATTATTCCGCCTCAGTTGTGTGATGAAACTGTGAATGTTCTTTCAGTATTTCTTGTTTCAGTTCCAGTTTCCCATTGTGAAAAGCGAACCAGTATAGCTGTGACCTCTTAGATCCTGAACTGTAAAAGTGTCTTTGTGATCTTAAGAGCTAGTTTTATTACTATTCATGGCTGTTTGAGTTTGTTTGTTTTTCATCTTATGGTTTGAATTCATATATTTTTAGTGTCGAAACAAGTACCTGTAAGGTGTCTTTTAATTTTAGACAAAACTTGTTTGTTTACGCTTCAAATTGAATTCGAAAATTATACAACAGTTTCCTTTTGTCTACATCAACATTAAGGGAAAAGAAAAGAAATACATGCATCTTGCATTTGCATTTTGATGAGTTTGCGTGATTGATCTAGGAGAAAGTGCATTAGTTTGTGCTTTGTACTCTGTGTGGAAAGATAATGTTTTTTTCTCCCCTCAGTAGTTAGGATTTTCAAAGCTAAAAAGATTTTAAAGCTTGCTTATCATTTTAGCTGCATTTAGGAATTTGTACCTGTACATCTCGTGGTGATCCTGAAAGACAAACTGTTAAGCAAGATCAACATTAAAATAAACTCAATTTACATAACAACGCTTTGTAACATAACGCAAACATCTAGAGGTCTAGGTAGAGACGTGTTCCGGCGTCGTTAAACATAGTGACTGTCGATCTCTACGAAGGTGGGTGATTCCTCCTGAGAGTCAGTGGCACTAACACGGACTTGTGCTCCCGCGTACCGTCGCGTATATTGGGAGACCCCTATAGGCTTTTATTCTTTATCCTTAGGAAACCGTGTCGGCCGCCCTACTGATCGCGATGCAGTGAACACAACATTCACGAAGATCGACCACCCGTACTGTAAAACGTATTCTGTGGTTTCGCGAAAGGTTTGGCACACCCTCTGCCTAGATCTCCAGAGCAGTTTCTTTTGGCCTTTTTCAAACTCTATAACTGAAAAAGTCCAACCGAGCATTTGTCACTTCGGGCTCGTTAATACATCGAAGGCGACTAGAGTCATCTTTAGCTTTTTCTCGACTCTTAAAACATGAAAAAGCAAGTTGTGTCTAAAGCGTCGTTATAAAATTTATTTTAAGCGGAATAATCATCACCCTTCCCTCGTTGATCTTCGAAGTTAGTCCACCACAAGTGGAAGTTCCTGTAAAATCGCTAAGAAATCTTTTGGATAGACTAGATATGTCTGAACAACCGTCGGCATCTAGGACTGTGTCGTCCGACACAGCAGCAGCAGAGGCTACTACTGCTACTCCAACGATGTTCGCTGGTATACCATCTGTCCCGGCAAGTTGTCAACAACAAGCCGGAGTCCCATCAGGGACGATGACATGGTTAGTTCCTATTTCTTCGTCCGGATTATCATCTGGTATTTCTTATGTTGAAACTCGCCAAATTGATCCATTTGGAGGTCAACCTAGGCAATCGATCCCTTTGAGTTCTGGATTGATGCCATATGGGGGGCAGTATGCCTTTTCATTACCTCCTTCGGGAGGATGCCCATCCGTGAGTTCACAACAAAGTTCAGGTCAAACTGGAATTACATCCAGCAGTTGGGTACCAATACTGCCTCAACAACCAGGAGTTGTATATTCTATGCAACCAATCCACCCTGTGTCGAATGTTGCCACTATACCTGGTATGGCGAATGTGTCGCAAGTACAAGCGCCACCTGTTGTAATACAACAACCTCTTGGCTCAGCGACTCAATCACAATCTCAGGGTAGTGCCTCCTTATCTGGAGCGACTCAGGCTCAAACAAGTACTGTGACTACTCATCCTGGTCAATCATCCAGTATTGGTCAACAGCAAATGGTCCAACAACCAGAGCTGTTTCAAACTCAACAACCGCCATTCCAGCAATCATATCAAGGACCTGAGCAACAAGTCTTTGTAAGTAATGGGCAACTATACTATAATGGTTATGCCCATCAACCTTGTCTAAGTTGTCAGCATAATGCTGGTCTGCAAAGACCCATTGCTCAGGCGATACCATCTTATCCTGGATATGCTTCGCCTAACCTGAACCAACAGTTGCCCTTTGTAGCAACTCTAGAACTACCAGATCTAAACCGGCTGACGAATGATCCAATTGCTTATGCCCCTTGGTGGCCAGTGATTCCACATAAACTTCCGTCAGATATTCCTAAATTTAATGGAAATCCGGGTGAAGACCCATCGAATCACGTGATGACATTCCATCTGTGGTGTTCGTCGAATACCTTGAATGATGATTCGATAAGGCTTCGCCTCTTCCAGAGGACATTGACAGGTCCAGCGGCTAAATGGTACATTGAATTGCCAAGAGCCTCTTTCGACAATTTCAGCTCCTTAGCCACGACTTTCTTAACCCATTTTCAATTACCGATAAGGTATGAAACAGGGACAGAACTCCTTACCAACTTCAAACAGACAACGTCCACTCACATATCTGATCATATACATGAGTGGCGACGTCGTCGTAGAATGGTGAAAACTTACGTTCCCGATCAGCTGTTAGCTGAATGGTTTATAAAGTCGTTACTTCCAGCTATAACGGAAGATGTGGCCAAGGGAGGAGTCGTAACAGAGGAGCAAGTCATTGCTCGTGCTCAATATTTAGACTTAGTATATACTCAGTCGGGCACGCTCTACGACAAAATACCTGACGCCCCTAGACCTGAATTTTCAATTCCTCCCCCTCTTGGATCGAATACTAACTCTCACGCCAGTAATGGCGTGACTGGCAAACGCAAAAATTCTAGTCAAAATGCAAATGAGCGACTTCTTGCCTCAGAAGTAAATGCCATGTCGACCGACAAGGGCAAACAACTGAAGCAACCAGGGGGCAAGAAGATAAAGAAAAGGAAAGGGAGACCCCTGACAGGGTGTCATATATGCGATGAGGATCATTGGACGAAAGATTGTCCACATATAGCTGAAGTTAAGAAACTCTTCAAGAGTTCAAAAAACCCAGCAGTATTGACTGATCCGTTTCCTAATCCAGGTCAAAATATGGTTGCTAATCAAAATGCTTCCGGATCCCAAGTGCTTATGTTGTCTACCTCGAAGCAACAGAATAATGCTTTGACAAGGAGTAAAGATTACAGGAATCCAAAGCTGTCGAACAACAAGGTTAATGAACGACCTAGTAGTTCAACAACAACTGTGAACGAAGTTGTGCCACCCATCGTTCCTGAGCCAATGATAAAGCTGCCAAAGGGAGTAGTACACAAATCGACATTTAATCCTCGTGCCAAAGTAACACAGGATTATAATATAATAGAGGACCTGGCTCAATCGTCGTCCGCTATGTCGACACTTGAGGTACCACAAAATCACCCCTCCCAAGAGCAAGCTTTATTATCAGCAATAGGTGGGATTGGCCCAATGGATTCCAATCTTGTGGCCTTTGATCATAAAGGATATGACCCGCAATTACCAGCTCAACTAGCTTTCCTTATTCAAGTGAAATCCCTCAACAAAACTGTTCATCGAACAATTATTGATGAGGGGGCATCTACATGTCTTATGTCGATGAGTTGCTGGAAAGAATTAGGCTCACCACCCTTGTCGGAATCGTCAACGACGTTAAAAGCATTTGATGGACGATCATACACTCCATACGGTATTTTAAGTAACTTGCAAGTTGAACTGGGGGGCAAAACAGTAGGAATTGATGTTGAAGTAATTGATGGAAACCTCGATTACAACATCCTACTAGGGAGGCCCTGGATCTATGCCATGGCCGTGGTTGTGTCGACCTATTTCAGGAGGATTGCATTTCCCTCACAAGAAGGAATTACAGTCGTCGACCAACAAACTTTTCTCCCCAACAGTTCACAAGTTACAGGAAGCATTCCGATGATCCATGCAAGGAATCATTTTTTCCAAGATATCGGAGTAGGTTTCCTAAAAGACCCTGCCTTAATGGGTACTTTCGCCCTACCGCCTCCGAGTAATCTGGCGGAAGTGGCCACTGTGGAAACCTACAACATGAAATCTAATCCAATCTTCTGGTTGGATTCGGAAGATTCCTAGATATTTTGTCGGCGCCGAGGATAGTTCCTATCTCAGGTCAACCTCGTTAAAAAAAAATGAAACAAGGAGTCATGAGGATAGTTCTCGTACTATGTCAACCTCATTAAAAAATGAAACAGATCCCCTTTTCAAAATTCAAAGGTAAACCTTCATTCCAATCACCAAGTTGAATGCAATGAAGCTTGGGGGGCACCCTCCTTTGACATGCGTTATTATGATGCTGGGGGCATGCAAGATCCGAGCAGTTTTAGCACATAGTTCATGCTCGTTAAAAAATAAACATAAGTTATGAGCAATCTTCCCCTAGAGTTCAAGCTCATCCAGAAAAAATGAACCGGTAAATAACCTTTTGAGATCGTAAATTCATCAGCCATAAGAACCTTGATCGTGTTTTCATCCATCACCTCCACCGTTCATTTGGCCGATCATTCACTTCCATTTGTGTGTTTACCTCTTTTGAGAAACAGCTGCGAAGAGTGATTCCACCTAGCCATCCTCGTAACACTGCCGTGATTGGAAAATTCCAACCTGTACCTGGAATCTGCTGCTATCCCTGTTTATCACTCGTTCCTCAAAAGACGAGTCTTCTTTGAGCTCTTTTCACTGACTCGTAAAATATGAAAAGTTTGCCGAGTTTTGGCCTTCCAGCTCGTTAAAGCGACCGGAAAGCTATCCCTCCTCTAGATTTTAATCTTTTTGGACCTGAGGGATTATTGCACAAAAAGATCGAGCGCTTGTTTTGTTCGGCTCGTTAAAGCAACCGAAAATTCATCCCTTCTGTATTGTTTTATACTTTTTCGGACTTAAGGGATTAGATGACGAAAAAGGAATTATGGAGTTAACTTTCTGTACCTTTTTAGACTCTCTAAAAATGAAAAGGACCGAGTTTTCCTTGTCGTTAGACTCGTTAAAATGATTAAATAGCAACAAACTTGTCTTTAGACGAGAACAAGTTTCCCTATCGCTAGGCTCGTTAAATCATAGCGATGGGCTTGCCCGAAGGGCAGGTTATAGAACAAGCATATGTTATCCTCCTCAAGCTTGATAAAAATAAAGAGGTACTGGTCAGAAATGACTGGGGAAAAATTGGGAGAACATCAAAGTTTAATGGTAGCAAGTCGCTCTTGAACATGACACTTTTCTTCCGTACCACATCGGGTTGGGTTGTTTCATTCACCGGTCTCATCACCATGGTCTTCGCCAAACCATCCACATTTTGGGGTAATGCTACCGATCCATCGCATCAGTGTCGTTATATGTTCAAGAGAGGTCATTCTGAAAGTGTCAACCGTGTCCCATCCACTGCCATACATTATCCTTCATCCATTCATGATCGCCACCCTGAATCATATGTCACAGTTTGTTTTCACCTCCACTAAAATCATTAGCTCCGTTCCGTGTCATTGATGTGGGATTCATTAAGGCCCTCCTTTGACGGATCGCTTCTTGTCGACTTCAGCTCATTATCCAAGAAGTTGATCTAGGAACACCCCCATCAGTACTTTGAAGCTTGCATGCCTCAATGGCAAGTTTCTCACTTCCGGCGACAGGTATACGTCAATGACCTTCGACCAGAAGATTTTGCGTGGCATTCGACGCCAAGTCCTCTATTCACGCCACGTGAATTGTACTGCAGTACCTTGAGGGTCATCGTCATTATTGGTGATTCCTCTCGCGCTTGTTAACGGTTTTCATTATTGACTGGTAATCGAGCGATGTCTTTCCATGTTCGACTTCAGCGAAATTCTCACATGGATCGACTTGTACTTAGAGTGAAGATCGAACGAGTTTGAAGACCCCGGATCTAGTTTCATCCATCCGGGCTGCGATATATATTCAGGAAATATAAAAGCATTTGCCATGTACATCATTGCAGCAGATGATCATCCTATTCAAAGGATGATAATTCCAGCAGAAAATTATCAGTCTATCTTCAGACGATCGTCTGTCATATGTACCAAAATGTATTTATAAAAGCTGAGCATGGGAATGCCCACCTCAGCCAGATCATGAAAATTGAATGAAAAATAATGTATTGTATTGTATTGTATTACAGGGCGCCTCCTCAGCACTGGAATGAACTTCGGACCCTCTAGATAAAGCATTTCACCCGATAAACGGCCTCATACTTTAGGGGGCAACTGTTATAGACATTTTTGTGCCTCGCATCATGGAGCATGGAATGTCAATAATTACAGGGATCCTCAGTCCCTAAACATGTTGTTCTTACCCCTAAAAGAACAAGGTCATCAAACAACAGCACTTCCAATCAGTTCTCCACCTGAAAACACTTCAAAACAGGCTTATTTTGGATCATGTCAGCTGCTTAACTGAGCTTCTGCGCTGTAATGCAACTGTCCCACTCTGTACCTGCGCTGGAAGTCAAAAGTAATGAAGGCTACCTGCGCTGGGCGAGATTGGCCAAGTGGCACAGTCATCCTGCAAGGTGTCAACTGCCCAGGAAGCTTCCAAACTGACACTTGGTTCATCAGATTCGCCTTGTGATGAGTAAGAGGTACTTGATCACCATGTGTAAGCAAGGATCTCCAAGTGGACTCAAGAACTGAAGATTAACTGAAGAGGGAGAGGACACTAGTCAGCTCTATGCCAGCCTCAAGCTGACTCATCCTCTCTTCTTCTCTCCTATATATAGAGCTCTTCTATGAGGTCTAAGGAGGCTGGAATTTTGTTAAAGCAAGGAGGTGCTGTTGGTATACTGCCAGAGTTATTGGGTGATTGTTTTACTAGAGGTGAAGAGGAGAGTTCTTGCTGCTGGGGAGGTGCTGCTGGATTGGAGCCATCATCATTGGTTGTAACCTTCTCAGAACCCTGTTACTTTCTATCAATAAAGTTTTGCATGTTCTCCTATATACTTGTATTACATAGATGTTTTGTGTTTACATGTATATTTGATGCACCCTAATCCATGCTTCAGTTATGAGTACTTGTATCTTGTAGTTTGCTCTCTTGTTTTGTGCAGGATCTGTGTGTAGCTGGACCGGCTAAGAGAGCGAGGAGCTGGGAACGAGATACAAAGAGAGAAGGACAAGGATCGACTAAGCGAAAGACACCAGGTTGGTTGACCTGCTTTCCATTCTCTCTGTACTTGCATAAAGTGAAACATCAAAACTTTACATTCAGTTGTTGCTAAAGACTGTCACCTTTAGAGTAGGGATAGGGTCATCCGCATCGGATACTTTTCCCCACAACAGGATGGCAGCAGAAATGTGCTAGAAGAGCATGTATCTTGATGAACTTGCATGCTATTATTGATGACATGAAAACATGGACGATGAAGTACAAGGAGCCCCACTTCAGTTGCCTAAGATGATGAGGGCTAATGCAGTCAAGTTGAAGGCACGTATCTGGAGTCAGATCTGGAATTATGAAGAGCTCCCGTTGTTCATCACTAGAATACAGGATTCCCATGCACGAGTATTCAAGAGTATGGATGTTGTGGTGCACACGCATGTGATTCCATCACTTGGGACTCTCACCTAGGTGAAGACAAAGAAACAAGTATGACTAGAGATTAACTTGTACTTCGACAAGTTGATGCACATTGCCACTAGCCCAAACTTGCCCATCAGTACAGACATCATGCACAAGTATGTTGTTGGTCCAGCCACATTGAAGACAATGACATGCATGCTTTTAGACGAGTTGGAGAGAGGAGCCAGAGTAGTGTACCTAGATGCTATGGAGGCAAGAGTCAGGTTTCAAACAAATTTCACCGTGGAGCACATGGACACCATCAAGGATTATCAATCTTGGCATCAATATGTTACTATTGATTACCATGAAGATGTTGAGGAGTTAGACTTCCATGGTTGTCTAAGTCAGAGTGATGTCTAGCATGGATTTTTCAAGCCATTTTGTTTCACATGGGTACATGTGCATTGTAATTTAAGGTCATGTCAAGTGTAACTCAAGTGTCAATAGTTGGATGTAACAGTCATAGAGTAGGTGAAGAGTCATGAGGGTAGTTGAACTGTCACAAAGGGGAATGTCAAGGGTCACCCCACCCTTTGCTATAAATAGTCCCTCATAAATTATTGTATAGGCTTTTGGTCAGCCGAGCTTCCGATAAGACTATGTTAGAGAGAGCTTGGACAATATTGTAATGCACCTTGGCTTCTCCACTGCACGGAGCTAGTACATCCCTTTCGAGGAGTAGGCAGATGTGGCTATAACATTCCAATATTGGAGCTAGTGGTTGGACATGGATGTATTGTATGATTGGAACTTACACTTCTTTATATAATAAGAGCCATCACGTTTCATGCATATGTTGTATTGTATTCTAGCTATCTTGTTTACTCTAAATGGCATATTTATTTGCTTTCTTCTGCATGCATGTATGGACTATTCTATATGAGTATGTATGAATCTTTCTGAAATGTGTTGTTAGTTTAACCATCACTTTGGATTTCCATCTAACTTGCTTTCTATCTTGTGGTGTATCTTCGCTCGTGTGTTCCCTTCCCATCCGAGTACTATTCCAGGTTGCCAAGGGGTGCACTCATCTCAACCCACATGTGTTAGAACCTCCCATACACCTTCCTTAACTCACTGCAGCTGTCACACCCTTGCTACCAATAGAGTTATCTTACTTGCCTCTATATGAAATCGTGGTCAAGGCATTACGGTACGACCCACTGCTGGGACACCTACACCAAATGGTCTGAGGTCTAATTGGGACTTCTTATCAGGGAGATCCCCTTGACATGTTGGTGGGTCCAGCACCATCAGCACCACTTCATACCAATAAATAAGGAGCTTGATGATACAACTAGAAAAATGTAAAAATTTGTGAAGCTCCCTTAGAATATAACAATACCGAAAAACTGGAAACATAAAAAAAAAATTACATTTCATCCCTAATAGTAGAACTAGACAATAGAACTGACATTAAAAGTAAAAAAAATTATAAACTAGTGGATCTACAACTACTATTATAACATGAAATATAGAGACCTTGAACTCTTGAACAAGAATAATTATATGCCATTGGAAATCAAAATATGTCTCAAACAAGTCAACTATGGACTTCTGATAAAAAATAATTTAATATCCTAGAAGTATAATACCCTATTCTAGCACTGCAAATAATTTGACACCTCCATTTTGTTTGACCATGAGTCAAAAGTTGACCTTTGATGTAATTCAAGCCAATATGAAAACAAAGGGAAAGATCTATGTATACCATTTTTTGTATAAAAAAGTATGATCAATTTTATTTTCTTCTATCAAATATTAGAAAGCATTTAACTTTATAACTTGCTCGGGTAAAAAATAGCACAAACCGAGAAAAATTTCATTCACAGTTGGGAAAAAATGTCAAATTTTCATAGTATTGCTAGAGATCAAAATTTAGCTCGACCCTACTGCTGAAGCAAAGTCTGACCCCTTAATGGCAAGTCAAACTCGAGAATAACAGGCCTGCAAGGCCTTGCTATTGAAGCAAAGTCTAACTCCTTGATGGCAAGTCAAACTTAGGAAGAACAAACCTGCAAGTACTCCTGTGTGACAACCTAACCTCCAAGTAACTTGCAGGTTATTCACTGCCTAACAAATCCAACTTATGGGAAGGTGGTAAAATCACCCGCATCAAAATAAACACCAAGAAGGAGATGAAAAACCCTCATTTTTGAATAATTTTTCCTTCCAAGTAGTTGCAAACTCTGAGTACAACTCTTGCACTCCAGCCTCGCCAAGTCCCTTGCCAAGTTGAATTTTCCAGTGTTGATTCCATTATACCACATAGATATATTCTGTGCATGTCATGTATTGCACTTGAATTTCAAGGTTATTTTCAATTTCTTTCATATTCGTGAGATTGTCGATCTCATCATAAGCATTCCAAATTCCTTTAAAAAGAGAATTCCACCCAATTCCCCTAAAATGACTTGTAAACAAGAAAATGGCTTCGTATTAAGAACATCACACATATTACATACCAACACATTTCTTCAAGAGACAATTTCTAAGGCCATGCTCTATTTATGTGGGCTCTAATCGCATTGATTAGCCTATTATCCCCTTCATATGGAGAGAAAAATGTAATGCTCATAGACCTTTGTTTTAAATTTAAATCATATTAAGAATGTACAAATATCTTCTTTTAATTTCCAGTTTATATATGTGATTTGTAGCCATTTTGGTTGCGAATTGATGTGGTATTTTGAGGATATTTATTCCCGTTAAATCAAAATGATCTTATTTTTGCGTTAATAGAAAAAATAAATTGGGAACAATAGTTTTTAAGTAAACTTTGGAGATCATTCCAATATAATTTAAGCAATCGTATAGCCAAAAAAAGGGAAAACAAAGGGGATCGCAATCGACCAGGGTTCAAGCCCATGGGAAAGAAAAACATAATGAAAATTAATTGGTTTGCATGGAACATATTACAATCCCAAAAAACCGTAAAGAGTCAATTCTCAAGAAATTAATGATAGAAAAGAAATAAATTGAATATTGACTATGAAATGGGTAAGACTAACAATGGTCTAGGCAGTGTCAACAGTGCATCCGATTAGAGAGAGTACGATGATCCATGTGAAGAAGAGTATCAGAATGTAGGTCATCCAAATGTCGAGATAAATAAGCCATGATGCACTCTTGTTCAAATCTAGAGGAGGCACCGCATGCATGTACAAGTTCCCCATCCCCATCTTAGGGAAGCTCAACCCACCTTCTACCATTGAAGAATTGATCAGATGATAAATTATCTCCTAATTTTCCCTCTTTTTTTCATCTCAGAATCATACACAATCCCTCCCAATTTAACTAAGCTAAATCATATGTATAGGTTCATAACTAATTTTAGTAAATATAAAGAGATATGTATTGGCTTAGAACTAACTTTATTAAATATAACAAGAGTAAGGATGCTGATTGTTCTTTGCAATTTTGAGTACCATTCTTAGTTTAATGAATTTTAAGGAAATTATTTTTGATACCTCACAAGGATTCAAAATCATATTCCCAAATTTCATGTAGGTTTTTCCTTCCAAGTCTTAAGAGACCTTAATGGACAAGTTAATTGTCTTGTAAAAAAACTAACAAAGTAAATGGAGGTCTTTAAGAAAAATGAGGGTCTATATGTTCAAGCCATCCTTTAAGCTTACTTGTGATTTATCAAGCATGAAGGCATGTCGTGATTTTCACAATCAACACATGTCACAATACTCCCAATTCATTTGATATCAAACCAAGGGACAAGATGTAAAGGGACTTATTCACCATCTTCACACATGTTAGACTTCTCCTAATTGGAATTTTGAATCCTTTCGTATCAAATATGAAGACTCAAGTGGGGTAATGGAGCAGTTTGTGAGTGGTCTTGGTGACATAGTTTGATGGAAATTAGCTCTAAACCTATGTTCTTTCTTGGTAAGAAATTGTCATTGTATATGGATTTTTATTTAGAACTTGTATCTTATGGTAAGGGATTTGATGGTTTTTTGACGCCATATCAATGTTTTGTTTTGGAGAATCCTATCTTTTTCATGATGTCTAGGTTCTAGGTGTTTGTGGCCTCGAGATTATTTTGTGTTGTTTGGACTAGGTGTTGGAATCCACATACTATACCTTGCCTACCCTACTCTATCCCCTGTTGGCATTATAACACAAATTTATCACTATGGCACATGTGTTGTCCTTGATGGCAACTCGCTCAGATGACAAATCACAGTTCAACAGATTAACAACACAGAGTTACAGATCAAACTTCACAAAATGAGGAAAGATAGGTATACGCAGGTTCACCTTCACAAAGTAGCGTATACACACGGATTAACAGATCAAAAGGGCCGTATACGTACACACGCACTTTCACAGAATGAAAGGCACGTATATCTTGGAAAACTAAGTTTTGGTCCAAGGTATTTGGTCCATGGTATTTTGGTCCACGGTATTTTGATCCATGGTATTAGTCCAAGATATATGGTCCGAGGTATTTGGTTCAAGGTATTCATCGCAAGTGGTTTTGGACCATGGTATTGAAAATGCCTAACACTATATAAGTAGAAGAAGATCACTAGGCCAGAGCACTCAAGAATTGAATATTTGATGATGAGCAAGATGTAGTGCACAGGTTATTGGGTTATGGTGCATAGCTGGATCTGAACCAAGGATGAACCTTAGCGCTTGATGAAGGATAAGATCTAATGATGGGTCAAGACCTTAAGGCTTGTAGTGAATTATCTTTATATGGTTTGATCATTTATCTGAATAACTGGTGCAAGTTGTAATCTGTAAATATGATGATTTGGGTATAATTGAAGTCTGGAATTGTTGTAATATTTAAAATCATCATTTACATATCTATATGCAGGCTCACTTTAGAAAAGGCGCGTATACACACTGGTTATGCATATCAAAACAATGTATACATCTTAAGTTTGATTTGCAGATCTATACGCAAGTTTTCCTTAAGAAAGGTGTGTATGCATGTAGGTTTGACATAGGGAAGTAGCGTATACCTTGTAAAATATGTTTTAGCTGCTTCTGTTTGCTGTTGTAGTGTTTTGGGTTCTAACTTGGGTTCTGGTTACTATATTTTGGTTACAGCATTATGAAAGATCATATTGAAGGGTTGTCAAAGTGGTTGATTGGTTCAGTTGTGAAAATGAGATTGGTTGATGCAGATATATTTGATGATCGAATGATGTTATTGATGGATCCAGTCTGAAAATTTATGAAACGTGGTCCCTGGAAGAAAAGAGAAGGTTGTAGCCTTCTGTAGGCTGGCACCTATGTACTAATAAACATATCAACTAGTACAAGAGCTAGGGGGTTGTATCTCCCTTCTAGGAGAAGCTGGAGAATGAGAGAAGGTTGTAGCCTTCTACAGGTAGAATCTTGCATACTGATATAGGTCTACACCAGTACAAAAATTGTAAAATGAAGTTTCTTATTATTAAAAAGAAGATAGAGACGATTGCAGTAGGTGGTTTTCACCCACATTGGGTTTCCACCTTATATCTTGTGTTCATGTGTGTGATTGTCTGTTCTTTTTTACTGCACCTGGGTACCATTTATATTGTTCTGATGCACTGATTAAAGATCAACATATGATGAACTAACTGAATCTTAAGTTTGGAGTATATATGCTAGTTGCCGTAACCACAGTTGCGTATACACGCCAATTCCATTAACTAAAGTAGCATATATAAATCTGATTATGGAAATGAAAAATTATTGATTTGCTAATACTGATTCACCCCCCCCCTCCTCTCAGTATTATTTCCAATAATTGGTATCAGAGCAGATCCTTCAGAAGAAGCTTGATTGCTTGAAGGAAGATCCATCATCTTGGTAACCATGAAAGAGAGGGATCCATCAGACCACCAATCTTTGATGGGAGCAACTTCATTTATTGGAAGGTAAGAAACACAGCCTATCTTCAATCTCTTGGAATAGATGTCTGGGAAATCATAGAAGGAGGATATACATTTCCATCAGCAATTCCTATAGATGCGGCAAGTAAAAAGCAATATGAAACCAATGCCAAGGCTATCAATACATTAATGGGGAGTCTATCACAATCAAAATTTGTCAAAGTTACACAGCTCAAATCCACCAAAGAAATATGGGACAAGATCATTATAAGCTGTGAACGAGACACTCAGGTAAAACGTGAAAAACTGCAAACTCTGAGAATTCAATATGAAACTCTCAAAATGCACAATGATGAAAGTATAGCTAGTTACCTCTTACGTATAGATGAGATTGTTAATTGCATGAAGAATTTGGGTGAAGAGATAAAAGAAGTTACTTTAGTTGAAAAGGTTTTAAGATCCTTTCCTACTAAGTTTGAATCAAAAGTATCTGCCATAGAAGAAAAGCAGGATCTTTAGACTATTACTATGACACAGCTAATCGAAATCTTAATTGCTTTCGAAATGAGAAAAGGAGGTCCATCAAAAATGAGAGAATCCGCATTTAAAGCTTCAGGAAAAGAAGAACTTAATCAATCAGGACATATTTCAGAAGGAGAAGAAGAAGCAAACTTTGTCAAGAACGTTCAACGGGGTTCCATAAGATTCAGAGGTAAACTACCTTTCAAATGTTTTGCTTGTGAAAGAGTCGGTCATTATGCTGCCAAATGTCCTCACAAATAAACTTGATAAAGGTAAGGAAACTACAAAATGGAACAGAAAGAAAAATGTAAGTAAAAAGAGCTACTATACTCATGAAGATAGCGATGGTTTATCAAATAGTGATGAAGATGAAAATAGCAATGACTATAGACTTCTGATGGCTTATGAAGATGATGATTTTCTAGATGCTTTAGATGAAGATGACCTTTATGAAGAAATCTCTAAAATCAAAATCTATTTAGAAGAAAAGAGTATGATTATAGATACCTCGACATTCCAACTTGATGAAAGAGAAAAACACAATGAAAAGCTAGAATGTGAAATAGTGGGTCTAACAAAGGATCTTGAGAAAACAAATGCTCTCAGCCTTAGATTTGCTAAAGGATTAGATACCTTCAATGAAATTATCAAGGTGCAGCGCTCTCCCCTGATGAAGACAGGTCTTGGATACTCTGAAGAAACATCTCAATCACAGAAGTCATCAACCTCCACTAAAATCTATCGTGATGCAGCAAAGAGCAGTGAACAGTTCGATAATCGTTACCAAGGGCATAAAGCAGATCACCAGGTGAATTAGGGTCAATTTACTTCATGAATGAACAGATGCCACAATCAATCTCAGGTAAATCACACTCAATTGCTTCAAGGAATATCAATCAATAGGTTAGTAGAAGGAACTTCAACTATAATCATCGGTTAGTAGATTCAATAATAGCAAGAACTTCTTCAATGGTCAATGTTTCTCATGTCATAATTTTGGACACAAAGCCACTCAATGTGTTGCTTACAAAACTATCATGACTAGAGAAGCACGAAATCAAAGAATTGTGAAAAGGATAAATAAAAGTTCCTATAATAGCTTTTCTCTTCTTGAAAATGAAATAGAATGCTCAATCTGGAAGAATCTGAATGTAGGAGTAAATTTTAGCAAATTTTTCAAAAGGAGCAAACTCCATTAAACCCCAAAATATGGAGAAAGAAAGAACCACAAACATAAAGATGTGGTATAGCCTTGTATTGTAAAGGACAATAAAACCAGTGGTACATCGATAGTGGATGCTCAAAACACATGAAAGATGACAGAGAAAAACTACACTCATATAATGCCTTAGAAAAAGGAAAAGAGTGTCTCATTTGGAAAAGACACTCCCGCTGTCATAAAAGGTAAAGGCTCTGTTTTCTTGAAAGAAAAAGTTAAAGCTAGGAATGTTATGTATGTTGATGGCTTAAAGCATAATCTATTGAGTGTGAGTCAAATGTGTGATCAAGGAAATGAAGTAGTGTTTCGATCAAATGGTTGTGTTGTTCGTGAGCTTGATATAGGAGAAACTGTGATTAAATGGAAAAGAACTCTAAATAACCTATACATACTCAAGGGAGGAAAAAAACAATGCCATCTATGCAAAAATGATGAACACTGGCTATGGAATAGAAGATTGGGACATCTATGTTTTTCTCAAATAATAAAAGCATGCAGATTCCAAGCGATTCGTGATCTTCCTAATATCAACATTCCAGAAAATACAATATGCAAATCATGTCAATTTGGTAAGAAAACCAGATCGCACTTCCCTGAAAGGGAAGGATCAGCTAGTAAGCCTCTTGAACTTGTGCATACTGATTTATGTGGACCATCAAGGAAAAATTCACTTCGTGGAGAAGAATACTTTATATTGTTCGTTGATGATTTTTCCATAATGTGTTGTATAGGACTTCTAAAGCATAAAGATGAAGGATTTGAAAAGTTCAAAGCCTTCAAAGCTTTGGTTGAAAATGAATCAAATCGCAAAATGAAATGCCTCATATCTGATCGAGGAGGGGAATTTACTTTGGATGAATTCCTTGAATTTTGTGAAGAACATGGAATAGAAAGGCAATTATCCACTGCAAGGACTACAACTCAGCAAAATGGAGTGGTAGAAAGGATAAACAGAACTATTCAACAAATGGCTCATGCTATGCTAGATGAGTCTGGAACTCCTGCAACCTTCTCGGGTGAAGCTGCATTCGCTGCCATCACTATTCTCAACCAAGCAAATGTTCGGGTAAATAGCACTCAAACTCCATATGAACTCAGGTATGGTAAGACTCCTACTGTAAAATGCTTCAAAGTTTTTGGAAGCAAATGTCACATCAAAAGGACTAATGAAAAACTTGGTAAGTTTGAACCCAGAGCAGATGAAGGTATTCTCATTGGTTACTCTTCCCGAAGTAAAGGATAAAAATGTTATAGTAAGAGACTTGGGAAAGTTATTGAAATTATTGATGTTGTGGTCGATGAAGCATGCACAAATCTAAAACAAATAAAAACCGAAGATTATGAAGAAGATGAATATTATCCTTCCACATCAAATCCCACTAATTCTGAAGTAGAAACCAATAAAGCACCAGAAGAAGAGATAACGATAGAAGAAAAAACTCCATCCAGGTATGTTCAGAAAAATCATCCAAAAACACAAATTTTGGGACAGAAAGAGGCAGGTGTGTAGACAAGAAGAATTATTATAGATGCTACAAGCTATCTAGCATTGCTATCCTCCACCAAACCTCAAAATGTAAATGAAGCATGCAAATATGGATGTTGGGTAAAGGCCATGAATGAAGAACTTGAGCAAATTGAAAAGAATAATGCTTGGGAATTAGTTCCTAGACCTCATGATAAGAATATCACATGAACTAAATGGATATTCAAAAACAAGCTGAATGAAAATGGAGAAGTTATTAGAAACAAGGCCAGACTTGTTTGTAAAGGATATGCTCAACAAGAAGTTATAGATTTTGAAGAAACTTTTGCACTTGTTGCTAGACTTGAAGCCATAAGAATGTTCCTTTCTCTTTCTAGTTTTCAGAAATTCAAAGCATATCAAATGGATGTAAACTGTGCTTTTCTTAATGGAGACTTAGAAGAAGAAGTCTATATTGAGCAACCAGATGAATTCATTCTTGGAAATGATTCAAAACTTGTATGCAGACTCAGAAAGGCTCTCTATGGTCTAAAACAAGCTCCAAGGGCCTGATATTACCATCTTAACAAATATCTCCATCAATAAGGTTTTTCAAAGGGATCAACTGATAGAAATCTATATATAAAGATTGACAATAATAAATTACTAATACTTGTTGTGTATGTTGATGATATCATTTTTGGAAGCAATGAAGAAGCTATGAGTTGGAATTTTGCTTTGGTAATGCAGCAAGAATTTGAAACGTCCCTACTTGGTGAGCTTACATATTTACTTGGTCTACAAGTTCAACAAAATAAAGATGGTATTTTTCTATCACAAACCAAATATCTCAAATAGATCTTGAAAAAATACGGCATGGAAGATTTTAAACCGGTATGTACTCCAATGGTAACAGGATGCAGTCTCAGCTCAAATGACGAATCAGCAGCAGTACATCAACCAACTTAGAGATCCATGATTGGCAGTTTGCTTTATCTAATAGGTACCCGAACAGACATCATGCATGCAGTAGGAATAGTTGGAAGATTCCAAGAAAATCCAAAGGAATCGCACCTTCAGGCAATCAAAAGGATTTTCAAATATCTTCAAGGGACACAGAATTTTGGTTTATGGTATCCTAGAGATACAGATCTTACACTTCATTCATATACATATGCAGATTGGGCAGGAAGCATTGATGACAGAAAAAGCACTAGTGGTTGTTGAGTGATAAAAGGTGTCTTTTTAACTCCTATTTATCTTCACATTAATTATCAATCCAGGTACGATTTTTTATTTCAAGAGTGTACTCAGTCTGAGGCAGCTATTTACTCAAGAGTAATGTTTCTAAATTTGCAGTACAGTGCTTTAAATACAAGAGTAAACAGATGCTTGAAATAAAATCTACTTACAATTAAAAGAAACTTAACACTCTGAAACTTAAATCATTCACTCAGAAAACTACAACAATTTATCAGTCAAGGATGCAGTAGTGATAACTCTTTCCTCTGTCAACTGATATAAATGAAATCAAACATAAACAAGATCCACAATCTGAGAACTTAGATAGTTATAGTCAATGTTCTTTACAGTTGTTGATCTTTCAATCCACACTAAAGCAAATAACTGGAAATGGCAATTCAATTGGAAATGCTTACTAAAACACACTTGCTGCAATGTCAATTAAAAGATGAAACAGTGACTAAGTTTATTGAAAAACTAAATAGCAAAGCTTACCTTTAGTGGATACGAATTGAACAGAAAAGCTCATTTTATAGAAATGAAATATTGATGGAAAGGAACAGTAATACTAAATTATTGAAGATGGACATCAACGCTAAATGAACAACAATACTAAATGGAAATGAACAGCACTACGAAATTAATAGAAATGAGCAACAATACTAAATAAGTAGCAACCTATAATGCACAATAGAATATGAAGTGAACAACGAAGCTCTATAACCAAAATGAACAGCATAACAATTTAAGTCGCAAAGGATAATAATCTTGTTATGATAGAGGAAAATGGCAACGCGATTCAATTGTAGAAGGTAATCATTAAACAAACCACACTTGTAGAAATCAGAAAGATATAATACAGAGCAATAGCTTAATCCACCAGAGGCTGGGCCCTTATCCACCACCGAATGCTGCTGGGCTACTTCAGATAAGGCAAATGAACAACAACCTCCAAATTATATATTGATCATTGAACTTGAGTGACGTTACAATATGATCACGTTCTCTTGGCACCACAAGTATGTAAATTAGAATTACAATTTGAAATAATAGAGATCCATTCTCTTTCCTCCTATCCTATTCTATCTTATCTCTAATCTAATGATCCATTTAATTCTCTCTCTAGTCATCCATCATGAATCCCCATCCATTCCCTCTCTGATCTCTGTTCTCATTTAAATACATAGAGAGCAGAGAGAAGTTACAACAGATATGATTACAAAATTATTTCTATTACAAAATTAGATTGTTCACAAGAAATTGATAAACAAGATCATATCTGAAATATCTCCCCATCAACATTCAACAGGAACAGGTCAAATTTGGCATTGCAACTGGGATAATTTGGAAAAAAGCCACAATAGTGAATATGAGAAAAACGTCTTCAGAGAACCTTCTGTTTCTCTTAGTACGGACCAAATTTGGGAAAAATGCTCATCAAAAAACTAATTTGGTCCGTTTTGAACAAAACCCATGTTTCAGATCTTCCAGATTCTTCTCCATTTGCCCAAACCGTTCAATACAAAACTGTCACTTATTATTCCAACAAATTTCTGAGTTGGCACATTTAATGATGGGTTGGAGATCAAATCTTCAATCTGGAAAATATCTTCGAGGCTAAAATGGTGAAAAAATTTATTAATAAACCATCATTGATAAAAACATACATAATAATCAATTTATTAAAAGTAAAGGAGAAGAAATAATATTTATCTATAAAAGCATAAATAATTATAAAATGGAATTATATGATAAACCATGATAAATGACATGATAAAGAAGAGTAGAAATGGATGAAATATGTGTTAAAAAGTGATAATAATAATGACATATTAGCGACCCAACATACCCCCAAACTGAATATATTGCATATCCTCATGCAACCCAAAACTGAATATATTACATGTCCTCATGTAACCCAAAACTGAATATATTGCATGTCCTCATGCAACCCAAAGACTCTGTGTTAACCAGGCAATAAAAAAAATGTTCATCCCAACTCATGAAATGGATAGAACAAATGAATTCTTCCTCAAATAATGAATATTCAATTTTAGCAATCTTGATGAAGGTGTAACAATTTTTACATTGACGTTCAACTATATGTATATGAATTTGCAGCAAAATATGATATAGGTAACAACAAACTTCATTAACCATTTTCTCAAAAACTACAAACTAGATTTCGTTGAAATTTTGCAAGTAGATTTCTACTATGTTACTGCTTTTATTATCCAAAAATAAAATCGTTTTGATGCACAGATCATGAGATATAAACAAAATCGTTGTAGGTGATAGTGCATGATTTCCAAAATTTTATGAACTAATTTAACTTGAAATTATCTAGGTTTGTGTATTTTAATGATACATCTGTGTTTTCCAGCAATCATAAGAATTGAGTTCATAGTTTTTAAAAATATATGGAAATCAATTTTTGCACTATATAAAAATGAAACTGTATGCCTTAAATGAGAAAGAAAGTAGAAAACATCCATCATGCGTAGCATGTTGGCATTATGATTCAAGTGTTGTCCTTGATGGCAACTCACTCAGAGGATGGTACAGGTGCTCAGAGGTTGGTACAGGTGATGGCAACTTAATCAGAAGACAGATCTCAGTACAGCATACCAAGGAAGCTCATACACGCCGTTTCGTTAAGCCCAAGTCGCGTGTACACGCAAGTTCGATTCATAAAAAGCGCGTGTATGTGGAAAGGTTCCTTTGGTCCATGGTGGTTAGTCCTTGGAAGTTGTGCCTATGATTTCGGACCATTGTGTCTCGACGGGCGTGTCGATCCCTAGTTTTGAAGTTGATGGTATTGTGTTACTATGGTTTTGGCTCTTGGTATTGAGTTAGGACTAAGACTATATAAGGAGAAGAAGATCATTAGGCAAGATAATCTTTCGACAAGGCTTGAATATCTAAGAGAGAAAGAAATCTGATATGCTGGTTCTGGGTTGCTTGATCTAAGCCAAGGAGAGATCACATCGGTTGATGGAAGACTAGATCTAAGGATAGATCAGGATCTAATGGTTTGAAATGCACTATCATGATATGGTTGATTATGCGTATTTCTAGATCTGCATATTGTCGCAATGTTACGTTTTGGATCTAACTAATGTCTGGTACAGCTGCAAATTGAGAAAGTTTAGTTTTAGATATGTACGCAGGTTGGCTTCGGTCAAAGAGCGTGTATACGCGGGTTTTGCTCATTGAAGTAGCGTATATCTTTTGAAGCTTGATTTTGGGTTTACAGTGGGGTCTGACTGTTATTGCAGAATTCTGTAGTCTGCTCTGTGTTCTGGTAACTGGTGATTGACAGGGTTCAGTGGTTCAGTGATTCAAAGTTTGGTTGTTTTATGCTTCAATGATCTGTTGTGGAAATTGAATGATTTGTGGTCTTCAGATTGTAATGTTGTGCTTCAGGAATATCCAAGTCTGAAAATGTATGAAAAGTGATATCTGAAAGAAGGAAGATTGTAGGTCAGCACCTACGTACTAGTATCTTGGCTAGTACAAGAGCAAAGGGGGTTGGAGCTCCCTTCCAAGGAAGTTTGGAGAACGAGAGAAGGTTGAAGCCTTCTGCAGGTTGTAGCCTGCGTACTGGTATAAGGCTGCACCAGTACAAAAGATTGTAAACTGAAGTTTCATATTAAAGAAAGATAGAGACAACTTGCAGCAGGTGGTTTTCACCCACATTGGGTTTCCACCTTATATCTTGGTGTTCATGTGTGTGGCTTTTTATCTGTTCTGTTTTACTGCACATGTTTACTGTTAATGTGATAAATAATGACCTGATGCACTTAATTGAAGAAAAAGCTAACTAAATTGTGAGTTTTCTTCCTATACGCTGTTTTACTTCGTCACAGTAGCGTGTACACGCTGGTTCACTTAACTGAAGTAGCGTATATGTTTCTGAGCATTTAAAAAGTTTGATTAATCAGATAATACTGATTCACCCCCCCTCTCAGTATTATTTCCAACAATTGGTATCAGAGCAGGTCCTTCAGAGAAGCTTGATCGCTTGAAGGAAGATCATTCATCATGAGCAACTACGAGAAAGAAGCATCAATCAGGCCACCGGTTTTTGATGGAACAAATTTCAATTATTGGAAGGTAAGAGTTACTGCATATCTTCAATCTCTTGGTACAGAAGTTTGGGACATTGTAGAAACAGGCTATGCTTTTCCCTCAGCTACTCCTACAGATCCAGCTGAGAAAAAGGCATATGAAACAAATGCAAAAGCAGTCAGTACTCTATTAGGAAGTATATCTCAAACAGAATTCATGAAGGTCATGCACTTCAAATCAGCAAAAGAGATATGGGACAAAATGATCACTAGCTATGAAGGAGATGAATAGGTAAAGCAAGCTAAACTTCAAACTCTCAGGATTCAATATGAGACCCTCAAGATGTATAATGATGAAAGTGTGGCTAATTATTTTCTTCGGGTAGATGAGATTGTTAATTGTATGAAAAATCTGGGTGAAGAAATAAAAGAGACTATAGTAGTTCAAAAGATTCTAAGATCATTATCCCCCAAGTTTGAATCTAAAGTATCTGCAATAGAAGAAAAGGAAAATCTCAAAGTTCTCACTATGTCTTAGCTACATGGAATTCTAACTGCTTATGAAATGAGAAAGGGAGGTCCATCAGACAGAAGGGAAGCTGCTTTTAAGGCATCAAGAAAAGAAGATTACTATGAAGCAGCCATGTTCCAGAAGAAGAGGAAGAAGAATCAAACTTTGTCAGAAATCTTCAAAGGGGTGCTGGAAGGTTCAGAGGTAAGCTACCTTTCAAATGCTTTGCTTGTGGAAGAGTAGGTCATTATGCTGCAAAATGTCCTAATAAGGATAAAGGAAAAGAACCTGCTAGATGGAATAAGAAACAAAGTGCAAATAAGAAAAGCTACTACACCCATGAAGATAGTGATGGCTTATCAAACAGTGATGAAGATGAACAAGGTAATAAATATAAGCTATTAATGGCATTTGAAGATGATGATTATGAGGATGCTGTAGATGTGGATAATCTCTATAATGAAATTACTAGACTCAAGAGATGCATAGAAGAAAAGAGTGTGATCATTGATACTTTGCAATTTCAAATTGATGAAAAGGAAAAACATCTTGAAAAACTAGAAGGTGAAATTGTTGGTCTCAGAAAAGAAATTGAGAAAACAAAAACTATTAATCTTAAGTTTGTCAAAGGATCTGAAACTTTGGATGAGATTATCAATGTGCAGCGGTCTCCTCTAAACAAGACAGGTTTGGGCTATAATGGAGAAACCTCTCAAGCATCCACCTCAAAAAGTTATCTTGATGCAGCAAGAAGAAATGAGCAGAAGAACAATGAAGATAATCAGGTAAAGCAGGGACGAATTACAAACAGAAACTATCAGGGACAATCCTTCTTAAGGGTGAACAAAAGCTACAACCAACCACAGGTAAAATCTTCTCAGTTTGGCACAAGAATAGATGAAAATAGAAATTACAATCAGTTGGCTGGTAGATTCAATAACCGCAGAAGCTTCTTCAATGGACAATGCTTTTCTTGCCATAACTTTGGTCACAAAGCAGCTCAATGTGTTGCATATAAAACAATCATGACTAGGGAAGCTCAAAAACAAAGAAGTATGACAGGGATTACAAAGAGGACCTATAACAACTTTTCAGTTCTTGAAAATGAAGTTGAATGTTCTATTTGCAATAATTTTGGTCATAAAGAGTCTGAATGCAGGAGCAGGTTTCAGGAGAAAAAGGAACAAGCCACGAGCACCAAAAAATGGAGAATAAAAGAACCTCAGACAGAAAGATGTGGGATAGCGTTTTATGCAGAAGGACAGGAAAATCTATGGTACATTGACAGTGGATGTTCGAAACATATGACAGGTGATAAAGAAAAACTTGAATCTTATTCTACTTTAGAAAAGGGAAAGAAAGTTTCTTTTGGAAATGATACTCCTGCAACTATAAAAGGAAAAGGTATTGCTCCTTTGAAAGAAAAGGTCAAGGCTGGAAATGTTTTGTATGTTGATGGATTGAAGCATAATCTTCTAAGTGTCAGCCAGATGTGTGATCAAAAAACCGAGGTTATTTTCAGATCGAATGGATGTCTTGTTCGTGATCTTGATACAGGTAAAACAGTTCTCAAAGGCAAAAGAACTCCAAATAATCTGTACATATTTGAAGAAGGACAACAACAATGCTATCTTAGCAAGGATGAAGAGCACTGGTTATGGCATCGAAGGTTGGGACATCTAAGCTTCTCACAAATAAGGAAAGCATGCAAATATCAGGCAGTTCGCGATCTTCCAGATATCAAAATTCCAGACAACACCATATGCAAATCTTGTCAGTTTGGAAAGCAAACCAGAACTAACTTTCCAGAGAAGGAAGGATCAGCTAGCTTGCCTCTTGAGCTAGTCCATACAGATGTATGTGGTCCATTTAGGAAAAGGACACCTCGAGGAGAAGAATATCTGATATTATTCATTGATGATTTCTCAAGGTTTGTTTGGTTAGGGCTTATGAAGCACAAAGATGAAGCATTCGAAAAATTCAAATCCTTCAAAGCATTGGCTGAAAATGAATCAGGACACAAAATTAAGTGCCTCAGATCTGACAGAGGTGGGGAGTTCACATCAAATGAATTTTTCGATTTCTGCGATGAACATGGGATAAGAAGAGAATTCTCTACAGCTAGAACTCCTCAGCAAAATGGGGTTGTGGAAAGAATGAACAGAACTATCCAACAAATGGCTCGTGCTATGCTCGATGAATCAGGTACTCCTGCAACCTTCTGGGGTGAAGCTGCACATGCTGCTGTTATCATTCTTAACAAAACAAATGTCCGAGTAAACAGCACTCAAACACCTCATGAGCTTTGGAGTGGTAAAACTCCTTCCGTGAAGCATTTCAAAATCTTTGGGAGCAAATGTTATATTAAGAACACTGATGAGCAACTTGGCAAACTTGAACCTAGAGCAGATGAGGGCATTCTTCTTGGTTATTCTCCACATAGCAAAGCATACAAGTGCTACAATAAAAGACTTGGCAGAATTGTTGACAGTATTGATATAGTGGTTGATGAGAAGGGATATATTCCTAGGCAAGTTCATCATGAAGACATTGAAGAAGATGAAGGTTACTCTCAAAGGCGAAATGATGAAGAAGAAGAACCTCAAGAAGAAGAAGAATCTCAAGAAGAACCAGTGGAGCAGACAAGAATAGAAGAGAAGACTCCATCCAGATATGTCCAAAAGAATCATCCAGAAACTCAGATTGTGGGGCAGAAAGAAGCAGGAGTACAAACAAGAAGGACACTTGCAGAAGCTTCAAGCTACTTGGCTCTACTCTCCTCCATTGAACCACAAAATGTGAAAGAAGCATGCAAAGATGAATGTTGGGTCAAAGCAATGGATGAAGAACTTGAGCAAATCGAAAGGAACAACACTTGGGAATTAGTTCCTAGACCAAAAGATAAGAATGTAATAGGAACAAAATGGGTCTTCAAGAATAAGTTAAATGAAAATGGAGAAGTAATTAGAAACAAGGCCAGACTTGTTTGTAAAGGGTATGCACAGCAAGAAGGAATAGATTTTGAAGAGACCTTTGCTCCTGTGGCAAGACTAGAGGCCATCCGAATGTTCCTTGCTCTCTCAAGCTTTCAAAACTTCAAGGTATTTCAAATGGACGTGAAATCAGCCTTCCTGAATGGAGACTTAGAAGAAGAAGTATATATTGAGCAGCCAGATGGGTTCATTCTTGGAAATGATCCAAACCTTGTATGCAGATTGAAAAAGGCACTCTATGGGCTCAAACAAGCTCCAAGGGCTTGGTACTATCGGTTGGACAAATATCTTCACCAACAAGGCTTTTCAAAAGGATCAGCAGATAGCAATCTCTATATAAAAGTTGAAAATAACAAATTGCTAATTCTTGTTGTTTATGTAGATGATATTATTTTTGGCAGCAATGAAGAGACCATGAGTCAAAACTTTGCCTTGGTTATGCAGAAAGAATTCGAAATGTCACTTCTTGGAGAATTGACATATTTTCTTGGATTGCAAATCCAACAAAGTGAAGGAGGTATCTTCTTGTCTCAAACCAAATACCTCAAGCAGATCTTGAAGAAGTATGGCATGGAAGAGTCAAAGCCAGTATGTACACCCATGGTTACAGGATGCAGCCTCAGTGCAAATGATGAATCAGCAGCAGTCCACCAACCCACTTATAGATCCATGATTGGGAGTTTGCTTTATTTGACAGGTACTCGACCAGATATTACACATGCAGTAGGAATGGTTGGAAGATTTCAAGCCAACCCAAAGGAAACTCATCTTCAGGCAGTCAAAAGAATCTTCAAATATCTTCAAGGGACCCAAAACTATGGCTTATGGTATCCTAGAAATACTGATCTCACTCTTCATGCTTACACAGATGCAGATTGGGCTGGAAGTGTGGATGATAGGAAAAGCACAAGTGGAGGTGCTTTCTTCATGGGTTCCAGATTAGTATCTTGGTTCAGCAAGAAACAAAGTTCGATTGCCTTATCTACAGCTGAAGCAGAATATGTGGCTGCAGCATCTTGTTGCACACAACTTCTTTGGATGATGCAGACCTTGCAGGACTTTCAAATCACTTGCACTCCACCTGTCTCTATCTTATGTGATAATACAAGTGCAATCAGCATTTCAAAGAATCCTGTCATGCACTCAAAGACCAAGCACATACCAATCAAGTACCATTTTCTTCGGGAACAAGTGCTTGAGCAGAAGGTCAAGTTGGAGTATGTTCCTTCTAAAGAGCAAGTTGCTGATATTCTCACAAAACCACTGCCCAGGGAAACTTTTGAATATCTCAGACAAAAGCTGGGAGTAGTTGATGCTTCATCCTGTTGTTGAAGTTTGTTTGTTCTACAGAAAAGTTGATATACGCAGGTTACGGAAGGGATATGAGCGTATACACGCGGATTCCTATTGGGTAAGTCGCGTGTATGCTGGACGCTTGTTGCAGAAAGAATATCCGCGTACATACGCTGTTTTGTACAGGATAAAACGCGTATATGAAGTTCTGAACAGCAAGGGAAAACTCTGAAGTTCTGAACAGCAATAGGAATGTCAGAATTCTTCAGGCACAGTTTCAGGGAGTGCAACAGGCACAGGTTCAGGGGGAGCAGCTCAAAAGTCTCATAAAACATTGTTGGCATTCAGATGTTTTGGTTGTTGGTTTCAGGAGAAGGAGCTCAGAAAGAAATTCTGGTTGCTGATCTAACAAGATGTTTATCAGATGCTGCTGGTGTCTTTCCTAAGTCTTGGTCTAGATCTGTTGTCTCTATGTCATGTATCTCTCTTGTCATATCTCTTTTATGGTATCAAGGTCATGTAACGGCCTTTGTTGGTTTCCCCACTATGCCTGGGATGAATGCTGTAATATAATTGGTTGTTTCTGTTATGTCCCCTCTTGGTAGGGAGTATGGATGTATGTATTGAGTCTTTTGGTGATAGGAAGGTCCCTTATGGTGTATAAGTCTTGGTTCTTGTTGAAGAACATCTTTTGCAGATCTGGCCTTGTCAGGGGGAGCACAAGTCAGCACAGCCAAACAGAGATATCAGCATGTCCTCAGGGGGAGCACAGCCCTTTGCCCTTGATGTCAAAGGGGGAGAGTGACTTGGTGTGATGGTTGTGTGATGGTTGCCATCAAGTCCAAAGGGGGAGATTGTTGGCATTATGATTCAAGTGTTGTCCTTGATGGCAACTCACTCAGAGGATGGTACAGGTGCTCAGAGGTTGGTACAGGTGATGGCAACTTAATCAGAAGACAGATCTCAGTACAGCATACCAAGGAAGCTCATACACGCCGTTTCGTTAAGCCCAAGTCGCGTGTACACGCAAGTTCGATTCATAAAAAGCGCGTGTATGTGGAAAGGTTCCTTTGGTCCATGGTGGTTAGTCCTTGGAAGTTGTGCCTATGATTTCGGACCATTGTGTCTCGACGGGCGTGTCGATCCCTAGTTTTGAAGTTGATGGTATTGTGTTACTATGGTTTTGGCTCTTGGTATTGAGTTAGGACTAAGACTATATAAGGAGAAGAAGATCATTAGGCAAGATAATCTTTCGACAAGGCTTGAATATCTAAGAGAGAAAGAAATCTGATATGCTGGTTCTGGGTTGCTTGATCTAAGCCAAGGAGAGATCACATCGGTTGATGGAAGACTAGATCTAAGGATAGATCGGGATCTAATGGTTTGAAATGCACTATCATGATATGGTTGATTATGCGTATTTCTAGATCTGCATATTGTCGCAATGTTACGTTTTGGATCTAACTAATGTCTGGTACAGCTGCAAATTGAGAAAGTTTAGTTTTAGATATGTACGCAGGTTGGCTTCGGTCAAAGAGCGTGTATACGCGGGTTTTGCTCATTGAAGTAGCGTATATCTTTTGAAGCTTGATTTTGGGTTTACAGTGGGGTCTGACTGTTATTGCAGAATTCTGTAGTCTGCTCTGTGTTCTGGTAACTGGTGATTGACAGGGTTCAGTGGTTCAGTGATTCAAAGTTTGGTTGTTTTATGCTTCAATGATCTGTTGTGGAAATTGAATGATTTGTGGTCTTCAGATTGTAATGTTGTGCTTCAGGAATATCCAAGTCTGAAAATGTATGAAAAGTGATATCTGAAAGAAGGAAGATTGTAGGTCAGCACCTACGTACTAGTATCTTGGCTAGTACAAGAGCAAAGGGGGTTGGAGCTCCCTTCCAAGGAAGTTTGGAGAACGAGAGAAGGTTGAAGCCTTCTGCAGGTTGTAGCCTGCGTACTGGTATAAGGCTGCACCAGTACAAAAGATTGTAAACTGAAGTTTCATATTAAAGAAAGATAGAGACAACTTGCAGCAGGTGGTTTTCACCCACATTGGGTTTCCACCTTATATCTTGGTGTTCATGTGTGTGGCTTTTTATCTGTTCTGTTTTACTGCACATGTTTACTGTTAATGTGATAAATAATGACCTGATGCACTTAATTGAAGAAAAAGCTAACTAAATTGTGAGTTTTCTTCCTATACGCTGTTTTACTTCGTCACAGTAGCGTGTACACGCTGGTTCACTTAACTGAAGTAGCGTATATGTTTCTGAGCATTTAAAAAGTTTGATTAATCAGATAATACTGATTCACCCCCCCTCTCAGTATTATTTCCAACATAGCAATTCCTCTCCCAAACTGAAGAATTACCATGCCCTCATGCAATGCTAGAAAAGAAATTGAGGTAGTCGCTACCATCTATTGAATTCTATGCTTGGTGTAAAACAACATGGAATAAGGGAGGTGTTGAGAATGAATAAGAATATCAATGGATGATAAAGAATATTATTGACATGGTCATAAGAAAGAAGTGAATGAAAGCAACACTCCCCAAACTGAAAGATGATATGTCTCTGGAAAATGGGAAGTGGTAAAGATGTGGAATGAATGATGATAAATAATGCTTAATGGATTTTCATGAAATTCTCCTAAATTCGTAATAAATCAAAAAATTATGCTATTTTACCTCAAGTTTTACCTCCAATAAATGTGGAATGACATATATGGACTGGCATTTGGTGAAGCTGATGTAGGCAAAGTTGATGCGGAAAGTGATGCAAAAGGTGGAAGCCATGCAAGCACATCATGTCTGAAGAATTGTTCACATTCGTGAGTTGCTCAAGCCTCTTTTGTTAGTTGCAATAGTGTGGTCATGGTGCGAATAGAGTTCTCCCCCCATACTTGTTGTTATCCTATAAACAAATCACTATTTTGCATACAATATTCTTGAATCCACAGTGTTAGTTTTGAATAGCAACAGGTAAGATGCATGCAAATATTTCAATCAAAAAAATTTTTGTATACATGCAATACTAATATTTTGTCAAATCAACAAGCTATGGTAGAGTTCAATAATTATATCACATGCTATCCCATAATGCATACATTCCCCCCTCCAATTGGAAAATGGATTCCATGACCATAAAGCATATGAAAGGTGTTGTGCTGGCGACAAGGCAAGGGAATGAACAATACAACAGTAAATGAAGCAGAGTACACATATCAATGATAGAATGGTGAGAGTTATGATTATAATGAGAGCAGAGTGTGTGAAGATAGTTATGAATAAGAGATAGGATGCTTTGGATTGATGATAAGTTATGTGAAAAGAAAAAGGACAACAATATGCCAAAAAGATGCTTTGCTGACGGTATTCTAGCTGAAAATGATGCGATTGATCTAAAAACAATTTCTCATGCATAAAGGTTCAAAATAGCGGAAAATTAAGGAAATAACTTCTCTGATAAAAAGAGAGAATAAGAAAAGGGTATTATAGTAATAATTGACGATAAGATATAAATTCAATACCATAAGTAGAGCCTCTTCTGCGAGCAGGCGTCCATAACCTTGGCATGGTTACTTTTTAACCTGTATGAGCCAATATCCTCAATTTATAAATGGAGAGTTCCAATGTTTTTCTACATAAGAGATCAGTGTGTTGGTGTGGTAACTAGATAACCACATTGCCATTCACTGGGATGTAGCAAAAGTGATCAGGCCGGCTCATGATGAGACCTCCTGTTCCAATGATAATTTGGCTATCCAATGGCTCATAACCCTGGTGTGGTGGCCATAATGGGAATGTCACTTTGTTACAGCCTTATGAACATGGTAGGCTGGCTCGTAACGAGACCCCCTATCCTCCATCTGTAAAAAAAAAATTGTTGTTATTACACACATTTTTATGATAAAAAGAGGGAAGCTCAGTACTCCTTAAGAGTAGGGATGGTGGAAGAAGTTGAACATGTCAATAGAAAAAAATATACCCATAATCTCATTTATTATAGACAGAGAAGATTATAACCAGGAAGGGTGGAACCAACATGGTATTAAGATGATCAATCAGTATCATGTACAACAGAAAACGATATAGTAAAGTAGTATATAAATAATTGTGTCTCTTTTGAAAATAATCTATCATCAAGGAGTTGTCCTGTTAAAGATCATAACGTGAATGATATTAACTTGCTTCAATAGAATCCATAATTCTTGTCCTCATAAAAGTAGTGTACTTCATGCCATGAAGGGGAATCAGTAAAATGTGGTTGAGATGAACTAGGAATATTACCACAAGAGGAAGGAAGGGTTGTTCTTGAAAATACTCCCAAAGTGTTGTTCCTTTGAAGGAGCAACAAAAATACTAAAAAAAGTGTTGTTCCTTGTAGGGAACATGTAGAAGTGTTATTTAGATATATCTAAGTAGAGGAGGTATGATGGATATCAGAAGTTATGAGGCCATTTCATATCATCAAACATCAGATCTCCATCGTTTGTCGAGAAGTAATTCCAAAGAACAAGCCATTCACCACACATAAGGGACAGTTTTCTTAAAACTGTGTTTCTAGGCAAGAAAATATGAATTTGAGAAAAGTGAGAGAGGTTTCTGTCCATAATTGACTTACAAAAAAAAACCACTTTCATTGTTTACACAGGTTTCGTGGTTTGGGAGAAATGTCAAAAACATCATTTGCCCTAGGAGGGTTAGTGCACCTTTGGAGTGACCTTGGTAAAATCTATTTTTCTCCTATATGAGATGCCCAAATGACTTTTTTGATGAGTCAAATGATAAGTAGATACAAATGGATTTCCAATGAGCTATCCTAAACTCAATTTGGAGTTGAGGAAGGCCTTAACAAGTTGACTGCAACATCACTATGCATTTTGGCAGCCTCATTCTTGGTCATTTTGACCAGTCTTGGGAGATTGAACATTTGATAGGGAAAATGAACTCCAAATTGAGACATTCAAGATGATCTAGAAAGTAGACTCAACAAGCTTTCCAACGGGCTATTGTGTACTCAATTTGGATAAGGGGAAAGCCTTCCAAAGTAGATGGAAAGTGGTGCTACATTTTTGACCAGTTTGCCCAAAAATTGTTGTTCCTTTGAAAGGGACAACAAAAATGCGAAAGTGTTGTTCCTTTGAAAGGAACAACGGAAATGTGAAAGTGCTGTTCCTTTGAAAGGAACAACAGAAATGTGGAAGTGTTGTTCCTTTCAAAGGAACAACAAAAATGCAAAAGTGATGTTCCTTTGAAAGGAACAAAAAAAATGTGAAAGTGTTGTTCCTTTGAAAGGAACAACAAAAATGTGAAAGTGTTATTCCTTTGAGAGGAACATCAAAAATAAGCATGCAAACGTGGTGTTCCTTAGGAGGAATGGCTGCTGTTCCTTAAGAGGAACAACAGTTGTTCCTTTAAGAGGAACAATGAAAATGAAAAATACGCGGAAGTGTTGTTCCTTAAAAGGAACAGCTGCTGTTCCTTAAGAGGAACAAAAATTGTTATTTAAGAGGAACAACGAAAACATAAGCACTTTATTTACAAACAATATGTGAATAAATTAAGTTACAACAGCTATGATGTTATTTCCTAAGGCAACAAAAAAAATGATCTCTTTGAAAAATGTTTTGGTGGTAGAGACATGACATGAATCTTCAAATGGAAATCGATTCTTCATTTCTCCTATTATGAATCTGTTGGGTAGTGAATTGGATGAAATTCCATTATTTCATTAAAATTTCTTTCAAGAATTTCTCGTCCATAAATTGACTTTCTTTATTCTCCTACGACCTGCAAAAAACGAGTGTCTACCGGCAATAAAACATTAAATCATGGAGAAAGAGAGGTGATCGAGCTCCCCTAATCTAAGAATTATGCAAAAAAACAACAAGTAGTTACTTTGTATAACAAACCCACTAAGAAAATAACAAAGAAAAATTTATTTGTCACCTGCGGGAGAGCAGTGGTTGACCATACTAACCAACAGTGTTTTAATCACAACATCTTTTTTTTTCATTCAAATTGAGTGATTCCAAAGCCGGATGAGAGATAATTCAAAGGTATATCTCCAGTAGAAACAGGTTTTAAAAATTCAATGATATGATATGTCAATTTTAGTTAGAACAACCTACATAACAGAGTCATTTTTTATTACCCCACTTAGAACAATAGTTGATATTTTAAGCATAGATTTTTTGTTTGATGTTGGATTCGAATGATTCAAATTGGAAATGAAATTAGATTCATTTATTTATCTCCAATAGAAATATGTTTTGAAGACAAGAAGAATTGATAGGTCAAATACTCTAAGGAACAGCCGGAAAGACAAAGTTTTAAGAGTGCTGATTTACGATAGACAGTCAGTATTTTGATCATAACTTTCTCATATGATATCGAAAATGAGTGATTAAAATTTCCTTGTAAAATAGATTCATAGGGGAATCTACCATAGAAACAAGTTTTAAAAATTTAGTCATTTAGGCCTTCAAAAATGGACTGTCCCAACTCTGTTCCTGAGCTGCCTGCTAGACACCTTGTCAATGTTTTGGTTCTAACTTTTTCGTTTCAAATCCAAATTGAGTGATTCAAATTGGGTTGGAAAGTATACATCAAGGGATACTTAGGATAGAAACAAGTTTTAAAAATACTCCCTTTTGGTCCCTGGAAATGATGTCAAAATATTGAGTGATAAAAGGTGTCTTTTTAACTCCTATTTATCTTCACATTAATTATCAATCCAGGTACGATCTTTTATTTCAAGAGTGTACTCAGTCTGAGGTGGATATTTACTCAAGAGTACTGTTTCTAAATTTGCAATACAGTTCCTTAAATACAAGAGTAAATAGATGCTTGAAATAGAATCTACTTACAATTAAAAGAAACTTAACACTCTGAAACTTAAATCATTCACTCATAAAACTACAGCAATTTATCAGTCAAGAATGCAATAGTGATAACTCTTTCCTCTGTTAATTGATATAAATGAAATCAAACATAAACAGAATCCACAATCTGAGAACTTAGACAGCTATAGTCAATGTTCTTTACAGTTTTTGATCTTTCAATCCACACTAAAGCAAATAACTAGAAATGGCAATTCAATTGGAAATGCTTACTAGAACACACTTGTTACAATATCAATTAAAAGATGAAATGAAGTCCTTGCAGAAAAGAACAGTGACTAAGTCTATTTAAAAACTGAAAAGCAAAGTTTAACTTTAGCGGAAATGAATTGAACAACAAAGCTCATCTTACAGAAATGAAATATTAATGGAAAGGAACAATAATACTAAATTATTGAAGATGAATAGCAACGCTAAATGGAAATGAACTGTAAAGCTAAATGAACAACAATACTAAATGTAAATGAACAACACTACAAAATTAATAGAAACGAGTAGCAATACTAAATAAGTAGCAACCTGTAATTCAGAACAGAATCTGAAGTGAACAGCAAAGCTTTATAACCAAAATGAACAGCATAACAATTTAAGTTGCAAAGGATAATAATCTTGTTATGATGGAAGAAAATGGCAATGCGATTCAATTGCAGAAGGTAATCATTAAACAAACCACACTTGCAGAAATCAGAAAGATATAATATAAAGCAGAAGCTTAATCCACCAGAGGCTGGGCCCTTAGCCACTAGTGAATGCTGCTAGGCTACTTCAAATAAGGTGAATGAACAAAAACCTCCAAATTATATATTAATCATTGAAATTGAGTGACGTTACAATATGATCGCGTTCTCTTGGCACCATAAGTCTGTAAATTAGAATTACAATTTGAAATAATAGAGATCCATCCCCTTTCCTCCTATCCTATTCTATCTTATCTCTAATCTAATGATCCATTTAATTCTCTCTCTAGTCATCCATCATGAATCCCCATCCATTCCCTCTCTGATCTCTATTCTCATTTAAATACACAAAGAACAGAGAGAAGTTACAACAGATATGATTACAAAATGATTTCTATTACAAAATTGGATTGTTCACAACAAATTGATAAACAAGATCATATCTGAAATATCTCCCCATCAGCATTCAACAGGAACAAGTCGAATTTGGCATTGCAACTGGGATAATTTCGAAAACAGCCACAACAGCGAATCTGAGGAAAACGTCTTCAGAGAAATTTCTGTTTCTCTTAGTACGGACCAAATTTGGGAAAACTGCACATCACAAAACTAATTTGGTCTGTTTTGAACAAAACCCATGTTTTGGAGTTTCCATATTCTTCTCCATTTGCCCGAACCATTCAATACAAAACTGTCACTTCTTATTCCAGTGAATTTCTAAGTTGGCACATCTAATGATGAGCTGGAGAACAAATCTTCAATCTAGAAAATATCTTGGAGGCTAAAACAGTGAACAAATTTATTAATAAACCATCATTGGTAAAAACATGCATAATAATCAATTTATTAAAAATAAAGGAGAAGAAATAATATTTATCTATAAGAGCATAAATAATTATAAAATGGAATTATATGATAAACCATGATAAATGACATGATAAAGAAGAGTAGAAATGGATGAAATATGTGTTAAAAAGTGATAATAATAATGACATATTAGCATCTCAACAATGGTGGTGCATTCTATATGGGTTCCGGATTAGTGTCTTGGTTCAGCAAGAAACAATGTTCAATTGCATTATCTACAACTGAAGCAGAATATGTGGCTGCTGCATCTTGCTGCACACAACTCCTTTGGATGATGCAAACATTACAAGACATTAAGGTCACATGTACTCCACCCATTAGTATTTCAAATAATCCAGTCATGCATTCCAAGACTAAGCACATACCCATCAAATATCATTTTCTACGTGAACAAGTGCTTGAATAAAAGGTCAAATTGGAGTATGTTCCCTCCAAAGAATAGGTTGCTGATATATTCACCAAAATACTGCCCAGAGAAACATTTGAATATCTCAGACAGAAGCTAGGAGTAGTTGATGCATCATCCTGCTGTTAAAGCTTATTTGTTTCAGAGAAAGGTGGTTATACACAAGTTTCATGAAGCGTAGTCGCGTACATACGATGATTTCTGTGGATATAGTCGTGTAAATGTTGGTTTGAGGAAAAGCAATGGGCCAGACTCAGGATGAAAGGGGTCTGATATGGTTCAGTGAATTATCTGCTTTGCTTGATGATGGTTATGGTCTGTGGATGACATGTGGAAATATGTTGGCTCTCATAAGTTGTTGAAAACTTGATGTATATCTGATTGATGATGATGCCTCTATGATCAAATTTGACAGTGATCATCTGGCACAGGTTCAGGGGAGAATATACTTTTAATAATGCATTGTGGGCATTATCTTAGAAGATCTTGGTACATATTCACAGAGTTGTTTTTTAGTCAGGTTGATGACTAGCATGGTCTTGTTTTAGACATTTGGTCTCTATTATATATATCATGTATATCTTTTAATGTAAAGGTCAAGAAACGACCTATTTTGTTACCCCGCTATGCATGGGATGGATGATGTAATGCTCTTGTTTTGACATGTATAAACAATTGGTATAAACAATTGGTATATCCCCACTAGGTTGGGTGGATGAGTCAAACTTGGTATATCCCCACTTGGTTGGAAGATGGATGTATATATGAGTCATTGGTGATAGGAAGGTCATTTATGATGTATGTATAGAGTCATGTTCTTCTTTTAGAACATCTTTTTTTGCAGACCTTGCTTATATTCAGGGGGAGCATGGACTCGATCATGGAGCTCAATCAGCATACTTTAGCATATCAGAGAACTCAGCATGAACTCAGGGGGAGCATAACCCTTTGCCCTTGATGACAAAGGGGGAGAGTGACTTAGGGTTGCCATCAAGTCCAAAGGGGGAGATTGTTGGCATTATGACACAGATTTAGCACTATGGCACAGGTGTTGTCCTTGATGGCAACTCACTCAGATGACAGATCACAGTTCAGCAAGTTAACAACACAGAGTTACAGATTAGACTTCACAGAATGAGGAAAGAGAGGTATATGCAGGTTCACCTTGACAAAGTAGCATATACATGTGGATTAACAGATCAAAAGGAGCATATACGTACATACGCACTTTCACAGAATGAAAGGCGCGTATATCTTGGAAAACCAAGTTTTGGTCCAAGGTATCTGGTCTGTGGTATTTTGGTCCATGGTATTTTGATCCATGGTATTAGTCCAAGATATATGGTCCGAGGTATTTGGTCCAAGGTATTTGTCCTAAGTGGTTTTGGACCATGGTATTGAGAAAGGCCTGACACTATATAAGGAGAAGAAGATCATTAGGCCAAAGCACTCAAGAATTGAATATCTGATGATGAGCAAGATCTAGTGCACAAGTTATTGGGTTATGGTGCATAGCTGGATCTGAACCAAGGATGAACCTTAGCGCATGATGAAGGATAAGATCTAATGATAGGTCAAGACCTTAAGGCTTGTAGTGAAGTATCTTTATGTGGTTTGATCATTTATCTGAATAGCTGGCGCATGTTGTAATCTGTAAACATGATGATCTGGGTATAACTAAAGTATGGAATTATTGTAATATTTAAAATCATCATTTACAGATATGTACACATGTTCACTTTAGAAAAGGGATGTATACATGCTGGTTATGCATATCAAAACAGCGTATACATGTTAAGTTTGATTTGTAGATCTGTACGCAGGTTCGCCTTAAGAAAGGTGCATATGCACACAGGTTCAACACTGGGAAGTAGCATATACCTTGTAAAATATGTTTTAGCTACTTATGTTTGCTGTTGCAGTGTTCTAGGTTCTGGCTTGGGTTCTAGTTACTGTATTTTGGTTACAACATTCTAAAAGATCAGATTGAAGGGTTGTCAAAGTGGTTGATTGGTTCAGTTGTGAAATGGAGATTGGTTGATGTAGATATATTTGATTATTGACTGATGTTATTGATGGATCCAGTCTGAAAATTTATGAAACGTGGTCCCTGGAGGAAAATATAAGGTTGTAGCCTTCTGTAGGCCAACACCTACGTAGTAGTAAACATATCAACTAGTACAAGATCTAGGGGGTTGTAGCTCCCTTCCAGGAGAAGCTGGAGAACAAGAGAAGGTTGTAGCCTTCTACAGGTAGAAGCTTGTGTATTGGTATAAGTCTGCACCAGTACAAAAATTGTAAAATGAAATTTCTTATTATTAAAAAGAAGATAGAGACGATTGCAACAGGTGGTTTTCACCCACATTGGGTTTCCACCTTATATCTTGTGTTCATGTGTGTGATTGTCTGTTCTGTTTTACTGCACCTGGTTACTGTTTATATGGTTTTGATGCACTAATTAAAGATCAACATATGATGAATTAACTAAATCTTAAGTTTGCAGTATATGCGTTAGTTGCCTTAACCATAGTTGCATATACACATCAGTTCCATTAACTAAAGTAGCGTATATAAATCTGATTATGGAAATGAAAAATTATTGACTTGCTAATACTGATTCAGCCCCCCTCTCAGTATTATTTCCAACATCCCCCATAGTGAAATTCTTGCTTTCAAGGACATCGTAAAGAAAAATAATGATTATTTTCTTGGACTCTCATTTTTGGGCACTTCATAATTGCCTCCTGATTGGGCAATAGTTCCTAAAGATGGACTAAAGTGAAACCCAAGAATTTAATAGAGAGATCTATAGACATGTGAAATCTATCAAAACAATAGAACCTCATTTTTCTTAGTAACCTCCAAGGTTTGAGAAAACGAACATCAATGTATTTATCGAAATGCTTTGGTGATGGACACCCTAGTTTAGCAAAGATAACAAATTAATATGTTGGAAATAGAATATTTCATGCTAAGAAACATGGTTTACAATAATGACAAAGGCTCACACTTATCTTCCTCTAATCACATAATGTTAGTCAAATTAGCTCAATAATACCTCAAGGAAGAAAAAAAAACACATAAAATAACGAAAGACATGGACCTAAGCAATCAAAATTCCCACCCTACCAATAGTAAACAAGATGAAGCCATCAACAAACACATGTTTCATTAGTTTCCATGTTTTGTAAATCAATATTAGGCATCACTTTAGAGTGTCTACTAGCAAGAAATAATTATTTGGGTCTAAAATTGGGAGAATTGATTGTTATCATCCCCACCTAAATTCAATTCCCACAAGTGATATGTTGAGCTCCTAAAAAATATATTGTTACAATGGCATTGAAACCCATGTTGCAGAGCCTTGAGCTTTTAATAAATATAGTTTACTTCGTGTATCATTCTCAAAATGAGAAGAAATACCTAGTGAGTTTCTTGGGGATATATATTACATAGTATAGCAAATGCACACTAGTACGAAATTTCTGAAGGCCATAACAACTAGTAAGAAATTTTTGAATGCCACATCAAAGGATGACTTAAAAATTTTGTTTTTGAAATATTTTATTTAATTGCATTGCAAGTAGTATTTAATGATGATAAGTGTGTTGAAAAGAATTGCATAAATTCCATAACAACAAATAGAGACACTTCAAGAAGCTAACACGTGAGGATAAATGGACTATGTGGGATGCTTTAGGGTTTCTCTCTATAATTTTTTATTTGGCGTTGTCATTGGTTAGGAGTATGCGACATACAAGGATGCAAGGAAAAGGTTTGTAGTCGATAAGCCCATTACACTCCATGTGGATGGATGATGGATCCTTTGGTTTTGTTTTTTATGAAGAATGAGTGACCCTCTGCTAGAGTTTTCTCTTAGGCTCCACAGAGGAGCAATGGCTCTACCTCATTGAATATTCCTTCATTTGGGCTCTAGTCACGTCAGGTTCCATTGTAGAGAATTTGTACATCTATTCCAATGTTTGTTTCTCCTATAGGGGCCCATTAAGCCTAAAGAGCTTTCAATGGGAAATATTTTGACTGGGATCTGGGTTCTAAACTCTATTTTCTCTCTCTCCCATGCTTATTCATGTGCCTCACCCTATTTATTATGGATTCCATGATAATCCCCCACTCCCCAAACTATGGTATGGATGAAAGGAAAAATGAAGTGGAAAATGGAATCTCTTAGGCCTTCAAAAGAATATAAATGGGAAGTCTTCCCTATTCAAGTACAAGGATTTAGAATTGGTGGAAAATTTGTAAAAACACATAAAGAACAATATGGGCATATCTGCAATGTCTCAATGTATGTTATTTGAAAGGAAGATAATGTGGGACTCCAACCATATGATTGAATACAAAATTTTAAGGAAATATACCACTATTACAAATATGAGGCTGTGGAGGAGCTTTGAGCTCCAAAAACCCTAGTTGATTTGAATCTTTTAAGGATGCAATGCAAGGGAAGACTTTTATAATCTCCATTTTACAGGATGCCTTAACTACAATTTTTTTTATAGTCTCCATTACCTTTCCTCCAAAGCACAGGTGGTAGCCTCTTATTAGACACATGATTCCCTCCGTTGGTCAAGATGTAGATGGAAAAAAATCTATCCATGGGATCCCCAAGCCTTGATTACAATTGTTGGGAGCATTCAACCCACAAAATATCTTAGAAATGCATGCTCTTATAACAAAACAAAGATTTAAGAAAAATCAAAATCATTAATATTAATGAAATTTTGATTGGGGTGGATCTTAATACCTCATGTGTTTCCTAAGGGATGATCTTACTCAAGGCCTTGGGAAGAACCATGCTCTCTAATTTCTAGATCAAAATATCCTTGCATGATACCTAAAACAATGATATTGAATGGTATGTAGTCATTTAATCAACTGTCACTATATTACGAGAGGGAAAAAATCTCACAACCTTAAGGTCATGTGAGTTCCACTAAACCAAAAAACAATTAAGAGCATGCTTACAAGAATAAATTAGAGAAATTGAGAGAAAAAGGCAAGGAACTTGGAAGATTTCAAGTAGTTGTGTATATGCATTGTAAGGGTGGTGCAAGTTAGTGATGAAAGGCATGATGTTTCTCCAACGTCAACATACGCCTCTAGGGTTTTGACGAAGTTTCGTAATTACATAAAACCATAACCATAATCAACAATATTTTAAATCACATACTGACCTTAGCTTCTGTGTATGGGTCAACTATAAGATGTTGGGGTACGCTATACACCATAACAAGCATGAACTAAATATTAATGCCTCATATCTGATCATTAGTAGCTTCATGGATCATGAGAAACTTGTTGGCCATATTTTATGTATGCATTACATATACGATATAGCCTAATGTTATGGTTACACAAATAGATGAATTCCAGTACAATGTTAAGGACAATGCTCTTGTCTGCCTCAAAGTGCCTTGGATTCATATGAAGACTCTTAGCCAATTTCTCTGTTACTTCTATGCTCAATACATTTATGAGTGTGACTATTTTTCTTATTATTCTTTAGCTAGCATGTGAGGATGTTTTTTTTGTTAGCTGGGAATGCCAAGACAAATGTCAGTAATGGGAAAAATTCTTTTTTTTTCTATCATTGCAAATTGAGATGAAAATTGTTGTGTTATATGTTGGTCCAACAAAGTGTTAGTACACAAGTTTCCTTTACATTTTTCAAGGTGCCCATACCTAGGTCTCATCCCATAAGAAGCATGATGGGAACACTCAAGGATGTGTGATGTTAAACTATAAAAAAATACGTTGGAAACAAACCAATTTTTGGCATGTTCAAACTTCAAAAATTGAAATTCTCTTTTGAGTAATTTTAAATTTTATGAGGGCTTAAGGATGATAAACATGGATGAAACAAGGGAAGGAAATAACCCAAATTACGATGTTCTCAATAATGATTCCATGTAACATATAAAATATATTATCGTGAATACTTAAAAATCCTCTTTTTATATCAGTAGGAAAACCTAGCATTCTTAATGGAGAAGTGAAGTAGATAGATTCATCTGAGAGGAATCAAAGAATAAGAAGAAAAAGAGATTTCACATCTTGAAAATTAGCCATGATTTCAAGCAACATATCCCTCATATTTACTACATTAACTACATAATACGAATCACAGGGAATTTGTTTGATGATCTCTATGGATTAGATTCTTTAAGGTTCACAATATGAACTAATAATTTTATCACCATAAACATCATTATTCAAATCCATGGATATGTTTAAAAAATCATCATACAAATTTCTTGAGTGGGCCTAATTGCTAAGAGCATGTGTTTCCTCCTAAAAGGTCACAGGTTCAAAACTAGAGGGGGGTAGAGTATGTATGTCTTCATAGACTTAGCAGTCAAATCGTTGTGGGGAGGTGGGTCCCTTGTCCTACAAACAAGGGGGTCGCATACACCAATTTGGTGTCTCGCTTGGTTGTGACCTTCAAATTGGATAATAATAATAATAATAACAATATGGTGGAAACTTTACCAATATTACCTTCTAAATGACTCCATTTTTACTAGATTTTAATTAATCATTAGTGGATAATCTGATCTCTAGCATTCCAGAGAATAAAACCAATGCCTCCTCATTATATCCATGTATTAAATAAGTCTCAATCTTGGAACTCCATGATACTACATCATAGTCACACATTTCATCAAACATTTTGGTGTGCATTCACCAAACACCCCAATATGATATTCATTGTTACAAGTTTTTTGTTTAAAAATGTACCCACTTAAATTTGGCTTGAATGATGTCAGCATGGTTAAATTAGGCTTTTGGAATGGTTACTTCCTTGCTCCAAAGTACACATTTCTAGGATACCTTTCCATAAATAAATATTCTTTAGCAGTCGAACAAACATGCCAAATTTATATATAGTAACCCATGTCACCTAATATACAAAATGCATAATAGGAATGCTCCAATTTGGCACATGTAGTTCTGCAACTACTTCAACTAAGTGCATACAAATTGCTACCAACAATTCTTGCATTGCCTTATTTGATGTAGGAATGTAGGTTAGAATTACTTGTATTGTATAAACCACAATTTTGGTTTCTTTATTACACAACCTACCCCAACAATGTGAAACTTTTTTATGCAAAATTGGTAATGCAACCTTCTCCCTGAAACCATTGCATACTATTCAAATCAACATTTCATACAATGGATGCCAATTTAGGAGTTCTAACTGTACATATGGGGATAAAATTGCAAGTGCACTGAAAGAAATATAAGCATCATAATAACATGAAGAGAAGAGATTCTTCCAACCTTCAAATCTTTCTTTGACAAAATAAAGTGAGGGGTACGCTTCAACTGCATCACTAAAAATTTGATTAGTTTTTTTTTATAACTAATCTCAATTAGATTGATAAGCCCTATAGTCACTATCACTTTCATCACTATTAGATTCCAATTTTGTGTTGGTTATCATTTCCATTTGTAGCAAAAGATGAAAATTTCTTTGAAGTAGAATGAGCTCTTCTATAAGTCCAAGGTTCATCCCTTCACTTTAAATTTGTTTGTTTTTTTATGTTCAGATCCCAACCAAACTCATATAATTAAGGTGATAAATTTTATCACTCTCATACAACTGCAACAATAATAGTTGTGATAACACCTTTACTAAGGACCAACTTGGTCGTGTTAATTACAACTTCTACTTCTGCATCGTAATTTGGGGTTAGGGGTTAAGGGTCACGGGTTAACAATATAAGGGGTTGGTTTTAGGGCTTAGGGGGTTCATGGATTTTAGGTTAGGGATTAGTGGCTTAAGGTTTAATGGGTCAAGGGGTAATGGGTTATGATTTATGAGTGTATGGGTTAAGGGATCATGGCTCGGGGGTTAAGGTGATAGGGAATTTAGTGGTTATGGGTTATGATAATGGCCCCCCTGATCCCCTTATAACCACTATTGTGGGTTCCCTTGTCAATTGCTCTCGTTTCCTTCCTTCTAGGTCCCTTAGCCCATATGACATTAGGTCCTAAGTCACCTTCTCATTATTTAATTCTAGGATTATAGATCTTACTAAACCATGCTTGGAACTCCCCTTTCCCCATTCAATACACAACAATATACCCCTCCCACCTTTTTGGTCATACCATTCAACTTCTCCTAATGTTATAAACCCCCAAATTTGGTCCCAATGCCCCTACAACTACGCCCTTGGGCCCCCTTGGCTAAGGGCTTAAATGCATTAGGGTTTATGGGTTGTGATAAGGGAGTCCCTAATCCCCTTATCATAACTAATGGGGGTTCCCCAATAAACTTCAGTTGCACGATACATAAGAGAAATTGAGAGAAAAAGACAAGGAACCTCGAAAACTGAAAGCAATTGTTGAAGAATTAATGGAATGAAAAGCTACCATGGAGGTGGGGAAATGAAATGGTGTATTTAATCAAAAACCATCCAACAATGTAAGAATTACATGTGTATAATATTTAATTTTTTATATATGTTTGACCTGTGTTTGACAATAAGGTTGAGATTGACCTATGTTTTCTCCTCTTAATGTATATTCTAGACCCGCATATGTTGAGAGTATTAGTGTAATTATTTTTAGAAGCAAGCCATTCCTAAAGAAAAAGGTAATATTCTCACCAGATGCAAAAGGGAGATTCAATTATAAGATGACCTTCGTCAGATTTGTATTGAAGGCGCAAAAAGGGGGTCAAAAGGGGATGAACCTAGATATGGATAGCTTGAAGTTTGGACCATTTGTGTAGTTGAGGACTGCTTGTGCCAATTTCAAATAAAATTAGAGAAAACTAAAGGAATTTGAATGTTTTTTGGAGCATGTTGTGGGTAGAAGCTTTAAGAAATATTATAGACTTGTATGGGATTGTTACCCATACATTTGGTTAGAGAATGGACCAGTTTTAAAGGATGATAGTAGCTAAAGGGTCATACATATATCCTCTTTTATCTTTTGAGTGGACATGAATTACATTTGGGTCATGCATGGAGATGAACATTGCTTTATTCCTATGAACTTAGATGCATTTTTGGACATTAGAAGGCCATATTGTTTCCCTTTGAAAGAAAATACATGGAGGATATTTTGGGGTAATGTGTCTATCCATAAAATGTAGATCATAATTGGGGATCTTGTGGCTCTTTTCCTTGGACCCTAATAGTGCTTAGAGGTTTTATTTGGAGGGTTTAGTAGACAAAAACCTAATATGAACAAGAATATTAGTTTTGGAGCACCTATCATTTGGGAGAAAGCCTTAGGGGTTCTCTGAGTTAAGGGGTTTAGGAATCAGGGGTTAAGGGTAAAGGGTAAAGGTTTAGGGGTTATGGGGTTTAGGGGTTAGGGGTTTGAGGGCTATGGGATTGAGGTCTAAGGGGTTTAGGGGTTAGAGGCTAATGGATTAGTGGTTAAGGGATTTAGGAGTTAAGGGTTAAGCACCAAGGGATTAGGGGTTAGGGGATTTAGGGTTCAAGTTCTTAAGGGTTATGGGATTTAGGTGTCAACATGTTAAGGGGTTAGTGGTTAAGGGGTATAGGGGCTCGGGGTTAAGGGTCAGGATTTAATACCACAAGGGCTTAGGGATTGGGAGATTCAGGGATTCTAAGTTAGGGGCTAGGGGTTAAGGGGTTAGTGGATTAGGGGTTAATGGGTTATGAGCTATGAGTGTATGGGTTAAGGGATTATAGATTTGGGGTTAAGGGATAGGGAATTTAGTGGCTATGGGTTAAGGACTCATGGGTTATGATAATGGGTCCTCTAATCCCATTATTACAACTCTTGGGGGTTCCCCTATCAATTTCTCTCACTTCCTTCCCTCTAGGCCCCCTAGCCTGTATGCCATGAAGTCCCAAGGACCCTTCTCATTCTTTAATTCTAGGATTATAGATCTCAGGAAATCATGATCAAATCTCTCACTTATAACCATCAATGCTACCTTTAAGTCCCCTTTCCCAGCTCAATACACCAAACTATCCCCCTCCCCCAAAATTCATGAGAATTGAATATTTGGACATGGTCATTTAACAACCACCTCTAAAAGTTGGGGTGGTTGTCCAAAGTTGCCTCCAAAAGTTACATTGTTGTGGCTTTTAAGGGTGATTAATGGATTCTAAGTTAGGTGTTAGTGGGTTAGGTTTTAAGGGATCAAGGTGTTAATAGGTTATGAGTTATGAGTGTAGGGGTTTAGGGATTATGGCTTGGGGTTTAAGGGGATAAGGAAATTAGTGGTTATGGGTTAACGACTTGTGGGTTATGTTAATGAGGCCCCTAATCCCATTATTACAACTATTGGGGGTTCCTCTATCAATTTCTATTGTTTCTTTCCCTCTACACCCCCCTATTGCTTACGCCATGAGGTTCTAAGGCCCATTCTCATTCTCTAATGCTAGGATTATAGGTCTTAGTAAACCATGTTCAAATCTCTCACTTCTACCCATCCATGCGACCCTTATGTCCCCTTTCCCCATTCCATACACCAAAAGGTTCCCCTCCCGAACAATTCACAAGAATTGAACATTTGGAGACAATCGTTTAACAACCACCTCTAAAAGATTAATTCTAATGAATTTCTTTTTGGGGGGGCTGGGGTGGGGGGGTTTTCCAAAACTGCCTCCAAAATTTACATTGCTGTGACTTTTAAAGGCGGTTGTTTAACAACCCCCTTAAAAGTCACAAGAATTGAACTTTTGGAGGTGGTTTTGTACACCCCCACCAAAAAAAATTGATGATAATTGAACTTTCAGAGGTAGTTGTTAAATGGTTGCCTCCAAATGTTAAATTCTCATAACTTTTTTTGTGGGGAGGTGGGGGGGTTGGTTTAAAAAATTGCTTCCAAAAGTTAAATTCTTATGAATTTTAAGGGGATTGTAAAAAAGTCGCCATGAAAAATGTATCTTGGGGCATTCATTTAACGCCCCCCTAGACCACTTCCCCCAACAAAATTAGCCATGAGAAAACACTTTTACGGGTGATTATTAGAAACCCCTTGCCATAAAAAGGTTCAATTTTCATGAATTTCGGGAGGGTTTAAAAACTTCCATGAAAAGTATATTTAGGTGAATTCATTTAACCCCACCCCCAACATCCCTGCCTCGCCCCCCTCCGAAAAATAAATAAATAAATAAAATAAAATCTAATGAGAAAACACTTTTAGAGGTGATTGTTAGAAACCCCTGCCACAAACAAATGTTGAATTTTCATGAATTTAATTTGGGTGGGGGGTTCAAAAATTGGCATGAAAAATATATTTATGGGAAATAATTTTAAAAACCCCTTCAAAATTCATGATAAAACACTTTTATAGGCAGTTGTTAGAAAACCCACTGAAAAAGTTCAAATTTCAATGACTTTCAAGGGGGTTTTCAGAAACTGCCCCTAAATCTCTAAAAACACTTTTAGAGGCATTTTTAGTAGGATTGTCGTAAGACAAACTACCCCTAAAGGCATTTTTTGTAGTAGTGTAGGCGCCAATACATGCCAAGTGCTAAGTGTTAGTGCAATTTAAGTGCCAAATCTTCCTCTGTTACTTCTCTCATACTTTTCAATAATTGATCTCAAATAACTTTAATATTAAACCATGCCAAACCATGCCAAAGCATACCAAGGAATCTTAACACATTCTAGGAATGCTAGGACTTTCCAAGTGAAAACACGTGTTGAGTTCTAATGTGTGTCAGGGAGTGTTACACATGTTATGAAGTGGCATGCCATGTTGGAGTGTGCTAGGGAGTTCTAGGGTATGCTAACATGTTCCAAATAGTGCCAAGACATGCCAACACATGTCAAGTGCTAAGGCATGTCAGGATGTGTAGGGTGCAATGAGGATGTGCCAACATGTGTCAAGGAGTGTCAAGGCAACAAAAGGGGGAACCAATCTAAAATGCAAGGAAATGAACACATAAGAGGGTTAATAATTTAGGACTTTTCCTTTTTCAAAAGGGGCATGTCAGACACAGTAAAAATAGGTTCCAATACATGCCAATTGCCAGTGTGTGTCAAGTGTTAATGTATTTCAATGCATGCTAAAGTGTTCCAAGAAATGCTAGGGACTACAGGGAATTCCAACACATGGTAGGGGAGTGATATGTTGTGCTAGGGCATGCAAAACTTTTCTTGGGTGTCTTAGTCATGGAAAGATGGTTTAGGTACAAATATGTTCCAAGACATGTGAGGTGACAAGGAATGTTAGTGTGTGCCAAAGCATGTGAAGGTGTGACAAGAGTGTTGAGGAGTGTTAGGTCTCTCTCATTAATAGAATTGACTGAGCTTGATTATGTATTAAATAATATGGTTCCTACACATACTAGTGGAGCTTCATTTAAAGGGAATTTTCTACATAATAAATCTAACAAAGATGAATCATGTGTTGACTCATAAGAAAAATATATTATCATTACTTGAGGGAAATGATACACACTAATTACTTCTTAACAAATTAATTGAATCTAACCACTATGACCTTGGAAACATAATGGAAAAGACTCCATAAGAATGGTCTTAAATCCTTATCTTTTTGACAAAAAATATGGCAACAATTACATAGTGTCATCAAAAACTTATTGGAATGCTCAACGATGATGAACAATTTTTTATCATCACCAAAATTAATAAAAAATAGCATTGATGAGGGTCAATAAAATATCATCATTAGAAGTGTCAGCAAAGAGAGAATTAGTGATAGACCTTTAACAACCTTGATGAAAAGTGTCATTGAAAATTGCTTTGGTGACAAACCTTAAAGGAACATCACTATATACACTCGTACACCAATTTTTTTTTAAGGATCGTCACCATTTGCAACATTGGTGATGGACCTTAAAGGTTTGTCATAGGCATGAACCTCACCAATGACCTTTTATTGTTGTAGTGCCAAGCCTTGGATAGACCTACCCTTTTTCCTAGCAGCCCTAGAGTGATTCCTGAATATAGTTTTGGTGTCATCATAAGGCAATTTGTGGATATCTCCTCCATACAGCATGTTGAGGATTTCCATTACATCCTCCTTGATCCATTAGAGAAGAACTATCTTGAGTGACTGAGGGTAAAGGGTATAATTAGCCCTCCTATAATTAAGTTGGAATGTTTCCTCATAGTCCTCTAAGGATTCATCAGGTCTAAGGGTCATCCTAAAGATGTCCTACTTTGTTTCTTTGGATCTACATTAATCCCTGTATTTTTCTTTGAAGGCTTGTTGCATTTGGGCCCATGTAGTGATTATGCCTCTAGGTAAAGTCACAAACTAGTGTAAGGCTACATATTTGACGGTAGATGGAAACAACTTCAACTTTTTTTCATCAGAGGCATAGTCATAGGTGCTACAGACAAGAACAAACTCAAACATGAAGTTTTCAGGATCCCCATAGGTTATGCCATGGAAATGTGGAAGGGTTGTATGGCATATATTCTACATTCTAGGTTGTCCATTGGTTTCTTTGATAGGGAAAATATCATTGTTCCTATTCTCATCCATGGTTTGGGTAGGTCAGATAGGTTCTTCCTCCCCTATGGGTTCCTAAAAAATTTCAGGTTGCTCAGCTAGAGGTTCTTATAACTCCCCTGTAGTAAGAGAGGGAAGTTCACAATTACCCAATAAGAATGAAGTTTGACTACGTGAGGGGTTGGCAGTTTTCGGTAAGAGTTTCCCTTGACTATCCTTACTCCTATGAGGCATCAAAGAACTAGCTTTGTTTTTCTGAATTTTCTCTTCTTCTTTTTTTTAACTTTCAAATCAATAAGACTAATGTAAAACAAGAAAAACAAGTAACTTCTAAGTAGAAACAACAACTACTTAGAAACCTACCCAGAAACATCGCTAAAAAGTGATGAACACTGGTATTGCACCAAGGATGTTGCAACTTCCAAGGCTTCTCAACTTAAATTATCAACCCGAGGTTTGTACAAACTTAGAGGTGATAGTGTTATATGCACAACATGTTAATTTCTACTCATGTCACCCTCATTCATTAGATCAGATCAAGGAATTCGTAAACCACTCCTTCAACTAACTAGAAATATAATTTGTTATGAAAGCATATCATGATTCTAAATACAAAAATGAAATTGTCATTCATTAAATGTAAATGCTAATTAAAATTGCATGAAAGGAACATGCTATTCTAGTTTCAAAAGAAAACAATGCTACTCTATTTTCAAACCTAATCAAATAAGTATCCTACTTGCATGAATCATTTATTTATTTTCAACTTTCTTAAAAATGTGGAATTCAATCTTCAATGCAACTATGAAAAAACTACGAAATCTAATTCTACTTGTTGTCTTATGTTTATAGTGAGTAAAGGATGTGGTTGGATTGGTCTTAGAGTCTTCCTTAATCATGAAATGAAAGTTTGGGGGACATTATTCAACTTCAAAATGCAAGGGTCAAAGTCGGGAGCAAACTTGGTTGAGGTAACCAATGCTACAGGACTGCTAAAGGAAGTGCTAGAGGAGGACTTGTTTTCCTACAGGAGGGTTTCCGAGATATTTTTGAGTAAAATAATGGTATATTGAAGGTGAATTATTATGGATGAAGGTGAATTAATGTGGATGAATTTTTTTGGAGTCCCTTAGCCAAAGTTAGTACCCCTCGGAGACCTATCTTGCACCAAAGTTTATGCCCACAATGTCCTTTATTTTCCCTATAATAGTGATCTCAGTGGAAAAGTTTGGAAGAAATGTGTCGTGTCTTGGAGAGAGATGGAATGGTATAGGTGGATGTGGAAGAGTGTTCTCACCCTTGCAAGTCGACGACAAACCCTGCAAACTAATCAAGCACATGCATCAAATGATCAATATTACAGGAAAATAAATTAACGTGGAAATGATGAGTTGAATTTTATTAAAATCTACTCCACCCTATAAAACAACTCTAATTTCCAAGTAAATGATAATAACTTCTAAGTTGTAGAAAATAAACATGCAGAAGGATTAAAATCCAACACTTAACAATTTCCAAGAAATCATAAACACATGTTTTTGGGTTGTTGTTGTAGGTCTTCCAACCACTCTTCCCACATGAGAGGTGATAGGAAAACCTGCAACTACACATTTTGTAATGTAATTCCTACCTAAATAAGAAATAAATTGCAATGAATTAAGCAATAAAAAAGAAAGAATATAAGAGAGGGACTAAAGAATTTGGGTTGTGCCCAAACCAAAGGGCTTCAGCCCTCCAAAACTAACTTAGATGGAGGCCAACAATGAACTTCTCATTAACAGAAAATAAGAGACATACATCATATGAAAGATGAAATTAACAGTATGAAGGATGAGGCTCTCAGTAGCTACTCCTATATTCAACAATAATTCAAACCCTAATGACCCTTTAGGCTAGTTTATTTATACAAAAGCTAGCTGAGGGGTAGCTCCCTTGAAAGGAGGAATACTCCCCTCCAAAATCTCGAAATTGGTGGATCTGGTTCCCATTGATATTGCCATGCACCAAATTTCATTGGGTAATAGTGAATTCAATCTGTTGGTGATGAATATTTGATCTCAAGGCTAGTTGGAGAGTTAATAAAGTGGAAAATCCCCCTATATTCTCTCTGGATGTCTCCACCAAGCCCTTGAATGGTAAATATCTCAAAAAATGCTTCTTTTTCTGATATATTAATCACATCAGGCCACGCAATATGAAAAGCACCCTTTAGTATTCTTACTAAGCATATTATGGCTAAAAATGTGAATTAATGTGAGAAAAGGAGAGTTTTAAGGGTTGGAGGATACAAAATGGATCTCAAAATATACCTATTGATGGGACCCATCAACAACATAAATGATACACTTTTCAATGAAAGTGGTGACACTTGTGCGACCATGCTTGAAACTTTGGAAATTAGTGTGAAATATGTATACATGGTAAGAACAACTCATTATCATAAATATTTCCCCTTGAAACAAGACAAAACTCTACTTTACAAAATGAGCGATGGTTCCCACACCAAAAGATGATACTTGCGATATGACAAGAAAAGTGTGAACAACACTTACGATATGCGAACAACGATGAAAAAAATGCATGTTAGGATGAAAATAACATGACATTGACACTAGTGAAAGTGAATGAAAGAAAAAACGACAATCGTAAGCATGAAAATTACACTTGCGAAGATGAAAGTGCGTAAAATGAGAAAGTTGGAGAAAATCTCTGAAATAGCAGTATGATCCAAAGAAAGTGAGGGATGGTCAATGATAGTGCCCAATTACTATCAACATGGGTTGGACATTGTGCAAGAACTGTCTTAATAGACTGTGCCACACTTATTCAAGCTTGTGTGAAGGAATTATTTCATGAATGCATTACGGACTGAGCATGTATGATAAGGTGACTTTGACACTTACGGTCCAGAAGAAATCTCAAAGGATTAACAAAGAATAAAACAACCAAGAAGTGAATATGGAACAACTAATCACAAGATCCACAATAGGCTCCAAAATTTAGGTAAACGCAAAATTTTGGAGGGTGTTTTCTGCAGCAAAAACAGGTTCATAGGAAGGTATGATCAACCATAGTTGTAGTTCCCACTCTAGTTGTATGACCCTCATACGAAAATATCCTTCACAAATTATTCTTTGAGGACCTCAGGTTGAGGATCCAGATACTTGACTATTACTGTTATTATTATTATTAGTGGTTATGATGGAGGTATTTGTTTTCTATTCAATGTCATGACAATAATAGATGTGATGGGTGTGTTTATTTTTCTAGTCTATGTTATGATGATGCTAGTTGTTATGGGTGTGTATGTTTTCTAGTTGATGTTATGACAATAATAGTTGTGATGGATGTGTATGTTTTCTAGTTGATGTTATGATGATAATAGTTGTGATGGATGTTTTTATGAGTATGCTAAATCATGCGATGGATTCATTATGTTGGATCTTTAGATTAGTTTTGGCTCACGGTGAACATTGATGTTGATGATTATGTCATGTTGATGATTTGACATATGCTATTATGTCAATGAATTACACTATGAAACATTATTACTTATTATTATTGAGTATGGTAGGAGACCACGAGATGCAATTGCATGTGATGAGCCAATGACCTTTGGTTTGGTGGAATTAAATACTTTGTTTCTGAAATTTTAAAGTTCAGTTTGAATCTTTCTATAAATGTTATTGACATGTTAGTGGCTTCATGCACATATTAGTTGCTTGGTCGAATGACTCACACATGGCTCAGGGGGTTGTATAAATGGATGAAATTTCACAGGAGGGGTGGGACAATGTCAGTGATTTCATTCGCTAACACTCTTGTCGTGACTTGGGTTGGAAGGATTAGGATATCGTTGCCTTGAAGATCATGATGTATTTGGTGTAGGTCTCAAATTGAGTCACTCGCGAGGAATTACTAGGGGTTGTACATCAAGGTGGACTCCTTCATCCCCAATAATATTAATCTCACTATAGCGGGAAACATGAGAGATAATAGTGGTCTCCATTGGTGTACCAAGATTTTCCCCTCGTTGCCACTCGATGCCTCAAGGTAAAGAAGCATGGATCCCTTGCAACGTCAACATAAGTTCTTGGAGGGAATGATTGACTTGGAACCCTTGGAATTAAGAAGAAACTGTTAGGCATGGCACCCTTGAAACTTCAAAAAAAAGTTCTTGAAGGGCAGACCGACTTGGCACCCTTCGCATGAAAAAAAAAGAACTACTAAATTTAATCAAGATATGAAAATCCTACTAATTCACATCAAGTAGTAAATGAGGTTAGAACCACGACAATTAAATGAAGAATAATACTTGGGGTAAAGGGAAAATATGAAGAAATAAGAATATTGTACCTTAAGAACTCTACCCTTCCCATGTTGGAAAAAATTAGGTAGATAATGTACATAACTCTTTCAAATATGTAAAAGGGAGGGAGAGGGACATAAAGTTGATTATAAATATTAATCCTAAAATAGTTAAACTTCATTAAGAGAAGAGGGTGGTGAATTAAAATACTGATTAAATAATTAAAATTTGAGAAGTTTAGAGAACCTCCATGTGTCAAGATCCAACAAACAAGTTGAGTTAAATTAGGAGGTATTTAGGGGACCAAATCTAAGACTTATCAATTAACTTCATTAAGGAACAGAAATTAAGGGGCAGAAAAGGGGGATTAAAAGACAACTAGGAGAAGAAATATGGAATCTTGTTGTGGTGAGGAAAAATATTATTTTTGAAATAAAATTTAAGTAAATAATCATGGAGAGCCTTGGTGAGAGGGTGACACATGTGTGGGTGAATAATCAATTTTTTTGGATCAATTAAAATAATTAATTATTCATGAAGTTTCCAAGTGTCACATATGAGGCATCCCATAAAGGAAGGGGTAAGCCATGAGAGAAGAGAATTTTTTTTTTCTTACCCTATTGTTGATGGATGAGATTGTCATTGTTAGTGGCTATAAGCTATGGTTGATTTTGGTGAGGTAGAGGACATTAGAGAGGGGACTCATGAGCCAAGGAGACCTCACCTCTATCAGCTAGTACACTTCCTCCATTGTATAGCCCCATTGCATCTCAGGGTTCTACGGAGAAGGATAGTACCCAAGGAGTAGGTTGGGAGGTCAATCAGTGGGTCATTACATTCGATGAGAGAACATCAATATTCACACTTGTAGGTAGACAACAACATGGGAGTCCAAATAGCGGCAAGGCCAAGATCAAATCTTCTCTCCGGGTGAACGGTTCCTATCATATTTATGATGTTGTGTTATATGAATTTGTTGTGCCTATAGTTAATAGAATGTAAAACAAATTATATGTGTAATGTAGTGTAATACATGGATGTTTGATGTTAATGCTTAATATTTCTATGTTCTCAATGTTTATCGACTTATGATTGTATTCATATATATATATATATATATATATATATATATATATATATATATATATATATATATATGTATGTATATATATGTATATGTATGTATATGTATGTATATATATATATATATATCTATCGATGTTCCCTACAATAGCCAAATAAGTAAAATGTCAATCATGTTGAAACATCAAAAACTTAGGTCAAACATGATGAACCATAACTTTTGAATTGATTATTTTTGTTAATAATTTTTAATATAAATATAAACTAATCAATTTAACTATTAATCAATATATTAATAAAAATAATAATTTATTAATAACTAATTTATTAAAATTTAATATATAGTAATATTTCATCTATTATTAATGTAACATTAAGACATTAACATAATATTAATATATATAACATTATTAACACATAAAACAACAATTTTATATTTATATATATATATATATATATAGATATAAAAAGAGAGATATAACATTACAAATACATTCAATTATATATATATGGTGTCTACAATAGCCAAATATGTGAAACGCCAATTATGTTGAAACATCGAAAATTTGGATCAAACATGATAAACCATAACCTTGAAAATGATTATGTTGGTTAATAATTTTTAATAAAATATATAATTAATTATACATTGATTATAATTATTAATAAGGTTAAATAATTAAAAATAAATATAAACTAATCAATCTAAATGTTAATTAATATATTAATAAAAATAATAATTTATTAAAATTTAATATCTAGTAATATTTAATATATTATTAATAGCTTATTAAGACATTAACCTAATATTAATATATATAACATTATTAACACCTTATATTAATAAAACAACTATAATATTAACACCTTATATTAATAAAACAACTATAATATTTTATATATTAATAAAGCAACCATAATATATATATATATATATGAAATCATATCATCTAATATTATAAATACACTTAATGATGATATTTTATTTATTGAATTTAGGTTTATGTGATCCATATCAATTTTTTAGTTTTTAGCGAAAATCACATCAAAATTCATTTGTGGATGAGTTTTGAACCAACAAGTGTGGTTCATCTTGAGGACAAGATGAAGAACCAGATCATGGCTATAAGTTAAATAGAGAGAGCAGATCAATCAACGGCTAGAAAAGACAACTACTCTTGACCAAGGACATGGACTCGGCAACAACTATAATTGACTTGACCAAGAGAAAGGGACAGGAGAAATTAATTGTCTAATTAAATAACTAATTAATTAGTTAGTTGTTAGAACCATTAATTTCTATAAACCTAATCACTTAATATACTCTATCTTATTTAAACCTATACAAACTAAATGGTTAATAATTAGATAACTAAGCTAGTTATATAGATGACTAATAAAATCAATTTATCTATATAACCTTATAAGTAAGTAAATATGTAGAATAGAAATGAACTGAAATTATGTAGCTTTTTTTATTTTATTAGAAAATTCAATTACAAAATTTAAATATATTTTTTATTCTAACCATTGGTTTAATATCAAATTCAAGGTTTATAATCCTAGAGTTTAATATGCTAAATTTAAAGTTTAATCTATTAATATTAGGGTTTATAATATTAATATTAGGGATTATAATCCTAGGGTTTAATTTATTAAACCCTAGGATTGTAATCCATGGATTTATTATATTAATTTTAGGGTTTATAATCCTAAGGTTTATAATACTAATCTTAGGGTTTATAATGAGAGTGTTTAATATATAAAACTTACGGGTTATAATATTAGCCTTTATAATATTACAGTTCAATATATTAAACTTAGGGTTTAATACATTAATTTTAGGATTTATAATCGTAGGATTTCTAATATTAATATTATAATCCCAGGGTTTATAATATTAATATTAGGATATATAATCTTAGAGTTTGATATATTAACATGTAGTGAATCATAGTGGATGGTCATTGTTGACCATGGAAGTTTAGAGTGGATTTCTAGTGTGAATAATATTAATCGTCGAGTTTATAATATTAATCCTAGGGTTTAATATATTAAACTTGGTGTTTATAATCTCACGATTTATTATATGAGGTTTTATAATGTAAGGGTTTTGTATTAGGGTTTAATATTGTGAAATTGGAATGGTATAAAAATCTATCCAACATCGCATTGTGACAAATATTGTAATAATAAATCTAACAATCTTGTCACAATGCTACATTACATTGCAAATTATTTAACATCGCATTGCAACATTACAAAATTGGGTTTTAATATTAGGGTCTATAACTATAATAGTGGGGTTCAATATTAGGTTTATTAGGGTGGTTTACTATTGGGTTTATAATATTATGATTTATAATATTAGAGTTTAATCTTAAGGCTATGTATTATTAGGGTCTATAATACTAATTCTAATTGTTTATAATATTAGTGTTTAATTTTAAGGTTTATAATAATAATCCTAGGGTTCATAATCCCTTGGGTTTACAATATTAATCCTAGGGTTCATAATCCCTTGGGTTTACAATATTAATCCTACGGTTTAATGTTAATTTATTAGGTTTATAATCTCTTGGGATTATAATATTAATCTTATATTTTATACCCGTAGAGTAATATTTTTTTTCTCGTTAAAGACTAAATCTATTAAGTAAAATATAGTACAATCAGGAGAAGCAAGAGACCGGCAGACCGGAAATGATGGATCCATCAACCTCGGTCCCGGAGGAAAGATTCAATCTCAAAGCTACATCAAATAATTTGAAAGCAAGGATTGACTAACAGACTTTTACCCCAGAGGGTCAGAAACTACAACACAATGTTTTTTCCCTTTCTTTTTGTTGACTTTTGTCCAGCCATCATGGGGAGAATGAGCTAGAACAACTTGAAGACTGGAATTCTCTATCTTCGGGAACTCCTTTTCTGATTCAGAGGAGGAAGTCTCATGGGCGCGTTTCTGGGAGATTGCTGTGACATGGGTGTGCCCCTTAGTGTCCGTGGGCGGAACCATCGGCTGAGGCGCCTGGTCCGGTTCTGAATCGCTTTCCTCATCCTCCATACTTGGGGAGCTAGAGCTCCCAGCTGGCGGCGGTGGACAGGGAGCCCAACGCTTGGGTTTGGATTTTGCGAAGATGCCCTTTTTCGTTCTTGCTGTCAGCGATGGGCAGGAGTTCTGCAGGTGCCCTGTTAGGTGACAATGGCGGCATCGGAAGGCAGTGTTTTCGTAATCTAGAAACTGGGTCCAAACAGAGTCATTGATCTTGAGATTGATTTGCTCTGGCAATCCCTTGCTTAAATCTAGCTCCACACATACTCTAGCATATGTATAGAGACCTTGTTGTTCCCTCTTGTAATCTCCCATTAAAAAGCAACCCAAGGTGTTGCCTATTTGCCTGTATACTTCTGTGCGCCATAGGTGTATTGGGAGATTTGGAAGTCTGATCCATACAGGGGCTTTAGTGATGACTGCAGAAGTTGGGTCAAAGTCTGGGAACCATGGAGTTAAGAAGAGGCCTGCTGAACCCATGAACCAAGGGCCTTCTTCTAAGGCGTTTTCGTAGTGCTCGAGGTTATCGAACAGCACTATAAAATATCCCTTTGCACAGAAATAAACCTTGCAACGGTCAGTCCAGTTGTCATTGATCCAGTCATAAAGATCCTTTGAGCATGGCGAGAGCCCATTGAATCTGCAGATGATGGCCCTTTCAGCAAATTTTTGGGTGTCGTCTGCAAGGTCAGAGTAGGAGATCTCAACAGAGGGAACCTCCTCCAATTTGTCAACCAAAAAAGGCTTGGGTTTGGGAGGTTCCGGGGTTGCGGGTGTCTCAGAGAGGACTGCAGCTTTGTAGGAGAATGGAGGAGCAGAAGAGGATTGCCCTGCAGCTCCACCTCTCAAGCGAAAGGAAAACACTAAAGAACTGTTGTTTTTTATGCTGTAAAAAGAGAGAGGAAGAGGATCTTCGAGCTGTTTACCTTGGAAAATAAGTCTCTGTAGGGCTGAGGGGATCCCAAGTCTGTGCTCCAGATTTGCTTTGAGGTTCTGCACCAGATCTGTAGGGTTTACCCATTGCAGAATGGTTTTGCCCAAGATCTGTGCTATTTGAACCTGAAAGGGGGCAGAGGAAATTTCAAAAGATTTCTGGAGCAGCATGGAGCCAGAATCTTTAGTGTCTCCCATCTCTTGACGCGAAGGAGGCAGCGGGAGAGAAGAGATCTTCTGCCGAAGGTACCTATTGCTCCACCTTGTATCCGCTGCAGAGGGAAGGGCGCCAGATCTGTGGAGAGGCCACTGATCAGTGGAGGGGCCAGAGCTGCCATGGCTGTGCGCGCCTGTGTTCAATGCATGGAAGTTCGCCTCTTCCTTCGGCTCAACCTCCACTTGGAGCTTCAACTCTGGTTCGCGCCTCCGATAAACCCTGAATCGAGCCTCCGTTTCATCAGCATGTCCGCGCAGAGGCCGAGCGGCGGCCGAGGATAAGGAGGCGACGGCGGCGGCAGCTTCGCATTTAGGGTTCGGTTCCGGCTCCGAATCTCTGTTCAATGCCTGCTTCTCCAGCGTTGAGGAGTGCTCCGGCCTTCTGGTCTGGAATCGATCTTCCCCTTCGATGGTAGAGAGCCGAGGCCAAGCGGTGGCCGAGGGCGCAGAGGCGGCGGCGGCTGTAGGGTTCATCGTCGGGAGCTCCGATGCTGAACTACCCGTAGAGTAATATTAATCCATTGGGTTTATAGTATTAATCCGTTGGTCTTACTAATCCCATGAGTTTACAATATTAATAATCTCTTGTGTTTTTTAATCCCTTGGATTTATAATCTTAATCCTTTGGTTTTGTTAATCCCTTGGTTTTATATTATTAACCCCTTGGGTTTATAATATTAATAATAGCTTGGGTATATTAATCTGTTGGATTTTTAATATTAATACCTTAGGTTTGTAATATTAATTCGAGAAGTTTATAATAATGATTAGTTGGGTTTGTTAATCTCACAGGTTTATAATAGTAATAATACCTTGGGGTTCTTATATTAAAACTTGGGTTTGTAAAAATAGTCTTAGGATTTATTACATGGGTTTTATATCATGATTAAATATTATGTTGGATTGGTACAAAAGTATATCCACCATCACATTATGACAAAAGTTGTATGAATACAACATTCAATTTGGAAATCATTGTCGCAATGTTACATTACAATGAAATATTAGGACATAATATTAATATTTATAATATTAATCTTAAGGTTTATAATATTAATCATAGGGTTTAATATAAAGACTAGTGTTTGATATTAATCCTAAGCTTTACAATATTAATCCAAATATTTCATATTTTTTCCAACAGGAAAAATCATAATCTTCCATTTATATTTGAAAAATTACATATAGTAGATGCTGAGCAGCATATGCAGTGAGGCTTGTAGCCTTGTCTGTGAAAAGTATGTACAGTCATGTCCCAAAAAGATCTATTGTTGGTCTTGTACCATGCAGGGTAGTCAAATAAGTACTATATATGAAATAATTACAATGATGTTCGTCACGCAGGATGAGTGTAATAAAGTCTGTAAATCATGCATAGATATGTACAAAATAGTTGTTCCAAACTCTGTGGTCAAAAAAGTATTCAAAATTTTGAAGCTAGGGCCTGTCTGCCCTATGATATGCTTGATCTATGTATGGCTGATGGTAATATTGGTATTGCTCAGCTTCAACCTGTTCCTGGATCAGCCACTATCCTCTGGGTAATATCACGGCCTCCTTGGAAAGCCGATCAACACCTTGGTTATATTCCCTGTAAATGTGATGACATGTGATTCTGTTAAATTGTGTTTTGAACAATATCACTTCATCCAAAATATGTCTAAGTGTGTGTGCATGGCATGCAGAGACATTGTTGAACAAGTTTATAATGATTTTTGAGTCACCAAAAATCTGCAGATTGATGCATTCATGTCCCAGTGAAAAATGCAATAGGTGACGAAGAGTGATGAGTTCAACATAATTATTAGTGCCATCTCCAAGTCCCATTTTTACACTATAATAATGATGATCATTTATATGCAGGATAAAGCCCCCCCCACATCCCTGCTCCTGAGCAGCCCCATCAAAATAGGCCCAAGGAGTGGATTTGTCGATCGGAGCAGGTGCAATAGAGCGGCGTGGTGCAAAGGGTCTGTTATCAGGTATTTCGTGGTAGGCCGAGAGAATATTAGCCGCCATTACAGCCCCATTTACATTCCCTTCGTCGAATATGATTCTGTTCCTTGATAGCCATATGGTCCAACAATAAATCAAGGGAAGGTTTATCAATTTAGATCCACAATTTGTTGTGCTCCAGTTGTGCCATGCATTTATAATGCAATCCGCTTGCCATCTACCAGATTGTAAAGGAGTAGCAATAGTTTCCCAAAGGTTTTTTGAGAATTCACAGCTTAGAAAGAGATGGTTGGTGGTTTCAGAGTCCTTTCTACATAAGACACACCAGCTAGGGCCATGAAAGGATTGTCGAGCTAATTGATCCCCCGTAGGGACTTCGTAGCTGAGCACACACTAGAAGAAAAGTCTGGTCCATGGAGGAGCATTTAACTTCCAGATCAAACACCACCAATCATGAGGATTCTCAAGTTTCCTATGAGTACTGATTGTAAGGTATCCTGCTTTAGGTGTGTATAATCCATTATCAGCCATACTCCATCTGAGTTCATCCGGACCTTCCAAAATTCTGATATGGGATTCGATCAAAGCATCAATGTAATCATGCCAGTCTCGGTGCCATTGAGGTGGTAGATGAAGTGCATCAGTAGATTTCCATCCTTGGGAGAGAATTGTAGTATTCTCCTAGTCAGCAGTGTGTGCGATGACAGAAATATCCCTTTGGATCAACAGATGTACAAGTTCTCTCGGAAGGTGGTATCTAGCCCCCCTCCTACCCAGGGGTCTATACCAATACGGACCCTTGTGCCATCAATGATTCTCCAAACTAGATGGTTTCAAATGATGGGAAGGGAATGTATCAGAGCTTTCCATACTGAGGAGATGCCTGTCTTATTCCAAGCAGGTAAGCGCACCCAATCCATGATTTGCATGGGCCAGATATATTTGTGATAAGAGACCTTGGTCCAAAGATTCTGACCTGTGAGGAGAGTCCATCCCATTTTTGTAGCCAATGCCTATGCAAAATCGTTGAGATCTTTTAGTCCCCAACCACCCCACTTTTTAGGTAGTGCAGTCTTTTTCCAGCTCACCCAAGAAAAAAAAAAAATTATCTTGATGCCCATTCTAGAGGTATCTGCTGCAAATTTGTTGTAGACGAGCCAATATGTTCCTTGGGATCCATGCAAGGGACATCCATAATACTGGTGTGGCCTCTAGGATAGATTTGATAAGGACCAATCTACCAGCTCTTGATAAGAACCGATGACTCCAGTGAGACAACCGCTTTTCCAACTTAGTGACCAGCCAAATCCAATCACCAATTTTTTGGCTCAAGGGTTTAATCCAGAAACCCAAGTATTTGAACCCTTGGTCGAGTGAGATGATGATATAAGGGAAATGGTTCTGGGCTCACCAAGACTCTTGTACGGTGGTGGAGGCAAGGGTGATGGTGGATTTCTCCTGATTAGCAAGCATTCCCGTAGCCTTAGAAAATAGGGCAAGTGCACTAGCAAAAGATGTAGTATCTCTGATGCTTCCATCAAGGAAGATGAGGACATCATCCACAAATAAAAGATGAGTAAGATAGCAATGCTCTGTAATTTTGAGCCCTAGAAGTCTACCATTCCTCTTGTCCTGGGTAAGAATTCGACTGAGACCTTCCATGACAATAAGGAAGAGGAGGGGAGAGAGGGGGCAGCCTTGTCTAAGTCCCCTCTCGGCATGGAAGAAATGGGATGCAGATCCATTGATGAGGACACTAAAAGTAGTAGTGGTAATGCAGGCCATAATCCAGGTGATGAAGCAATGGGGGAAGCCCAAATGCATAAGGAGCATTTTGATATATAGCCAACTGACACGATCAAATGCTTTGGCCAAATCAATCTTTAATATGATGCCCTTAAGTTTTTTAGACCTGATGGAGTGAATGGCTTCCTAAGCTGTACCAATGGCTTCATGAATCTGCCAGTTCTCCAGAAATGCGAATTGTTCCGAGGAAATATACTGAGAGAGAATGGGTCGGATCCTATTAGAAATGATTTTGGCTATGATCTTGTATAGGAAGTTGCACAGGGAAATGGGCCTGAAGTCATTAAAGGATGAGGGGGAATCTGACTTAGGGATAAGAGTGATGAAAGTGGAAATAATAGCATTATAGAGTTTCCCAGAGGTTCTGCATTCCTCAATCACTTGTAGCAGATCATTTCCCAGTAAATCATAAAAAGCAAGGTAAAATTCTACCGACCATCCATCCGGCCCAGGACTCTTGTCCTTTTTGAACCATTTTAGTGTTCCTTCTATTTCTGCTGATGTAATAGGAGAGGTGAGATCTGCCTCCGATTCTTCATCAACAAAGCGTGGGAATTTTCCCGCCACTTGAATGATATCTGCTAGGTTTTTCCCTGGGGGAGCCTTATAAAGGCTCTGAAAATGAGTGGTTCCCAGCTGAGATAACTTACTGAAGGTATCAGCCACCCCTCCCTCAGGTAAAGGAAGATTCCAGATAGTATTAGATACCCTTCCACCCTTAGCATAATTCTGAAAAAACTTTGTGTTCTCGTCCCCTGCTTGTAGCCATAGTGCTTTGCTCTTTAGCCTCCATGATGCCTCTCTATCTTTAAGAATCTTATCCTTGGACTTCTCAAGCTCGATCAGGTGAAGTTTTTCTTGCAAGGACTCAAATCCTTTGTTTCTATCATCCATAAGGCTTTTCAGATTAGATTTAATCTAAAAGAGAGTTTGATCCTCCCTCTATTTTTTTTCTTTAGCCCAGGTGATAGATAGTCTCTTCAATTGGGATAGATTGTGGCAAAAACACTCTGCGAGGGATTGATGACCTGTAATAGGGTGTGCATTCCAGTAATCTGTAATTAGCTTGATATAACCTGGGTCCAGAAGCCAGATGTGATTGAACTTGAAAGGAGGATTTGGCTTAGGGTAAGGTCCAAGGATCTCCAAGTATATGGGGGAGTGATCAGAGACTCCCCCCACTCCCACCCATTGTATGTATCTATGCATATTCTGCATCAAAGGTATCTTGATCAAGAAACGATCAAGTCTTCTGGCCAAAGCTGCCTCCCCAATTCTTCTATTCCTCCAGGTAGGAAGTAGTTTGTTCATAGGGATATCAGCAAAGTTGTGGAGATCTAAAATGTTCAGCATGTATTCAGTGATTGGATCCACTTGTGCATGTGACCCCCACGATTCTCCAAACCCTAGGGAGAAATTTAGGTCCCCTCCCAGGATGATATTATCGCTAGAGACCATAGCCAAATTAAGGAGCCTGTGCCAAAAATCCTCTCATCTATGGCAGGGCCCATATATGTTCATGATCCGAAACTCCCTTCCCATCTCAGCTAAAAATATGTCCAGCCCAATGAAACCTGAGCCTCCCCAAGCAGATAGGGCTTTGATAGTTCATGGGTTATACCCAATAGCAAGGCCTCCAGATCGACCCGAGGCTCCCACAGAATGAAAGAGCCAACCAGGTTTGAGAGAGATCAAGTTATTAGTAATGATATCTGCCTCCCCCAGGGTCTCTTGTAACAGGATTATGTCAACGGACTTAGACTCGAAGAGTCTCCTTAAGGCTAGTTTTTTGGAGGTACTAGCCATGCCTCTGCAGTTAAATGAGAGGCACTTCATGAGGGGGACCATTCTAGGGTAGTCATCGCTCTAAGTACCCTATCAATGGAGGATTGCCTCCCAGAAGCTATCTCGGCCCCAACCCGCAGAATAGCTTTGGATAAAAAAGATTTGCGACCTCGGGAAGATTTGGTAGTGGGGCCAGTGGAGGAGAGCCCTAACCCTGAATCAAATTGAGGAACTTCAGGCAGATGGCTATGAGAGCGTAGATTATATGAATGTGAGGGTTCAGACCCTTCCACAGAGGATGTGGGAAGGGATGTAGAGACAGCCAGGAAGGATGGAGCAGTGGTGGAAAAACATGGAGGGGGAATGGAGAGTGAGCAAGGAATGGAGGGAATAAAATGCAGAGGAGATGTAGAAGTATGAGAGATAATACAAGTAACAATAGTAGAAGGGATGGGGATAGAAGAAGTACCTGCATTCCTCGCGGTCTCAGCTGCTACCCTGGATCGCGTCATAGGAGGTGACGGTGTTCTGTGCGAGCATTCAGTGACTTGTGGGGAGACCACATGAGTAGAGGCCCTCTTCGACGACATAGTAGGACATTCCGTGCATGGAGAAGGTTGACCTCTTGCTTCAGCAGGTTTGGTCAGTGAATCCAGAGACTTATTAACCAGAGGACACTCCTTGTAGACATGTCCGACCTTGTGACACCTCCTACATCGGAAAGGGACTCCCTCGTAGTCCAATATCTGCACCCGAGTAAATATTTTCCACTGCAGAGTGATTTTCTCTTCCAAACCCTCTTTGGTATTCAAATAGACAAGTATTCGAGCGAGAGTTCGATTCTTCATCTGGATATAGGATCTGTCATAATCCAGGTAAGTTCCAAGCGTGTTCCCAATCCGCACAAAAACATCCTCCAACCAGTACTGCAGAGGGAGTCCCGGGAGCCAGACCCAGAGAGGGCCCACCCCAATCTGTTCCTGTTCCAGATCAAACATCGGGCTCCAGCACTTGAGGAGGACCAGGGCCATCTGAATATGCCAGTACCATGCAAGAATAAGATGGGTGTATTCCTCCTTCGAGAAATGTAATGCAAACCAGCCACGGGGTAGAAACTGCACCTCTGGCAGCTCTTGCAGAGTGTTTCCCCAAATCTCTTGAACCCAGAGAGTTAATCGCTCCGCCGAATATGCCCTTCCACGGACATGTCCAACCAGGATAGTGCTCAACTTGTCTGCAATTTTCCCCATTGATAATCCTTCTCCAAAATTTATAGTAAAGTCCTTGGATGTGGCTCTAATGCACTTTACCTTTCGTTTACAGGTTCGCGGCACGGTGGGGTGTTCTTGTAATGGGTCTGGAGGGGAACCTCCTTCCTGTTTCTGTTGTGCCGCCGATTTGACCGTGATGACAGGGGTCTCAAAATGCCCAGATGGAGATATTGTGGCCGAGGATGATGTGCCGCAGCCCTCGGAAGCAGGCCCTATAGAAGGGTTAGCAGCCGTCCCTGTCAAAATTTGCTCGCGGAGTGAGGGGGAGGGTCGTCTCGGATACATGGTCTCCGGAGGGTGGGGTTAAAATGTAGGAGAGGACGGATAGGCTACGGATGATAAATGTAGGTTGCCCGACAAGAGCAAAGGGCAGTCAAGGGTAGGGGATTCAATGGAGAGCGTACCAAAATGTAGGGATGAGGTAGAGAGCCCCGAGAGGGTGACCACAGGAGTGGTGCAGGTCGGTGCAGATACGGAGAGAACCGACAATGCAGCAAAAGACCGGTTAGGGCTAGGTCATTCGAAAATGGGCTGACCGAGGAAGGGGTCCGATGAATAATCCACCACCTTGAGATCCAAGTCTGTATCCATCACAATCAGGAGAAAACGACACCTATGGACTTCCGACGACAGAGGGCAACAGCTACGGAGACGGACGCGGTCGGGGGGCCAGCCGGAAAGGAAAACTGCAGGGTAAGATGTGAGTTGCGGTAAAAACTTCAGGGATTACCCTAATCCTGAATGGAACAGAGCGTAACGGAGCTCCATTCTCCTACTTGTTACCTATCGTAGCTATCCAAAGATTTCATATTAACCTTAGGGTTTACAATATTAATTCTAGGGTTTAATATTGAACCCTTGGGTTTATAATATTAATTTCTTGACACTATAATATTAATAATACCTTGGGCATATTAACCACTTATGTTTATAATATTATTAATCGCTTGGGTTTATTAATTCCTTAGGTTTATAATATTAATCCCTCGGGTTTGTAATATTTATAATCCCTTTGGTTTATTAGTTACTTTGGATTATATTATCAATCCCAAGGGTTTATAATATTAATCCCTTCAATTTATTAATATTAATAATCAAATGAGTCTATTAATCCCTTTTATTTATAATAATAATCCCTTAGGTTTATAATATTAATGTGAGGGTTTATCATATTTAGTTTTATAATGTTAGGTTTTTATATTAGGTTTTAATATTTTGACATTGGAATGTTAGAAAAATTTATTCAAAGTCACATTGTGCCAAAAAAATTCTCAATACCACAATCAATCTAACAATCATTGTCGCAATGTTACAATATATTACAATATTAGGTTTATAATATTAAGATTAATATTATGGTTTAGAATATTAATCTTAGGATTTATAATATTATTCCTAGTGTTTAATATGAACCCAAAAGTTAATGATATTAATGTTAGGGTTTAATGCTAATCCTTTGGGTTTATAATATTAATAATCCCCTTCTTTTGTAATATTAATATTGGGGTTGGCACTACATTTCCATTAATGGTAGATCGAGTTTATTGGGAAATCACTTTGATCATATAATAAAAAATATGGAGCCACTGACATAAGGTATGGTTTTTCTTTGTTTTAGGTCATCTATTAAAGTCGCCTTCTCTGATTCATGCCTCTTCTCTTCAAAATACAGAAAGGCCCAAGTATGCAGACTCAATATACCTTTTCTCCCTTGGTGTTGGTCATTGGTGGTCTCGGCTGTTAGAGATCCAATTGACATCTTTCCACTCTTAGTCTAGTATCCTTAAGGTTGAGACATGGACTCACATTGAGTCATCCCATTTTGTTTGGGCCTCAATTCAGCAAGGGTCCTTGGAATTGTTGTGATATGGAAGCTACACGGACGTAATGGTGGATTGGGGGGGCCTCGTGGCTTGTGCTTTGATGAAGATATTGTTCTTGCTAAGAGTTCCACGAGTGATGAAAACCTTTGCAGGGAGTAATCCTGCAAAGTGTTTGTCAAAATTTATTGTCAAGTTTTTCATGAACAGTGTGGGTTTGCATGCAACTTTTTTGACATAAATCCATAGCAAGAATTGGGGCCCATGTTATCTTCAAATATTTTGAGCTATTCTTTTGAAATAAATTTTTTGTCTCCAGGTCTAAATCCCTACCAAATCTGGGCGATTTAGAAGTTTTGGGCTCTAAAAATTTTCCATTTTTTGTTAAAACACTATCTGGAAAGTCCCTATGCTTCATGGTGAGTGAGGGAGATGTTATTTTCTCTATCATTGTCAGTATTCATCAACAAAATGGAGTCTTATCCAGGGTGATGCAACTCCTTTTTGAGGGGAGGTAATTAAACTAGAAATTTGAACTCAAAGAGTATGGCATTATGAAGGACTCCACTATTTCCCTTACTACAGGTTTGAGTGGAGGTGCTAAAGGAAATGGGGCATCCTTGACATCAAAATCCTTGTCATTCAAAGATTCCCTTAAGCCATGTTCTAGCTTCGAGCCCTCAAAGGCCTCTTTAGGACATGCATTTTTGGTGGGGCATTCATCGGTCACCCCATGCTTCAGATGAATGATTTCTTTACCAAGATCAATATTTTGGATTATCAATGACATATGGTTATTTTGCAGCTCAATGGATTTTGACCATGGGATACTACCCTTAGGGCTTGAGTTCATCAAAACTGGACCCAAAATTTGGATATGTTATTTTGTTCCAAAGGTTATTTTGTAGTTGTCTTCAAGGACCTTGAAGATCGATAAAAGGTTTTTTAGTAGGGACCCTAGTTTTGAGGTCATGTAGGTCTTTCAATCGAACCATGATTTCTAGATCGTAAGCTCCTTTCTATGAATTATTTGGCTACTTTGGTACGAGTATGGCTCCCAAAATTACCCCTACTGTGGATTAGGATGGATTCCTCGAAGCTATTTGAAACACAGTGTCCTAGAGGTGATGGAAAGGAGTACCTTCAACCATCGGACTATAAAAATATTTATTTTAGATGCAGAGTTTTCAGTAGCCAAGCCATCTTTAGAATGCATCTCCAACCTCAAAAGGGATATTCAGTTCCTCAAAGTTTAGAAAACACAACCACAGTTAGAGGGATTAGAAGGTTACATCAAATGCAAAGAATGTGGCAAGTCAAAAGAAGCACTACTCTTAGCTACAGAAGACAAATACTGGTAGCTCGACTACTCAAGATCTAGTGCATCCCCTTGAGGATTCACCTCATCCTTCTTTTCAGAAAAATCCATGGGATAAGGTGAAGGAAGGAGTAACAACTCTAATTGTGTTTACAACTAGTGAGCTGAACCGCTCCCATGAGTCTGACCATTATGATAGTGACAAAAATATCAAAATTGCTCTATTGAGCCATTATCAATCGAGTTTTCTCAAGAAAATGAGAATTTGGCCTTATCTCCACTTGTAATTGGTAACTTTGTATATTGGGTAGATGTATGTAGGAGAAAGGGGAAAAGAGAAAAATACCTGAACAATTCTAGTGCATGACACCAGAAATGCCAATGAGGCTTTTTGAAGTGTGTGACTTCGTATTGTAGTTTGTTCTTATGATAGAATATAGTTTAATTAAAAAAATATTAATACTGGGGTTTATAATCTCAAGGATTGTAATCATAGGGTGTTTGATATCAGTCCTAGGGTTTATAATCCCATTGGTTTATAATATTAATCTTAGGGTTTATAATATTAATCCTATGACTTAATATTATTTGCTTGGATTTATAATATTAATCCCTTGCATTTATTAATACCTTACATTTATAAAATTAATCCGTAATATGTATAATAATATATTAAGGTTTATATTCTTATAATGTATAATGTTAACTTAGGTTTGATATATTAATTTTTGGGTTTATAATATTAATCCTAGGGTTTAATATTAACCTCTTAGGTTTATAATCTCTTTGGATTATAATATTAATATTAGGGTTTCTATTCTTAGATTTCAATAGTAATCAGATGGGTTTAATGTTAATCCCTTCGATTTATAATATTAATTCCTTTGATTTATAATATTTTCCAATGTTGCATTGCGACAAACATTACCTCAATACGACAATCAATCTGAGAATCATTGTCACAATATTACATTACATTACATTATTAACATTTATAATATTAGGGTTTATAATAATAATCTTAGGGTTTAAAATATTAATACTAGGGTTTAATATTAGTCTTAGGATTTATAATATTAATCAATTTGGAAATCATTGTCGCAATGTTTATAATCCCTTGGGTTTATAATAGTAATCTTAGCGTTTATATTCCTAGGGTATAATATTAATAGTATGATTTATAATATTTATCCTAGGGTTTAATATTAATCCCTTTGGTTTATTAATCCCATTAGTTTATTAATCCCTTGGGTTTATAATATTAATATTATGGTTTATAATCTTAAGGTTTATAATGATAAGGTTAATAATATGAGTGTGAGTGTTTATAATCTCATGCATTTATAATCTCATGAGTTTATAATATTATTAATCCCTTAGTCTTATACTATTAATCCCTAACATATATAATAATATATTAGGGTTTATAATCGTGGAGCTTATAATTTTAATCTTAAGTTTTATAATATTAATATGACGGTTAAATATTAATACTAGGTTATAATATTAATCCCTTAGTTTTCAAACCCCTTAGGTTTATTAAATCCTTGTGTTTATAATATTAATCACAATGGTTTATAATATTAATCACAACGATTTATAATATTAATCTCTTAGATTTAATATTATTTCTTTGAGTTTATAATATTAATTTCTTATATTTCCATTATTAATAATCCCTTAAGTGTATTAAGCCTGATAATATTAATAGTCCCTTGTGTTTATTAATCACTAAAATTTATAATATCAATAATCCTTTAACTTTATTATAATATTAATAATATTATAATATTATTATAATATACTAATAATTATTATATTTTTTAATAATTATTATAATATAATAATAATAATAACAATATTTATTTATATATTTATTAATATCTTTTAAAGACTAATATTAAATCTATAGCATTAACACTTATTAGTATATATCAACCATATCTTTTAATATAATTATTTTAATTATAATTTTAAATTAATTAATTAATTATATATATATAATTAATCAATCAATCGTAATCTAAAATCACATACCAATTTTTTTAAAGGTATTCAATTGTAGCACATTATCTTTTATACAACTATGAAAAACAACCTTTTGAATGAAATGACTCATTATATATAAAAATTTAATTTCAACTTTTAAATGTAAGAGGTTGTATTTAATAATTTTAATATAAATATTAATATTTTGCAGTCCATGGCATATCAAAAATAATAAGTATGAATATCTATTTTTATTCTTAACCGCTAACGTTCTCGAAAAATAGACCCCAAAGCGCATTACTGTTTTTATCAAAAAGTATCGACATTATAAATTTATAATGGGGTGTTTCTAAAAGCAAAGTTTAATTTAATAAATGTTGATAATTTCCTGCAACCTTTATATTTTTCTTAATTTTATTTTCACTTATTTTTGAATTGTTTATTTATTTTGTTATTTTAAATGTATATTTTCATTAAATAATGGCATTTGTTTTCATTAAATAATGAGGTTTTCTGTTACACCAAAATTTATAGGTATTAGTAAATTTCTAAATCATTATTATTACTTTTTTAAGTAGAAATTTTTAAATTATTATTATTATTTGAAGTGGTTCTGAGAGTGGCAGTTAGTCGACGTGTTCTATTTCTAATGAAGTGAGTTTGAAAATCCTCTAATACCATGTTAGGTTTTCCGTTACACCAAAACCTGCATGCATGCATTAGTAAACTTCCAAAAATCCAACACTGTGAAAATCCAACACCATTAGAGAATAGAATCTGGGTCAGGGCTCTAATACCATGTTATGGTTTCCCAATGAGGTGAGTGTGGAAATCCAACACCTCCCGTCAAACGCAAATGAGAGAATAAAACCTGGGTCAAGACTATGATACCATGTTAGGTTTTCCGTTACACCAAAACCCGGCTATGATACCATGTTAGGTTTTCCATTTCACCAAAACCCACATGCATTAGTAAACTTCCAAAAGTCCAACACTTTGAAAATCCAACACCCCCATCAAATGCAAATTAGAGAATAGAATCTAGGTCAAGGCTCTGATACCATGTTAGGTTTTTCGTTACACCAAAACCTGGAGGCATTAGTAAACTTCTAAACCATTATCATTACCTATTATCATTCCCTTGTTAAGTGGTCTCGACATTACATTTTTAAGTGGTCCCAAGGTGGATTTTGTTCTAGTTGGGTTCCTTTTTCTTTCACTTGTGATGTGGATCCCAAAGTGGTGTTTAGTACATCTGATCGATTCTGAACAAGGTGAGTGTGAAAATCCAACAAGTTTGACATGGACAACATGCTCCTATTTTTGTTCTAGTTGGGTTCCTTAACATGTGATCGATTCCCAACAAGGTGAGTGTGAAAATCCAACAAGTTTGACACGGACAACATGCTCCTATTTTTGATCTAGTTGGGTTCCTTTTTCTTTCACTTGTTCGATATGATAACAATTGGAATGAAAAATTTTCAATTCGGAAAAAAAAAACAACAATATGCATCTTAAAACATCGAGAATCCATTGCCTTTGCTCATTTTCTTTCCATTAATTTTCAAATTTAAATAATTTGAATTAATATAAATAATTTTAAAATTACAATACCAAAAAAAGCACTCTTCAACTTTAACCTAAAATCATTTCCTAATTTTAAAATCTATCTAAATTCATTTATTAATAATCATTTCCTAATTTTAAAATCCATCTAAATTCATTTGTTAATTAATATATGTAAAAATTAAAAGCTAAAAATATACATAAATTTCTTTTCTTTTCTTTTAAAGGGAGGGGCTAGTTCCAAGGAGATGCGACATGGGACCCTCTTTTTATTACATTATACTTGTCAGAAGAGCTGACAATCGTCACATCATACATTCACAATGGAACCAGTAGGGTTAACTTAGACTTACAATCTAGTAGTGTCCAACAGATATTCAATTTTTGTGATTTTTCATTTGACATCCAAAACATTATAACATTATGATATTCACTTTTTGTTATTTTTCATTTGTCATACAAAACATTATAACATTATACGAGTTAAACATTATAACATTTTGTAATTTGGAGAAGTATTTCTTTTAAATATGTATAGGAATAAATTCTTATAGAAGAGCTCACCATTTTTAATCTCCAAACAGAGAATATTATGTTTAGCTGATAAAAGATATGTTTAGCTAATAAAAAATACTAAAACAAAAAAATGAATCCCTTTCTTTTAGTAATGCCAACCTGGTATGCTAGATCAGAGAATTAGCAGATGTCATTAGAAAGCTCGAAAACAATTAGTATGTGTTATTGGGAATCTGAACCTTTCAGATTTTGGATTCGGTGGTATTTGAAAGAAATAATTGATCTAGATATAAATTGACGAGTAAAGTGTTTTTAATAATGGGGTGACCTTTTCTTTTATTAAATTAATAACCTTTCTTGTTTATCTATCATCGAGATTAAGAAGAGGTTGAATAATGTAGTAAATATTATGGAGTATTTGGGTAGATTTTTAATGTCGCTTGGGTTATGTTATCTGAAAATATTATTTTTAATTTGAATATTTTATTTATTGAATAATTATATTATAATTAATTTTTAAAATTTATATATTAAATAATTATTTATATTTAATTTTTTTTTTAAATATAATATTTTATAATTTTTTTTTGGATAAGGTTGGAAATTTTATTGATGAAATAGTAATTTACAAAAATATACATCTTTCATCATTCTGTAGTCTACAATTAAGAAATGAATCAGAGGCTTGATGCCAAAGCTCCACCATTGTTTAGAATTGATTTAAAATAGCAAAGATAAAGTGTTGCTATGGTGAGTTGTAAGTTTATATATATATTTGAATCTGTCTAATATTGATAATTATTCTTATCTGATAGCTGGTTTTTTTCATTGCTATATAGTGGAAGTCTATTATGTATTTACATAATTACATAACTATATAATGATCCACAACATTTTGAGTAATAAAATACTCTTACAGAGTATCAGAATAGGTGGTCCCTAATTATTTTTGGAGTTTCTTAATTTTTTAATGATCTGAATGAGTTTTTGTTTTAATGTGTTTTACAGATCTATATATCTGTCTGACTGATGATAGTTCGATCTAGTCTAGATCTTAAATTTTTGGTTCTAATAAGGAATGAGGTCTCACCGCTTGATTTTTAAATTCAGATATTACTTTTCTGGGATTTCTTAAAGTATTCATACCGTTGTTTTGTATCACTGTGGAAACGCATGTGCCTTATGCTTCTCTCATATTGTTGCAATTCTGAGTAAAATATGATTCTGTAAAAAACGAAGGGTGGAGCTTCATCAAATTGTGAGGTTTGATACAGGTGCAACACTTCTTTGGCTCTCAGCCACGCTTTTTGGTGGGAAGCGATAGAGTCGCGCTTTTTATATAGTACGACCTCAACCCCATTCCTTTCCCCGGAAAAATCGAAGATTATGTGGAAATAAACTTGCCAGCTTTCGGATCTGCTGCAACAGACCTCTTTTTGACTCGTAATATACCTCATTTTGGTACTACTCTTTTTTTTTTTAAGTCAAATATAATTGTAGCTATTTATAATTGTAACATCTTCTTCCTTCATTTTATTAAGAATTGAAATTGTATTAGACAAAATACCTTAATATCCTCCTCCAAATATAAGCTTCTACTTTATAGTTTTTCCACTTTACATTTGGACCATTAAATGTATTCCATTTTTTGTACTTCGATAATAATCTACTTGAAACTTCTCGGTTCGACTCTAATTGTAATCTCTTGTTCTGGAAAGGACGTATTGCAAAATATTTCTTATCATGGTAATAATCATATTTCGTGAATTAATTGTGATCCTGGTAACCATAAGATTTAACCCCTTTTAACTTATATCACATCATTTTTTTTTAACCAGGGACGGAACCTCTTCACATAATTTGGCAATCATAAGCTTATAAAAAAACCATCCTGTGAATCCAATATAATTATTAAATGTTTAACAGCCCATTCATTTTTCATTTCTCATATTAACTCTACCTATCTTTGTGGAATAATAAATGAACTTGGTACCACATCTTTACACTGGGCAATAATGAGGATAGGCCATGTGACCCTTGCTATGTGAATCCGCAGTTATTTTTATGTACTTTTTCTTTGGACAGTTATGGAAATTTTTGTCATATTTTGATAAAATTTTACAAGAATTTTTGTAAATCTAAGTAAAAGTTGTTAAATTTTATAATTTTAGGTGCATTAGAAGTTTTTGATAGTGTTGAATCTATTTCCACCATCAAAAACATGATTCAAACACTATATCTACATGTTTTTTTGAAAAAAAATTTGGCCTGATTCCTGCCACTTTTGACAGTTCTCCCAATTCCTCATGGCACATTTATAACCTAATCCATTTCCACCATCAAAAACATGATTCAAACACTGCATCTATAAGATTTTTTGAATTTTTTGGCCCTAATTCTTGCCACCTTTGACCATCCCTCAATTCCTCATGACAGATTTGTAACAGTGAGAATTCGTTTTAGTTAAATCGGAGGGTGGAGCATAATTAAGGTTAACCCCTCTTGCATTACCCTACTATTTTCCCCCTCATTGGACTCCATCTGTACTCCTTGTTAAGCCAGAGGGTCGCTATCCTGTATGATAAGGTATCGTGTTAGGTGTCGAATTCATAGCCTTTCTACCCTCCTCTGTAGTTGTGTTGTTTGCACATGGGATGCCTGTAATCACGGGAATTTTCTGTGAACGCTGGAATTTGTACATGTACCTCTATTTGTGTTTAATTAGCGCGATTCTTTATTTATAACAGCTTGAGGAAAATTAATTTACATGTGTAGTTGAAACTTACCCGTTCTCCAGAAGAATGATTTCCTTTATTATGTAATCTCCTAGCTTCTAGTCGAATCCTGTTGTGTTTTTTTTTTTTTCGTCTGCTCTATCCTTTGCTTCATATTTTTCCTTTTCAGGGTATCGTCCTTTGGCAAGGGTTTCTAATAAGCCTTACATCATTGAAGGTTGTGTAGGAGCATTTCTGCCAACTCTCTTATGGCTTCGTTGTGCTACATGTATGGTAATATTTACTCTCGTCTCTTCCACTTTTATATTGGGTTTGTTGTGACAATAGACACTGAAGTGGGCCGGTACCCTTCATACCATTGTTTTTGTTTTTTTGGATTATCAAATCTGTATTTATTTCTATATAAAATAAGGGAGTAGGTATAGTTTTGTTCCCTTCTTTTGGAAATTTCCATAACTCCTGAAATTTGAGTTATTGCTTGCCTCTGTAGATTATTGTTTTTTTTCTAAACTAGATTCAGGATAAATTTAACTCACGATGTTATAGGGCCAGAATTAGGGAATCTATAACTCCTGAAATTTGAGTTGTTGCTTGCCTCTGTAGATTACTGTCTTTTTAGAACTAGATTCAAGATAAATTTAACTCACGATGTTATAGGGCCAGAATTAGGGAATCTATATTGTTTGTCATTTCTTCTAATTTTCACTCCCCACATTCTTGCCAAAACCCTAAGGGCATTTGAACCACTTCTTCTCAATAGCATAGAAACCTTGAGTAGTCGTTTTAATCTTTTTCTTAAAAGAAATTGAATTTTCTCACATTAATTGATTTCCATGTCTTCGTACCCAGAGTGTTTGGAGAAACAACATGGCCACGCTTAGTAACAGATAATTTATCCCTAATCTATTTTCTTTTCATATAATAGTGTCCAGTTTATTGACATTTTCGTACTTAAAGTATGATCATAACTATATGATAACTATAGCTTGGACAACTCGGCTACAGGTATGGAATTCAACTGGACAAAGTGTTTTATTAGAATGCGCCTGTAGGTTGGGATACGGTCGGAAATATAATTTCGACTTTCTATTTGTACAAGTCTGCTCCTTCAGTTTCTCAATCCTTCTATGGCGTTAAGTTATGAATTGAATCGAATTCAATTTGGGATTTTTTTTGTTGGTTCTATTCTCATTTCTCAACCCTACGGACTATATCTTATAGCATTTGGATTTGCGGTTAACAAGAAACCAACTTGTATTGTAATTGTTCGAAAATTGACCTTTAGAACCTCTTCTGTTCCATTGAGACTATAATAGTCCTCATCGACCTAGTGTTAAGCATATATCTTTGTAATAACATAGAATCTATATAATCATTGGTCAAATTATGCATTCACTATATATATACCAAAAGGGTCTTTCTTTTACGCTGTGCATTATGGATAATATTGTCTTAATTATTGCTTCGATTTTACCTTTATATTTATTACTGCCTCGTTTACAGTGGTTGTTATTTATTTGTTGTTTCCCTCATTGATCATGAATCGAATGGTGATTTTCCTGGTGCTCATCTGTATTTAGTAATATTTCTATTTTAATATAGTATTGTTATTTCAACTTAGCGACTGTATTCTTTTTCTTCCTGGGTGATAATTGCAGTTTTTGGAAGAGACTTATTTACTATCTTATATTCTAACGTAAAAAAAACTTAATCTAACGTAAAAAAAACTTAATCTGTAGTTTTCCAAGATTTTATTTGTTTTCCTAGGTTACAATTCTATTTTGTATAATAGACTTATTTACTCTCATATAATCTAATGTCAGAAAACTTAATATGTAGTTTTCCAAGATTTTATTTTTGTGCTGGGTTACAATTGTATTTTGTGGAATAGACTTATTTACTTTCTTAGATTCTAATGTAAAAAAACTTAATCTGTAGTTTTCGAAGATTTTATTTTTATGCATGTAGAATATGCATTAAATTGACTATAAAAACTATATAATTTTAATCATTAACCATATTCATGGTTTCCTTCTCCAAAAATAAACTTTAGATATTCCTAGTTATATAAAAGAATCTAGAAATTTATCCTCATTTAAGAACAAGCATGTCATTCTTCTCATACCCAACCTTCTATTCATCTAAACTCATGAACAAACTACTATATTTATTTCATTTAGAGGAATACATTAAGTATCTCACTATTAGATTCCCTAAAAAGTAAATTAATAACTATATACCATTTTTATTTATTAGTTTTTCTTCATTATGTATGGATTTTAACAACCTTGCACATGCTTATAAAAAGTTATTTAGATTCTTTTTTAAAAGTGTATATTTTATGCAATGCTGTGAGGGTACATAAAGGTAACACATGAAAAAGGGTAACATCTTTTAAAACATAAAGGGTAACATCTTTTAAAACATTTCTATTTATATATGTAATTATACACTTAAGATATAACAATAAGCTATGTAATATATATATATATATATATATATATAACACGCTATTTAATTTATTATAACTTATCTACCTATCATTCTGTATAACAATATTTCTAACACATCTCTTTTACTAAAAACTAACCCATATTTCAACTTATCTCCAATAACTCAATTTAGTTTAATAAGAAATAATTTACTCCTCATACACAATTATATTATTCTTGTATAAATTATAATTCACAATAATATTATTCCTTAAATCATTAGATTATATTTTAGTATCTAATTTTCTATATTTTCATATTTTCTTTTATATCCATATACTTCTATTCGTCTTTCTATAATTACCCATTATAACCTTCTGATATAGAATTACTAAAATCACATATCTCCTCACAATTCTCTACTTAGATAGCAATCATATATGTGGGAATTATATCATGCACAAATGAGTTCTACGGATTCAACTTTAAATTTGTGCTATAACTATAACTACTTTAAATTATTTCCATGAATTAACTTATAGAATATAATAGACATACTTTGAACCGTGCAATCGTTGCTTGGGTAATATTTGTTGTTTTTAGATGAATGGGTTACTGATCAAGAAAGAGTAGTTATACATTAACCAAGAAAATGATATAACTAACTGGAAAACTGAAACCAAACACACAAATAAAAACACAGGATTTACGTGGTAAAACCCTGATAGAGTGTCAAGAAAACATCCACGGGGCAAGGGATTGGAATCTTTATTAATTCAACAATGATTCTCCACACTTACATTTCTCAGGCAATCACTAGTTTTATACAAGCCTCCTCCATTACATTATTTTTGTTTCGGTATAAAACTAACTAGTAGTAACTAATACAATTATTACTCATATTTACATAATTCATTGTCAAGCTTTCAACAAACTCCACCTTGACAACAATTTTCCTAATCCCTTGCCCATGCCCATACATCATCTTTTCTGCAAGCCAAGAGAAGCTAAACACCATCGTAGCTTCTCTACTGTAACTAGCTTTGTGAATATGTTTGCACAATTCTTTTGCGTATGGACCTTTCGAAGAGCTACTTTTCCGTCATCGATCACATTTCTCAGAAGATGATACCTTACATCAATGTGCTTGGTTTTGCTATGATAAGCAGGATTTGTAGCCAAGTGAATAGCACTTTGACTATCACAAAGTACATTCACTTTCCCCTACGTCCTTCCAATCTCATCAAGAAAACCCTTTAACCAGATTGCTTCTTTACTGGCATCTGAAGTAGCTATATATTCTTCTTCGGTAGTGGACAATGAAACTGTTTCTTGAAGCTTTGACATCCAACTAATTACTCCACCTACAAGAGTAAAGACATAACCTGTAGTAGATCTCTTTTTGTCCAAATCACTTTCATAATCACCATGTACATAGCCGCAGACTGATCCTTCACTACCACTAAAGATGATGCAATGGTCACTTGTGCCTCTTAGATATCGAAGCACCCATTTCACCGCTCGCCAATGTTCTTCACCTGGATTTGCCATGAACTTGCTGACAACTCCAAATGCATGTGAAATGTCAGGTCTCGTAGATACCATCACATACATTAAGTTGCCTACATCATTTGCATATGGTACATGAGACATATACTGCTTTTCTTCATTAGTTCTAGAACTCAAAACTAAAGAAAGCTTAAAATGGGAAACTAATGGAACATTAACAGGTTTCACATTGTTCATAGAGAACTTTTCAATTACTTTCTCCACATACTTCTAGTGTGATAACCAAAGTTTACCATTTTTCGTGTCTCTATGTATCTCCATGCCCAAGATATGTTTTGCTGCTCCAAGATCCTTCATATCAAACGTCCTAGAGAGCTGAGCCTTTAACCTGTTGATCTCTTCCATTCTTTTTCTTACAATAAGCATATCGTCAACATAAAAGGCTAAGATAATGAATACGCCATTGAAACTTTTGAAGTATACACAATGATCATACTCACTTCTTATAAATTTCTGGCTCACCATGAAGGAATCAAACTTCTTGTACCATTGTCTGGGAGACTGCCTTAGACCATACAATGATTTCCTGAGCTTGCAAACTAATCTTCTGCTGCGACCTTGTACAAAACCTTCTGGTTGTTCCATATATATCTCTTCATTCAAATCACCATGTAGAAAAGCTGTTTTAACATCTAATTGTTCTAACTCAAGATTAATTAACGGAGTTAGTGCCAGCATAGTACGAATAGAAACAAGTTTTAGAACAAGAGAAAAAATCTCATGAAAGTCTATACCTTCAACCTGAGAATACCCTTTTGCTACTAGTCTTGCCTTATACCTTTCGATACTTCCATCAACTTTCCGTTTCAGTTTCAAGACCCACTTGCATCCAAAAACACTTCTCCCTTCAGGAAGCTCCACAAGATCCCAGGTATTATTCTTGGCTAAGGAATCCATTTCTTCTTCCATATCCATTTTCCATTTTTTGTTATCTGTATCATCGACTGCTTCCTGATAATAAGAAGGTTTTGCATCTTCAGTAATCAAAGCAGAAGATGAAGTAGAATCTTCATACCTTTTGGGAGTTTTTCTTTCCCTTTTAGACCTTCTTAGAGCGACTGGTTGCTGAACTAGTTCATAACCTTCAACGGCTTCCTTTGTGTATTCAAAACCTTTTTCTCCATAAGTCTCTCATTCCTTTTGACTATCACTGAAAGGTCTAGCCTCCTACTGAACTCGTTGGTTTGGTGATACCTATTCCTATTCAATTCTTTCAACATTTGATTTTAGAAGAGAAGATTCATCAAATGTTACATCTCGACTAATGACTATCTTCTGCAATGTAGGATCCCACAACCTGTATCCTTTCACTGCATAGTCATACCCAACAAAGACATAACACTTCAATTTTGGATCTAATTTTTAATGTTGATTTTTCGGAATAAAAGAATAAGCATCATAGCCAAGTATCCTTAAAAGTGAATAATCACAAGACTAACCTGTCCAAACTTCTTCAGGGATTTTACAATTAATTTCCACTGAAGGTGATCTGTTAACTAAATAATAAGCAGTAGATATTATTTCTACCCACAACTCCTTTTGCAAGTTAGCTCTGCTGATCATGCTTCTGGCTCTTTCCATAAGAGTCTAATTCATACGCTCAGCAAAACCATTTTGGTGAGGAGTATAAATAGCAGTTTTGTGTCTAATAATTCCCTCATCCTTACAGTATTGTTCAAATTCAATTGAAGTGAACTCACCACCATTGTCAGTTCTTAAACATTTTATAGATTTGCCTGTTCTTTTCTCTACCATTACTTTAATTTGTTTAAAGACATTGAATACATCATCTTTCCTTTTTAGCATAAAGACCCAAACTTTACAGGAGAAATCATCAATAAATGTTAAAAAATATAGAGCACCTCCATATGATACAACAGGGGATGGTCCCCACAAATCAAAATGAATATAGTCTAAAATATATTTACTATTATGATTTCCAATTTTAAATCTCTGTTTAAACTGTTTTCCATACACACAATGTTTACAGAAATCTAACTTCAAGGATTTTAGATCGGGAAGAGATTTACGTTTCATCAGTATCTGAAAACATTTCTCGATCATATGACCTAATCATTGATGCCATAGACGAGTACCTGCTTCTTCATTTTCTGACACAACCGCTGCTTCACTGACCTGAGTACTTCCTTTTAACCTGTAAATATTTCCAACCTTTTCTGCTTTCATAACCACTAGGGCTCCTTTAAATACTTTCAAGATGCCATCTTGACCTGTAAACTTATAACCATCTGAATCCAACACTCCCAAAGAAATCAAATTTTTCTTCAAATCAGGTACATGTCTAACACTAGTTAATGTTCTAACTGTGTTATCATACATATTAATCCTGATATTCCCCATCCCAACAGTTTGACATGACACATTATTACCCATAAACACAGAACTACCATTTACATTTTTATACGAAATAAACCAAATTCTGTGTGGACACATGTGATGAGAAGCACCAGAGTCTAATAGCCAGCTTTCTAAACGTTTAGAGACATTACATTCAAGTGAAGTTTCATCTATCATACATAATTCTTCAGCAGATAAAACTTCATCTATCATACCTAAATCGACCTGATTTGCTTCCTTCTTCAGGTTATCAGATTCTTTTCATTTCCAATAGTCTTTCTTCAAGTGTCCAATTTTATTGCAATGTCAACATTTTACCTTACACTTCTTTCCCTTCGATTTACATCTGGAAGACCCCCTTGGTTTTTCTCCTCTTTCCTTTGAGCATCCTCTAGCTACCATGGCTTCTGATGTAGCTGTTTCAGTATTGGATTTCCTTCATACTTCTTCAGACAAGAGAGCTCCCACGATTGATTCAAACTTTAGAGAATTAGCAGTGCTCAAGCTGATTGAAGTTACAAAGTGATCCCATGATTCGGGTAGAGAACACAGCAAGGTTATGGCTTTATCTTCCTCCTAAATCTTAACTTCCATATCTATTAATTGACATATGAGTGTATTAAAAACATTCAAATGTTCTGCAACTTTTGAACCTCCTTTCATTCGAAGACTGTACAATTGTATTTTTAGATAAATTCCATTGGTTAATGACTTTGTCATATAGAGTTTTTCTAGTTTTTCCCACAAACCTAAAGCTATACTCTCTTCAACAATTTTGAATACAAACTCATCTTCCAGGCATAACCTAATGGTACTGAGAGCTCGGGCATCCAAGTCCTCCCAGTCTGAATCAGTCATGGTTGCAGGTTTCTTAGTTGCCCCATCCAATGCCTTGCGCAACCCTTGTTTCACAAGAAGATCCCAAACATTCAGTTTCCAAACAGCAAAATTGCTCTTGCCAGTGAATTTCTCCACCTCAAATTTTGCATTCGACATCTTGGCCATTTTTTTCCTCCTAGGGTTTCAGTCTTTCAACTAGGGTTTATTTTTCCTTGTTTCCTTTCTTCAAATATATTCCCCTTTGTTTAAAAAAAAAAAACAAGTCTTCAAGTTAACGAAAAACCTTTGTTTTCATTTCCTTCAATTTAATGAAAATAAACCCCTTTTTTCCTTTCCTTCAATTTAAATGGAAAAAACCCTTTGATGTTTTCTTTCCTTCAATTTAAATGGAAAAAAAAAAACTTTGTTTTTTTCTTCAATTTAAACACATTCACCCCTTTATTTTCCACAAATTTCTGGGAAATTTTTTTTCTGAAACAAGATTTCTCTCAAATTTAACAAAAAAATACCCGAATTTCTTTTGCTGATTGAACTCCTCTGGCAATACCTATGGTTTCTTCAATTTCTGGTTTCCTCAAGCAACCAGCACTGGCAGCACGCAGAGAACGGTTATGTCGGCTCTGCTAGACAGCTTCCTCAGCCACGCAGAGAACAACTTCATGCTCCAAACCACACAGCAAATTTGTTCCACGCTTTCCACACTTCCACGCTCATCCAACCATTCCATGCTTCCACACTCAGCCTTTCATAGACGTAGAGACACCAGGCGACGGTCTGGCAAATACGCAGGTGGGATGAGAGTTCTGAACGGGCACAATAGTCAGCCAACGTCTGGAAAATACGTAGGTAGGATGAGGGTTCTGAAAAAGCATAACAGTCAGCCAACATCTGGCAAATACGCAGGTTCTGGGACGTAGAGGGTTCTGAACGGGCATAATAGTCAGCCAACTTTCCTTCAATCATTCCTTCAACCGGCCTCCTTTTCTCTTCGACAGTGGCAGTGAGTCTCTCCATGTAGAAATGGCCACCCTCAGCCATGCTTCATGCACACACAGAAGAGTGAGCCTCCACGCAGCGATGAGGTTTTTAACACGCAGCAGATTTCTGGTCTACGCAGCACTCACAACTTTTAAGCAACACACAACAAATTAATGAACCTCCACTCCACGCAGCAATGAGCTCACCTTCATGCAGAGCCTCCACGATTTTCCACTTTGGTCCCCACACAGATTGCCCCTTTTTTTATCACACACTCCTCAACTCAACTAACTTCCCTCTGATACCATTTGTTGTTTTTAGATGAATGAGTTACTGATCAAGAAAGAGCAGTTATACATTAACCAAGAAAAGGATATAACTGACTGGAAAACTGAAACCAAACACACACATAAAAACACAGGATTTACGTGGTAAAACCCTAATAGAGTGTCAAGGAAACATCCATGGGGCAAGGGATTGGAATCTTTATTAATTCAACAATGATTCTCCTCACATTTTCGCGAGCATTCACTAATTTTATACAAGCCTCCTCTTTTACTTAACTGTTGTTTTGGTATAAAACTAACTAGTAGTAACTAATACAATTATTACTCATATTTACATAATTTGTTGTCAAACTTCCAACAGTATTCTGGACCAAAACACATTGCACCCTTTCATGAATTAACTTATAGAATATAATAGACATACTTCGAACCATGCAATCGATGTTTGGGTAATATTTGGGACCAAAGCACATTCCACCCTTTCATTAATCAACTTATAGAATATAACAAACATACTTCGAACCATGCAGTCCATGTTTAGGTAATATTTGGGAGCAATGCACATTCCACCCAACAATGTGAACTCTCTCCAGCAATTCCCCCGAGCTCACACTTTCTTGCTTTCCGAAATCAACAATCCCTTTTATTGTTACGTGGTTTCATTCCACCCAACAATGTCAACTCTCTCCAGCAGTTCCAGCAGTTCCCCCGAGCTCACACTTTCTTGCTTTCCGAAATCAACAATCCCTTTTATTGTTACGTGGTTTTATTTGATATATTTCCATCATGTTTTAAGGTATGTCTTTTCCTTTCTTTTCTTTTCTTTTCTTTTTAATATTTTTTTGTTTATGTTTAAAGTACACATTTTTTTTCTTATTGTGCTTTATTTCAGGCTACTTAGTATTTCTCTCCAACTAAGTGATTAACATAATCTCTCTCCCATTATATTAATATTTTCAATTGTTTTTTCTTACGGATTTTAATGAGATTTTTAGGGAAGGTCCACCATGTGGACTTCAACAACTTTTTATTTTTTTCCATAATTTGGCAAGGAGTCTTTAATAATCTAGACCTATTTCCTAAATATTCACAAGCAATATCATTTACTAATTTAATAAACAAAATATAATCACATCAACACCTAGTTTCCATCCATGCTTCCATAGACATTAAGTCCACAATAATTTAAAAGTCTAAAAATAGTAATGTCTAGAAAAACAAGGCATGGGGTATTACATCTTCCCCCTTCAAGTAAACACCATCCTCATTGTTTCCTCAACTCATCTTTTCTAAATATGGGAAAGAAATGCATCCTCCATTTCTTCTTTAATTTTGACTATAGCATATTCAATATTAAATTGCTTCTATTACACTTTCTATTGAGAAATTTCTCTTTTATAGAGTAAAAGATACTATTGTCTTCTTCACGTCCCTTCTCTAGCATGTTTCCATGAATGCTAAATAGGTGTTTTCCAATTTCATTAATGCATCTCACCAAATGATCATAAGCCTTCACCTGACAGGATTATGAGCATGGGCCCAACGAGTGAGCAACACTAGTTAACATAGTAAAAATAACAATAAATCCCCTTTTTCACCACCACCAACTGGGTTTGCCAAATGACATGGATGGCATCATGGCTATTAAAAGTAAATATTGGGTTACTTACCAAATGACATGGATGGCATCATGGGTATTAAAAGTAAATATTGGGTTACTTATTTTTATATTCATTTGTCACAACTAGGGACCTTTTATATCAAGTAAAGTTCTATGATATCTTATCATAATCTCAAATATGAAGTTGTCATGCATGACTAGAGTGTAAGACAACTTGTTGTCTCTACCACATTTCTTGATTCCTGTATTATTGTTAGTTCCACCTCGAAATGGACTTAGTCAAGTCCATCTTGGTTCTTTGCTACTCGTTTCATTCATGTTCAAAGCCACAATCACTAAACCACAAAAGTATGAGGAAACATAAAATATAAAATTTATAATACCAACTCTCGTAATTAAGAGGCGGCTTGTTATATTCAACTTTCATGGTTAAAACAAAAAAATGTAACTTCATAGATCTACAAAACTCCTCTTTATTTTCTTTCATACACCTTATCCACTATTTTCCTTTTACTCATTCCTTTGAGTTTTTGAGTTTAGTGTGCAATGCACATTATTTATGAAGATTTATGTGCACCTTACCTCTCTGTAAACCATGGAGTGTTTTCCATATACATTTCTATTTGTATTGATTAACTTAACACAATGTGTTAGTATAATTGTTTTTGTCAATTCATGACATCCTTACATACACATGTGTATATATATCAATTACAAAAAGTTAAGTTTAAGGATTTACATCCTTATACACACATGTATATATATTAAAATAATATGAAAAAATTAAGTTTAAGGATTTTCCTTCATCCTTATAGCTACACCATTCAACCATAATTTTTTTTTCTTTCTTTTCTCTTCACTTAGGCTATTCTCCGAAATTTAATCAACATTCCTAGTTTATCTAGTTACATCCTTCTAATCAACCACTTTTTATCATCATTTTGGTTCAATAAAAAACAATCTAAATTGCAAATTTTCTAACAAAATAACAATATTGATCTCTAATCACATACAATTATGAGATTGTTTCCGTATTAACATTAATGTCATTCAAAAAATTATTTGTCCTCTTTAATTTCGAGTGCAATTTTTAGGAATTACACTCCTTCCATCTTGATCAATTTTAATCTTATCCATTTCTATGTAAGGCGGATGATTTATGCATCCTTTTGCATTAATTGTAATCTCTTGTTATGGAAAGGTCGTATTGCAAAATATTTGTCATCATACTAATAATCACATTTGGTGAATTAATTGTGATCCTCGTAACCATAAGATTTAACCCCTTGTAACTAATATCACATCCTTGTTTTCTAACGAGGGAGCTAACCTCTTCACGTAATTAGACAATCATAACCTTATAAAAAAACTATCCGATGAATCCAATATAATTATTAAATGTTTAACTACTCTCTCCTTTTTCAGTTCTCATATTAACTCCTTTACCTATCTGTGTGGAATAGTAAATGAACATGGTACCACATCTTTACAGTCAGTGATAATGAGGATAGGCCACATGACCCTTGCCACGTGGATTACCTATCTGTGTGGAATAGTAAATGAACATGGTACCACATCTTTACACTCAGTGATAATGAGGATAGGCCACATGACCCTTGCCATGTGAATCCACGGGGATTTTTTTTTGCACTGGGACATTTATAACCGTGAGGATTCTTTTTGGTTAGATGAGAGGGTGGAGCATAATTAGGGTTAACCCCTCTTGAAGTACCATACTATTTTCCTCCTCATTTCACTCCATCTATCTTGCTTGTTAAGCCATAGGGTCGCTCTTCTGTATGATATGGTATCGTGTTATGTGTCGAATTCATAGCCTTTCTACCATCCTCTATAGTTGCGTTGTTTGCACATGCATGTCCATAATCATGCAGATTTTCTGTGAACCTTGGAATTTGTGCATGTACCTATGTTTGTATTTAATTAGCTCAGTTCTTTTCTTATAAGAGCTTCAGTGAAATTAATTCACATTTGTATTTGAAATTTACCGGTTCTCACTAAGATGAATGATTTCTTTGTTATGTAATTTCCTAGCTTCGAGTCGAATCCTGTTGAGTTTTTTTTCCTCTGCTCTATCCCTTGCTTCATATTTTTCATTTTCAGGATATCGCCCTTTGGCAAGGGTTTCTAATAAGCCTTACATCGTTGAAGGTTGTGTATGGAGCATTTCTCCCCACTCTACTATGGCTTCACGGTGCTAAATGTATGGTAAGATTTACTCTAATCTCTTCCACTTTTATTTTGGGTTTGTTGTAACAATAGAAACGGAAGTGGGCTGATCCTCTTCTTACCATTTTTTTATTTGGATTATCAAATCTATATTTATTTCTAAAATAAGTGCATAGGTATCGTTTTGTTATGTTTTTGGGAATTTCAAAAACTCCTGAAATTTGAGTTGTTGCACACCTCTGTAGATTATTGGTTTTTTTGTTTAAGGAAATTCAAGATAAATTTAACTTTGATGTTATAAGGCCAGAATTAGGAGATTTATACTTTTTGTCATTTCATTTAATTTTCTCTCTCCACGTTCTTGTCAAAACCCTAAGGCCATTCAAACCACTTATTCTTAGTAGCATAGAAATGTTGAGTAGTCGTTTTCATCATTTTTTCTTAGAAGAAATTGAATTTTTTTCACTTTAATTGATTTCCATGTTTTGGTGTGCATAGTGTTTGGAGAAACGGCATGGCCACGCTCATTAACAGATAATTTCCCTAATCTCTTTTCTTTTCATATAATAGTGTCCAGTTTATTCACATTTTTGTACTAAAAGTTTGATCCTAACTATAGCTTGGACAACTCGGCTACAGGTGTGGAATTCAACTGAACAAAGATTTTGATTAGAATAAGCCTGTAGGTTGGGATACGGTCGAAAGTAAAATTTCAATTTTCTATTTTTACAGATCAGCTCCTTCTATGGTGTTCAATTATGAGTTGAATTGAATTCAATTTGGGATTTTATTTTTTTTTGTTGTTTCTATTCTCATTTCACAACCTTACAGATTATATCTTGTAACATTTGGATTTGGCCTTAACAAACACCAATTTTCATTGTAATTATTCGAAAATTGACTTTTATAACCTCTTCTATTCCATTGAGGCTATAATAGTCGTGATCGACCTAGTGTTAATCATATATCATTGTAATAGCATAGACTATATAAACTCTTTGGTCCAATTATGCATTCACTATATCTTTACTTTACGATGTGCATTATGGATAATATTGTCTTCATTATTGCTTCGATTTTACCTTTATATATATTACTGCCTCTGTTACACTGTCGTTGTTATTTATTTATGTTTCCCATAATATTTCTATTTTAATATAGTATAGTTATTCAAACTTAGTGAATGCCTTTTTTTCGCGGTTACAATTGTCTTTTGTGGAATAGACTTATTTACTTTCTTATATTCTATGGTAGAAAAACTTAATATGTAGTTTTCCAATATTTTATTTTTCTGCATATAGAATATGCATTAAATTTGGGCTACGGAAAGCTATATAATTTTAATCATTAAGAAATCACTAGCTTCATATAACCATATTCATGGATCCTTCTCGAAAAAGAAACTTTACGTATTCCAGTCACATAAAGAAATTTAGAAATTTATCTTCATTTTAAATGATAAAAACAAGCATCTCATTCTTCTCACACCCAACCTTCCATTCATCTAAACTCATGAACAAACTACTATATTTATTTCATTTAGAGGAATGCATTAAGTAACCCACTATTGGATTCCTTAAAAGGTAAATTAATATCTATATACAATTTTTAATTTGTTTTTGGTATTTAACAACCTTGTACATGTTGACAGAATGTCGTTTAGATCATTTCTTAACAATATATATTTCATTCACTTCTGTAATGGTGCGTAAAGGTAGCCAAAGACTTACTCTCTACGTAGCTACTTTTTTTCCTTACAAATACCTTATAGTAACATATGAAAAAGGTAACATTGTTTAAGACTTTTTAATATATATAATTATTCAATTAAGTGATCTGAATTGGGTCATTATATCGTTTGTCATCCATATCGATGCATTTGGAGTGGAAAAAATGGAGGAATCATCTGACGGGACCGTTTTTACCAGCGGGACTTAGTTTGGCGAAACGGGGTCTAAAAACTTATCAGAACATTTTGAAGCATCAAAAGATGTTTTTTTGGGGTAAAACTTTTCCACTTATGTGCTACACCTTTTCATGCAATTATACACAGAGAGAGCTTTCGAACGATGCAAGAATCACGTCAATCAAAGTCTGTACACAAAAGTTATGTCACTCAGTAGTTGACCTTCTTGTTTTCACACCTATAGTTCGGAAGGGGGATTGAGAGATCGAGAAGACGAAAATAACCAGTTGAAGAAAGAACTTGAAAAAGATCAACCGAGTTCGAGTGTCATGAACCAATCTATGTTTAAAGTGGAAGAAAAATTCGATATAAAGCCATAACATAGCGAGATCGACGCTCTGAAGTTGAACCACTGGTTGCACCAACTAGAAGTTTATTTCAATGTCCATCAGATCGAGGAAGGGCAAAAGATTTCATTCGTGTGACTAAACTTTGAGGGTCATGCATAGACTTGGTGGGAGAGCCATATGAAAACCCTCAGGTTGGAAGGATAACCTCCAGTGACTAAGTGGGAGGATTTCAAAACCCTCATTAATTCACAGTTTTATCCCATTGGGTATGTTGAAGACCAGTGGATCTAGTGGCATTACTTCAGGTAAAAGTCAAGCCAAAGCATGCAGGAGTACACCACAGAATTCAGAAACATGGGTATAATGTTGGGTATCTCTCCAAAGAACCCATATGTACTCCTCAAGTATTTGGGGGGTCTACACTGCCATTTGCGTGATCAAGTGATGTTGTTCAAGCCCAAAATGGTGGATGAGGCTTCTGTACAGGCACAATACATGGAGAACATAGGCCTGAAAAGAGCGCAATCAAGTGGATTGAAGCAAAAGGAGTAATAAAACACTTTTAAGGATGGGAGGAAGAAGAAAAAAGGGGGAAAAGATAAAAAGACAGAAACCACAACATACGATTGCAAATATCCTAGCAACCACTACAACCACTCCAACATTGATGGCCATATAGAGGAGAAGTGGTGGAACTTGCATCCAGAGCTAAACCTGAAGAAGAAGAAGAAGGATAATAAAAAGAAGAATCTCATGGCCATTCATTTGAGCAACCTAGTTGAAATCATCTCAGACATGGATGAGAAGATCATATGTACATGAGTCCAGAAGGAGGTGAATCTGAGAAGCCTTTAGCAATAGGAAGAGAAAGAAATGACGAAACTCTTCCATGTAAAGATACAAGCCAAGAAATTGATCAGTTCTAACAAGAATTATGTTCATTGTTTTTAAGAGAAAATTAGTGTGTAGAGGAGTCAATAAGAGGCAAGGCATCCCCAGAGGGGTGTACTAAGAAACAAAAACAATAATTGGAGGAGTTTTTACAAGCATACAAGGACGTGTTCCGAGGGCCTAAAGGGCTACCCCCTAAGAGAGAAGTGGAGCACAAGATCCAGCTATTGCTAGACTCCCCATTGCCAAATATTTGATTGTACAGGGAGTCTCTTATAGAAGCAAGTGAGGTCAAGAAATAGTTGGAGCAATTGTTGGAAGAGGGTGTCATTTGACCGACTACATCACCACGTGGGTCACCCATCATCATTATGCCAAAGAAGGATGGGACTTGGTGGATGTGTATAGATTACAGGGCGTTGAATAAAATCACGCTCAAGAACAGATACCCCCTGCCTAGGATAAATGATTTGCTAGATCAGTTGTAACAAGAAAAGTATTTCACCAAGCTGGACTTGAAGTCTAGACATCACGAAGTTCGAGTTAAAGAAGAAGATACATGGAAGACCACCTTCAAAACTACATAAGGTTTGTATGAGTGTTTAGTTATGAAATTTGGCCTATGTAATCTACCAGATACATTTATGACATTAATGAATGATGTATTGTGCCATTTTATAGATTCATTTGTTATTGTCTATTTGGATGATATAATGGTATATAGTGCTACCTAGGAGGAGCATATTTCACATTTGATGCAACCATCCTTGATGTATTTGGGATATGTTATTGGTGGAGGATAATTGAAGACAGATCCTTCTAAGATGGATGCCATCATGAAATGGTCGGTGCCTACTAAGGTTACTGAGGTTAGGAGTTTCATTGCAGCAGCATAGTACCTGAGGAAATTCATAGCCTCGTTTTCAGCAGTAGCAGCACCGCTCCACGCCATAACAACAAGTGGCAAGAGCTTCCAGTGGGGAAAAGGGAAACATCAGGCTTTGGATGAGTTAAAGAATAAGATTAGTGAGGCACCAGTTCTGAAATTACTAATTTTGCAATGACCCTTTGAAGTGGATAAAAATGCGAGTGGGTATGCTATGGGATCTGTCTTGATGCAAGGAGGAAGGCCCGTTTGCTACCATTCTGAAGTATTTCATGGGACACTTCTTAGCTACCCTACCTACGATAAGGAAATCTATTCCATGGTGCAAGTTGTGAAGAAGTGGAAGCACTATCTAATGGGAAATGAGATAATAATCCACACAAATCACCAGTCGTTATAGTACCTACAAGCCCAGAATAAGCTACAATAGACCATGCATTACAAGTGGATGGGGCTTTTACTGTAGTTTCATTTGGTGATCAAGTATAAGAATTTCAACAAAAGCAAGTTGGCCGATATGCTTTCAAGGCCACCCACATCAAAGATTACAACTTTGGGGACTATTATGCACATGGAGCCATTCACCCATGATGCATACGAAGAGGCATATTCAGAAGATGAGGAAATCAAAGAGGTGTATCAAGAGTTGCAGAGTCAGAGTCATGTGCACAATGGCGACAACACCATTGACTACCATCTCTAGGATGGGTTACTCTACAGGCTGGATAAGATATGTGTTCCTAAAGGTGAGTGTTTCCAACTGATTAGAGAGGCTCACACCTCCAAGATTGTAGAGCGGTTTGGTGTAGAGAAGACCATGTCTAACTTGCATAGGTATGTGTATTAGCCCAACATGTAAGAACAAGTAGCTAGGTCCATAAGAGGATGCATGCTTTGTTCTACTAGCAAGCCTAGCAAAAGGACACAGGGTCTGTATCATCCCTTACCTATACCTACTCGTCCTTGGGAAATCAATTTCATGGACTTTGTAGGAGGTTTACCGACAACCAGGAAGGGACATGACTACCTGTTTGTGGTAGTTGACAGGTTCAGTAAGACATGTGTCATAATTCCATGTAAAAAGACCATCAACGGATAAGAAGCAACAAACTTGTTCTTTGTATAGGTCTGGGTACACTTTGGGATACCAAGGAGCATCATTTCAGACAGGGATACAAGATTTCTTAGTGCATTCTGGACTACACTATGGGAGAATATGACATGAATTTGAAGATATATACAGCATTCTATCCACAGAAAGATGGGCAAACACAAGTAGTCAACAAGACTTTGGTGCAGCTTCTGAGGGGTTGTGACCAGAAGCATATGAAGGCCTAGGATGAAAATATAGTATATATACAACATTCTTATAATAGACCGATGAACACATCTACAAGAAAGTCCCCATTTGAAACTTGTTTTTGATATTTACCACCTTCACCTTTGGATATTGCATATGGGCAGGAAGTACAAGTGAAGAAAGACATTACACGAGATGCTTTGAGGGCTGAAAAATTTATGGAGAATATCAGGAAGATCCATCTACAGGTATAAGAAACACTGCAGAAGTCGCAGCTGAAGTATAAGGCCAGGCATGATCAGCACGAAGCAGAGAAATCATTCAAGGTGGGAGACAAAGTATGGCTATAGTTGAACAAGGAGAAGTTGCAGGGGCCTGGTAAGAAAATCAAGGCTCGAAGGTATGGCCCCTTTGAGATACTGTAAAAGTTGGGTGATAATACCTATCAACTCCATTTACCACCACATATGCACATTTACTTAGTTGTAAATATAGAGAATTTGAAACTCTATGAGCCTTCCATACTAGATCAGGAAGAGGAACAATTCCTACCTTCTATGGAGGATTTGGCACAAGACGCTCAGGCAAAGTTGATAGAAGATATAGTTTTGCAGAAGATGTCCACAACTATAAGACCTTTGGCAGATTTGGTTGAAGGGACAACTTCCAAGAAAAGCTAAATGGTACACTAGAGAGAAGGTGGACGAAAAATTTCCTCACCTCATGCAATAAAATCTTTTGGGGAGCAAAAGCCTCCCAAAATGTGGAGGTGTGATCCGAATTGGATCATTACATTGTGTGTCACCCATCTCGATGCATTTTGAGTGGAAAAAGTGGAGGAATCAACTCACAGGAACGTTTTTACCATCGGGACCCAGTTTAGCAAAACGGGGTCTGAAACCTTCTGGGAGCATTTTGAGGCATCAAATGACCTTTTTGGGGGTAAAAAATTGCCTCTTATATGCTGCACCTTTTCATGATATTCTACAAATAGATAGCTCTCCAACGACGCAAGAATCACGTCAATCTAAGTTCGTATGCAAAAGTTATGCCACTCAGAAGTTGACCTTCTTGTTTTCACACCTATAGCTTGGGAGGATACCAGTTTAGCCCCCATTATACATGGAAAATGGGCTAGCCACATGTTTTTTATGTAAAAGACTGTAGAAGAGTCTATTTTGTAAGTCTAGATAAGACTTGATGTAGTCAAACTTAACAACTAGTAGGCTACCAAGTTGTGTATAACCAGACCACTAGGAGGAAGAGGAATTCCATTATTTCGAGAGAATTTTGTTCCATAGTTGAGAAAAGATAGCCAGGAGAGATAGCAGGTAGAGCACACAAAGAGGATCTGTGTATTGTAGCAGCCCATAGGCCACATATATTACTTCTTTGTATCTGTAGCCATATTTCCAGACAAAGAAAGAGAGTGAAGTGACCTCACCTTCCAGCTGGGCTTTCTCCTGAAAGTGTTTCCTAGAGAGCATATCTTGTGTATTATTTGTGTGTGAGATTATTTGTTCGTTCTCGTTCTCTATTTTTCCGCTCTCTACTTTTATGCTTGATTTATTTTTACATGCATGCACCAATTACAATTAATTTTATAGATCTACAAATTAAATAAAACTATAATAGTGTAGAATCTCGTATTTTTTATATAATATTATTTGATCTGTTGTGATGAACTATCCAATGGAATATCCATGATATTTTACAGATCATTAAGATATAACAAGCTATGTAATCCATTGTGACTTTTGTTCCTACCATTATGTATAACAATATCTCTAACAAAGTTCTTTTACTAACAACTAACACATACTTCAATGCTGATATCCATTAACTAAATTTAGTTTAATAAGAAATAATTTACTACTCAGGCACAATTATGTTATCTCAAGTATAGATTCTAATTCATAATAATATCATCAGTTAAACCATGAGCTTATATTTACTATCTAATTCTCTACGTGCGTATATTTTCCTTCATATCCATTTACTTTTATTCCTCTTTCTATAGTTACCCATTATAACCTCCCAATATAGACTTACTAAAATCACATATCTCCTCACAATTCTCTACTTAGATAGTAGTCATATATGTGGGAATTATGTGATGCACAAATGAGTTCTATGGATTCAACGTTAAATTTGTGATATCATTATAACTACTTTAAACTATTTCCAAGAATCAACTTATAAAATATATCAGACATACATTGAACCATAGAATTGATTCTTGGGTAATATTTGGGAGAAAAACACATTCCACGCAACCATGAACTGTCTCCAGCAATTCCCCAGACAATTCCCCTCGAGCTTAGACTTTCTTGCCTTCAGGAATCGATAACCCCTTTGATCCATATGTGGTTTTATTTTATAGGTTTCTTCTGAGTAGATTTTATGTTACTGTGGACTTTTGAGTCAGTTCTATGCCAATGACTTTGAATTATGAGCCACATTTTCAGGGCCAGGACTCAGGCCTCTTACCATAACTCAGTGAACTTCCATTGATGACAAATGACATAGAAATAAATATTATGAACCAAAATTTGAACCAAGACTTGACCTGACCTCTCCCAACTAGGACTAGCATTCTATCAAACACATGGTGAACATGGAACCTACAAGTCATGAATGAAAATATGAACATAATGATTTAAAAACTTATCTGACGATAAACAAGAAGGAATAATGCCTTCTCACAATAGTTATCATAACACCAATTAGTTCATGCATTCATCACCAAGGCATTCATTCATAGAAATGTGTTGAGAGAAATACTTGGATCTGTCAATTAACCATGCTTATAATCAGCATATAACCTGACAAATAACAATGAGATAACAACCATTAAAGCCACATAATATCAAGTACATTTAATCATAAAGAACAAGAGACAATTAACTCTTATTAACCATATGAAAAATCCAACCAAGTGAGGGACTTCAACGTACCACCCAACCATAGATTGGGTTGGACCAAATATTTCTTTCAACTAATCACCTTTGTGCCATATTCCAAGCATGTATGTGGGATCTCATGGGATAAAACCATCCATTAGGAACCAAGGGAATCTGGAGGTTAAACCACCTCCACCGTCACCATACGTGATCTCACCTAAACCAGTTCTAAGATCACAAAACCAAATTGAGCTTAGATGCCTCAGAATTCCTTCATCATCCCTTGAGGATTTTTCATGTCTCCACCCACTTCTTGAGGGCTTCCGGGAGAAATCCATATCCACCCCCCAACCCTAGGGATTTTCCTAAGACTACCTCATCCATATCCAAAACCTTTTCTCAATAATCATTTCCTTGTATTTACCTTTAGAAGTGATAACATTGTTTTAACCATCTATTAAATTAAATGGTTGATAAAATTCGATAGATATAAATCCATGATGAACATTAAAACACTATTCTAAAATAGGAATCTCTATTGTTCTAATTATGCATCCATTTTAACCACAGATCTAGCAAGCCTCGAAAGGGATCAAACCTTTGTAGAGTGAAAAAGAAAAAAATTCTTCCACCTAGATCAATTTGATATCTCTCATTATTTGATAGATTCATGTTGAGATGGATATTATTTGGCTCCTTCTATTAGAAATAAAGACACACACAATGTCTAATTTTCCATTATTTCAATCACATTTTTTAATATATAAATGAATTCAACTCCTTGAAAATATATTTCATCAAGTGGATTGTATTTTCTCCACACTTCAGTTTACAATTCCAATAAGTCTTTGCTAGATTTAAGATGACCAAAATCTATATCTAAAAATGGACAAATATAAATTACTAAAATTATTTGAAATGTTTTAGTCATAATTCTCTCTCTAAAGATAAAGTTTTCTTATCAACTACACTTTCCACATTAAAATATTTCTTGTTATTAATATTTTATTAATATTGAGGCATACAAATATTATTTATTCTTACACATTAATATATTTTACTTATTATTGATATTAAATTTTTTATCATTATTAATATTTTTTAAATGTTACATATTAATTTTATATTAAGAATTAAATAAATATCACATTTATCTCTTCTTATTATTTTTATTAAGAAATAATTTGATTGTTTTAAGTTTCAAATATTTTTTCTCTCTTCTATTGAAACGTTTTACTATTATCAACAATGAATTATTTTCATTATTTTGTCTTTCTATATATTTATATATACAATTGGCACTGAAATAAAAATGTAATATGGACATTCAAATAATATATTTAAGCACTATTTGAAATATTTTAAAAGGTATAAGAATTATACATTTTTTATACTAAAAAGTATGTATATATATATATATATATATATATATATATATATATATATATATATACAATTTTATCTCTTTTCAAACTTTATATAAAATTGTGTTGTTTTACATGGATATAGAATGTTTTATTTATGATTAAGAGTAGAATAAAATGTAACATTAATAACAAAAAATACAGTGATGTTGAGATTCTTGATGTTTTATAATATTTTTTATCAAAATAAGATGTATATTTAGTTTTTTTATGTTTTGTTAAGCCAATATTGTTTTTATGTATAGAATATTTTATTTTTATTTTAAAAGAGACACCTTTCAACATGAAGTTTAGCGTGTAAATAATTACACATCTTCCTCATACTTGGTTGTTGAATGAGCTCCTCTACCCAATCAGAATGATAAACTTCTTGTTGGAATTTTAGATATAATTATTGGTTGGAAATTTATAAGATCATGTAAATTAACAAAAAGAAAAAACAATATTACAAAACTCTACAACATTGAGATAATATTATATAAAAATAATACGCCTTTTTTGACATAGGTTATACTAGGGAAACCATATAAATTAAAAAGGTAGCAACTAGCTAGATAAATAAATCCATAAGAATAATCAAAACATTTAGTTAATGATAAATCTTACATTCCCAATATTTAAGAAAATCATAAAAATTAACTAAATTAGAATTTTACTCTAACATATTATTATTATTATTATTATAAAAGAATTAATATATGTATTAAACCTATATACATTTATGAAAGTAAGTAACAAGATTTTTCATCATAAAAATTCTTAACTTATAAATAATTTTTTTTTTTTTTTTATAAAATCATTTGCCAATCCCCAATTATTATTCATTTCATATCACACTTATTTATATGAAATTTATTTCTAATTAATCAGTTTAATTAAAAAATTAAAAATAAAATAACCACTTTTAAAATAACACTTAAATAATAAAAATCAATTATTAGAAAATTCTGACGTAAAATATCTTCACACTTTAATATTCTTATTATTCTTGAATTTGTTTTTATACAAATAGATCCATCGAATTTAAAATCAGCCATAAATATTACAAATAGCAATTATTAATTTAGTAAGAAATAAAATGGTAATACTAAACACAAAATAAAGATATATGTAAATACTTACTAGCTGTCACATCAAAGACACTTATTTTTCTTTTTTTTTTTTCAATGTAGCATTTTTGGCATTCTAATAAAACAAAGATTTGAGTTTGTACTTACACTTAGAAAAATGTAAAAATGTGGAGAATTTTATATTTTATTATAATTAGCTATTTGTTGTTTCTTGTTAAGATTAATAAGAAATTTGAGTAGAGCACATAGTGTACAAATATTCGGAAAAAAATAAAAACTATTTGTATATTTTATTTAAATCTAAATTATTAGTCGTATGACTAGTGTTGAGTTATAATAATTTCTAAATTTAGATATAATTTAGATATTATTGTTGAGAAAATATCTCAATTACTCAACAAACCAATCCTGCCTATATATTAATGTAAGAATTATTACAAGTCTTTACTTTAGTGTTTACATTACATTATTACAAAAATTAATACAGAAAACACAAAGAACTTTGAAAAATCAACAATCTTGATAACTCGACCAGGGTAAAAGTTGTCAAGTAATGAACTATCTTATGGACCAACCACCATCTGGCAGATTTTTTGCTTTTGGCTCTATGTGAGTTGCTAGAAAAATAGTCTAGATATGGAATGCTTTCAAAATTTGACCAAACAACTTAACTTTTTTCACACACATGGATCACATACTATAACCTATAGTTGTTGTTGAGAGTTTTCCAAGCACCAAGAACAACAAATTGTAACAATATATAAGCACAATCAAACTAGTAATGTGTTCAAAAGTTTCTGAGTGCTAAAAACTACTATTCTAATTTATAAAATAATGTTCAAAATAAAAAACTACACAAATCTCACAATAACAAAATCAATAATCATAAAACTATCCTCTATCTTCTTGTCATAAACAAGTACCCACCTCATAAAACTATCCTCTATCTTCTTGTCATAAACAAGTACCCACCTCCGTCAAGGGTTGTTCATCTGCTTCAATCATTATTTTAGAGTTTTCCATTTTCACTAAGTAATTGTTAGAAACCTCAATTCTAAGAAAATAACACTCAATATAGGTTGGCCATCTCAATATGTCCAAAATACAAACTCCAAATAATCTTCAAAATAAAAAATAAAAAAACATACTTTCGCCTCACAAATAAATGGCAACATATAGAAATGAATATGTCCAAAATACATACTCCAAATAATCTTTAAAAAAAACACAAAAAGCATACTTTTGCTTCACAAGTAACTGGAAACATGTAGAAATCAAACGCCACATAGGAAAATCAAATCACCGGCAACAGTGTATAAGAAACTCCACTGGTGTGCTGACTCGTTGCTACACCACAAGTCAACGCCTTGTTTACGCTGCCTCAACACAACACAACAGTTTTGCACACAGCTCCATGTAACCATTTATTTAGTCTGGAATTTGATTTCGCTGCACGTTCAACGACAAATGCATTGTGTACCAGGGATTTCCTCTGACGCCTACCACATAAAACTAATTCAATCCATTGGATCGATCTGCGCCCATGTTTTCGCTTTAAAGGGGAATCGATAACCCTGCAATCAACTTACGACAGGGCCCTAATTCCTCACGCTACGGATAAAGGAAAATTAGAGGGGAAGAGCGCGTATGCACCATAATCGTGCAATCAATTGCGTCGGGACATTTATATAAGCCAATTTCCGTGTTCGTACGACATTGACTCAATTTCAGTGGAAGCGCGTTCATGGACACATAAGTCTTTGTGTTCCCCACACAGACGTCCTGTAACCCCTCCATATCTATTTTGCTAGTGGTGTATGGAACATATAAAGCACATATCTGTTATACCTCCAATTAATCGAAATCTATCCCATGAGCGAGTTCTACGATGATCCACATGATTTTTCTCGGTTCCCTGTCTCACTCTTGGCCGCTCACGATGATCTACGTAGGGCGAGAATCCGAATCCTTTTTCCAGAGGTTGTCTCAAACCAAAATGGTAGCTATAGTTTCACAATATCCTCTGCGAACGCGTCTTCCAATGACACAATACAAATTCCACTTGCCGGTATTAACTCTCTACGGTAAAACCCAAAAAAAATCACAGTAGAAATAAATTCACACTAATCTATGTACAATGAACAAAATCTCATATCTCTTTCATCTGACTGGGTCCTCCCTCTAGGGAGTCAAGTCCATACATTCCCTTAGTCCTTTTTCTAGGGAATCAAGTCTATAAGGTCTGATACTAATTAATTAAGAAATTTGAGGGAAACACATATTACACAATAATTTCTTAAAAAAAAAAATGTATATTTTATTTAAAGCGAAACTACAAATTACAAATCACATCAATAGGAAATATCTCAACAAATCAATCGTACATGTAAAATAATATAAATGTTATTCAAACTAAATTATATGCTTTTAACTAAGTTTTAAATCCTATTTATAAAGTGGTTGTTCGAATTCCTCAACTAATTTAAAATTTTATATAAATATATGTTTTTTTTACGTAAATTAATTAAAGTTGAGTGAAACCCATCTTTAGATGGTGTTGTGTCACACTTGAGAGTGGCATCTCCCTTCTTCAATTACTTTGTCCTCCATTAAATTATGTGTTGGTCTAGAGATTAAGGCATTTTTTGCATTATGAAATAGTTGTCACTGTGTGGCCCTTTGAAGATGTGCGCTATTGGAACATTGGAGCACTATTGCATATGTGTTGAATGTTGTGTGGAAGTGTTGTACTCCGAAGATTATTGTGCCAAGATGTGGAGTACTACATATGGAGTTGATAAACAGATGAGGGCATCGTCTGTTGTAGTGTGAAGCATGTCCTGTTTTGATGAGAGGAACTGATGCGCATGTGGCTAGGCAAGAGTTGTTGTGATTTGAATTTATTTATTGCAACGCACTTCTTGTGAGTGATTTTTGCATGGAGCCCAACTCGGACTCCAAGGCACTCCAATCTACAAACCAAAATGAAGTCTAAGTTCTCACTCACTTCTCCTAGTTTTATGACCTCTTTAATTAAATGAGGGGAACAATAATTTTCTCAAAAATTGATATTCAATCTATATACCACTAATTGAGGAGTAAGGAAGATGACATCACAAAAACTACCTCTCAAAATGGGTTTGGCAACTAAGGGTTTGTAAAAGTGTTGTTCAAATTGACCAGTGCATCAATAGCTTTAGAGAGTCTCATGAATTTGCATGTTTGAGAAGTATTTGGACTAATTTTTGCAAGTATTTCTATGTGATATTATCATATACTCGAAGAATTAAAAGGAGCATTAAGGGAACTTAAGGGTTGTGTTGACATGCTTAAGGGAAAATAAATTGTATAGGAACTTGTCAAAATGTTTTTCTTTCAAAATAAAATTAATTACCTCATGCACATAATCTCAAGAGAAGGGATTTCAGTTGAGCTAGAAAAGGTGAAGGACATAATGGATTTCCTAGTGTTCAAAAATTATCATGATATGTGTAGTTTCATGGGACTAGTGAGTTTTAATCAAATATACATGGAATTTCTTTTGAAGATTGTGAAACCCATCACCACAATAGAGTATGAGGGAGTTAGGTATGAGTGGAAAGATTAATGTGACACAAGTACATTTGTCAAACTAAATAGATTACAAAGCAATGCACTAATCCTTTGAGTGCCCGACATGGAGAAGGACTTCTGAGTTTGAATGGATGCTTCAAAGCAAGGATTAAGAGTTAGGTTAATCTAAGAAGGCAGAATGATATCATATGCATATAAGAAGTTGAAGAAACATAAAGAGTTGTACACTCCCCACAACTTAAAATTAGGAATAGTGATGCTAGTTTTGAAGTTGGGGATACAATACATTGTCCAGAGAAGTTTTGACATAAAATTTATCATGACAGCTTGAAACACGCCTTCGCTCACATGGATTTTAATGATAGGAAAATGATATGAAGTGAATTCATGAGTGATACAAATTTTAGGATTTTGTACATCATGGGATTGGAGAATGTGATGGTTGATGCATTAAGAATAAGGCTACATACCTTATCCATGGTACTCTTGAGGGAAAATTTAAGGGAGCCCGTGTTAGAAAAACTCTTTGAAGATAGATGGTATATGAAGGTATATCATTGTTCCAAAGTGGGAAGAAAATATAACTAAAGTTTGAGGGATATGTCTTTTAACTAGATGAACTATTGATATTTCACAGGAGAATTTATATTCCTAAGGAAGGGAGTATACGAAGAATCATCAGCAAAGATTCACATAGATCAGTATATTATGCACATCATGGAAAGATGGAAATGTATTCAGACATGAAAAAATTATTCTTTTGGCGAGGCATGAAGCCTGATATTGTCATCTTGACAAATAATGCATTTTAGTTTTATGATTTTTTAAAATCAATTTAGATATGTGACAAATAAGGAAAAGATATTTCACTCCACCAAAGGTATTTAGTCGAATCAATATTCTATGGACCAATAGAAAAATGAAAGTACACTGTTGAAAAAGTCGAAAAAATAATAAAAATTAAAAAATGATTTCTTTAAAATTCGAATAAGTTGTGAAACAAATAAAAAATTATAAGTAATCAATGCTAGTTGATTTTGATGTGTAATGGAGAGAGAGAGAAAATGATAAGGAAAGTGTTATAGAGATGAGGTCTTAGGGAAACAGGTAGATAAGACTATATGAGGGAGGCATAGCGGGAGGGGGGCAGAGAAAGAGAAAAGGATGGTAAAAAGGAGAGAGACATGGAAGGAGAAAGAGAGAAAGAGGAGGTAAAAATAGGGAAAGAGAGAGTGGCAAAAAGGAAAGGATGAAGAGAGAAAGGGAATATGTAAAGGGAAATAAGGATAAAAATAGAGATAAGTAGATGGGGAGAGATAGAAAAACATATGGAAATGGATAGGGATAAACTGTGTTGTGGGTGGGGATAGGAGGGAGAAGTGGGACACAAATAGAGAGAGAGAGAGAGAGAGAGAGAGAGAGAGAGAGAGAGGAGGGATATATAAGAGGAGAGAGAGGAAGGGATAGAGAAAAGAGGAGAGGGGGGAGAGAGGGGGATAGATAAAATTAAAGGGGAAGCATTAGGGAAAAATAGGAGAAAGGGGTGGAAGAAAGAGAGAGTTTGGAAGGATGGATAGAGAAAGAGTTTAGAAGCAGAAAAATAAAAAAATGCACATTATATTTACATGAAGATGTTATTAGTCCCTTCCATGGTAGCCCCTTCAATTTGTTTGTTGACCAACATTATTTTAGCATTTACCAATCCAAGTTATAATGTTTAACTTTGAAAAACAAATATTTATTTTTAAATATTATTAAAAAAATAATTTTCAAACATTTTATTGGACTATATAACTTTTAAGGTCTTATTGCGGCTTTTGTGCCATGTCGATAACTCCCAATTTTTATTTCTTCCATGATTTATGGAAGTAGTTGCAATATTTATGCTATTATTTTTAAATATTTGTACAATGACTTTTCATTGTTAATCTTCATAATTAAAATAAGGAATAAGCACACCATGCTTTAAGTAAGTATTTGCATAAATAAAGAATAAGAACAAGATGAAAATAAATGTAACTAGCTAGTGTTATCTTCAATGCTTTAACATTTAGGAGTAAAAGTGTAAATGTGCCATCTTAGTAGCGATTACTACCCACCAAAAATGTATGCAATCCTTTAAATGTCGGTCGCAAATTAACTTTCATACTTCATATATCAATTTGAAATTTTTTTTAAAGTAGCCTCCAGTTAAATGGTCGGGTCTATCTGTCCTTCAACGCTTGTTATATCAATATGCATTCATTTTTAAATTTAAGAAGTACTTAGTGGACTCATATTTTTTGTACTACATGGTGGATGAGATGATCACTTGGGTCTTAGCTTCAAATTGAAAAACCTGTTCGTTTCATTCACATAAATCAAAACACATCTATTTTTACAACTTCATGCTTCAATTTTTCATTGCTAATGCAATTACACATTTATAGAAATTTATGTGTACATTATATATATTATTATAACAACTTTCTAAAAAACATAGGATTTTTATTTCCAGTATAAAATTTGATTATTTCAATATTATGAAATAGAAAACGAACCCATTCTAGTACACTAATACACATTAATATAGAAGAATCATATGCCACTAAAAAAAAATATATATCAATCTGTTAAGACCCTCATAGAAGACCTAAAGGTTAGCCTTTGCAATTGAGGGATGGACTAGATTTCTTGTTTTATCAAAAAATATAAAAAATGACAATACAAAATTATAGAAAAATACTATTGTACAAAAACTATTTCTTATCTACAAACAAATGTCCAAATTGTTTAAAAATACTCTATGATTTACATACCAAATCCCCACACTAAAGAAAACATATCCATTATGTTTTGAAGAAAAAAATAACATATTACTCATTAAGAAACACCATTTTCATTTTTAACGGTACCAATTTTTCATAAATAAAAGTTTGATATCCAAGGAGACAATTTGAATGTCTACATTTCAACTATTTTACATTATGTTTAAAAGATATGTGTAAGTATTTTTAAAAATTCTTTCTAATAATTAGATTTTTATTTTTCCCATATTTCACTTGCAGCAAACATGTTATAAATGGGTAACATTATATTGCAAAAGCTCTTAAAGTGTTATAACTATTATTTTTCATTAAAAAAACTGTATGTAACTTAGTGTTTTTATGTTAATCAAACTACATATAAACTATTAAGACTAAAATTATATCAAATTGTTATTGCATTTTAACTCGATTAATATGAAATTAAGTTCAAATAAGCATACTTATTCATATGCATATGCATATTAATGAACATGGATTAATATTTGAAATTATTTATTTTATGTGTTTTAAATACTATTGTCAATTTTATTTATGAGTTCTATAAATGTGAATTATTTATTTTTTATTTATAATGATAAATAAATTATTAAAACTAACATTATATCAAATTGTTATATTCAAACTAATTATTAGATTCAAAAATTTATTATTTTTTATCGTGTTTTAACTAAATTACTATGAAATTGGTTTCAAACATTTATAGAATAACATATATTTTTATAAATAGTCAGTTAATGGAAACCCTGGAGATTATGAACACCCTTTTACTCATGTTTGTTCTCCTCTTCAATTTGCTATGAAATTGGTTTCAAACATTTAGAGAATAACATATATTTTTATAAATATTCAGTTAATGGAAACCCTGGAGATTATGAACACCCTTTTACTCATGTTTGTTCTCCTCTTCAAACTAGGTTATTGCAAAGATTTAATGCAACAGAGAATATAAAAATCTCAACATTTAGAGATTTGCAAAGTCACATATTTAAATAAATGCAACCTTTCTCATTTATCAACATATTCGGACTCTCACTCATGAGGTTCTTTGTTACAAGAATTGGGTTTGACATATAAAAGCATTTCTATTTAATTATTATTGTATTTTATTTGTGTTTTTACTGTAGTTTTAAAGCAACATCCAAATTATGACAATGGATTACAGTAATAAATCAAAATGGATACACCATAAAGGTTCAAACTAATTTTTATTTATATACAATGATAAATAAAAATTTAAAACTAATATTATATCAAATTGTTATATTCAAACTAATTTTTACATTCAAAAAATTATTATTTTTATTGTGTTCTAATTGGGTTACTATGAAATTAGGTTCAAACATTTAGAGAATAACATATCTACTATGACAATGGCTTAGAGTAATAAATCAAAATGGATACACCATAAAGGTGCAAACTAATTTTTATTTATATATAATGATAAATAAATTTTTAAAACTAACATTATATCAAATTGTTATATTCAAACTAATTTTTACATTCAAAAATTTATTATTTTTATTGTGTTCTAATCGGGTTACTATAAAATTAGGTTCAAACATTTAATGAATAACATATCATTGTCACTTTATTAAAACCCTAGAGCTTATGAACACCTTTTTCACTCATGTTTGTTCTCTTTTGCAAACTAGATTATTGCATATGTTTAAAACAATAGAAAATATAAAAATCTCAATATTTAGAGATTTGCAAAATCATATATTTAGATAAATGCAACCTTGCTCACTTATCAACATCTTCACATCCTCTCACTCATGAGATTCTTTGTATCAAGAATTGGGTTTGACATATAAAAGCATTCATATTTAATTATTATTGTATTTTATTTATGTTTTTACTGTACTTTTAAGCGACAACTAAACTATGACAATGGCTTACCATAATAAATCAAAATACATAACCATAAAGCTTCAAACTAATTGATAGTGTGTTTTCTGCAAACTTTCTCCACACTGTATACACTATTAAGAGCTTAAACATCCATAACAATGCATATACTTTCATATAATATATGTGCTTTTAATTATTCTTGATGGTTTAGATTTTTAACAATGCATATACTTTCCTATAATATATGCGCTTTTAATTATTATGGATGGTTTAGATTTTTAAACCATAAATCATCAGCTTAATATTCCCATTAACAATAAGAGAAGCATACTCTTACCACTTACTTACACTATTTATTTCAAAACATTTATGATGTGCTATCCAAAAATGAATAACTTGATGAGCTAACTAATAAATATGTAACATTAAAAAATATATATATTATTTATTTTCCCACTTCCCATTAATTCCAAGAGCTGGCCCATTAAGTGTGATCTAAAAGAAACTTAGTAATAACGATTTCCTTTTTAAAAATGTAAAGGGTGAAAAAATTAATTAAAAGAATTCTACTAATAAACCTCTAAGAAAATTAGTTTTCAAAATCTGATCCATTGATGTGAAGCTGGACATGATATTGCTGGACATGATATTACCAAAAAAATGCCTAACATCTTAATAATGATATCTAATTAGTAAATAAATTAATATTATAAAAATAGAGATTGTAAAATTTACACCTTAAAAAGAATAACCACCGAGCAAATGAATAAAACAACCAAAAATTCTCATGGAGATATATTTTGATTTCTTCGACTATTGACACTAACGCATGCAAAAGGAATCAATGATATGGAATCATTCTGAGATGTGGAATACGTCACTTTGATCATCTAAGTCCAACGAAAATGACCGTCCACTTTAAAAGATATGGAATCATTCTGAGATGTGGAATACGTCACTTTATATAAGACATCATAGTCTTATAGGGAATCACTCGCTTTTACTGTTACAGTGGAAATAAGATCATTAGAACTAAACCTCATACATTTAATACTAAAGCTTCCTAGTCATACTTAAAAAAAAATAACACACGATCCATGCCGTAGAATCGCCAATCCAGGTTTCCATTAAATTAAGCATGGAAGCTTGCGCGAACAAAACGGAGGCCACATATTTGATGATACACTCTGATCTGAAAATATCCAACGTAAAAGGACTACCATTGCAGGAGAGACCAATGACAAAGAAGAGGGCATGCACTCTAAAACTTATAAGCAAATACATCTGTTCAGCAGGGACTGGGCGAGAGGTCAATCAAATTCAGGCACAAGGATGCCCCCTTTCTCTCAGAGCACCGCAAGCCAAAACACAAAACAGTGTAGAGAAAAGCAACCAACGATCATTAAAGTGCATAAACTTCATACACTTGATTTGGGTTACAAGTTTCAAGTTTATGAGTGAGGACGTTGAAATTTTCCTGTGAGTTGTGGTAAACTGCAGGAATTTAACACTTATATTCACGGACGGCAGAGAACTGTATAAGATGACCCTAGCCACCATTCGCGCAGTTCATACAAGCATGGACTGCAATAATAGAGATCTCACAACAGTGCCAAACACCATTAACACGTTGATTGTATATAATCTTTTTTTCCAATGTATCTGTCAATCATTATGTTACTTTTCATTGCTAACCAATAAACAAACACCTATCCACGTTATAAGAATTACATATCACTTACAAAATTGCTCTATAATTTCAGCATTTTAAAACTGAGCTCTTAAAAAATCTGAAGGTAAGATGCATAGGCTAAAAGCATTTTATTTTTGCTTTCAATAGAATATGTTTTGATGTGCATCCTCTAATTCTAACTCCGATGTCAAGAAAATAGATTTACAATGAAACTCAACGATGTACGTCAAATTCAAACAAATGGAATGATATCAAATTCAAACCAATGCTGGAAGAATTTATATCATTGTATGGCATCAATTGCTTGTTGTTGACTTCTATTCTGCCCTTAGTTAGGTTTTAGGGATGGAAATTTGGCAACAAAGAAGATTATTGATTTTAGCTTCTTCAGCAGTTGTATTTTAGGGGAGGCAATTAGATGGTGACAGATATTGTTGTAGTTGCTTTGTCGACAATTGTCATCTTTTGTGTTTGATCAGTGTGATGGTGACATTGTTCAAACAACTTCAAGAGTGTTGTTGTACAATATTTGCTACACATATAGGCTTCATTGTTTGTTTGTTGGTTGATGTGTTGCTTTTGTTTGAAGCCTTTGTTCTGGTTCTTTACCAACACCTACTTTTCTTTTACTCATTTTTTGGAGAATTCGATAGTGTTTTCCACCCTTGTGCCTCTGCAACAATCCTACTTTAGAGATTAGTTCACCTCATTGAGGTTTCACAAATCTCATCTTTAGAGTTTTGGTACATCAGCATTCATTACTTCTTGATTGGAGAAAGCCTATGTTCATTCCATTCAATGGATAGTTATTGGATCTACAATTTCAGCTCCATGATAATTTGAGCACTCACATCTTTCTCTGAGACTTTTGTGGGGGAGGTTTTTCCTATGGGTTTTTATCTCTTTCTCTACTTATGAGAGTTTGTACATGGGTACCTAGTCAAGCCTCATTGCAGCTACCTATTCTTTGTTTTCTTTCTTCTGTAGTTACTCCCTATGTTTTGCTTAAGGGGGGTGTTGGAGTTTGTCTTTTCCAACACTTCATTTCCCTATGAGCTAAGTATGGTGAGTTGAAAGCTCACATAGGGACTTGCATCTGTCCAGTTGTCATAGTTATCCTTATCGTACACTAGGTCTCCTCCATTGCTATATAATAGAGCTCTTCTATGTACTTTTACTCAATATTATGAGTAATATTACACTCTTACATAAAGACCATAGATTTTTGTGACATTTATCACAAATAGAAAAATTCAGACCATACCAAAATTCAATCATTACTAATAATGAGATGAAAAAACTAAACATAATGACTATAGAGAGTTTGTGACATTTTGCAGCAAGAGAAAGGAAGCAAGAAGCCAATTTTAAAGAACATCTCAAAAAATGCTACATTATCAAAACAAAGTTCTGTAAATGCAGTAAGGGATCCAATGTCCCTATTTAACTGACATGCATATAATACTTAATAAGCATGAGGAGACTATAATGGAGAACCTGAGAATTATGAGGATGGAAAAGTGCCTATATTGATTTGTTATTTGTCCACTTTATTGCTTCGTGTCATTGGTGTCCACGATGGTGAACACATTTTCACACATTCAAGTCGGCCTTCCACATATAGTAGTATAAGCTTCAGCTCCTCCAGTCTATTCATGAGATGGTCACAATCGTAATTTTTTCCGATAAGCAACTTAATACCTAATATTTTTTTGATATGCCAGTAGATCATCAATTTGTAGATATTTGTTTTCCCTGCATTTGGTGTTTCCAACGTATAGAATCTTGTGTATTACACCCTCCAAAACATTCTAATCCTTGAAACACATTATCTTCCTCTGCTAATTTTCTCCGCCCTCTTGAATTTCTTCTCGAATAGCCTCTAAGACTCCCTCCTGATAGTTTTTAGCCTAAGACTCGGCCTAGAAAGGAGATCAGGTTCCGTCCATTAAACCTTTACCTCCACCACCTCGTCTGTAGCAAGATCTAGATCATGTGATGTCAATACGTGAAGGGGCATTGAGAGAGCTGTTCAAGCACAAATTAGTGGAAAGGAATAAGGGTAGCTCCTTAACATCATATAATTACTATGTAACAAGACCACCAAAGCTATAGAACCCGAGAGTTCGTGTCTTGGTCTAGAAATTCCAACACCACCCGAAATAGAACCATTAAAGGATACAGATTTTAGAGCAAAAACCACACATGAAAACCACCATTATTCATGGGCAACATAGGAAAAGGTCGAGATTTGATCACACTTGAAGCAATCGATCTCAACACTTAGAGGAAGAGAGAAACCAACCAAATTACAATAAAATTGCATACTCCAAACTTTCCACCCCAACCCTCACGCGAGGGCTCGTGTTTTGATGCATCAAATTAACGTTGAGAGTCAGTGCATTGATTCCCAGGGGAAGCTCTGCATGTCATGTGAGTGATATATCCATCGTTATCAATAATATTAACTATGCTCCGCAGGAAAAATATTTTATAAAATAATAATTATTAATATATATAATTTTAAATATTTATTATTTTTCCCTTTATTATAATGTGCTCTTCATAGTTTAGTAACCTTTTTGATCATTTAGGAAGGAGAAAATGTTAAATTATATAAGAAAAAATAGGCCATGGAAAAGTGAAAACTCATAGTTTTTAAATAATTGGTACGAGTGTTAAATACTATTTTTCTTTCATCTTAATGGGGGAGAAGCTTACTTTTAAAAGAGAGGATCCCATTGTATTTCTGAAGTCATACAATTCTTTAAAGTCTTTAAGTGTAGTGCAGTTCTCATTGAAGGTCTTGCAATATCGAATATTGGATATTATACTATGCTTTATAGATATTTTTAACAACACTTTTACTTTGTTTTTTTTTAATCTTTTTTCAATAACAACATTTGGTTTCCTTTCTTTTCTACACTCACTATCAACCACACATTGTAGCTTTTCATTGAGGTTTGTAATTTAAACTTATAATTTAAATAATTTGAGCATCAAGTTTATTTGTTTTATTTAAATAAGTTTCTGCAATAGGATTAGCCATCTTAGAAAAGGAAAAGAAGAAATTTCTCCAATTTTTCACAATTCAATAAACAAAAAAACTCAACACACATTTGATACATACACACCACTATTTTTCTCTTTCAAGTCGGGGTCAAGTTTGTAACATGCAAAACACCACACTAAACAGAGATGGGAGATACACTACTTGACCCACACACACTACCGCTACAAGATCTGTGGACATGAAAAATAGACTGATGTCCAAAATATCATGGAAAGATGGAGATGTATGTGGACATGAAAAAACTATTCTTCTGGGCAGCATGAAGCATGATATTGTCATTTTGACAAATAACACATTTTAGTTTTATGATTTTTTAAAATCAATTTAGATGTGTGACAAGTAAGGAAAAAATATTTCACTCCCCCAAACTTATTTAGTCCCACTAATATTCTATGGACCAATAGAAAAATGAAAGTACATTGTTAAAAAATTAAAAACACTAATAACAATTAAACAAAGTTTTCTTTAAAATTCGAATAAGTTCTGAAACACATAAAAACATTATAGGTAACCAATGCTAGTTGATTTTTTTGTGTAATGGAGAGAGAGAAAATGATAAGGAAAGTGGTAGAGAGATGATGACTTAGGGAAAGAGATAGATAAGACTATATGAGGGAGGCATAGGGGGAGGGGGGAAAGAAAGAGAAAAGGATAGTAAAAATGGGAGATATAAGGAAGGAGAAAGAGAGAGAGTGGCGGGGAACGGAAAATATGAAGAGAGAAAGGGAATAGGTAAAGGGAAAGAAGGATAAAAATAAAGATAAGTAGATGAGGAGAGATAGAAATACATTTGGAAATGGATACGGATAAAGTGTGGTGTGTGTAGGGAGAGGAGGGAGAAGTGGGACACAAGTAGAGAGAGGGAGAGAGAGGAGGGATATATAGGAAGAGAGAGAGGAAAGGATAGAGAAAAGAGGAGGCATAGGAAGAGAGAGGGAGAGAGAGAAAATTAAAGGGGAAGCATTAGAGAAAAATAGGAGAAAGGGGTGGAATAAAAAGAGGGCTGGGAAGGATGGTTAGAGAAAGAGTTATTAGTCCCTTCCATAGCATTCCATGCCACACTTTAGCAATCAATTTGTTTGTTCACCAATATTATTTTAGCATTTACCAATCCTAGTTATTATGTTTAACTTTGAAAAACAAATATTCATTTTCAAATATTATTAAAAAAATAATTTTCAAACATTTGATTGGACCATATAAATTTTAAGATCTTATTAAAAAAAAATTTGTGATAGTTGCAATGTTTATGCTATTATTTTTAAATATTTGTCCAATGATTTTTCATTGTTAAGCTTCATAATCAAAATCCTTGAAAATAGATCATCCTCACCTAAATAAAATATTTACCATGAGTTAGAGAGCACCATACTTTAAGCAAGTATTGGCATAAATAAGGAATAAGAACAAGATGAAAATAAATATACCTAGTGGGTGTTCTCTTCAATGCTTTAACGTTAAGAGTAAAAGTATAAATGTGCCATATTAGTAGTGATTACTACCCACCCAAAATGTATGCAATCATTTCTCCCTTTGTAGGCAATTAACTTTCATACTTCATATATCAATTTGATTTATTTTTAAAAATAACCTCCAATAAAATGGTAGGGACTAGTTGCCATGCAATACTTGTTATATCAAAGTGCATGCATTGTTATGTTTAAGACGTATTTAGTGGAGTCATGTTTTCTAAGCTACATGATGGATGAGGTGATCAATTTGGTCTTAGCTTCAAATTGAAAAACCTCTTGGTTTGATTCACATGAACCAAAACACATCTATTTTTACAACTTCATGCTTCAGTTGTTCATTGCTAATGCAACTACACATTCATAGAAATTTATGTGTACATTATATATATTATTATAACAACTTTCTAAAAAACATAGTTTTTTATTTCCACTATAAAATTAGATTATTTCAATATTATGAAATAGAAAATGAACCCATTCTAGTACACTAATACACATTAATATAGAAGAATCCTATATCACTAAAAAAATAATTTTTTATGATTATGTTAAGACCCTCATAGCAGGCCTAAAGGTTAACCTTTGCATTTGAGGGATTGACTAGATTTCTTATTTTTTCAAAAAATATAAAAAATGACAATAAAAAATTATAGAAAAATATTGTTGTACAAAAACTATTTCTTATCTAAAAACAAATGTCCAAATGATTTAAAAATTCTCATGATTTATATACCAAATCCCCACACTAAAGAAAACATATGCATTATGTTTTGAAGAAAAAAATAGCATATTACTCATTAAAAAAACCATTTTCATTATTAATTGTACCAATTTTTCATAAATAAAAGTTAGATGGAGAAAATTTGAATGTTTACATTACAACTATTTTACACTCTGTTTAAAAAATATGTCTAAGTAACTTTAGTAATTCTTTCTAATAATTGGACTTTTATTTTTCCCATATTTAACTTGCAACAAACATGTTATAATTGGATAGCATTATATTGCAAAATCCCATAAAGTGTTAAAACTATTATTTTTCATTTAGAAAACTATGTGTAACTTAGTGATTTTCTGTTAAGAAAACTATATATAAACTATTAAGACTAAAACTATATCAAATTGTATTGCATCTTAATTGGATTAATATGAAATTAGGTTGAAATATTCATACCTATTCATATGCATATTAATGAACATGGATTAATATTTAAAATTAAATTCTTTTTATGTGTTTTATAGACTATTGTCAATTTTATTTATGAGTTCTATAAATGTGAACTATTTTTTATTTATTTATAATGATAAATAAATTTTTAAAACTAACATTATATTAAATTGTTATATTCAAACTAATTTTTACATTCAAAAATTTATTATTTTTTATTGTGTTCTAATTTGGATACTATGAAATTGGTTTCAAACATTTAGAGAATAATGTATCTTTGTCTTTTTATGAAAACCCTAGAACTTATGAACACCTTTTCACTCATGTTTGTTCCCTTGTGCAAACTAGGTTATTGCAAAGGTTTAAAACAATAGAAAATATAAGAATCTCAATATTTAGAGATTTGCAAAGTCACATATTTAGATAAATGTCGAATTTGGAGGACAATTGGGTATTCAAACCCTGGATAATTTCTTTGTCATTTCCAACCAGCAACATGTCATCCACATACAAGACCAAATAAATAACACGGTCACCAATTAATTTAAAATACACACAGTGATCTGCTTTGCTTCTAGTGAAGCCAAGTCCCCGTATAAATGTATCAAATTTCTGATACCACATCCTTGGTGATTGTTTTAACCCATACAGAGACTTCGTTAACTTGCATACCAGTTCTTTCTTACCCTTCACTGCAAAGCCTTCAGGTTGCTTCATGTAGATCTTCTCTTCCAGATCCCCATGAAGAAATGTTGTCTTCACATCCATCTGTTCTACCTCAAAATCAAAAGCAGTAGCAACAGATAAAAGTAATCTAATAGAAGCTACCTTGGCAACAAGAGAAAAGATATCACCAAAATCATTTCCTGGCACCTGGGAATAACCTTTTGCTACCAACCGAGCTTCGTATTTCTCCACCTTTCCTTCTGCATTTGTCTTCTCCTTCAACACCCATTTGATGCCAATGGGTTTCCTTCGAGCCGACAACTCCACCAGATCCCAAGCCTCAGTTTTGTGCAAAGATGCCATTTCATCAACCATGGCCTCTCTCTAAAATTTTCCATCCTTTGAACCTATTGCTTCCTTCACAGTTTTGGGGTCATCATCAATAACAGATAAAGCAAAATTTGAATAGAAAGCAAGATGGACTATACCTTTCTGGCTGCCTTCTTTCTTGAACTGATCTTCTCACACCTGGTGTTTGTGGTTCTTCATCCTCTGTTGTAGAGCCTGATTCTTCATCCTTAATCTCAAACTCTATCATCTCAAGTTTCTTTGGTTGGACTTCATGTTTAATAACATCTTTCACCTCTCTAAACACCATATCTCGATTGTACACAACACAAAGCTTATAACCCTTTAGATCATCCTTATACCCAATAAAGATGCACTTTTCATATATACTATCTAACTTGGTTCATTTCTCCTTTAGAACATGTACATATGCATCACATCCAAATACCCTCATATGTGAAAGAGAGGGTTTCTTACCAGTCCATACCTCTTGTGGAGTCTTATCCTCCAACACTGATGAAGGTGATCTGTTGACTAGGTAACATGCTATCTCCACCGCCTCTACCCAGAATTCTTGTCCTAACCCGGCACCACTAAGCATGCTTCTTGCCCTTTCCATCAACGTCTTGTTCATTCTTTCTGCAACTCCATTTTGCTGAGGTGTGTATGAAGTAGTCTTTTCCCATGCTATATCACACTTCTTACAGAATTCTTCAAATTCCTTACTGCAAAACTTTCCATCGTTATCCGTCCTCAAAACCTTTATCTTCTTCTCTGTCTGGTTTTCCACTAGAGCCTTAAATTCTTTAAACCTGTCAAAGAATTCAGATTTCTTCTTAAGGAAATATATCCATGTATTCCTTGAGAAGTCATCTATAAATGATACATAATACACAGACTTACCTAGTGATGGAAGCTTCACAGGACCAAACACATCACTGCGCACAAGCTCTAATATCTATTTCGCCCTCTTACCACCAGAGGGGAAACTCACCCAATTCTGCTTCCCATATACACAATTTTCATAGAAATCAAAATCCGGAGAGCTATTACTCATACCTTATATCATAAATTTACCATGAAGTATTCGAAGGGCCTTCTCTCCAATATGTCCAAGCCTTTGATGCTACTGAATGGTCTTCTCTCCAGAGACCACTAGATTTTTTGCTCCTCTTTCAGGAACCACAGAACTGTTGCACCCATCAACAACAGTGTTACCTTGCAGTTTGTACAGATTTCCAATCCGAACTCCCCGAATCAATACCAGTGCCCCCTGAACCATCTTGCAGGTATCCTTCTCGAACACTTTTTTTACACCTACATCATCCAGCTTGCTTACGGAAATCAGATTTCTGGCCAATGCAGGAATATGCAGAACACTCGGAAGTGTTCTAACCCTTCCACCTTGCAACTTCAACTTTACTTTTCCACAACCAACGATTCTAGCCTTCCTGTCATCCCCCAAGAAAACATCACCACCATCATATTTCTCATACTCGCAAAACCACTCTCTATGGGGAGTGAAGTGAAAGGATGCACGTGAGTCAATCAACCATGCCTCATGATCTACATGTGTACTTGAAGAAGCCAAGTACAGATACTCACCTTCATCTGAGGTGGTTTTCGCCTCTGTAGAGGGAGCATCATCAGATCCCTTTCCTTTCTCAGGAGCTTTAGATTTACAGTCCCTTTTGTAGTGCCCTTCCTTTCCGCATTTCCAGCAAACCACCTTTACAGGTTTTCCTAGAGATTTAGATCTCCCTCTAGATTTAGATCTCTCACTCGATGACTTATTTTTGTTTCTGTTCTAGGACCATCCTCGTACAGACAAGGCATCACCATTCTGGCTCTTCATATTTTTCCGTCTCATCTCCTTCGTTGGCAAGGATGAGACTATTTCATCAAACTGCAAGGTAGTTGCATTGCTACCTATTGCAATAACCATACCATCCCACAAATCTAGTAGAGAACACAACAAACTGATGCACTTATCTTCATCTAAAATTTTAATATCAACAGATAATAACTGACTTACCACAATAATAAATGCGTTCAGATGCTCTGTCACTGAGTCTCCATCTTTCATCCTCAAGTTATGCAACTTTTTCCATAGGAACAATTTGTTCACCAGAGACTTAGATTGGTACAAAGTCCCTAACATGTCCAACAAATTCTTCACCCTAGTTGCCCCTGATACATTTAGCAATACTGAATCTGAGACACACAATCATATTGTGCTCTTTTCCTTCCAATCCGACTTCTTTCATTCTTCATCAGACACTCCTGTTGGTTTAGTATCTAGATCTATCGCAATCCATTGATCTTTATCCACCAACAGATCCTCCATCTTAAGTTTCCATAACTCAAAACTTTGATTATTAAATTTCTCGATCTCTATCTTTCTACTGCTCGCCATATTCTTTCACCACCAGAATTGATCCCTCAAATCTCCCACTGAACAGGGTCTACCACAAGCTAAGCGAAACCCCTCAGCAATAAAGGCATCCTCTTAAAGCCAAAACAACTTTGATACCAAATGTAGGTTTTAACCCCATAAAGAAATTACCTACATACGAATTCTAAAACATAGAAAATAAACAATGCAAGAGCATAAAACATAAAACACATATACACAAAGATTTTCCCCTGGATCCCAAAACCGAGACTACCAGCTTGATTTTTCATTATGTTCCTTTCAATGTTACAATACATATTTATACATGCCAAAGCATCCAATACCATGGAACGAAAACCATCGCGTCCAAAACCATGTGCACAAATCATGCACAAAACCATAGGTAGGTCCACCCAACCTAACATAGGGTCTAGAAAACCCCCATAGAGGGGGTTACCTACACCCCTCAAACCCCTTGTGACCCCCCGCCCCACTACGCAATCGGCGCAATGAAGCCCCCCCTCTAACCCCCCAGTTAACTACGTGGGCTAGTCGTGGAAAGAATATAACACAACCCAACATTGCTTACTTATCAACATCTTCACATCCTCTTGCTCATGGGATTCTTTGTTACAAGAATTGGGTTTGACATATAAAAGCATTCATATTTAATTATTATTATATTTTATTTGTGTTTTTACTGTAGTTTTAAGCGACAACCAAATTATGACAATGCCTTACAGTAATAAATCAAAATGCATACACCATAAAGGTTTAAACTAATTAATAGTGTGTTTTCTGCAAACTTTCTCCACATGACGTACACTATTAAGAACTTAAGCATCCATAACAATGCAAATACTTTCATGTAATATATGTGCATTTAATTATTCTTCATGGTTTAGATTTTTAGCAATGCATATACTTTCATATAATATATGTACTTTTAATTATTCTCGATGGTTTAGATTTTTAAACCATTCACTTAATATTACCATTAACAATAAGAAAAGCATACTCTTACCACCTACTTACACTATTTATTTCAAAACATTTATAATGTGCTATCCAAAAATGAGTAACTTGATGAGTGACCTAATAAATATGTAACATTAAAGAAGAATAAAAAATATTATTTCTTTTCCCACTTCCCATTAATTCCAGGGGCCATTAAGTGTCATATAAAAGCAACTTAGTAATAATGATTTCCTTTTTAAAACTGAAAAAGGTGAAAAAATTAATTAAAAAAATTCTACTAATAAATATATAAGAAAATTAATTTTCAAAATCTGATCCGTTGAAGGTGGAAAGGATATTACCAAAAAAAAATGCCTAACATCTTAATCACGATATTTAATTAGTAAATACATTAATATTATAAAAATGGAGATAGTAAAACTTACACCTTAAAAAGAATAACCACCAAGCAAATGAATAAAACAACCAAAAATTCTCATGGAGATATATTTTGATTTCGTCGACTATGGACACTAACGCATGCAAAAGGAACCAAAGATATGGAATCATTCTGAGATGTGGAATACGTCACTTTCATCATCTTAGTCCAACGAAAATGACCGTCCACTTTATATAACACATCATAGTCTTATAGGAAATCGCTCGCTTTTACTGTTACAGCGGAAATAAGATCATTGGAACTAAACCTCATACATTTTATACTAAAACTTCGTAGTCATGCTTAAAAAAAAATAACACACGATCCCGTGCCGTACAATCGCACATCCAGGTTTTCATTAAATTAAGCATGGAAGCTTGCGCAAACAAAACGGGGGCCACATATTTGATGATACACTCAACTGAAAATATCCAACGTAAAAGGACTACCATTGTAAGAAAGACCAATGACAAAGAAGAGGGCATGCACTCCAAAACTTATAAGCAAACTAATACATCTGTTCAACAGGGACTGGACGAGAGGCCAATCAAATTCAGGCACAAGGATGCCCCCTTTGTCTCAGAGCACCGCAAAGTCAAAACACAAAACAGTGTAGAGAAAAGCAACCAACTATCAATTAAAGTGCATAAACTTCATACACTTGATTTGAGTGACAAGTTTCAAGTTTATGAGTGAGGACGTTGAAATTTTCCTGTGAGCTTGTGGTAAACTGCAGGAATTTAACACTTATATTCACGGACGGCAGAGAACTGTATAAGATGACCCTAGCCACCATTCGCGCTGTTCATACAAGCATGGACTGCAATAATAGAGATCTCACAACAGTGCCAAAGACCATTAACACGTTGGTTGTATATTAATCTTTTTTCCAATGTATCTGTCCATCATTATGTTACTTTACATTGTTAACCAATAAACGAAAACCTATCCTAACATCCTAGTAGCCTAGTAACCTAGCAAAAATAATATAACCTAGTAACGACAAAAAATATCATTTGGATTTCATTTAACTATATTAATGTCATCAATCATGTAAGTAAACTAGAACGAAGGTATATTTGAACGTACATTAATATTACAAAAATAACATAAGATTACAAAACAATTTAAAACCATTAGCAATTATTTAAGACTATATAATGTTTATTGTAAAATTATTGGAATATATTACTTTAGATTTTAGATAATCATAACTAAGTATTCAAATTATTGTCGTGTTTGTACCTTACTTTTGTTTTTACTTGGTAAAATTAAATTAAATTAATAGGAAAAACTAATGTAAAATTAAGGTTATTTAGAAAATTTGTTAATGGTGTAAAACTATTTGAAATTATAGAAAATTAGGTTAATATTTTAAAATTGGTATAAATATTCAAAGCTATATGAATTTAAAATTGGGATTATTTTTCAAAAAATTTGAAATAGGTTAGTATGTGAAATTAGTAAATATTTGAGGGTCTTAGGGTTTTGATGACAAATACCGTTGTCTCATTTATTCATTTTTAGTTTTTGAGCAATAGTTTAGCAGCTGAATTATTGTTGTTGTCATAGTCTAAAAGTCACTACCCAACATCCTTTCAAGTCTTCCATAAAGGTTTCATACAAAGTTTGAAAGAGTCTCAGTCAATGGAAGTCATGCTGTGAGTTGTTTATAAACTCAATGAGGGTTCAAAGGGTTATGTGTCAGTATTCACTTATCATAACTATTAAAAATAACTTTGTTTCATTTTAAGGTTCCATTTATTGTGGAATAGGATTCATTAAGTTACTCCAACATTTACAATTTATGCTTTTGTTCATATCTCTCTACCATACATTTTTTCATCCTGCAACCTATTTCACTAATTCCCTTCATACATACACACCCTACATGTATATTTACATCCCACATTCATATATATACATACTCAACCCTCATCCTAAACCCACGTCCTAATCATCATTATCCCCATTCCTACACTCATCTCCTACCATCATCGATGATATACCTCCATATCTAATCACTATCATTCATGTATCATATTCCAAATACTATTCCCATAAACCCTTGTCCTAGACCTACACTCATGAAAAATTAATCAAAAGAAAAAGTGGTTGGATGAATAAGCATACAAAAGACAAAATAAATGAAGACGCACTTCAATTTTTTTCATGCATCCCTTATCTCACTTTTCACTCAGCATTTGTGCTCTTTCTGAAACAAAGTAACAACATACCAATTCAGATATTGAAGCCAAGCAGGCACAATGATAGGATAAAAGTTTGTTGTCATAGTGGAAAATTGTTGCACAAGTGCTACTGGGAATCTAGAAAATTGCACAGTTGTTGTGCAGTTTGCTCCAGCACCTTGCAGAGGAGACACGTAATCACAAATCAGTTCTCCTTATTGTTTGAGGTAGGACACATCATCCTCGACCACAATTTATTTTTTTGAAGCTTAGGTTTAAGTCAATTGAGGATTGTTGTATGTGGTGCTACATAACTACTGCACAAAGGCCCTATTTACATTTTGTTCAAGTTTGTGGATCATATTACTGTCTTAGGGTTTGTGTGAATGGTGTCAAAGCTTGAGTGTGTTGAGTCATAAGCCTCTCAAGTGCTTTTAATAAAATTTCACTTATACCTACCCCGTTACCTCCATTTCATTATATGTGCAACGTGTTTTAAAAGGCTATCAAAGCTGATAGGTGAAGTCTTTTTAACACTTGCAAAAAAATCCAAGTCACTTGTTTCTCTATTGTGATGTCAGTGGGATTATAGTGTTGTCATCCACCCATGAAACCAGTGTACCACAAACCTGAACACAACTTTTTCCCGTAGTTTTTAGAGCCACATGGAGACCACCCTAGCAAGAGAAAAAATAAAGGAAGGGAAGTAGTGCGCATTGAACCCAGGAATCTCGACCTTGTTAACTCCGACCCAGCCATTAGGTTGGCATTTGAATAGACTTGGTGTATCTCTTTTTGTGAGAAAATATAGACTCGTGGCCATCATCTACAACTTCCAAACATGTTTTCTTTTAATTTCAAAGGAGAAAAAGTTAAAATTGGTGTTCTGCAATTTGTGGTGTCAGAGGAGACTATTTCTGAAGCTACAACCATGCCTTTCCAATGTGAGAATTGTTTTAAGGGGAAGGAATTGGATGCAACATACTTCAAGGAGTTTTTCAAACCCCAATTGAAGGATAAGTATGATACCGTATTCCCTAGGAAATATTTGTTAAACAATTACAGTCAATTGTTGAAAGTGATCTAGACATACTTCACATGAGAGAGTCGATTTAGTAAAGTATATCAATACCATATCGGATTGCTCATTTATTTCACTGCCAAGAAGAGTTTAAATTTGTCATATTACTTATTTAAGGGTTTGGGAAAAATGATAGAGAGGGTACAATCAAAGAGAGATAAACATTTCCCCAACCTTTTCCACTTTTCATTGATCAGGTTGATGATGTTGCATGAGTTGGAAAAGAGGAAGATGCCATGGGAAAGTTTTTTGTCAAATGTAGGTATGCTAGCTCATGTGGACATCTCCCCAATGGAGACATGTGAGGAAGTAGAAGAGCCCAAATCTAAAGCAATAGTGAAAGAGACACAGGTATCCAAAACTGAGGTGGCACGGGAAGAGGCAGAGGTACCCAAGGCTACAGAGACACTTAAGTAAACAAAGAGGAATAAGAGAGCAACAAGCAAACAAAAAGGAAAGATACTAGTGGAAGAGGCATAATTTCTATATGTGCCAAGAATTAGGTCGAGGACAATATTTTCCGCAAAACAGTTTATGGAGGAGCCAACTCCCCGAGCTAATATCTCACAAGAAATGCCAAAACGGGGTACAAGGGAGGAAAAAAATGTTCAGATGGAGGAGGACAAAGATAGTGAAATTATAAAGTCGCAAGATAGTCTTGCCAAAGCCCAACTTCAGATTTCCTATTTCCAAAAGGGAAATAGAGAAATAAGGAACACACTAGAAAAGATAGCACGATAAAAAGAAAATGAAAAATCTAAAGGACCTCTAGACCCGCAAGTTAAGAAAAAGGAAAGCAAGTAATTAATGTGGAGGAGATAAAAAACCTAGTGTGCCACTGAGGAGACCTATCACAAGGTCAACAACTAAAGGTAAGGAACAGGTGGAAGGAACCTTTCAGTCAACAAAAAAATGTTTGTTTGATGAATGGAAGGAATATAAGAGTTTGTTTGAAGAGATTGAAGTCTGCCAAAGACAAGCTCACCAGATAGCAGAGAACAATGAAAAATACAAGAAGGCCATCATTGAGACTATCAAAGAAGTTGATACTCAAATTGTAGAAGCCCTGGATGCACTTGATAGAGCCAAAAAAAATCATGAAATTGACCCTTCCGCTGCGCATTAATTTAAATAATTATTACATGGGAAATTTGATTTTGAGGAGGAGGTTGAGGCTAATGAAGAAAAAATTGTGAAAGGCTCATTCGTGGATTTGTTGATGCAGACAGGGCTGGAGATCTGGATCATAGAAGATCTACAAGTGGGTATCTATTTAATATGTTTGGAGGTGTAGTTAGTTGGATGAGAAAGAGATAGTCTATAGTGGCACTTTCAACTATACAGCAGAATACATGGCAACCACTCATGCAAGAAAAGAAGCAGTTTGGTTGCAAAGAATGTGTTCAAGTATGGGGTTCTATGCAATTTTCTTGGAAAAAAATCTACTAATAAATATATAAGAAAATTAATTTTCAAAATCTGATGCGTTGAAGATGGAAAGGATATTATTTAATTAGTAAATAAATTAATATGATAAAAATAGAGATAGTAAAATTTACACCTTAAAAAGAATAACCACCAAGCAAATGAATAAAACAACCAAAAATTCTCATGGAGATATATTTTGATTTCGTCTGACTATGGACACTAACGCATGCAAAAGGAACCAAAGATATGGAATCATTCTGAGATGTGGAATACGTCACTTTCATCATCTTAGTCCAACGAAAATGACCGTCCACTTTATATAACACATCATAGTCTTATAGGAAATCGCTCGCTTTTACTGTTACAGCGGAAATAAGATCATTGGAACTAAACCTCATACATTTTATACTAAAACTTCGTAGTCATGCTTAAAAAAAAATAACACACGATCCCTGCCGTACAATCGCACATCCAGGTTTTCATTAAATTAAGCATGGAAGCTTGCGCAAACAAAACGGAGGCCACATACTTTATGATACACTCAACTGAAAATATCCAACGTAAAAGGACTACCATTGTAAGAGAGACCAATGACAAAGAAGGGGGCATGCACTCCAAAACTTATAAGCAAATTAATACATCTGTTCAACAGGGACTGGACGAGAGGCCAATCAAATTCAACCACAAGGATGCCCCCTTTGTCTCAGAGCATCGCAAGCCAAAACACAAAACAGTGTAGAGAAAAGCAACCAACTATCAATTAAAGTGCATAACTTCATACACTTGATTTGAGTGACAAGTTTCAAGTTTATGAGTGAGGACGTTGAAATTTTCCTGTGAGCTTGTGGTAAACTGCAGGAATTTAACACTTATATTCACGGACGGCAGAGAACTGTATAAGATGACCCTAACCACCATTCGCGCAGTTCATACAAGCATGCACTGCAATAATAGAGATCTCACAACAGTGCCAAACACCATTAACACGTTGATTGTATATTAATCTTTTTTCCAATGTATCTGTCCATCATTACGTTACTTTACATTGTTAACCAATAAACGAAAACCTATCCTAGCATCCTGGTAGCCTAGTAACCCAGCAAAAATAATATAACCTAGTAACGACAGAAAAAATCATTTGGATTTCATTTAACTATATTAATGTCATCAATCATGTAAGTAAACTAGAACGAAGGTATATTTGAACGTACATTAATATTACAAAAATAACATAAGATTACAAAACAATTTAAAACCATTCGCAATTATTTAAGACTATATAATGTTTATTGTAAAATTATTGGAATATATTATTTTAGATTTTAGATAATCATAACTATTGTTTTGAGTTCTAAGTATCCAAATTATTGTCGTGTGCATTGCTTTTGTTTTTACTTGGTAAAATTAAATTAAATTAATATGGAAAAATTAATGTAAAATTAAGGTTATTTAGAAAATTTGTTAATGGTATAAAATTATTTGAAATTATAGAAAATTAGGTTAATATTTTAAAATTGGTATAAATATTCAAAGCTATATGAATTTAAAATTGGGATTATTTTTCAAATAATTTGAAATAGGTTAGCATGTGAAATTAGTAAATATTTGAAATTGTTAGGGTCTTAGGGTTTTGATGTCAAATACCGTTGTCTCATTTATTCATTTTTAGTTTTTGAGCAACAGTTTAGCAGCTGAATTACTGTTGTTGTCATAGTCTAAAAGTCATTGTCTGACATCCTTTCAAGTCTTCCATAAAGGTTTCATACAAAGTTTGAAAGAGTCTCAGTCAATGGAAGTCATGCTGTGAGTTGTTTATAAACTCAGTGAGGGTTCAAAGGGTTATGTGTCAGTATTCACTCATCATAACCATTAAAAATAAGTTTGTTTCATTTTAAGGTTCTATTTATTGTGGAATAGGATTCATTAAGTTATTCCAACATTTACAATTTATGCTTTTCTTCATATCTCTCTACCATACATTTTTTCATCCTACACCCTATTTCACTAATTCCCTTCATACATACACCCCCTACATGTATATTTACATCCCACATTCATATATATACATACTCAGCCCTCATCCTAAACCCACTTCCTAATCATCATTATCCACATTCCTACACTCATCTCCTACCATCATTGATGATATACCTCCATATCTAATCACTATCATTCATGTATCATATTCCAAATACTATTCCCATAAACCCTTGTCCTGGACCTACACTCATGAAAAATTAATCAAAAGAAAAAGTGGTTGGATGAATAAGCATACAAAAGACAAAATAAACGAAGACGCATTTCAATTTTTTTCATGCATCCCTTATCTCACTTTTCACTCAGCATTTGTGCTCTTTCTGAAACAGAGTAACAACATACCAATTCAGATATTGAAGCCAAGCAGGCACGGTGAAAGGATAGAAGTTTGTTTTCATAGTGGAAAATTGTTGCACAAGTGCTACCGAGAATCTAGAAAGTTGCACAGTTGTTGTGCAGTTTGCTCCAGCACCTTGCAGAGGAGAGATGTAATCAAAAATTAGTTCTCCTTATTGTTTGAGGTAGGATACATCATCCTTGACCACAATTTGTTTTTTTGAAGCTCAGGTTTAAGTCAATTGAGGATTGTTGTATGTGCTGCTACATAACTATTGCGCAAAGGCCTTGTTTACATTTTGTTCAAGTTTGGGGATCATATTATTGTCTTAGGGTTTGCGTGAATGGTGTCAAAGCTTGAGTGTGTTGAGTCATAAGCCTTTCAAGTGCTTTTAATAAAATTTCACTTATACCTACCCCATTACCTCCATTTCATTATATGTGCAACGTGTTTTAAAAGACTATCACAACTGATAGGCAAAGTCTTTTTAACACTTGCAAAAAAATCCAAGTCACTTGTTTCTCTATTGCGATGTTAGTGGGATTATAGTGTTGTCATCCACCCACGAAACCAGTGTACCACAAACCTAAAAACAACTTTGGCCTGTAGTTTTTAGAGCCACATGGAGACCATCGCTAACAAGAGAAAAAATAAAGGGAAGTAGTGTGCATTGAACCCAGGAACCTCAACCTTGTTAACTCTGACCCAACCATTAGGTTGGCATTTGAACAGACTTGGTGTATCTCTTTTTGTGAGAAAATATAGATTCGTGGCCATTATCTGCAGCTTGCAAGCATGTTTTGTTTTAATTTCAAAGGAGTTAAAGTTAAAATTGGTGGTCTGCAATTTGTGGTGTCAGAGGAGACTATTTCTAAAGCTACAACCATGCCTTTTCAATGTGAGAGTTGTTTTAAGGGGAAGGAATTCGATGCAACATACCTCAAGGAATTTTTCAAACCTTAATTGAAGGATAAGTATGATACTGCATTCCCTAGGACATATTTGTTAAACAATTATAGTCAATTGTTGAAAATGATCTAGACATACTTCAGATGAGAGAGTCAATTTAGTAAAGTATATCAATATCATATCGGATTGCTCATTTATTTCACTGCCAGGAAGAGTTTAAATTTGTCATATTACTTATTTAAGGGTTTGGGAAAAATTACAGAGAGGGTACAATCAAAGAAAGATAAACATTTCCCCAACCTTTTCCACTTTTCATTGATCAGGTTGATGGTGTTGCATAAGTTGGAAAAGATGAAGATGCCATGGGAAAGTTTTTTGTCAAATGTAGGTATGCTAGCTCATGTGGACATCTCCCCAATAGAGACACTTGAGGAAGTAGAAGAGCCCAAATTTGAAGCAATAGTGAAAGAGACACAGGTATCTAAAACTAAGGTGACAGGGGAAGAGGCAGAGGTACCCAAGGCTATAGAGACACTTAAGTAAACAAAGAGGTATAAGAGAGAAACAAGCAAATAAAAAGGAAAGATACCAGTGGAAGAGGCACAATTTATATATATGCCAAGAATTAGGCTGAGGACAATATTTTCCACAAAACAATTGATGGAGGAGCCAACTCCTCAAGCTGATATCTCACAAGATATGCCAGAATGGGGTACAGGGGAGGAATAACATGTTCAGATGGAGGAGGACAAAGATAATGAAATTACAAAGTTGCAAGATAGTCTTGCCAAAGCCTAGCTTCAGATTTCCTATTTCCAATAGAGAACTAAGGAACACACTAGAAAAGATAGCACGATAAAAGGAAAATGAAAAATCTAAAGGACCTCTAGACCCAAAACTTAAGAAAAAGGAAAGTAGGTAATTAATGTGGAGGATATAAAAGAACCTAGTATGCCACTGAGGAGACCTGTCACAAGGTAAACAACTAAAGGTAAGGAACAGGTGGAAGGAACCTTTCAGTCAATAGAAAAATGACTATTGGATGAATGGAAGGAATATAAGAGTTTGTTTGAAGAGATTGAAGTTTGCCAAAGACAAGCTCACCAAATAGCAGAGAACAATGAAAAATACAAGAAGGCCATCAATGAGACTATCAAAGAAGTTGATACTCAAATTGTAGAAGCCCTGGATGCACTTGATAGAGCCAAAAAAATCGTGAAATGGACACTTCTGCTCCACATTAATTTAAATAATTATTACGTGGGAAATTTGATTTTGAGGAGGAGGTTGAGGCTAATGAAGAAAAAATTGTGAAAGGCTCATTTGTGGATTTGTTGATTTAGACAGGGCTGGAGATCTGGATCAGAGAAGATCTACAAGTGGGTATGTATTTAATCTGTTTGGAGGTGTAGTTAGTTGGATGAGAAAGAGACAGTCTGTAGTGGCACTTTCAACTATACAGGTAGAATACATGGCAACCACTCATGCAAGAAAAGAAGCATTTTGGTTCCAAAGATTGTGTTCAAGTATGGGGTTCGTAGAACGAGCTATAAGGATAGACTGTGACAACAAAAGTGAAATTTTCTTATAAAAGAGCCCTACTTATCATTGAAATACAAAGCACATTGGTGTTCAATATCACTTTGTGAGGGATATAGTTCAGGACAAAAGGGTGTTGTTGCTAAAGGTGGACACATTGAAGAATGTTGCAGATGCATTGATGAAGTCTGTGAGCACTGAGAAGTTTTCTTGATGTAGATAAAAAATGGGCGTTGCAGTTCTGGATCAATGACTAAGCTCTTGTATGGCCCCCTGTGGAGAGAAAACAACAAGTGGGAGAATGTTGGGTGTGTATTATATTATTTTCTCAACTAGCCCCATGTAGGGGGGGCTAAAAGATTGCGCTGATCGTTGTGCTGGGAAAATTTATTTTTGGACCCTATATTAGGTGGGGGGACCTACCTATGGTTTTGTGTGTGGTTTTTTCACATGGTTTTGGGCATGATGGTTTTCTGCCCATGGTATTTTGTAGATCCATTGAAGGGAACTATGATTATGTTCTAATACAGGGTTAATGGATTGGGGTTTATGTATTCTTCGAGATTTATATATATGTATTGTAACATTGAAAGGAATATGATGAAAAATCAATCTCGGACTCCCAGTTTTGGGATCGAGAGGAGAATATCTATGTATATATGCTTTATGTTTTATTCTCTTGCCATTATTTATTTTCTATTTTTAGAATTAGTATGTAGGTAATTTCCATACGAGTTTAAAACCTACAAAACATGACTATACTACCATCGACCATAATATAGTAGATATTGACATCTTCTTCACTCTTAGTGAAGCCCAATCCTTTGAGATAAGTATCTACGTGTGTGTACTAGGCTCAGGGAGCTTGCTTGAGCCCATATAGAGCTCTCTTAATCATGTGCACATGTTTCTCTGTTGAAGACCCCAAAGCCATCTGGTTGCTTTGTGTAGATATCCTCCTCAACCTCTCCATTGAGGAAGGAAATTCTAACATCAATTTGGTCGATCCTACACCCTAACTGTGTTCCCAATGCAAGTATGGTCCTAATGGATGAGTACCTTGCCACTGGGGAAAAGGTCTCCTCATAATCAATCCCCTCAATCTGTGAGAAGCCTTTGGCCACAAATATGACGTTAAACTTCTAAATACTTCCATCTTGTACATGTTTTACCTTATATAACCTCTTGGATCTAACAACTGAATTTCCCTCAGGTCTAGGAACAACCTCCAAAATATCATTCTTCATGATGAAGATATACTCCTCCATGATGGCATCTACCCACACCTACTAGGAAGTAGCCTATTCAAAATAATATGGCTTAGAATCTATCAATTTTGTTATGAGTTCCATGTATCCTATGTATCTATCTAGTGATCTGCATTATCTGTGTCAGAAACTAGGAGATCCAACCTGCCCCTGAGCTTCCTACACCAATCTATCAACCAACCTAGTTCTCATCCTCCCTTCTCCGAGAGTCAGTGGGTGGGTAAGTGCCTCCTCTCACCTTTATCTCTTCTCCTCATCATGTAATTGATCCAGATCATCCTCCTCGAATTCTCTCTTACCCTTGGGTAATGACTAGCTTCGTGAATCTGACTGAGGCTCCTCCCTCGGAGCTAAAACCCCCTCATATGGTGACATGTTGAGCTCTTTCTCTAAAGAAATTATCATGGCTTTCTCCTCATCAAATCTCACATCCCTTCTTAAAACAATGCTTTTGAGAGAGTGAATGTACACCCTGTAAATATGTGTTGTCTTAGTGTAGCTCACAAAGATCCCCCTCTTTGCACTAGACTCCAACTTCTTTATGTCATCTTTAGACACATGAAAATAGACCATGGACCAAAAAATGAAAAAATGGGATACATATTTCTTTCTACCATTGAAAGCCTATTCTGGTGTGACCATCCCAGAATATTGTGAGGACTCCTATTCTGCAAGTACATAGTTGTGTTTCATGCATCTTCCCATAGGTATAATGGAAACCCATGGTCATGAAACATTTCTCTAGTATCCCCAAAAATACTCTTGTTCTTCCTCTCAAGAATCCCATTATATTGAGTATTATGGGGTGTAATCAAATCCCTCCTAATTCCCTCTTTGAATAATAAATACTTGAAGGGTTTTGAGATATACTCTCCTCCATTATCACTCCTCAGGGACTTGATTTTATTCCCTGTCTCTTTGTCCGTTAAGGCCTTGAACTAAAAAAACTTGGAATATATTACAATTTTTTTCGTTATGAAATAGATCCAACACTTATGGGAGAAATAATCAATAAAAATGACATAATACGTCTTCTTACCGAGTGAAACTGTGGAGAGAGGGCCATACACATTTGAATGAACTCTATCCAAAATAGCTCCAGCTCCGATATCACAGCCTTGAAAGGAATATTTTGCATATTTTCCAATAGTGCATCCCTTGCATGCATCATGCTTCTCAAGGGTGGTCTTAGGTAGCTCATGCTTGAGTATTTTCAATTCTCCATGATGTTGGTGTCCCATGTGTCTATGCGAGAGAACTCCAACATCTTGGCCCTATACTAATTCTGCCTTGCTACTCAAGGTTGTGTATGCATCCACCTCCAACTTGTAGAGGTTTTTGATCCTTAAACCAATATTCTTGACCTGACCTAAAGACAAATTCTTAAGGTAGGCTTTCCCCTTGCTGAATACTACATCATATCCTTTGTCTTCATGGACTACTACTAAGACAAGGTTTTTCTTCAATCCAAGGACATGCATCACATCATTAAGGTGGAGAAAGGATATATACTCCATATTAAATGTTATTGTACCAACTCCTTTGTTTATATATCTCCCATCATCTCCAAGCTCAATATGGAGTTGCATGTCTTTCTCCTCCAATTTACTAAAGAACTCTTTATTGCTTGTCATGTGGAATGAGGCCCCTGAGTCAATATACGACACACTACCTCAAACTGAGCTTACCATGTAAGCTATTGGAGAGAGATCCAAATCAAATTGAGAAGAGAGAGCCTCTCATCTTGTTGTTGTTGTTGTTGCAACATGCTTGTTGGATTTCTTGTTTGTACATTTTGTAGCATAATGCCCAAATTCATGATAATGAAAACATTTGATCTTACTAAGATCCTTCTTTTTCTTTCCTCCATTCTGACTAGATTTTAGGCCTCCCTTGGGCCTTCTTTCCCTTCATTTTCTTCCATTTTCCAGCTAAAGAAAATTTCTCCTCCTCGTCAGCCTTAGTGAGACTCCATCCCTTGTGTTCCTCCTTATCTCTTCCTGCACAATAGGGAGATTATGTATGCCATTCACAACATCCTGGAAAATATGGCATGATTTTGGAAGTTGAAGAAGAGCGAGGCTCAAAAGTTCTTTTGGTCGAACTATCTCTCCAACACCTCCAAGTTCATCGCTCACTTGAGAAAACCTGGATAGATATGCAACTATCGGCTCATTTGTACCCATTCGAATTTTCCTCAATTTGTCCTTCAAAGCTAATATTTTGTCACCATTGCAATTCTTTAATAGATCAGTGAGGGCTCTCCACATCTACAATGGGGTTTCCTTCCTATGAAAATTAGTTCAAAGATAGTCCCTAACTCCTTTTAATATCATCCTCCTAGCTTTGGAAATATTCTTCTTCCATTGAGTCAATTATTGTTTATGTGATGCAATAGGCTTAGGAATATTAGTTTTGATGTATTGCAAAACCCCATTATCATCAAATGCATCCTCCATTCACTCCTTTCATGAAAATAAATTCGAAGTTCCCTCCAGGTCATGTTCTATCCTCAAAACATAGTATGACATGATTCATGCACTTTTATAATTGATGCACCAACTGATCTCCTCTTCAATTGACTTTGAATCTGATCAAGGAACTTGGTTTCTATCTTATTTTATGTTGTCATACCATGTAGAAATTCCTAAAAATATTGTAACTTCTAATGAAATCAAATCGATAAGAAAAGGCACAAGATTTCTTCCACTCAAAATTATGTGAAAAATGAAAACATAGAATAGAAACAAAATCACAATAGTTCAATCACACATTAAACACAATATTATTTAAGGAACCCAACTCGAAAAAAAAAAACCCTCTTGCTTGTATTTCCAAATGAGCAATCTGATCTATTACAATGAATCTACTTCAAGCTTGAAGCCTCTAAAATATTGATCAAAAACACTTGAAAAACTCTCCAAGACTCAACCAAATAAACCTGCAAGGAAGCTCCTATTTCCACGTGCAATTCAACCCGTAAAAAATAGGTAAAACTCTTATTTCCTTGCACAATTCCCAAGAGAAATATGCTTGCTCAATTCTCAAGCTTGTACACAAAATTTATTGTACAATACTAATTACAATTGTGCCTCCATATAGTCTCAATAAGAAATTTGAATTGCATGACAAACTAAAGCTAATTTTAGCAGTTGGCACTAGTTAACTGAGAGTTAGTTGAGTTAACAAAAGTCTAACTGCCTAATAGAACTCGGGACTATCTATATTCTATACTAGTGCCCCGTAAAAATAATATATAATATAAAATAAATAAATAAAATAAAATAATATTAAGTTATAAGTAAATAAATAATAACAAACAAACAAAAAATAAAAATAGTAAATAAATAGTAAACAATAAAGAAAATGTAATAATAGTAAATAATGAAGAAAATATAATAATAATAAATAAATAAAATAGTAAATAATAAACTAGAGTTCTAAATAAATATATATAAGTAAACTATAAAAATAGTTAGAATAAGTAAAGATAACAAAAAGTAAGAAGGAATAAAATTAGAAAGAATTAAATTAAGAGAAATATTAAACTAAGTAAAACTTAAAATAAAGAAATAAAAGTTGTCATGTTGACACAGATCCATTTCCATTTTTTGGTCTATTTAATGAATGATGAGGAAGATTCATTCATTCATTCATCCATTCTCTTGGAAGAGAAGTGTTGTGAGGCAAAGCATTCTCTAGTAGTAGTATGTTGATTCAGGACTCGAGGGAGCCAATTGTAGAAAGATTATGTGCACTTGAACCTATGGTTGTCTCTAGAGTGATCCCCCAAAAGAATTGTACTTAACATAATTCAATTAACGTTCAACTTCGAAATCACCCCCAAAAGAATTGTACTTAACATAATTCAATTAACGCTCAACTTCGAAATCACAATTAAGTAATATCATCGCTAAGGTAAGATGTCTTTACTCGTGTTTTCTCAAAAAATCTATGCTAATTAATTGGACAGTTGTGTATAAATCGCATAATTGATCTAATTAGTTGTATATTTAAATTGTGGGGTTTTACATATGGTATCAAAGAGGGTTTCCACTCTGTGTGACCTCTAGATAAAATTTCAAAAAAAATACTTAGATTTATCAATAATATTCTTAGTGATGAAATTAAAATCAACCTAATTTCAAATTTTGGCAATCTTCCATCATATTAATAATATTATTCATTACGTTATTTTTTAATCTTATTTTCATAACCAATATATATATGTGTTTGAAAAAATATTTAATTATGACTTTCATAAATATTCTTGATATTTTATCTTTCTATTAAAAAAAATCCTTTGGTTACATAGGAAAGATAAAAAATATGGTAAATATTTGATTGCATTTAGCGCTTCCTTTAATCATCCCGAAATAAATTTATGTGGGATGTGTATTTTATTTTTCAACTTGAATAGGAGAGAATTTAATTAAAAAAAATAATAAAAAACCCTTGCCTTACTAACTCCGTTAAGAAGGGATTAACTTCATCATATATCCCTTTCCTTTAAAATTCCCTGTTTGGATGAACATGTCCAAGGAGTGGCACCGAAAATAGAATTGTTGTCCAACTGATTTTGTGCCACATTTATGGGTTTGGGGTACAATGCATTATCGAAGAATACAACCGTCTTGTTTTGAATATGTGTATTTATGAGATCCTTAATTCTTTAATATTTAGGGAAAAATCAAATTTTTGTATTACGATTAGATTGCCCATTAATTACTCACATCTTCTTCTTTCTTTTTTTTCTCTAATAATGGAATTGGAAAAATTCCAAGAAAGAAAGATACTTAAGAAAAATAAGTTATACTAAGATATGATTTAACTTTGAATTTGGTTGGTTAAGACAAAATAATTTGAATTTGGTTGGTTAAGACAAAATAATTTGAATTAAGAAACATCTAAATCATTGCTCGGTATTATGATCCTCTCGTAAATTATTTTTAACCTATGATAGGAATGTGGAATATCCAAATTTCATTCCACAGATGCTCCCTTACATACGTTATATTACCCATAGAATCTGAGGATTTACATCACATCTTAATTTTCTAGGAGAGAATTCCAGAGAATAAGTTTATTGAACTACTTTATGCTGACAAAGCGGAATTTTTTTATGACATACAACCATGGCATTTTATTTCCCTGAAGTAAACTGAATGTTCTAAATACTTCACACAAACTATTACTTTTATTCCAATTAACCAAAAATATTGTCCAAATTAAATAAAATAAAACGAAAAAAAACAACCACGAGGTTTTGAGAAATTGTTTAATCTCAACCGTGGATATATTAAATTTTTTATCACCAAATCTCTATATTCAAATCTTATTAGAGTTTAAAAAAAATGAAGTGATGTGGGGTTCTTCCAAACATTTTTTTAGTATCCTTAAGGTGATCTTGTATCTTTATGGGATGACACAATTTATATTAGATACTTAAAATATTAATTGATATTGTCACCTAAAGTATTTAGTTTTCCGCATTATTTTTTTTTCCATTTATTTAAAATATCATTTTTTATTATTATTTAAAATAGCATTTGTAATTTATTTTTTAATACTATTATTATAGAAAAAAAAATATTAGAAATATAATTGTATTGAAGACATATTTGTAGAAAGATGATATAATAAATAATTCATACAAGATAGTATATGTGTTCTTATATGTATAATGGGTTCACAACATTTAAACCGTTAGTATTATAAGACATAACTAAAGAAGTCACATTATGATCAAGATTATTATATTTACATTTTTTAAAAGAGATATGTTTAAAAATTTGTTTTGTGAAAATTTAACAAAAATATTGGAAGGATGAGATGGTATTGAAGTGCTTTAAATATATAATATAAACATTTCCATGTGAAATAGGTTTTGGTAGTTCTAGTGAGATAGTAGTAATTAGGATTTAAAGACATAGTGATGACAAACTTCAAGTTCACTCATAAGTGGCATGTCGAAAACCTAGCCATATGAGTAGGATTTGAAAGGAAACCCCATTAATAATGACATCTATGTGAATCAAAGGTGTTGAATAATTCCTCATATTGAAGTATATTCTAGCATTTATCTCATTTTGATAAGAGTGGATAATTTTTTATTAATGATGAGAGAGAATTAGGAGTTGGTGTGAAGAAATTTAATCTCCCTCAAAAAAATAAAAAAATAAAAATAGGAGCCACTTATAGAATACATTCATGTATTCAATAATGAAAAAAATAAATAATAACAACAACAACATGCTTCTTGCTCTTTTAGTTAAAACTAAGATCTCTTATCTTTTTCTAGAAAGTGGGAATTATGTTGTCAAGTTATACAAAGAGAGCATTAATATACCAATCTATTTAAAATTTGGTGAAAGTCTTATCCCAATGATTGTATTGAGTCATTGAAACTATATAAGAGGATTCATGGTGATTATTTCACATATATAAATATTATTTGGTTAACTTGCTCCAAAGGAGAGAGGGAGGATAGTAATGGAAGCATGACTATGAACATTATGACCAGACAATGAGATGCAAAGTAATATACAATCACATAATATGCTAAATCATTTGAAGTAACTTGATGAAGGAAAGAAGACGGCAACTATTCAAATAATAAGAAAATAAATTATAACTGATCAAATGGAAAGTAAAAAAGTACAATTCATTGAAGGTACACATCAAACAGAGACAAAATGGAAACAATATATGTTAAGGTGGTAGGAAACTACCATTAGCAATACAGGCAAATGAAATTTATGTTTCTGATGAATCATTATAATGCACTATTGTGTTGGCTTAGGTTGGACTAACCTAGGTTCGGACTTTACTGCACACCAAAAAAATCCTCAATCACTGGGCCTTTCAGCAACGACCTCCAAGAAAGTCGCAGTCTCACTCGAAGTGGCTATGGGAGGCTGCAAAACTAGGTTTTTGCAACCTGAGGGATGTTGCGATGTGACACTTTTGTATTTTCTTTATGTTTTAATAATTATAAACTACTTTGCATACATCAATTACTTCGCACTTAGATATTACTTTGGAGAATTACATCCATCACTTAAACATAACATAAACATCCATAAACTTCAAACTACTGAAATAAAGTGTAGATAATAAGAAAATCAAAACATGAGACATATATTTTACTGTGGTTCATCCCAATGTGGGACTACGCCCACAAGAACTATTTCTTATAATATATAATTTGTACAACAAACAGTTCTTGACCTACACACTCAACTACAGGTCGTCTGCGCACTCAGCTGTAGACTTAGGCCTCTGCGCACTCAAGTGCAGAGCCTTTCCTTCACCACAAAACCCAATCACAAATATTCAACCATTCAATACATGATATGATCCTAAGATGATCCTCTTATTTATTATTGATCCCTATATATACTATTACATGAGGGATTACATCGCTACATTACCATGGAACTGATACCATGGTTTCCAAAATACAAGGGACTATGGTCCAAGACCATCAACTTTTACAATATTTTATGTTTTTTATAGAAAGGGAGGCCCTTTGCCATGAATCCCCTATGTTGTGCGGTGCCTTTGTTATGTGGTCTTTTCTGTGCTCTATGATGTGGTCCACTTCTAAATCCATGTCATCTTTTCTGCTGCGCACTTAACAAAACTCAGATTTCTTCCCCAAAAACTACCCAAAATCTGGCCAAGTTGGGTTGCGCCCAACAGGCCCCCAACACTCACATGTGACTCATCCCAAGTCACCTAGCTACTTTGCTTCTAAATTTTTCTGTAATGTTATTGTAAGCCTTGTTGAACTATTGGAGCACTTTTATCATCGGTTTATCCTCGTTGCATTCTTCCTCCAACAATGATTCTGTCACATGATTTGCAACCTTCTGTAGCAATGTTGCCTCCTTCTATTCAAGATCTTGAAGCTTCTCATCTACTATCTGTGAGATCTGAAGGGCCTCATCCTACCAAGGTTGAGTTCTTTCTATCAACGTCTTATCTTCCCTCTCTAGCTCTTCGATCCTCTTCTCTAGCACCTTTGATTCATTGAGCTTTGCAAGCTTCTGCAAGAGAGGAAATGTCTTCACAGTTTCTTGAGTCTCATTTAATTGTTGCTGCTTGTGTTGCATTTCCTCCTGTAGTTTCTGAATATTTGGATCTTCCTACAACGAAGTCCAAATTTGTAAACTGTCATCCAGTATTTTTTTGTAGTCCACCAATGTTGTGGAGATGCTAACAATGACTAAATTTAGGTTAGCCTCCCTCTGACTTCTTACTACTAGTGGTGTAGTTAGCTGAAATTTTAACTGCAACTCACTGATATTTACCTCATACTCAAACTGTACTGCGGCAACTTTTTCTTTCTGCTCCTTGATTGCAAGGCTAAGCTTTGCGACCTTTTCTTTTGCCGATTTCTCTTCATGGGCCTCCATGTTTGGAATTCGATTACATGTTGTTTCTACTGCGTCCTTCAATTGTTGATTTTCTTTTGTTATCTAATCTCTCTCTTCTATTGTCTGGTCAAGCTTCTGTGATAATGCAGCTTTCTCCTTTTCCACCTGTATGTTGAGTTGCGATGTGCATTCTTCCCTTAGCTTAAATTCCTCTATAATATCCTCATGCAGGTTATGTAACCTTGGAAGTGACACTGTTGTGATGTCCATGTTTATATGTGTCTAGTCCTTGGCCCATTGTTGAATTTTTGTTGATTCAAAATGAAGAGCCCCTGTAGGTATTTGGGTCAAACTCATTGTAAGGGTAGGCACGATTGGACTTCATTCAATAATCCTTTCTTGTATTTGTGTAGGTTGTCTAATTAACAATGATAAAGGTTCAACTTTTCTATCCTATCGTAGCGATCTTCCATCCACTTCCAAGATTCCATTGTGGTCTCCTGAACCTTGTCTCCAATTTCATCCAATTCTCCCTCAGTGAGAACCATTAGTGTGATATATTTTGATTTATCCCCCTTATGCTTCTTTCTGGCCTTGATCAAAACTTCACCTTGGCTCTTCCTTTTCTCTGTGGTATATTTCTCTATTTTTGCCTTCTCTGTCTATTGCGTTGTATTCTCACCTCCTTTAGGGTATTACTCATTATGTTCCTCATCATGGTGTTCTTCTTCATGATGTTATTCTTCCTCTTCCTCTACTTCCTTCTCCTTGTCTTTTCCATTGCCTTCGCCATGGTGTGAAGTTTCCAGCTCTTCTTCTTTTGCTGAATTGTCTCATGCCTCCTCGAGCAGAGTCATCCAATCTATGGGTCATGTTTGTACTACTTATGCTATATAATCCTCTTTGACCATATATGGCAATGCATGCCATTTCTTCTTCACATCTTTGTGTTCGTGTATGTACAACCTATGAAAATATGCCTTGAACCTCACGACAGGGTTGTACTATTTGTGCAAACTTGGTGAAAGGCACAAATGCTAGTTTACCAACATGTGTAGATCCATCTGATATAATATAAAAAAATATCTTATTCTCCTCTTCTCGCGATGGTTGAGAGGTATGCCACAGCGAAGCATGCCTCGCAGTCTCACATACATCTTCTTCTATCAGAAGAAACTACATATCCTCTGTCTCCTTCCATGCCAACATACCAATGATCAATATTAACTAGGCGTAGTGGAAAAATGTAAATTTCTCCTTGATCTCGCAGTAGTTGTCCAGGAATTCCATATATAAATATGCATCCCAGTTATACTGGACTCCATTTGTGCACTAAGTGGCTAAATATACCACCGATGCAGGAACTTCATTTGTGTGACACTTCCTCATGATCTTTCCTACCAAAATATGTGTGGTGAAGCATAATTCTTAGTCATTGATTGAGTTTATGTCATAGCCCATGTTTTCTTTGACTAGCCCATACTTCTTCTTCATATTCTCTTCCACAACATAGTCTTGATCCTTCCCCATGAACTCCTTTTCAAGATTCCACCCGTCGCATGGTAATATAGTGATCCTACAGATCAACATTTTGTCTATTGGGATCTTATTCCCCATCCACAGGTGTCCATCATGTATCAATACCAATAATTGTCGAAAACACATTGTGTTTGAAGAAGTTTTTCCAAAAGTGCAACACATTCAACATGTTGAGTAGTCCTGACTGCGCCAACCCATTTTCCCACCATTGTGGCTCCAATCTCATCACTCTGTTGTCTGGGTAGTGAACTTGTTGCAAGCACTGGGTGGTGCGAACTGTGGGTACTTCATCTTGTCATGAAATTCATTGTCTATGAATTTTAGCCACAAAATGTTTCCTAAAATCTCTCCTTCAAACGAAACATCCTCCGGGAATAGAGGTGAGAACATCCCATACTTCGCATATTTCACATCTTTTAGTTGTTTGGTTTTTGGCTTCCTCGGAAGAATATATGAGGGCAGAGGTGAAATGAATGTTGTGCCACCTTCCTCTACCTAAATTTCCTCCACTTCTTCTTCAATTTTGACCTATTGAGGTTTCTTCTATGGCATCACAGGTTTGGCAGGCTTCTTGTTGTGCTTTTTCTTGGTTCTTACTTCCTCGGGTTGCTTCTACCTTAGTGATGTCTACAACTTATATGGTGGAGATGTTGCTACTTCGGGTGTATCTACTCAGGTGTTTCAGCTATTGGTGTGGACTCCATAACTCCAGACATTCCCTTCTCTTGAAAAACCCACACAATCTCCTCCTAAGATTTCTCAGACGACATATACAGCAGAATTTCCTGAAACTTCTTTGCACTATTAATCACTTGATCTCTTGATTTAGAAAATTTCTTAATCTGAGCAGGATTCGACTATTTATAACAATTCCAACCTTCAAACCTCATCATTAGATTTGATTTTGTCGCTATTATGATCAAATTGTGTCACTAAATCTGTATCTATCATTAAATTCTCCCAATTGTCATCTTAAATGAAACTTGATGCCTATATTTTCCCTTTTAATGGTCATATTTCTACTTTTGTGGTGAACTTCGACACGTCCCCTATTGTCGCGCACCTTTGTCTTATGTCGCAGCTTCCTGTGAACTTCGACATATTGTTGACTATAGTGAAGTATTGTCTTCGTCAAAGATTTTTCTCCAGCGTAGTTTATAGTCCAGGGTCCACTTTCAACTGCATGTGACACTAAGACTTTCCTTCTTTCTTCTTTAGGGAAAATTTGTAGGGATAGGGTTGTCCATGTACAACTTTAACCTACTTCCATTTACTTTTCCCTGAATTAATTCCCCATTTAACTTTGCTAACTGCATTGCGTCTCCATCAGTAATATATTTAATAACATATGGGCCTGACCAATATGTTTTGAATTTCCCTAGGAATTTCACAAACTTACTATCGTAGAGGAGAACAACATATCCTATCTGGAACTTCTTTTGCTTAATGTGGTTGTCATGCCAAGCCTTTTCTCTTTCTTTCTGCACTTCCTAATTAAATCCTGCTATAAACCTATCCTCTTCGAGAGAAGGTAACCACAACATCCTTTATTCCATTATGTCGAGGTCTGCCATATATGTAAAAGCTGCAATTCTTAGGCTATGGACAATGTATTCCATGGGCATCACAACTTCTTGCCCATAAACCGACCTAAAGGGCATCTGACTTGTCACCTTTTTGCATGTAGTCCTATAAACACATAATATTGTTGGAATCTTAAGATCCCAATCATTCTTATTTACATTTCATACCTTGGTCGGTGCATTCTCAAAAAATTTATTGAATGCTTCCACAATTCCATTTTCCTGAGGATGATAAGGAGTGATATTTTGGTGATACACCTGGATTTCTTCAGTCAATGCCTCAATGGTATTTTTCAAGAGATGTGATCCTTGATCACTCACCAATATCTTTGGACACCCAAATCTGGACAGTATGTATTCAAAGATGAACTTCATAGTAGTTTTTGTTCTTCAATCCTTCAATGGTTGTGCTTTGGCCCACCTTGTCAAATAATTAGTCACAGTGATTACATACCTTGCACCAATCCTTTTTCTTGGTCGATTGATAGGTCCAACAAAATCAATAGCCCATTTATCAAAAGCCTGAAATGTTACTTGTGGCACAAATGGAATTTCATCTCTTCTTGAATGTTTTCCTATTATTTAGAAGATATCACAAGCTAGACAATACTCCTTTGCATCTTTATGTAGTCTGGGCCACCATAATCCCACTCTTAGGATTTTTTGCGCAGTGGATTTTCCTGGATAATGTCCTCTAGTTGCACCACTATGAGATTCTGTTAAAATTATTTGTCTTTTGTGCTCAGGAACATACATATGCAGTATTTCATCTGGTCCCATCTTATACAAATGTTTTGCTATTAGTGAAAAATTTTATACCTTAGCCACCATTTCTTTCTTCTGTTGCGTAGTGTATTCTGAAGGGGCCACCCCTATGGTTAAGAATTGAATAATATCAGTGAAGCGATCATCTACAGTCTTGACTGTAAACAACTGCGTATCAGGAAGATTATCCTCTATATTCGTTTGTTCTTCACCTGTTTCATACCTTGACAAATGATCAGGTCCAACATTTAGTCTTCCTACCTTAACAATAACTTCGAAGTCATACTCCTGAAACAATAATAGCCATTTGCAAATCTTTCCTCCTAAAACAAACTTATTGACCAAATACTTTAGTGTAGGTTGATCTATGAACATCTTGAAATTTGATCCCAACAGATAATATCTAAATTTTTGTAAATCATAGACCATATCTAGTCCTTCCCTTTCTGTAGTTGTATAGTTCTTCTATTCTTTAGATAGTTTCCAACTTTCAAAAGCTATAGGGTGATCGATTTCTCTTGCACCAGGCTATGCCAATACCACTCCTAAATCTATGCATGAAGCATCCACATGAACGTGAAATTCCTTATTCCAATATGGGAATATACCAGTATAGGGGCACTTACCATCTTTTCTTTTAGTGTGTTGAGGCTCTTTTAACATTCTTCATTCCATAGGAATGTTACATCTTTCTTCAGTAGTTTTTCCATAGGCACAATGATTTGTGCTTATCACTAGATAAAATTTATGTAGTATCTTGTATGTCCTAATGTGGTGCGAAGTTGTCTTACTGTATTTGGTGAGGGTAAATTCACAATAATAACAATCTTCGCAGGATCCACCATCAATCCTTTCTTGCAAAAATATGTCCTAGTAATATACCAAAAGTTACACAAAATGTGCACTTTTTGATATTAAGAAAAATTTGATATTGCCTGCATGTGTCGAGCATCAGTCTTAAGCTTGCAACATGTTTCTTCAATAACCCAAATACTATCCAATCATTGAAGTATACTTCTAAAAACTTGTGAATATATTTTTTGAAGGTTGCAACCACCACTCATGAAAATATGGCAGGGTAATTATTTAGTCTAAAAGACATCACTGTATACTGATATGAACCCCATTCTGTAGTTTAGGTAGTCTTATGTCGATCTTCAAGTGAAAATCTAATCTGATGGTATCTTGAAAATCCATCTGTAATAAATAGCCTTCCTAACCTCCTACATTGTCCAATACTTCATCAGTGAAAGGAGTAGGGAATGGGTGATGTAGACATGGATCATTGAACTTCTTTAAATCAACACAAATCCTGATTTCTCCTTGTGTTTTCTTTTCTTGTACCACCATAGGACTTACCCAGTCTGATTCTTCCACGTGTTCAGTGACTCCATTTGTTATCATTTTTTCAAGTTATTTCTTCACTTTTTCCTTGTACTTTGGATTTAGTCTATAATGCCTTTTCTTAATTGGCTTCACATTAGGATTTAGAGGAATCTTCATAACTCCTAAATCTCCTAATATTCCCTTCATATCTTAGAACTTAGTGGGAAATAACTCCAAGTATTCATGAAAAAGATTTGTCACCTTACTGACTGTTTCTTCATGCAAATAATCTCCTATCATTGCAAACTTGGACTCCTCTTCTAACCCTATATTAACATTCTTTATCGTTAATGTCTTTGTTATATCAGATATTTCTAACTCAAGTCCATTCACTTTGCGATAGCCTTCATATTTTGCTATGTCAATATTGCATGGGTATCCATCTTCTTCTGCAGTGATGTTGTAGCATTCTAGTATATTCAGTAGCTACACAGCCTATTCAGGCTGCCAAATGAGTGGAATTGCATTCTCAAAAATCTTATTTTTAACTATCTGAAGGGATGAATCTATACATGTACAATCATATTTAAAGAAAAATGTCAATATAAACCCATCAACCATTTGTGCCCAACTTGTAGTGTCATCTCAAAGTTCTGTTTCCAAATACTTGTTTTGAGGAATTGTCTCTAATGTATGGATCAATCCATGCACCCATTCTTCACGTGGAATTCCCTTCCATGTTGTCATGCAGAGTTGGATGTGCTCTCTAGGATCAGTTTGACCATCATACTTATCTTCCAACTATGTTTCTACCTGACTGAACCTTATCCATATCAAACTTCGGCATTCTTCCAAAGTTCCTATATTATTCTTATGTGTACCCCACCATTTAGCAGGAGTAGCTCTTAGGGCTATATCTAGAGCCAACAATCTCTAACACTCTGGTACATGTTCTTCATATTCTTTAAGAAAAGTATTTATATCACCCAAACCATCATAAAAAGGTAAGTCACATAACACAGCTATCATATTGCAAACTTGTTTAGTAACTCTTGCACGTCACCTTGTAGACACTTCATGTAACCTGTTTTGCTAATTTTCCAATTCTTCCTCTGAATTTGAAGCACACGAACTATCATGCTCCCAACTAGAATTTCTTTTAGTAGGGTTAACACAGTCTTTTTATTTTTCTTTCATTTGATAGATGTTATCTATATCAACTGCATTGTACTCCTCTTTAACTAGTTTAGTATACCTTGCTCCTTCTAATGGATCCAAGGGAACGATCACTCTCACATTGTTTATTTCAAATATCATTTGCCTCTTCTTTAAGTTGATTATAGCCATGTTTGAAAATGCCCAATCCAATCCAAATAATGTAGGGTATGGGTTACTATCATCCACAGTTTCTATCAGTTCAAAATCAGTAGTAGTGCGCACCCCTTCAATGTCCACTATAATTCCTGATAATCTTCCTAGAGGAACAACCTTTTGTTGATTCACCATTCTTAGCTAAATAGGTGACCATTGAAACTTTGGTTTACCCATTAACTTGCATGTTTTCTTTTTTAGGACATTAGCTTCAAATCCTAGACCTAAAATAGCTTTGTTCATGTCATATTATCCTATTTTTTACTAAGCTTCATTTCCTTTCCATTTCTCTTACATCTATGTAAACTGTTAACTTCTTACATCTCACTCTGTTGTACTTTTTCAGATGCACAGGAATTTATCAATTCCTGAAGTCCTTCTACATCTCTTTTATCTCACAAAAATTTCATATAAGTTTGAAGGAAAGACTTTAAAGTATCTACCTTATATGTTGCATCTTGTTCCTGTATTGTCAGAGCTTGGCTTTTTGTCTAATATGATACACCACAACTATTCTTTTAATTATACTACGCGCTAGATGTCGAAGCTCATACATCCATAAAGCTTGACTTCGCTTCCATAAAGACTTCTTTTACATTTTGAATATCAAAGATAGGGGCTTTTTTAGTAGCCTTTCTAACCCATGTAGCTCCAGCTTCCTTTTTTCCATCTACTTTATCATTTCCAGCTGCATCTCCACTCCTTGTTACAATATTAATGCGACGTTCATTAGTCCTTGGTTCCACAGTCATCATCTAAATGTTCTGTGTCGACTGTTGATTTTTATTTTCTTCCATTTTTTTCATAAGTACCTAGCACTCCTCAATTACATGATCAAATTATTTTCAATACTTACATGTCTTAGTAGGATTATGACAATCTCTTGCAAAGTGACTGGTCTGGCCACTGTTGTAGCAGATAATCTATCCATGACCTTGACCAGCTCCACCACCTCGACTAGTACCTCGACCTCAGCCTTGATAACCACCTCGACCACTATACTGTCCATGTTTCTCATGTCCATTTTCTTTAGTTTTCATTCTATAGGCATTAGTACTTCACTCCATCATTAACTCATAAGCTCGATCATTATTCTCATCATGCCCTACTGATTTGCAGAATTTGCAATATAAGTTTCTTGGCGATTATACATACTTTTTCAATAGGTAGAATTATTTTTCATGATGTTCACCTCTATTTTTACATATCTCGCACCATAAGCAGTATCTGACATTCAAAAGATTAGGTTCTCCACTAGCCATGTAATTTTTGAAGAGAGGACATTTTTCTTTAGAGTGACCTTCTTATTTTCACTTTGTACACCACAATTATTTACACACTTCCTTACTTTTCCTCATATCTTGTATCAGCAAAGTCAAATTTTCCAGTTTAATCTAGATGTTTTTCATACCTGCATTAGTATCCCCTATAGGCAAATCTTCTAATTTCATTGCAAGTTATAAAGCTTTGGCTTGAGTTTCTATCTTCTGTTGTGACAAAGGAAATCTTATATGTGGGAGTAGTGAAACTATAAACCATTCTTTATGTTGTTGCGGAGCTATGTTGAAACTCACCTGATCCAATAATATCTTGAAGCTTTGGTCAAGTTCCCATATAGACTCAATATGATTTTGTTTGATTTCTTCTAGCTCTATGATACACTACGACTTAGAATTCAACTTCTTAAATTATTTTACTGGCATTGTTTTGATGTTTGTAAATGATCTAATCTGATTGCTTGAATACTTCATGTACCATGTCAGCACACTATCTCGAAACACTGTGACAAGTTGTGGTTTCTTTATAGTTTCATCATGGACCTACTTTGCATAAAAACCATAACTGCTATGGATCCTCTGATCCAGTCCCTTTAAAAATAGGTGTCTTTATAACATCGGCCATAGTTCTTCTCGAAGGGGGAGGGGGAGGGGGTAGGGGAGGTGGATTTGTAAGCGGATGGGGATGGGTGGTAGGAGGATGTTGACAACCAAAATCACCCTGATTACTACTTGATTCTAGCTTCGGAAAACTTTCAAGCTAGAAGGGTGAATACTGTGGAGTCCCTTCAAGGTGATTTTCTTCACTTTTAGACTCACTTAAGAGTCATTTTCTATAAAAGTCTTTGGATCTTGGAAACAATATCTCTTCCTAATTTCTATTATATATATTTTTCCACTTCACGTTGTTCCAGTTTCTTCTTCAGATATTCTCCCAAACATAAGTAACTAATAGTCTGACTAGCTTCGTAAAATTCTCTTTTCACACAAAAGCATTTTAAGCCAAAGGTTTAGAGATTTCAAGAACATACCTTGGAGTCTTTTGAAAAAAAATTGTTCTACTTCACTATAGGACACAATCGAGTCTACTACGAACTTAGTAATGAATCCTCCCAAAATGTTGTCAATCTAGAAGTCAACAACTCTTGAGATCCTATTTTATGTGTTCTTGAGTCATTGTATTAGTTTAGGAGTCCACTCCTTAGGTTCGTCTCCTTTAAAACAATTTTTTCTCTCAGTAAACCTTGATATCCACTTGTATAGCTCAAAATGGAATGAGCCGAAGAAGATTTCATATTGATCTTCAAAAATATACTTCTCCAACCACCTCCTAATTGATATACAAGTGCTTCTATTTTCTTGTTCCGAAAATTCTCGCTCCTTATGTTCTATCCAATCTTGAATTTCTTTCTTCGACGAATGCCACATAAACATCCCTCAAACACATCCTGGTCCCAGAAATGAAACCATTTGTTGGCTTAGGTTCGGCTGACCCAGGTTCAGACTTTACTTCACACCAACAAAACCCTTAATCACTGGCCCTTTTTGCAACGACCTGTAGGAAAGTTGCAGTCTCACCTGAAGTGACTATGGGAGGTTGCAGAACTAGGATTCTGTAGCTTGAGGGATATTGTGATGTGGAAATTTTTATTTTGTTTACGCTTTAATACTTATAAACTACTTTTCATACATAATTTACTTCGCACTTAGATATTACTTTGCAGAATTACATCCAACACTTAAACATAACATAAATATCAATAAACTTCACAGTACTGAAATAAAGTGCAGATAATAAGAAAATCAACACATGAGACACAAATTTCACCGTGGTTCATCCCAATGTCAGACTACATTCACAAAAATTGTTGCTTATAATATAGAATTTGTACAACAAACATTTATTGACCAGCACACTCAGCTGCACGTCGTCTGCGCACTTAGCTACAGACTTAGGCCTTTGCGCACTCAGTTGCAGAGCCTTTCCTTCGCTACAAAACCCAATCACAAATATTTAACCATTCAATACGTGATATGATACTAAGATGATCCTCTTCTTTATTATTGATCCTTATATATACTATTACATGAGGGATTACATCGTTACATTACCATGGACTTGATACCATAGTTTCCAAAATACAAGGGACTATGGTCCAAAACCATCAACATTTACAATATTTTATGCTTTTTATAAAATGGGAGGGGCTTCACTATAAAGCCCCTATGTTTTGCGGTCACTTTTCGGCATGGTCTTCGTTGTGCTCCAACGCTCTACTGTGTGGTCCACTTCGAACTCTGTGGCATCTTTTCTACTATGTCCTTCACAAAACTCAGATTTCTTGCCCAAAATCTGGCCAAGTTGGGTTGTGCCCAACATATTTCTCTATATTTTATGATGTTATGATATGACGTTATATTGACATGTGGTTTAATTTATTATGTGATTTCATGATATATCTTCAATGCAAATATGTTGATGTTAGAACTCATGATGATATTTCAGGATGTAAATAATTTGGTTATTGCATACAGATTTTATGACATGCATGAGCATGCAATTTTTACTATTTAGAATGTTGTGATAATAATGATGTTATGTTATCATGCTTGCATGTGGATAATTTTATTATGATGTTATAACTATTGCAATGATTTCTTGTTGAAATGTGGTGATTGGCAGGTAATCCAAAAATGGCTCGAGAGGGCTAGTTTATTTGATCATCTTGTGGGATCCCATACCTACAAGGGATAATATGTAACACCATATGGGCTAGGGACAGACTCAATCAACACTACATGTGCCATTTCTTCCTTTATCTTGTATATATCTTGATGGATAGCTCTTAAGGGGCTATGGGACCATCTTGAGGTGGTGAAGTGCTTGATATTGGATTAAGATGCCCAAGTCTAGTGGGGATGTAAGGACTTCGATGCCTAGGGTTGTGCACCTTAGGGAGTGTAGAGGGAGTGGGCCAACCTTTTGAGATGCATGGAGTACTATTGCGTGGAGTACTGAGTCGGGTGCCTACCTTAGGGCAGATGAGGTCTAAGCCTTGGTGTGAGCCTTGGGGCCAACCATAATATATGGTATAGACTGATGAGGCTTATGCTTGATTCTGAAAATTAGGAAAAAGTATAAAGGTTCCTTGGTATTTCTCCGGTGTTGTGGAAACTTTCAATGCCTGTTGGTTATACTAGTTCAATAGAGGATGTAGGGAAAACGTGAAGTAATAAATAACTAAATAAAATAAAATGTTAGATTATTCAACTTAATTTTGGGACGAAGTTCGTTAAAGAGGGGGAGTATGTAATGCCCCCTAATAGTAATAAATAAATAAAATAGTAAGTAATAAATTAGAGTTCTAAACAAATATATATATAATTAAACTATAAAAATAGTATGAATAAGTAAATTTAACAAAAAGTAAAAATGAATAAAATAAGAAAGAGTTAAATTAAGAGAAATATCAAACTAAGTAAAACATAAAATAAAGAAATAAAAGTTGGCATGTTGACACATGGAATGTGTGCATGCAAATCCCTTTCCATTTTTTGTTATATTTAATGGATGGTGAGGAGGATGAGATTAATTCATTGATTCATCCATTCTCTTGGAAGAAAAGTGGTGTGAGAGAAAAAAATCCTTGAAAGTATTGTGTTTATTGAGGGCTCGGGGGTGGCTACTTGTAGAAATATTATGTGTAACTGAGCCTATGGTTGGGTGGAGAGTCGTCCCTAAAACTTTGTTAAGGTTAGCGAAATTCAAATAGCATTCAACTCCAAAATCACAAGTAAGGAATATCATCACTACTGGTAACTTGTCTCTTCTCACGTTTTTCAAAATTATATGCTAATTATTTGGATAGTTGTGTGTTGATTATAAATCACATAATTGGTCTAATTATTTGTATGTTTAAAGTGTGGGTTGTTACATAGAGATCAGTTAACTTACAGACACTAATAGTTAACTCAATTAGATTGCTCAATTATAGCAACCAACTAGCACACAACTCATTGAAATCCATATAACTTGAGATAACTGAAAAATAAACTAGTGAAATGCCACATCACTCCATTAACTGACAACTAACTCAAATTTATATGAGATATAATTTGAATTTGCTTCCTTTATTAGTCACAAGTCAAAATAATCCCTTCTTACAATTTTAACAGTTTCTCTTATACCTATTTTACAACATTATGTTTTTGATGTATCTCACAAACTCGATAGGAGGAAATTCCTGGTCTCAAACATGGGAATTGTAATGGTTGAACCATTAATCATATTGGACCATAACATTCAACATCTGAAGTTTGTTTTGGTGGACCAAGTTAACATATAATGGGTCAAGTATAGCCTACGATCTACTACGTTGGAGGATGAGGACATTCTACGTTGAAACTACCTGTCACTTTTCCACCATTTGTGATACCCACTTTAACATATATGTCTACCTATGTTGAGGCCATATTTGTATTTCATGTTTTAATTAATGTAAACTATGTAATATTGATGCATTTCAATTCAACATATGAAGTGACTTATCTAAATGACTTGAAGGATTATGTTTTATTGATTAAATTATCTCATCTATCACTTATCCAATGTATGATTTATCTGATAGAGGATTTGTTAGAGTTGTGACTTCTTTTATCTATGATTTACCTCCAGTATGTTGATATTAGTCAATATTTTTTTTGGGTACATGGATACTGGACCTGATAACATGATGAATATGATCACTTAGCTATATATATATATATATATATATATATATATATATATATATATATATATATATATATATATATATATATATATATATATATATATATATATATTATATATATATATATATATATATATATATATATATATATATATATATATATATATATATATATACTTGTAGATTGAAAGACTATGTGAAAGCCAAGATCCATGCTAATGACTCGGGAATGTCGAGGCATCCAACAAGGAATTGTATGATGTAAATTATTCTATTATATTTTATATCTACTTGATATGCACTATGGTGACATGGGATGAGGTGTAGTTGTAGATGACATGATTTCTCAACTAGATTATTCAATCACAGGTATCCAACCAAAGTTTTAGTGTGGTCAATGATAGGGTGTTAACCCTAGTTATTTGAGGAGGGGTGAAGACATCTCACCATGTAACCTCCATGCCTAGAATTGTGGGAGACCAGTGATGGAAATGCTCCCCCTAGATGTGTGATGACAATTTCCAATTGCTTGATATGGATGTTAGGTCAGTATATCTGACACTTATACCATCTTAGTTCTATTAGTGATTATATTGGTATAGTTGACAATGACATTGACTATTGTAGCATACTGTTATCACTCAGATTTTCCTTGAGGTTGTTAGAAGAAGGAAAGGGGTCTGAGGTAACCACAAACCAACTTTTAAGTATAGAATCTAGCCAATCTGTACTTAGAGAGGGCTCTCTCTTTATGATTTAGCTTTGTTTTATGGGATATTAGGCTAGTTATGAAAGCTTAGGGTTTTTCCTTTTGCTTGTGGTGGAATTCGGGATCAGATGGATAGAACACGGTATTTCAAGCCATTGGGCTATGGAGTCAATTGAATTTTGGCTTAACTAGATCAAGTTGATTTAACAAAGGAAGTTTCACAAGGCAAGATAGCTAAACAAAAGACAAATGATAGATTGAAATGGGTCAAATGGTTTTGAACAGGGATGAAGGGCAATTAAGAATCCTTCAACAAGGTCCAAGATGATGAAAAGGGGTGTTCATTAACAAAAAGCAATTAAGTATTCTTTTTTGAATGATCATAGTGATAAACTATGAAAGCAGGGAGCAATTAAGAATTCGCTGCCAATAATAGTCTAGAAGAAAACATTAAGAAAATAAACGATTTTAAAGATAGAATGCAATAAAGCTCTTTCTGAAATATAACTTTTCGTTTATCATTCAGATATATAACACACATGAATATTTATTAAACCAAAAAAATTGTAAAAACATAAGATATAGAATACCTATTTGTTTCTTGTTTGACACGGGTATCCTATAAAAGTCCTTTTCTTTATTACTTTGTCCAGCCAGCCATACAAAATTTGTTCAACAACACTTCAATTCCAAAAGTAAATTGTCTACAGAAGTGTCTAAAAATCCATCCACAATACTTCAAATGAGGAAGTATTTATACAAAATTTACATCAAAATATCTCCTAACTAAGAGAGATACATTCTAGGAATATTAAATATCTTTTACATGAATATAGAGACAGATGGTCTCGAATGTAGAAACCGAATGTGAATTGATTGTTGTTGTCCCTGTTTTTGTTGAAGGAGCTGGAGGCATGTCCTATGAATGTGTATTTTGCTGTCTTTCTCGTAATTCTGTGCTAGATGATTGATTTTAGCTTTTCATTGATACTCTTTTACCTATGACTGATACTCTTTACCTGTTTTACCATCATTCATCCTTTTTACCAAAACTTACTGTAGTAAATACTTCTATTTACTTCACTTTTTACCATGGTAAATCATAGGATGTCTGTCATGCTATTCCACCAATCATCTTTTGGTATTCTTGTCCTTGTCAGCTTCCTGTATATTTCATCTTCTTTAATATATTTCACAAAATTGGGTTGCACTGGGAATAGGTGCTTCACTTCATGCACAATGTAAAAAGGGTTCTCCAAGCCATCATGGAGAACTTTCCCTGTGGGAAATGCCTTGACTGTAGATGAACTGGCTTGACTGTTAGCTTGCTGATGTAATTTGTTGACATAATCATCCTAAATGATAAGCTTATCATTTATGACTAAAGGACTTGGGAGTCCTTTACTTCGTAAGATGTCAAACATCCTCATGAACTCATCTATGTCTTCCTGCATACTTTGACATCTTCTTTCCAAACCTTGCATCATATTTCTCTTGGTTAATACTTTCTTTATTTCCAGGATGGTAGCAGTCCTATCCTCTATTTCTAATTTTTCCAACTGTTGTCTGTTCCTACTGTTTAGAAAGTTGATTAATCTGTTGGCTTCTTCAGGTTTTCCTCCTATTTCTTCTCTGGTCCTTTGAACTTTTGCAAGAACAAGTTTGACCAAATCAATTTGTTCAAAAATAATTTGAATAGATGACCAAATATCATTGATGGAATCAATGATATTGGTCCACAATATCTTCTTAATGTCTGTCAAAGGCTTTTCAAATGTAAGGTCTTTCTCCAGTGCTTTAATCTGTTGGGTCAAGCCTTTATTTTTCCTCATCTCTTTTGCAAAATTAAACTTTGATACATCATATTTCTGCTCCAAAGTAATGAATTTCTCTTTTACTTTCTGCAGTTTTGTGACTTGGAGTTTCATTTCCTCCATGGACTTGATCAACTCTTCTGTGCTCTTATTTGATGTTCCTACTTGTGATGTACCTGTACCTGTTGCTTCTATAGTTGTAGTTGTTGCCAAAGGAACATTTGGTGCTAAAGCAGTTGCCAATGTAGAAGGAAATGTTGTTGAAACTATAGGCACCATAGTCTGAGGCTCTGTGGTCGACTCACTCTACCTTGACTGAAGTGTTTTATCCAGTTCCTGCTCTGTCTCTTTTAGTTTCTCACTTAGCTTAAAGACTAGGTCCATAAGCTCTTCTTCATTTTTCTTCTCAATCACTTCAATAGTCTAAGGGTGCATAAGTGGTGGCAATTTCAACTTCTTTCTTAGTGTAGCTATATCTTCATTCTTTTTCTTTATTAGGCTCTCTATAGCCTTGATATCCTTTGGGTTATGGCCCAACTCAATAATCAACTCCTCCAATGATTTGATCATGTTGTCCTTTGCCTGTGAGGAGGCATTTTCTAGTTGCAATTGGGTAGTAGTGTTGCTCAGTGAATTTTGCAACCTATGTGCCATCATTGCCTTGCTAGTCAGTGTAGAATAAACCATCTCCCCTGTTTGTTTGTGCAGTTCTATCTGATCTATGGGGTGGATGTCTTTAGCTAAGACCTCAAAATCAGTCTTGAGGTAGTCTGCAAATGACTTGGGCTGTTGTACTATGGGCTTTAGAAAGCTCATTTTCATTTTTCCTTCTTTGATGTCATAAGCTGACATCAATCTGGTTTGATTTGTTGGGGCCATCTTCAAGTATTGAGCATAGGCTTGGGCCTTCAGCTGCTCATTCTTGGTCTTTATTTCCTTGAACTTTCCTTTTATGTCTATGATCTTCTCAGATGAAGATCTGAAAGATGAAACTTCTACACTCTGTTGTCTTTCAAGCTCTTGCCTTTGTGGGCTAGAAGGTGTCCCACCTGTTGGAAATGTATGTAAACTCTCTGCACCTTCCTTTCTCAAATTCCCTTTTGTTTCTTCAAAGAATTCCTCCTCTGAATATGGATTTAGCCTGTGCCTCTTAGCACCAGGTTGGTTTGGAGGACCACTAGCAGGGGTAGCTACTTCCTTGTCTCTTTTCAAGTTCTTTTCCTCATTCAGAGGAGTTTGTACAGCTAGGGGATTTCCCATATTAACCTGAGTTGGATGAGGCTATAGTGGAGCTTGTTCTTCAGAGATTTTAGGCTACTCTGACATCTCTGGTTGTTTTGGTGTTGTAGTACTTGTTCCCTAGTTTTGTTCCTGTGGTGGTTCTGCTGGGGGAGCACTAGTTTCCTTTGTGTGCCTTTGAGAAGTCTCTGTTGTAGAGGCACTAGGCTCTGGTGTTGGCCTTTGAATAGATTCAACTGGTACTTGTTCAAAAGAGTCTAGGTCAAGTCTCTTTTCTAAGTCTTTCATCACATTCTCTACCTCAACTTGATCACTATCCATTTCAACCAGAGTTCCTTCCTTCCATTCATCCATATTTGCAAACTGTTCTATCTCAGGGACTCTGTGATGGATATAGGGTGAAAACTTATGTTTCATTCTCCTATCACAAATGAAACCTTGTGGGTCATATCTCCAAGCAAAGCTTTTCTTGAGTTTCATTGTTGTTTCTATGATTTCTTCTGCTCTTTTCCCTGCTTCTCTATTGTTACATACAAATGGACCTAAGTGATCTTTCATCCTTAATTGGGCTTTCTTCTTTGCCTTGATGAAATGAATTTGGTCAGAGTTTAACATTTTTCTGTAATATTCCAAGGCAAACAATCTCACAGGGACATACTTAGGCAGCGTGAAAGGAGGGAGCTCACAAGCATAGATTTGGATCTCTGTGCAATTCTTGTACAAGTACCAATCACCTATCTTGTACTGCTTTGATAGTTGCAAAATTTTCTTAATCTCATCACTAATCCTAGGAGGAGGATTTCCTGTTAGCATGGTGGTCACAGGGTGGACAAACTAGTCAATGAATTCATTGTATGAATAGGGACAAGTATATGAATAGTGGAAGATGGAAGTCTAGAAATGACTGATCTGGGAATACCTATAGTATCAAGCTTATTCACAGAGAATGGGAACTTGTCAGATTGATAGTAAAGGAAAAGGTGATATATGAATGTAGAATACTTGAATACCTTTTCATTTTCCAGTCTCATGAACTGGTCATGGATTTTCTCAGCAATGAAAGTAACATAGTTGTATTTGACAGCAAGAGACTAAACAGGGGTAAAAATGGACATGAAAACTAGGGTCAATTCATCAACAAACTCACTGGTATTGAAACCCATTACAGTAGCAATCATATTAACAATGTTTTTGCCTATCTCAGTGAAAAAACATGTTAGATAGGGAGGAGGATTTTTTGGTATGTGATCTTTGTCTATGAAGGTGTGGCAAATGTGACTGAGTTCAGACTGGGACATTTTAGAAGCTTTCTCTAGTAATTCCCCAAGGGAAATGGGGTGAGGTTTTGACCAGGCTAAAACTGTAGCATTTCATTGATTGAGTCTGCAGTAATTGTGAAGAGAACAGTTTGATTGGGGGACATTGTTGCTCTGAGGGTAGGATTATAATTGGCTTGACATTGATGGATAATGTCAGGGAAAATGTGCATAGAAGGGAGCATATACCTTGGGAGATTTGATTCCCAAAGTACTACGGTATCAAAGCCATTCATGTAATTGTCCCGGCATTGACAACATACTTTCAAGGAGTTATTATCAGTTTTAGGAGTAGTGATAGGAAGTACATTGAGGGCCAAGGGGGTTTTCATTTCTATTTCTTGTGGATCCAGAGATGGAAATGGGGTTTTTGAATATAGTTGGTGAAACGAGGGGTCCTGGGAGTCTTCAATTTAAATTTCGCAACTGAATTACAATGAATTTTGGGGTTTTCAACGTAATCACAGAGGAAATTAAGTATTTACAAGGTTTCTGAAAGGAAACTGGTAAATACCCGTTTTTTGAGTGACTGGTAATGGAGTGTAGGTTCACTGGGTGCAAATGATGGATTGGAGCGGTGACAGACTGTAAATTTCAGGGTGGCTGATGGTTGGCATACGCGTTGGTTGACTTCACGTTCTGGTTGCATGCATGGGTTTTTGGAATAAGGATGAAAACTGTTTTGACTTTGTTTTTTATGCAAAGTCAGGGCTTTTGGTGTGTTTTGTGACACGGATAAGTGGCGTCAGCGGAGGGGCGATTGGACGTTTTGTCATTAGCGGGAGGTGGTAAGTAGGTTTCATCGCATTGCATTTGGAGGGTAAGTGCTATTTGGGAGGGACTGCGCGATTCCATACACTGCTTGACACGTAGCATGGGTACTGTTCACGAAACCACTCACCATCACACATTAAAAGTCGACCACAGAGGCCCATCCGATATGTGCGATGACCGTTGGATCTGCAGGATCCGATCGAACAGTGGTCGGGGAGATGAAGTGATTGGCAGATATGGAGGGCGGGCTCGATATAAATTAAAAGAAATTAATCATATCGGGGTTAATTTTATTGGTTATAGAGTTATTAATTAGTCCAAATGACATAATTAATCCTCGTTAAATGGTGGATGGATCAGGTTCTTAATTAGCTATAGATTAGTTAATTAATTCCTTTTATTTATTTGTTTTATGGTTATATTTAACCAAGGGGCGGGATATATAATAATTTTGGGTTTTATATAGTAATTATAATACGGGTTGGGTATTTTTGTTTTATTTGGGAATTATATAATAAAAAATTAGTGGTTAATATGACCAAATGAATGAAAAAGTGCTAAGTCCAATGTTTTCTGAAAATATTTCATCATATAACATATTGACTTAGGTAAAGTGTATAAACGGGGTTTTCATGGGGATTTATTTCAATTTACCTATGTAAAAAACGATTTTACTTAGGAAAAGTTTTATCAAAGGAATGAGTGATCTTATGAGGGGATAATGTTGATGAAAGGGACTTAAATACTTTAGGCATTTCCAATTATTGGGCTGAGGGTCCGGTCCCTCCAAAAGTCAGAGAAATGCTTTGAGCCCCTCTAACTTTGGTGATTACCTTTAGCTCTTAGGGAATTAGTGAATATTTTAGGGGAATGAGTAGGGAAGTTAATTATTTTGACTTTGAATGTTGATGTGCTTTTCCATGTGATACATGCCTTTGCCTAGTGATGAAAGTAAAAGATTTAAGCATTGAACTTAACCATTCACCACACGTTTATTCTGCAACCATCATCTACTTACCCTACCTACTTTATCCTAGAATTTTCAATTCTTTATTAGGGTGCACTTAGACTGGCAAAACCCTTATCAACTTTATTTTTCTTTTACATAGTGATACCTATCTAAGCCTACACTTATTACATCCAGGGGCTCAAATTAAACTGTTGAGCTCCTTTTTCACTCTACCTATCTACTTATCTGCCAAGATTACACTATTTGGTCAGATCCTTATTCTCTATTTCTAAAACATGAAATTGAAAGCATGAAATAACCAAGTTTAAATTGTTTGGTTACCATGGATTGTGGAATAGGTAACAAATTGCACACAATCTTTATTATATGTGAAAATAAATAGTAGTGGCATTTAGTCTTGCACACTTTCATGGTCTTTTCTTTTTGTTGGGGTTCATTTTCTTTTCATTTTTTCGACCTTTTCTTTATTCTTTTTACCCTTTTATTCTTTTTCTAGGGTGTACCCTCTTTACATTTTTTAACTTTTTTATTTTTTGACAAATATGGAAAACATTTGCAACAAGTAAAGGTATGAACATATTTCATAACAAGATCAAGTCAATCATGATATATGAAACCTATTGGTATAGGGGCATAACAGTGGCTCCACTCGGGGATGGCTTTTCTTGGTGGAAAGTCAAGAACAATAGATCAGTAGCCTCTGAATGACTTTGACTGTGCTCTGCAATCTTCCTTTTGCCTGCTGCTTTATGTATATGTATGACAATAATACTTCTGAAGCTTAGAGCCTTCTCTTCGAGCTTCAACTTCACAAACTTACCATCCAATGAACAATGAACATTACAAAAGATATAATATGTACAGTTAGGAACATGGTAATATCAGTAACTAGGATCAAATTAATGCTTCAACATCTGACCATTGACTGGTCCTCCTTCAACTTCTGTACCATCTAACTCTTTAAGAAAATATGCATTGTTTCCTATGAAAGCATAGATGATGTATGGTCCTTTCCACAGGAAGTCAAACTTCCCATGTTTCCCCTTGTCCTCTCTTCTTGAATCCCATCTCAATAATTTATCTCCAAGGTAGAAATCGTCTGCCTTGGTTCTTCTGTCAAATATCTTCTTGAGTTTTTCCTGCAATACTTGGGATCTTTGGTACACCTCCTCCCTGGTCTGTTGTAGATTAATGGTCTGGCTTATCCTTCTTTGTATATCATTAGGTTCCACTTGAGCTTCTTGGAGTATTTTCATGACAGGAACCCATAATGATGAAGGAAAAACAACCTCCATACCATATACTAACTCAAAGGGACTAGTTCCAATGGATTTTTTGGTTGTAAGCTTGTCTTCCCACAAAGCATTGATCAATTTTTTGTTCCAAGTTTTCTGCTTTTCCTCCAACAGTTTTTTGATGATATTAATTAGAATCCTGTTAGAATATTCTGCAAGTCCATTCCCTTGAGGGTAGTAGGCTGTGGAATGACCCAATGTGATGTGATACTTGTTATAGATATTAATCATTTTCTTTGATTTAAAGGCTGCAGCATTATCAGTAATGATTTTAGTGGGGCAACCAAATCTGGACAAAATATTGGTATTTAGGAAACCTATGATAACAATGTCATAGGCTTGTCTGGAGGGAACGACTTCTATCCATTTAGTAAAATAGTCAGTTGCAGTGAGTATCCATTTTTGTTAGCCACAAGAGGGTGGATGAATTTCTCCAATGATGTCGAGATTCCAATGTTCAAAAGGTTTCTCAGTGAAAATAGGTTTCAAGGGTAAAGGTAACAATTTTCTTTTTCCTTCAATGATTTGGCATTTATGGCAAGAAGTTACAAATTTCTTCACATCTGCAAACAAGGTTGACCAATAGAATCCATCCCTTAGGATTTTGTTAGTAGTTGACTTCCAATAGAGATGTCCACCACAATCCCCTCCATGAAATTCTTTGAAAGCCTTGTTAGCTTCATCTTTTAATAAACAATTTAACAAAATTCCTTCATGATTTCTCCAAAAAAGAGTATTATCTAAGATAAAAAACTTTGAAGCTTTCATTTTCAAAAATCTATTGTTGGTTCTAGATAACCCTAGAGGAGCCTGCAGGTTTTGTAAAACATAAATTATATCAGCATACCAAGGTGAATCTGAAAAGGCCTGGCTGATTTGTGGAGTCGCCAACTCCTGCTCGTTATCCAGCTCTGCAATGAGGTTTATGTCTAGGGCTTAACAATTGGTTTCTACCATCAGTTTGGCCAATCCCTGACCTTTTATAAGCTTGGTTGGTTTTATCTCTATATCATACTCTAAGATAGTAGCTATCCATTTTCCTCCTTTACCATCAACTCCATCTTGAGTTAGGATGTCTTTGACTGCTACATTAGGAACATAAGCTATTACATGAGAGTATAATATATAGACTCTGAAATCTTTAATATCTTTTACCAGTGCAAAAGCTTGTTTCTCAATTATTTTGTATTTTAATGATGCATCTCTGAGTGCTTTACTAAACAAGGCTATAGTTTTTTCGCATCCCTGATCATCCTTTTGTAGTAAAACTATAGCTATGGTGTGTTTTGATGCAAAAGAAAAAATGATGAAGTCTCTATCAAACTGTGGACTCATGAGGACTAGTGTTCTAGTTAAGGCCATTTTGATTTCTTCAAATGATTTCTTGGCCTCTACTATCCATTTGATACTTGAATCCTTTTTTAGCATGTTATTTAATGATCTAATGAGTTCAACTAAGTTAGAAATAAATCTCCTTAAAAAAATTATCTTATCTAGGAAAGCCTAAAGCTCTTTAATACTTCTTCGATGGGGTATCTGTAAAATAGCTTCAATCCTAGAAGGGTCAATTCGAATGCCATCCTTGGTAATGATGTGACCTAAAATTTTACCTTCCTCCAGACCGAACAGGGACTTCTCTGGATTCAAATAAATACCATACTTTCTGTATTTTAAAAAGACTTGCCTGAGATGCTCCAAGTGTTGTTGATCTGATTTAGAAAAAATAGTTAGATCATCTAGTTATATAATAAGAAAATAATGAATTTCTTTGGCAAAAGCAATGTCCATTGCTCTTTGGAAGGTTGCTCATGCATTTTTTAGTCCAAATGGTATTTTGATGTACATGAAAGTACCCCATGGTGTTGTAAAAGTAGTTTTTTCTTGGTCATCAGGATGAACCAAGATTTGGTTATATCCTAAAAACCCATCTAAAAGTGAAATTCTAGAAGAACCCACTACCCTTTGCAAAATATGATCCATTTTGGGTAAAAGATAGTTATCTTTAAGAGAGACTTTATTTACATTTCTCAAGTGAACACATAATCTGATTTCCCCTGTTTTCTTCTTAGTAGGTACTAGGTTAGACACCCATTCAGAAAATCTAATAGAGGCAATAATTCCTGCTTCGTACATGCATTTAATCTCTTTTTCAATTGATGGTAATAACACAGGGTTAATTCTTCTGAGTTTTTGTTTAAATGGATTTTGATCTTCTTTTAAAGGGATGGTATGTTGAATGATAGAGGTGTCATATGACTTCAAATCTTCATAACTCCAGGAAAAAACATCCTGAAATTCTCTCATAAGTTCAACATATTTTAATTTCTGATCAGGAGGCAAAGATTTTGACAATTTAATCAATTTAGGATCATCTTGTGTTCCTAGATTATAATCCATAATATCTTCCTTTCATGGCTCCATTTTAGGTTCTTGGGAATGTCATTAGAGTCAAAAAAATCTTCCAAAGGAGTTAATCCCTTGGGTATAGGATTATCCTTTAGATTTATGCCCTCTGTTTCTTCTTCAATTATTTCATCTAGGTCCATTTGTTTCAGGTCTTGAATTTCTTTTTGTGTGAATTTTGTAGGATGAAGCATATTTGTTGAATTCTCTTCCGAAATGTTAATTTCTACCTCACCAGTATTATCAAAACTAGTATATGTATCAACATCTATGTTAATGTTAAAAAAATCTTCATCTAATGTTAAAAAATTATCAATCTACTTATCACTATCAAATCCCTGCCAATTCTTAAGATTATCAAGGATGGCTGGTCTGTGCCTAATCTCAGCAGTATACTAATGATTAGGTTGGAAGGGTAATTTGTAGGTGCTGGCAAACATGGCCAAGCTGTGGGCTTGCATGTTGTGTTTTCTAGGGATAGTTGCAAGCTGGGTTTCCAAAAAAGTGTTGAGAATTTCTATGATTGTTCCTCTATAATATCCTATTCTAGGATCTCTGGTTAAGTAAGTTCCTTTAATATGTTTAATTATTAGTTCTAAATCTCCTATGACAAACACCCTAATAGCACCTAATCTTTTAACAAGTTTAAGACCTAACAAGAGAGCATCATATTCTGCCATATTATTGGTGCATCTAAAATTTAATCTGTAGGCATGGCCTTCAACATGATCATTTTCTAAATTATACACCCAAACTCCTACTCCTACTCCTAGTTTATTTACTGAGCCATCAAATTCTAAATGCCAAAGGATTTCATGCTCATAATTTGTGTCTGGGGTAGTAGGAACTTGTTTAACCATGGCATCTGGGTCTTCATTGTCATCTGACTTTTCTTTATTATTTGATATTTCCTTAACATAAACAGTTGATTTTTCTTTTTTTATTTCTTTTGGTTCTACTGCTAAAAATTTAAGATTATCAATTTCTGGATCTATTTCAGCATTATAAAGAATAAATGAATCCATGTCAGAGTGTACTGAGTAGATGGGGAAATTTTGAGGTCTTTCCTCACTAGTTACTACGTATTTCATCAATGTTTCTCTGTATAGTTTCTTGGCTTGTCCAAAAACTGATATAGTGGCATATGACATAACCAATTGAAGAGATCCCTAAAGCTTAGCACCATAGGATTTGGGCAATAGCATGCCATATTTGGTTGGTATATCTGCTACCACTATGTCCATTAAAATTGATTTTGTAGGGTATTGAACCAATGAAACACACAAGTCTTTTATCAATCCTAAACATCTCACCTGACTGGAGTCAAAAGAAATCAAATGTTTGTATGGTCTAGTGATGTCTAGTTCTAGCTTTTCTATGACAGACTTGGGCATGAGATTATGAGAAGCACCAGAGTCAAACATGGCATTGTGAAGAATCTTATCATGTATGTTTAGCTTAACATAGAGGGGAGGAATTCCTCCTTATAATGGTTTACCATTCACTTCCGAGCCAAAGATTAATTCGGATTGAACATCAAAAAGGTTAACTGAGTCTTCAATTCTAGTAATTTTCAGTGATCTATTAATTTGAGTTTGGTAGGCATCATGTTTAGGTAATTTAGATAATGGGACAGAAATTTTTATCTTTCCTACTTTTGTTTCTAGATTAAAGGGTTTTTCTATTTAGGCTTTTTTATTTCAAGCAGCAGTGTTTTCTCTGTTTTCTGTGTTTTCTATGTCTTTTTCCTTTTCAGGATTAGAATCATGATTTGCTGATTCTCCTAGATCAACCTTTGGAGGTTCTTCTATAGTTTCCTTGGAAGGAATGGAAGTGTAAGGTTGTTCATTGTTTGGTTGATTATCAGAGATATCTTCAATTATGGAGTTAGAGGGGTTAGTGTTTGATCTAGAAAAAATTTGCAAAGGTTTAGTTATTGTCTTACCATTTTTAGGCTGATTTGGAACCGTTTTCCTGTTTGTTTCAAGGACATCAATTCTTCTACTTCTTAGATTGTATTGCTTGTGCACCTCAAAGATGGTTGAGTCATATCCCTGTCTAAAGTCGAACGATTCTCCTGATTGGGTTTGGAACTGTTTAAGTATGTGGGCCTCTTGATCATCTTGGGATAGGAAAACTTCTCTTTCATCATTAAGCCCCATCAAGTTAATTTGAGTATCTTCTTTTGGGCCTTAAGAGTGAGAAGCTTCTGCATAGTTCTTTTGGAAAGTGGGTCTAATTTTTTGATCAGGACCATTCTTTCCAGTGTTCCGCTTTTGATTTTTTCTGAAATTAGGATTTCTTCCTGTATTAGTTTGCTGGTTATCCCATGGAGATTTCCTTTCAATTGTCCCCACTATGTCTCCTAGTCTATCCATTCCTTTCATTATGAAATCTAGCTTTTGTTCAAAGGGTGAGTTTCTTCTTTTAATGGTATCCTCCTTTGACTCCTGGCCTTGGCTCTTTTAGATAGCAGGTTGGCTTCAACACTAACTGCTATGCTTTGCATATATTCCAAAGTAGGGGGGTTTTGTTCTCTCAATTGGAAAGCCATATCAGAATCAAATCCATCTGGGAATTTGATTAAGGCTAAACCAGGTGGGGCCCTAAAATCTAATGGAATGGCATTATACACAATGTTAAATATAGTGCAATAGTCTTGGACAGTTTCATGGGGTCCTCTTTTTAAGTTTTCATATTGAGATTAAATCTGAAGGGGATCTTTCCTTTTCTCCCATCTATTTAGGAATTGCTAATATAAAGTTCTTAAACTATCTATACTATTGGGTGTTAAGGCTCTGAACCAAGTTCTAACATCTCCAGTAAGGCTTTGTACAAAAATCCTCATTTGAACATCAGTAGTGTCTATTTCATATATTTCGAAATAATCAGTCATTTTCCTAGTATGTTGCTGGGCAGTGTAGGTTCCAAGCCATCATAGAGAACTTTCCTTGTGGGCAATGCCTTGACTGCAGATGAACTAGCCTGACTGTGAGCTTGCTGATGTAATTTGTTGACATAATCGTCCTAAACCATAAGCTTATCATTTATGACTAAAGGACTTGGGAGTCTTTTACTTCGTAAGATGTTAAACTTCCTCATGAACTCATCTATCTCTTCCTGCATTCTTTGACATCTTCTTTCCAAGCCTTGCAGCATATTTCTCTTGGTTAATAATTTCTTTATTTCAAGGCTGGTAGCAGTCCTATCCTCTATTTCTAATTTTTCCAACTGTTGCCTGTTCCTACTGTTCATAAAGTTGATTAATATGTTGGCTTCTTCATGTTTTCCGCCTAGTTCCTCTTTGGTCCTTTGAACTTCTACAAGAGCAGGTTTGACCAAATCAATTTGTTCAAAAATACTTTGAATAGATGACCAAATATCATTGATGGAATCAATGATATAGGTCCACAATATCTTCTTAATGTCTGTCAAAGGCTTTTCAAATGTAAGGTATTTCTCCAGTCCTTTAATCTGTTGGGTCAAGCCTTTATTTTTCCTCATCTCTTCTGCAAAATTAAACTTTGATACATCATATTTCTGCTCTAAAGTAATGAATTTCTCTTTTACTTTCTGTAGTTCTGCGACTTGGAGTTTCATTTCCTCCATGGACTTGATCAACTCTTTTGTGCTTTGATTTGATGTTCCTGCCTGTGATGTACCTATACCTATTGCTTCTATAGTTGTAGCTGTTGCCAAAGGAACATTTGGTGCTAAAGCAGTTTCCAATGTAGAAGGGACTGCAGTTGAAGCTATAGGCACCACAGTCTGAGGCTCTGTGGTCGACTCACTCTGCCTTGACTGTAGTGTTTTCTCCAATTCCTACTCTGTCTCTTTTAGTTTCTCACTTAGCTTAAATACTAGGTCCATTAGATCTTGTTCATTTTTCTTCTCAATCACTTCAGTGGTCTGATAGTGCATAAGTGGTGGCAATTTCAACTGCTTTCTCAATGCAGCTATATCTTTAGTCTTTTTCTTTATTAGGCTCTCTGCAACCTTGATATCCTTTGGGTTATGGCAGAACTCAATAATCAACTCCTCCAATGATTTTATCCTGTTGCCCTTTGCCTGTGAGGAGACCTTTTGTAGTTGCAATTGGGCAGTAGTGTTGCTCAGTGAATTTTGCAACCTATGTGCCATCATTGCCGTGCTAGTCAGTGTAGAATAAACCATCTCCCTTGTTTGTTTGGGCAGTTCTATCTGGTCTATGGGGTGGATGTCTTTAGCTAAGACCTCAAAATCAATCTTGAGGTAGTCTACAAATGATTTGGGTTGCTGTACTGTGGGCTTTAGAAAGATCATTTGCATTTTTCCTTCTTTGATGTCATAAGTTGACATCAATCTAGTTTGATTTGTTGGGACCATATTCAAGTATTGAGCATAGGCTTGGGCCTTCAGTTGCTCATTCTTGGTCTTTATTTCCTTGAACTTTCCTTTTATGTCTATGATCTTCTCAGATGAAGATCTAAAAGATGAAACTTTTACACTCTGTTGTCTTTCAAGCTCTTGCCTTTATGGGCTGGAAGGTGTCCCACCCGTTGGAAATGTATGTAAATTGTCTCCACCTTCCTTTCTCAAACTCCTTGTTGTTTCCTCAAAGAATTCTTCCTCTGAATATGGATTTAGCATGTGCCTGTTAGCACCAGGCTAATCTGGAGGACAATTGGCAGGGGTAGTTACTTCCTTGTCTCTTTTCAAGTTCTTTTCCTCATTCAGAGGAGTTTGTACAACTGGGGGATTTTCCATATTAACCTGAGTTGGATGAGGCTGTGGTGGAGCTTGTTCTTCGGAGATTTCAGGCTGCTCTAACATCTCTGGTTGTTCTGATGTTATAGTACTTGTTACCCGGTTTTTTTCCTGTGGTGGTTTTTTTGGGGGAGCACTAGTTTCCTGTGTGTGCCTTTGAGAAGTCTTTGTTGTAGAGGCACTAGGCTCTGGTGTTGTCCTTTGAGTAGATTCAACTGGTACCTGTTCAAAAGAGTCTATGTCAAGTCTCTTTTCAAAATCTTTCATCACATTCTCTACCTCAACTTGATCACTATCCATTTCATCTAGAGTTCCTTCCTTCCATTCATCCATATTTGCAAATTGTTCTATCTTAGGGACTCTATGATGGATATAGGGTGAAAGATTATGTTTCATTTGCCTATCACAAATGAAACCTTGTGAGTCATATCTCCAAGCAAAGCTTTTCTTGAGTTTCATTGTTGTTTCTATGATTTCTTCTGCTCTTTTCCCTACTTCTCTATTGTTACATACAAATGGACCTAAGTGATCTTTGATCCTTAATTGAGCTTTCTTCTTTGCCTTGGTGAAATGAATTTGGTTAGAGTTTAACATTTGCTTGTAATATTCCAAGGCAAACAATCTCATAGGGACATACCTAGGCATCTTGAAAGGAGGGAGCTCACAACCATACATTCGGATCTCATTGTGATTCTGGTGCAAGTACCAGTCACCTATCTTGTATTGCTTTGACAGTTGCAAAATTTTCTTAATCTCATCACTAATCCTAGGAGGAGGATTTCATGTCAGCATGGTGGTCACAGGGTGGACAAATTGGTCAATGAATTCATTGTATGAATATGGACAAGTATATGAATAGTGGAAGATGGAAGTCTAGAAAATGACTGATCTGGGATTACCTCTGGTATCAAGCTTATTCACAGAGAATGGGAACTTGTCAGACTGATAGTAAAGGAAAAGGTGATATATGAATTTAGAATACTTGAATACCTTTTCATTTTCCAGTCTCATGAACTAGTCATGGATTTTCTTAGCACTGAAAGCAGCATAGTTGAATGGGAACTTGTCAGACTGATAGTAAAGGAAAAGGTGATATATGAATTTAGAATACTTGAATACCTTTTCATTTTCCAGTCTCATGAACTAGTCATGGATTTTCTCAGCACTGAAAGCAGCATAGTTGTATTGGACAGGAAGAGGCTCACCAAGGGTAAAAATGGACATGAAAACTAGGGTCAATTCATCAACAAACTCACTGGTATTGAAACCCATTACAGCAACAATCATATTAATAATGTTTTTTCCTACCTCACTGAAAAAACATGTGAGATAGGGAGGAGGATTTTAGGGTATCTGATATTTGTATATGAAGGTGTGGCAAATGCGACTGAGTTCAGACTAGGACATATTAGAAGCTTTCTGTAGTAATTCCCTAAGGGAAATGGGGGTGAGGTTTTGACTGGGCTGAAATTGTAGCATTTCATTGATTGAGTCTACAGTAATTGTGAAGAGAACAGTTTGATTGGGGGACATTATTGCTCTGAGGGTGGGATTATAATTGGCTTGACATTGATGGATAATGTCAGGGAAAATGTGCACAGAAGGGAGCATATACCTTGGGAGATTTGATTCCCAAAGTCCTATGGTATCAGAGCCATTCATGTAATTGTCCCGGCATTGACAAAATACTTTCAAGGAGTTATTATCAGTTTTAAGGTCTTTTATTTCAAAATATTTATCGGCTAAGGATAGATAATACAAATCTCTATGAGGAGTAGTGATAGGAAGTACATTGAGGGCCAAGGGGGTTTCCATTTCTAGTTCTTGTGGATTCAGAGATGGAAATGGGATTTTTGAATAGAGTTGGTGAAACGGGGGTTCTTGGGAGTCTTCAATTTAAATTTTGCAACTGAATTAGAATGACTTTTTGGGTACTCAACATAATCACAGAGGAAAATAAGTATTTAGAAGGTTTCTAAAAGAAAACTGGTAAATACCTATTTTTTGAGTGACTGGTAATGGAGTGCAGGTTCACTGGGTGCAAATGATGGACTGGAGTGGTGTTTGACTATAAATTTCAGGGTGAATGACGATTGGCATACGAGCTGGTCGACTTCACATTCTGGTTGCATGCATGGGTTTTTGGAATAAGGACAGAAACTATTTTAACTTTGTTTTTTATGCAAAGTCGGGGCTTTTGGCAGGTTTTGTGACACGGACAAGTGGCATCAGCGGAGGGGCGATTGGATGTTTTGTTGTTAGCAGGAGGCGGTAAGCAGGTTTCATCGCACCGCGTTTGGAGTGTAAGTGGTATTTGGGAGGGACTGTGTGATTCCATATGCTGCTTGACATGTAGCATGGGTACTGTTCATGAAACCGCTTACCATCGCACGCTAAAAGTTGACCACAGAGGCCCGTTCAATATGTGCGATGACCGTTGGATATTCGGGATCTGATCAGACGGTGGTCGGGGAGATGAACTGACTGGCGGATACGAAGAGCGGGCCCGATATAAATTAAAAGAAAGTAATCATATCGGGGTTGATTTTATTGGTTATAGAGTTATTAATTAGTCCAAATGACGTAATTAATCCTCGTTAAATGGTGGCGGGGTCAGGTTCTTAATTAACTACAGATTAGTTAATTAATTCTATTTATTTATTTGTTTTATGGTTATATTTAACCAAGGGGCAGGATATATAATAATTTGGGGTTTTGTATAGTAATATAATACGGGTTGGGTATTTTTGTTTTATTTGGGAATTATATAATAAAACATTAGTGGTTAATATGACCAAATGAATGAAAAAGTGCTAAGTCCAATGTTTTCCGAAAATATTTCATCATATAACATATTGACTTAGGCTAAAGTGTATAAAAGGCGTTTTTATGGGGATTTATTTCAATTTCCCTAAGTAAAAAAGGATTTTACTTAGGAAAAGTTTTATCAAAGGAATGAGTGATCTTATGAGGGGGTAATGTTGATGAAAGGGACTTAAGTACTTTAGGAATTTCCAATTATTGGGCCAAGGGTCCGGTCCCTCCAAAAGTCAAAGAAATGCTTTGAGCCCCTCTAACTTTGGCAATTACCTTTAGCACTTAGGGAATTAGTGAAGATTTTAGGGGAATGAGTAGGGAAGTTAATTATTTTGACTTTGAATGTTGATGTGCTTTTCCATGTGATACATGCCTTTGCCTAGTGATGAAAGTAAAATATTTAAGCATTGAACTTAACCATTCACCACACATTTATTCTGCAACCATCATCTACTTACCCTACCTACTTTATCCTAGCATTTTCACTTCTTTATTAGGGTGCACTTAGACTAGCAAACCCTTATCAACTTTATTTTTCTTTTACATAGTGATACCTACCTAAGTCTACACTTATTACATCCAAGGGCTTAGATTAAACTGTTGAGCTCCTTTTTCACTCTACCTATCTACTTATCTGCTGCCAAGATTACACTGTGCAGTTAGATCTTTATTCTCTATTTCTAAAACATGAAATTGAAAGCATGAAATAACCAAGTTTAAACTGTTTGGTTACCATGGATTGTGGCATAGGTAAGAAATTGCACACAATCTTTATTATACATAAAAATAAATAGTAGTGGAATTTAGACTTGCACACTTTCATGGTCTTTTCTTTTTGTTGGGGTTCATTTTCTTTTCATTTTTTCGACCTTTTCTTTATTCTTTTTACCCTTTTATTCTTTTTCTAGGGTATACCCTCTTTACATTTTTTAACTTTTTGATTTTTTGACAAATATGGAAAACCTTTGCAACAAGTAAAGGTATGAACATCTTTTAGAACAAGATCAAGTCAATCATGATATATGACACCTATTGCTATAGGGGCATAACAGTGGCTCCACTTGGGAATGGATTTTCTTGGTGGAAAGTCAAGAACAGTAGATCAGTAGCCTCTGAATGACTTTGACTGTGCTCTGCAATCTTCCTTTTACCTGCTGCTTTATGTATATGTATGACAGTAATACTTCTGAAGCTTAGGGCCTTCTCTTCAGGCTTCAACTTCACAAACTTACCATCCAATCAACACTGAACATTACAAAAGATATAATATGTATAGTTAGGAACATGGTAATATCAGTAACTAGGATCAAAGTAATGCTTCAACATCCGACCATTGACTGGTCCTCCTTCAACTTCTATACCATCTAACTCTTTAAGAAAATATGCATTGTTTCCTCTGAAAGCATAGATGATGTATGGTCCTTTCCATAGGAAGTCAAACTTCCCATGTTTCCCCTTGTCCTCTCTTCTTGAATCCCATCTCAATACTTTATCTCCAAGGTAGAAATATTCTGCCTTGGTTATTCTTTCAAATATCTTCTTGAGTTTCTCCTGCAATACTTGGGATCTTTGGTACACCTCCTCCCTGGTCTACTGCAAATTGATGGTCTGGTTTATCCTTCTTTGTATATCATTAGGTTCCACTTGAGCTTCTTGGAGTATTTTCATGACAGGAACCCCTAATGATGAAGGAAAAATAGCCTCCATACCATATACTAACTCAAAGGGACTGGTTCCAATGGATTTTTTTGTTGTAAGCCTGTCTGCCCACAAAGCATTGATCAATTTTTTGTTCCAAGTTTTCTTATTTTCCTCCAACAGATTTTTGATGATATTAATTAGACTCTTGTTGGAAGATTCTGCAAGTCCATTCCCTTGGGGGTAGTAGGCTGTGGAATGACCTAGTGTGATGTGATACTTGTTACGGAAATTAATCATTTTCTTTCATTTAAAGGCTGCAGCATTATCAGTAATGATTTTAGTGGGTCAGCCAATTCTGGACAAAATATTGGCCTCCAGGAAACCTATGATAAAAATGTCAGTGGCTTGTCTGGAGGGAACGACTTCTATCCATTTATTAAAATAGTCAGTTGCAGTGAGTATCCATTTGTGTTGGCTAGAAAAGGGTGCATGAATTTCTCCAAAGAAGTTGAGACCCAATTTTTGAAAAGGTTTCTCAGTGAAAATAGGTTTCAAGGGTAAAGGTGACAATTTTCTTTTGCCTTCAAAGATTTGGCATTTATGGCAAGAAGCTACAAATTTCTTCACATCTGCAAACAAGGTTGGCCAATAGAATCTAGCCCTTACGATTTTGTCAGTAGTTGACTTCCAATAGAGATGTCCACCACAATCCCCTGGATGAAATTCTTGGAGAGCCTTGTTAGCTTCATCTTTTAATAAACAATTTAACAAAATTCCTTCATGATTTTTCCAAAAAAGAGTATTATCTAAGATACAAAACTTTGAAGCTTTCATTTTCAAAAACATGTTCTTGGTTCTGGAGAACCATGGAGGAGCCTGCAAGTTTTGTAAAACATAAATTATATCAGCATACCATGTTGAATTTGAAAAGGCCTGGCTGATTTGTGGAGTCACCATCTCCTGCTCATTATCCAGCTCTGCAATGAGGTTTATGTCTAGGGCTTGACAATTGGTTTCTGCCATGAGTTTGGCCAGTCCCTAACCTTTTATAAGCTTGGTTGGTTTTATCCCTATATCATACTCTAAGACAGTAGCTATCCATTTTCCTATTGTACCATCAACTCCATCCTGAGTTAGGATGTCTTTCACTACTGCATTAGGAACATAAGCTATTACATGAGAGTATAATATATAGATTCTGAAATCTTTAATAGCTTTTACCAGTGCAAAAGCTTGTTTCTCCATTATTTTGTATTTTAGTTATGCATCTCTAAGTGCTTTACTAAAGAAGGCTATATGTTTTTCACATCCCTAATCATCCTTTTCTAGTAAAACTATAGCTATGGTGTGTTCTGATGCAAAAGAAAAAATGATGAAGTCTCTATCAAACTGTGGACTCATGAGGACTAGTGTTTTGGTTAAGGCCATTTTGATTTCTTCAAATGATTGCCTAGCTTCTACTGTCCATTTGATACTTGAATCCTTTTTTAGCATGTTATTTAATGATCTAATGAGTTCAGCTAAGTTAGAAATAAATCTCCTTAAAAAATTTATCTTCCCTAGGAAAGCCTGAAGCTCTTTAATACTTCTTGGATGGGGTATCTGTAAAATAGCTTCAATCCTAGAAGGGTCAATTCGAATGCCATCCTTGGAAATGATGTGACCTAAAAGTTTACCTTCCTCCAGACCAAACAGGGACTTCTTTGGATTCAAAGAAATACCATACTTTCTATATTTTAAAAAGACTTGCCTGAGATGCTCCAAGTGTTGTTGATCTGATTTAGATAAAATAGTTAGATCATCTAGATATATAACAAGAAAATCATGAATTTCTCTCGCAAAAGCAATGTCCAATGCTATTTGGAGGGTTTCTCCTATATTTTTTAGTCCAAATGGCATTTTGATGTACATGAAAGTACTCCATGGTGTTGCAAAAGTAGTTTTTTCTTGGTCATCGGGATGAACCAAGATTTGGTTATATCCTAAAAACCCATCTAAAAGTGAAATTCTAGAAGAACCCACTACCCTTTGCAAAATATGATACATTTTGGGTAAAGGATAGTTATCTTTAAGAGAGACTTTATTTACATTTCTCAAGTCAACACATAATCTGATTTCCCCTGTTTTCTTCCTAGTAGGTACCAGGTTAGACACCCATTCAGAAAATCTAATAGGGGCAATAATTCCTACTTCATACATGCATTTAATCTCTTTTTCAATTGATGGTAATAACATAGGGTTAATTCTTCTGAGTTTTTGTTTAAATGGCTTTTGATCCTCTTTTAAAGGGATGGTATTTTAAATGATAGAGGTGTCATATGACTTCAAATCTTCATAACTCCAAGCAAAAACATCCTAGAATTCTCTCATAAGTTCAACATATTTTAATTTCTGATCAGGAGGCAAAGATTTTGACAATTTAATCAATTTAGGATCATCCTGTGTTCCTAGATTATAATCCTCAATATCTGCCTTTAATGGCTCCATTTTAGGTTTCTTGGGAATGTCATTAGAGTCAAACAAATCTTCCAAAGGAGTTAATCCCTTGGGTATAGGATTATCCTTTAGATTTATGGCCTCTGTTTCTTATTCAATTATTTCATCTAGGTCCATTTGTTTCAGGTATTGAATTTCTTTTTGTGTGAATTTTGTAGGCTGAAGCATATTTGTTGAATTCTCTTCTGAAATGTTAATTTCTACCTCATCAGTATTATCAAAACTAGTATCTGTATCAACATATATGTTAATGTTAGAAAATTCTTCATCTAAAGTTAAAAAATTATTGATCTGCTTATCACTATCAAAAACCTGCCAGTTATTAAGATTATCAATGATGGTTGGTCTGTGCCTAATCTCAGCAGTGTACTGATGATTAGGTTGGAAGAGTAATTTGTATGTGCTGGCAAACATGGCCAGGCTGTGGGCTTGCATGTTGTGTTTTCTAGGGATAGTTGCAAGCTGGGTTTCCAAAAAAGTGTTGAGAATTTCTATGATTGTTCCTCTATAATATCCTAGTCTAGGATCTCTGGTTAAGTAAGTTCCTTTAATCTGTTTGATAAATAGTTTTAAATATCCTATGAAAAACACCCTGATAGCACCTAATCTTTTAACAAGTTTAAGATCTAACAAGAGAGCCTCATATTCTACCATATTATTGGTGCATCTAAAATTTAATCTGTAGGCATGGCCTTCAGCATGATCATTTTCTAAATTATACAGCCAAACTCTTACTCCTGCTCCTAGTTTATTTACTGAGCCATCAAATTCTAAATGCCAAAGGATTTAATGCTCATAATTTGTGTCTCGGGTAGTAGGAACTTGTTTAACAATGACATCTGGGTCTTCATTGTCATCTGACTTTTCTTTATTATCTGATATTTTCTGAATATAAACAGTTGATTTTTATTTTTTAATTTGTTTTGGTTATGCTACTAAAACTTTAAGATTATCAATTTCTGGATCTATTTCAGCATTATAAAGAATAAACAAATCCATGCCAGAGTGTACTAAGTAGATGGGGAAATTTTGAGGTCTTTCCTAACTACTTACTACATATTTCATCAATGTTTCTCTGTATAGTTTCTTGGCTTGTCCAAAAACTGATATAGTGGCATATGACATATCCAATTGAAGAGATCCCTAAAGCTTAGCACCCCAGGATCTGGACAATAGCATGCCATATTTGGGTGGTATATCTGTTACCACTATGTCCATTAAAATTGTTTCTGTAGGGTATTGAACCAATGAAACACACAAGTCTTTTATCAATCCTAAACATCTCACCTGACTAGAGTCAAAAGAAAACAAATCTTTGTATGGTCTAGTGATGTCTAGGTCTAGCTTTTCCATGACAGACTTGGGCATGAGATTATGAGAAGCACCAGAGTCAAACATGGCATTGTGAAGAATCTTATCATGTATGTTTAGGCTAACATAGAAGGGAGGAATTCCTCCTTCTAGTGTTTTATCATTCACTTCTCGGCCAAAGATTAATTTGGGTTGATCATCAAAAGGATTAACTGAGTCTTCAGTTCCAGTAACTTTCAGTGATCTGTTAATTTGAGTTCGGTAGGCATCATGTTTAGCTAATTCAGATAATGGGACAAATTTTTTTAGCTTGCCTACTTCTATTTCCAGATTAAAGGGTTTTTCTATTTGGGCTTTTTGATTTCGAGCAGTAGTATTTTCTCTATTTTTTGTGTTTTCTATGTCTTTTTCCTTTTCAGGATTAGAATCATGATTTGTTGATTCTCCTAGATCAACCTTTGGAGGTTCTTCTACAGTTTCCTTGGAAGGAATGGAAGTGGAAGGTTGTTCATTGTTTGGTTGATTATCAGAGATATCTTCAATTATGGGGTTAGAGGGGTTAGTGTTTGATCTAGAAAGAATTTGCAAAGGTTTAGTTACTGTCTTACCTTTTTTAGGCTGATTTGGAACCATTTTCTTGTTTGTTTCAGGGACATCAATTCTTCTACTTCTTAGATTGTATTGCTTGTGCACCTCAAAGATGGCTGAGTCATATCCCTATCTAAAGTCAAACGATTCTCCTGATTAGGTTTGGAACTGTTTAAGTATGTGGGCCTCTTGATCATCTTGGGATAGGAAAACTTCTCCTTCATCATCAAGCCCCATCAAGTTAATTTGAGTATCTTCTTCTATGCCTTTAGAGAGAGAAGCTTCTGCATAGTTCTCCTGGAAAGGGGGTCTAATGTTTTGATCAGGACCATTATTTCCAGTGTTGTAGTTTTGATTTCTTCTAAAATTAGGATTTCTCCATGTATTAGTTTGTTGGTTATCCCATAGGGATTTCCTTTCAATTGTCTCCACTCTATATCCTAGTCTATCCATTCCTTTAATTATGAAATCTAGCTTTTGTTCAAAGGGTGAGCTTTCTTCTTTTAATGGTATCCTCCTTTCACTCCTGGCCTTGCCTCTTTTAGATAGCAGGTTGGCTTCAACACTGACTGCTATGCTTTTCATATCTTCCAAAGTAGGGGGGTCTCGTTCTCTCAGTTGGAAAGCCATATCAGAATCAAATCCATCTGGGAATTTGATTAAGGCTAAACCAGGTGGGAGCCTAAGTTCTAGTGGAATGGCATTATACACACTGTTAAATATAGTGCAATAGTCTTGGACAGTTTCATGGGGTCCTCTTTCTAAGTTTTCATATTCAGATAAAATATTAAAGGGGTTTTTCCTTTTCTCCCATCTATATCTGTTTAGGAATTGTTGATATAAGGTTCTTAAACTATCTATACTATTGGGTGTTAAGGCTCTGAACCAAGTTCTAACATCTCCAGTAAGGCTTTGTACAAAAATCCTCATTTGAACATCAGTAGTGTCTATTTCATATATTTCGAAATAATCAATCATTTTCCTAGTATGTTGCTGGGTTGTGTAGGTTCCAGTGCCATCAAAGGATGTGATTTTACTTTGATAGTCAGCAGGCATAGCACCTGGGGCAGCAGGCAACACAAGGGGAGCATATCTATTGGCCATGATTCTTGGTTGAGTAGTAGTGTGAACGAGAGTTGGGGTAGCAGGAGGAACTAGAAGTAGTAGTAGGATGTTGGGTGGTGGTTGGTTGGGGGGGAAGTGAAGGGATGAAAGGAGGAGTGGAATGAACTTGAGATGAATGAGGGAATAATGATGAACTGGCAGAAAGTGAAGTGGTTTCAGAAAATTCAGGTATGCTTTCAGTAGTAAGGGATGACTGAGAAGAGTTCTGCAAATATCGGTCAATTGACAAATTGGTTGCTTGGATTTCAAGTTCTCTTTCAAATACTAGATCTAGGACTATGTCTAATAATTCACTATCAGATGAGGTCCTGAAGAGAGAGAGTTTGAACTATTCATCAAAAGGAATATCTTCTAAGAAACGAATCTTAACAGGGCAAGAATGTGATCTGAATGGAGGTCTGGGACTTAATGAACTTTCCTACCTTCTAAGGATTCTTGGGATCAGATTGGGGTTCTCAAACACAGGGGGAGGATTAGGATCAGGATTAGCCCTAGTGTATTGAGTCCTTTCTGAAGCCAGATTTCAAATTTTTATGAATTTTCTTATTTTGTAATGGATGTCGAGACAAATTCTATGACTTCTTTAAGATGATTTTAGATTTAAAGTTTAAGTTTCTTAAAGATTTGTTTTGACTGAGGAATTGTTCTGTCCCCAGTATGGTCACCACCATGTTAGCACTTAGATTTTCCTTGAAGTTGTTAGAAGAAGGAAAGGGGTCCGAGGTAACCACAAACCAACTTTTAAGTACAGAATCTAGCCAATCTGTACTCAGAGAGGGCTCTCTCTTTATGATTTAGCTTTGTTTTATAGGATATTAGGCTAGTTATGAAAGCTTAGGGGGTTTTTATTTTGCTTGGTGGTAGAATTTGGGAGAAAATGGATAGAAAAAGGTATTTCAGGCCATTGGACTATGGAGTCAACTGAATGCTGGCTTAACTCGATCAGGTTGATTTAGCAAAGGAAGTTTCATAGGGCAAGATAGCTAAACAAAAGACAAATGATAGCTTGAAATGGGTGAAATGGTTTTGAACAGGGATGAAGGGCAATTAAGAATCCTTCAACAAGGTCCAAGATGATGAAAAGGGGTGTTCATTAACAAAAAGCAATTAAGTATTCTTTGTTAAATGATCACAGTGATAAACTATGAAAGCAGGGAGCAATTAAGAATTCCCTACCTATAATAGTTTGGAAGAAAACATTAAGAAAATAAATGATTTTAAAGATAGAATGCAATAAAGCTCTTTCTGAAATATAACTTTTCATTTATCATTCAGATATGAAACACACATGAATATTTATTAAACCAGAAAAAATGTAAAAACATAAGATATAGAATACTTATTTGTTTCTCGTTTGACACAGGTATCCTGTAAAAGTCCTTTGCTTTATTACTTTGTCCAGCCAGCCATACAAAAGTTGTTCAACAACACTTCAATTCCAAAAGTAAATTGTCTACAGAAATGTCTAAGAATCCACCCACAATACTTTGAATGAGGAAGTATTTATACAAAATTTACATCAAAATATCTCCTAACTAAGAGAGATACATTCTAGGAATATCAAAAAACTTTTACATGAATATAGAGACAGATGGTCTCGAATGTAGAAACCGAATGTGAACTGATTGTTGCTATCCCTGTTTTTGTTGAAGGAGCTGGAGGCAGGTCCTATGAATGTGTATCTTGCTGTCTTGCTCATAATTCTGTGCTGGATGATTGATTTTAGCTTTTCACTGATACTCTTTTACTTGTGACTGATACTCTTTACCTGTTTTACCATCATTCATCCCTTTTACCAAAACTTACTGTAGTAAATACTTCTATTTACTTCACTTTTTACCATGGTAAATCATAGGATGTCTGTCATGCTATTCCACCAATCATCTTTTGGTATTCTTGTCCTTGTCAGCTTCCTGTAGATTTCATCTGCTTCAGTATATTTCACAAAATTGGGTTGCACTGGGAATAGGTGCTTCACTTCATGTTCAATGTAAAAAAGGTTCTCCAAGCCATCATAGAGAACTTTCCTTGTGGGCAATGCCTTGACTGCAGATGAACTGGCCTGATTGTTAGCTTACTGATGTAATTTGTTGACATTATAATCTTGAACCATAAGCTTATCATTTATGACTAAAGGACTGGGAGTCCTTTACTTCGTAAGATGTCAAACTTCTTCATGAACTCATCTATGTCTTCCTACATATTTTGACATCTTCTTTCCAAACCTTGCATCAGATTTCTCTTTGTCATTACCTTCTTTATTTCGAGGATGGTAGCAGTCCTATCCTCTATTTCTAATTTTTCCAACTGTTTCCTGTTTCTACTGTTCAAAAAGGTGATTAATCTGTTGGCTTCTTTAGGTTTACCTCCTAGTTCCTCTCTAGTCCTTTGAACTTCTGCAAGAGCACGTTTGACCAAATCAATTTGTTCAAAAATAATTTGAATAAATGACCAAATATCATTGATGGAATCAATGATATTGGTCCACAATATCTTCTTAATGTCTATCAAAGGATTTTCAAATGTAGGGTCTTTCTCCAGTGCTTTAATCTGTTGGGTCAAGCCTTTATTTTTCCTCATCTCTTCTGCAAAATTAAACTTTGATACATCATATTTTTGCTCCAAAGTAATGAATTTCTCTTTTACTTTCTGTAGTTCTGTGACTTGGAGTTTCATTTCCTCCATGGACTTGATCAACTCTTCTGTGCTCTGATTTGATGTTCCTGCCTGTGATGTACCTGTACCTGTTGCTTCTATAGTTATAGCTGTTGCCAAAGGAACATTTGGTGCTAAAGCAATTGCCAATGTAGAAGGGACTGCTGTTGAAACTATAGGCAACACAGTCTGAGGCTCTGTGGTTGACTCACTCTGCATTGACTGTAGTGTTTTCTCCAGTTCCTACTCTGTCTCTTTTAGTTGCTCACTTAGCTTAAAGACTAGGTCCATAAGCTCTTCTTCATTTTTCTTCTCAATCACTTCAGTATTTTCAGGGTGCATAAGTGGTGGAAATTTCAACTGCTTTCTCAGTGCAACTATATCTTCATTCATTCTCTTCATTAGGCTCTTTGCAGCCTTGATATCATTTGGGTTATGGCCCAACTCAATAATCAACTTCTCCAATGATTTGATCTTGTTGTCCTTTCCTGTGAGGAGGCCTTTTCTAGTTGCAATTGGGCAGTAGTGTTTGTTAGTGAATTTCGTAACCTATGCGCCATCATTGCCTTGCTAGTCAGTGTAGAATAAACCATCTCCCCTATTTGTTTGTGCATTTCTATCTAATCTATGGGGTGGATGTCTTTAGCTAAGACCTCAAAATCAGTCTTGAGGTAATCTGCAAGTGACTTGGGCTACTATACTGTGGGCTTTAGAAAGCTCATTTTCATTTTTCCTTCTTTGATGTCATAAGCTGACATCAATCTGGTTTGATTTGTTGGGGCCATCTTCAAGTATTGAGCATAGGCTTAGGCCTTCAGCTGCTCATTCTTGGTCTTTATTTCCTTGAACTTTCCTTTTATGTCTATGATCTTCTCATATGAAGATCTGAAAGATGAAACTTTTACACTTTGTTGTCTTTCAAGCTCTTACCTTTGTGGGCTGGAAGTTGTCCCACCTATTTGAAATGTATGTAAAATATCTCCACCTTCCTTTCTCAAACTCCCTCTTGTTTCCTCAAAGAATTTTTCCTCTGATTATGGATTTAGCGTGTGCCTCTTAGCACTAGTTTGGTCTGGAGGACCACTGGAAGGGGTAGCTACTTCCCTGTCTCTTTTCAAGTTATTTTCCTCATTCAAAGGAGTTTGTACAAATGGGGGATTTCCCATATTAACCTCAATTGGATGAGTCTGTGGTGGTGCCTGTTCTTCAGAGATTTCAAGCTACTCTGACATCTCTGGTTGTTCTGATGTTGTAGTACTTGTTCCCTGGTTTTGGTCCTGTGGTGGTTCTGTTGGGGGAGCACTAGTTTCCCTTGTGTGCCTTTGAGAAGTCTCTGCTGTAGAGGCACTAGGCTCTGGTGTTGGCCTTTGAGTAGATTCAACTGGTACCTATTCAAAAGAGTCTAGGTCAAGTCTCTTTTCTAGGTCTTTCATCACATTCTCTACCTCAACTCTATCACTATCCATTTCAACTAGAGTTCCTTCCTTCCATTCATCCATATTTGCAAACTGTTCTATCTCAGGGACTTTGTGATTGATATATGGTGACAGCTTATGTCTCATTCTCCTATCACAAATGAAACCTTGTGGGTCATATCTCCAAGCAAAGATTTTCTTGAGTTTCATTGTTGTTTCTATGATTTCTTCTGCTCTTTTCCCTGCTTCTCTATTGTTACATACAAATGGACCTAAGTGATCTTTGATCCTTAATTGGGCTTTCTTCTTTTCCTTGGTGAAATGAATTTGGTCAAAGTTTAACATTTTCCTATAATATTCCAAGGCAAACAATCTCATAGGGACATACTTAGGCAGCTTGAAAGGAGGGAGCTCACAACCATAGATTCGGATCTTAGTGTGATTCTGGTACAAGTACCAGTCACCTATCTTGTACTGCTTTGACAGTTGCAAAATTTTCTTAATCTCATCACTAATCCTAGGAGGAGGATTTCCTGTCAGCATGGTGGTCACAAGCTGGACAAACTGGTCAATGAATTCATTATATGAATAGGGACAAGTATATGAATAGTGGAAGATGGAAGTCCAGAAAATGATTGATCTGGGATTACCTCTAGTATCAAGCTTATTCACAGAGAATGGGAACTTGTCAGACTGATAGTAAAGGAAAAGGTGATATATGAATGTAGAATACTTGAATACCTTTTCATTTTCCAGTCTCATGAACTGGTCATGGATTTTCTTAGCAATGAAAGCAGCATAGTTGTATTTGACAGTAGGAGGTTGACCAGGGGTAAAAATGGACATGAAAACTAGGCTCAATTCATCAACAAACTCACTGGTATTGAAACCCATTACTGTAGCAATCATATTAACAATGTTTTTGTCTATCTCAGGGAAAAAACATGTTAGATAGGGGGGAGGATTTTTTGGTATGTGATCTTTGTCTATGAAGGTGTGGAAAATGTGACTGAGTTCAGACTGGGACATTTTAGAAGCTTTCTCTAGTAATTCCCCAAGGGAAATGGGGGTGAGGTTTTGACTGGGTTGAAACTGTAGCATTTCATTGATTGAGTCTGTAGTAATTGTGAAGAGAACAATGTGATTGGCAGACATTATTGCTCTGAGGGTGGGATTTTAATTGGCTTGACATTGATGGATAATGTCAGGGAAAATGTGCATAGAAGGGAGCATATACCTTGGGAGATTTGATTCCCAAAGTCCTATGGTATCAGAGCCATTCATGTAATATTCTCGGCATTAACAAAATACTTTCAAGGAGTTATTATCAGTTTCAAGGTCTTTTATTTGAAAATCTCTATCTGCTAAGGGTTGAGAATACAAATCTCTATGAGGAGTAGTGATAGGAAGTACATTGAGGGCCAAGGGGGTTTCCATTTCTAGTTCTTGTGGATTCAGAGATGGAAATGGGGTTTTTGAATAGAGTTGGTGAAACGGGGAGTCTTGGGAGTCTTCAATTTAAATTTTGCAACTAAATTAGAATGAATTTTGGGGTTTTCAACGTAATCACAGAGGAAATTAAGTATTTACAAGGTTTCTAAAAGGAAAATGGTAAATACTTGTTTTTTGATTGACTAGTAATGGAGTGCAGGTTCACTGGGTGCAAATGATGGATTGGAGCAGCGTCAGATTGTAAATTCTAGGGTGGCTGACGGTTGGCGCACGAGCTGGTCGACTTCACATTTTTGTTGCATGCATGGGTTTTTGGAATAAGGACGAAAACCTTTTTAACTTTGTTTTTAATGCAAAGTCAGGGCTTTTGGCAGGTTTCCTGACACGGACAGGTGGCATCAGCAGAGGGGCGATTTGACGTTTTGTCGTTAGCGGGAGGCAGTAAGCAGGTTTCATCGCACCGCGCTTGAAGGGTAAGTAGTATTTGGCAGGGACTGCGCGATTCCATATGTTGCTTGACACATAGCATGGGTACTGTTCATGAAACCGCTCACCATTGTGCCCTAAAAGTCGACCACAGAGGCCCGTGCGATATGCGCAATGACTGTTGTATCTGTGGGATCCGATTGGATGGTGGTCGGGGAGATGAAGTGACTGGTGGATACGGAGAGCAGGCCCGATATAAATTAAAAGAAATTAATCATATCGTGGTTAATTTGATTGGTTATAGAGTTATTAATTAGTCCAAATGATGTAATTAATCCTCGTTAAATGGTGGTAGGGTCAGGTTCTTAATTAACTACAGATTAGTTAATTAATTCCATTTATTTATTTGTTTTATGGCTATATTTAACCAAGCGGCGGGATATATAATAATTTGGGTTTTTGTATAGTAATTATAATATGGATTGGGTATTTTTGTTTTATTTGGGAATTATATAATAAAACATTAGTGGTTAATATGACCAAATGAATGAAAAAGATCTAAGTCCAATGTTTTCCAAAAATATTTCATCATATAACATATTGACTTAGGCTAAAGTGTATAAAAAGGGTTTTTATGGGGATTTATTTCAATTTCCCTAAGTAAAAAAGGGTTTTTCTTAGGCAAAGTTTTATCAAATGAATGAGTGATCTTATGAGAGGGTAATGTTGATGAAAGTGACTTAAGTACTTTAGGCATTTCCAATTATTGAGCCGAGGGTCCGGTCCCTCCAAAAGTCAGAGAAATGCTTTGAGCCCCTCTAACTTTGGTAATTACCTTTAGCACTTAGGGAATTAGTGAAGATTTTAGGGGAATGAGTAGGGAAGTTAATTATTTTGACTTTGAATGTTGATGTGTTTTTCCATGTGATACATGCCTTTGCCTAGTGATGAAAGTAAAAGATTTAAGAATTGAACTTGACCATTCACCACACATTTATTCTGCAACCGTCATCTACTTACCCTACCTACTTTATCCTAGCATTTTCACTTCTTTATTAGGGTGCACTTAGACTGGCAAACCCTTATCAACTTTCTTTTTCTTTTACATAGTGATACATATCTCAATCTACACTTATTACATCCAAGGTTTCAGATTAAACTGTTGAGCTCCCTTTTCACTCTACCTATCTACTTATCTACCAAGATTACACCGTTTGGTTAGATCTTTATTCTCTATTTCTAAAACATGAAATTGAAAGCATGAAATAACCAAGTTTAAATTGTTTGGTTACCATGGATTGTTGCATAGGTAACAAATTGCACACAATATTTATTATACATAAAAATAAATAGTAGTGGCATTTAGACTTTCACACCTTCATGGTCTTTTCTTTTTGTTGGGGTTCATTTTCTTTTCATTTTTCGACCTTTTCTTTATTCTTTTTACCCTTTTATTCTTTTTCTAGGGTATACCCTCTTTAAATTTTTTAACTTTTTGATTTTTTGACAAATATGGAAAACCTTTGCAGCAAGTAAAGGTATGAACATATTTCAAAACAAGTTTAAGTCAATCATGATATATGACACCTATTGGTATAGGGGCATAGCACATACAATGAATAGGATGAGAGAAGAAGTAGGATAGGGAGGATAGGAGGCCATAGGTTAGTTGGGGACTCCACATGGTATGTCGCATCCTCACTTAAATTCCTTCAATTAAATACTACATATTTATCCCTATTTTTTCATGCCTTATTGTCATACTTCTTCTTGAATACTTTTATCCTATTTAATCTAACTTTGGGATGAATTTGTTTTAAGGAGGGGTGTAGGTAATTCCCTACCTAATCATATTATCTTACATTGTGATAATAACCTACTAGATGAATTAATGTTTTATAAGCCTAATTTTGATAATTATTATTTGTATATGTATGAGGTATGCGTATGCTAGCTACATACCCACACCTGACATGAATACACTAGTAACCCATAACTTATTATACTAGAAAACTAATTAACATTTAAGATTTATTAGAAAATGAGCTATGAGTAACATTAAGCCTAATTAATGACCAAAGTTATGGTTATCCTTAAGTTTTCTTAATAGTTAATCTTGGTTAGTGGTTAACTAATTTATTAACCCCTAATACAACTAATAATTAATTAATAATTTATATGTTAATATTACTAATTTAAAATTTAGTTAATGATTAACCCAAAAAAAGAATGTTATTATTATATTTATTTTATTATTTCATTAAATTAGTATTATTACTCTAATTATTTATATCCCCATGACCTCATCACACTTAATGACCTTGAGCCAATTCAAGGATGGGGTGACAAGGGAGTGGCTCGACGTGTAAGAATGGGGGGAGGAAAGTCAAAGGAATTCAATTCAAAGAATGGAGGGAATTAATAGCATTGATGATAGGTGGTTAAGGTGTGTGAGGGAAGGAAAAGGGAGGATGGGGCCATTCTTCTTTTTTTCTCTTTTGGAGTTTGAAGTGGGGAAGGAAAGGGAAGAGAGGATTGAGAGGAGGAAGAAACCAGGTTAGGTGCATGATAAATCACACTTCATTTTGGTCTATAAATCGGGGGTTGTTGGATTAGTTTCAAACACACTTTGGATATTGTTTGACTTTAGCTCAAAAGGATAGGGAATTTTTGGAAGCTCCATGGAATAGGAAATCAGATATACTTTCCTAGTTGGTAAGGTGGCATATTCATTCAAATGGTCTTAGCAAGAGCACTGAAATCGAGCCATTGTAATGTATTTGGGTACTTTTTATATAATTTAATTCATGCTAAATTTTGTAAATGAAATTCTTTATTATTTTTATATATGTTATTGTCAACAAAATAATTATTGTGTTGTGAATATAATATTTTCTTTTTGTAAAATTATGTGATAAATTTAGTTAATATTACTAATTGATATTGAAAAATCATTTGAAACTATTGTAAACTTATCTAAAACACTATTAGTGTAATTATTCTATTGCAATTAATTTTGTGAGACTTTGTGATTTCATGTTTATTTGTAAATATTTAAGTTACAAACACTAGCTAGTAGGTCAACATTAAATTTGAAATGCTTGAAGGAAAACTGTAAATATGTATGTGTTCTTATAAATACAATGTTTTTTTAGAAGTATTGTGGGAACCAACATTTGAGTATTCAAGTTGTTCTTTTGTTAGTATCTGTCTTAGGTTTTTGGATTCCCAAGTAGTGGACAAAATGGTGGCAATTTTCACAATTATAACCTCCGATGGTTCACCAAGATTCCAAGAGGTAGTGTAACTTGATAGAAGTTTTATACTTGGTGGAAGAGGGGAGAAAATGGAATATATGGAGAGAAATGCATGTTGGATGCTAAGGAATAAAATCCTATGATAGAAAAGAAATAAAACATATTGAAAAGTAGGACACTTCTAGAGTTTGTGTGGGGAGGATGAAAAATACCAATAAATATAAACAAGTTGTTAATATTAGAGGAGCTTGAAGCTCGAGGGGGATTGTTTTGTTTGCAATTCACTCATTGGGAGGAACATGCTTTTTCATACAATATTTCCAAGTGATTAATATTATCCATATAAGTAAAATGTTTTATTGTAGTTGTATTGTTATTAGCGATATATGTATGAAAGTTATTGTATCAAAGCGATCAATGAAAATAATATGTAGAGAATAGGGAAGGAAATTCATCTAATATGTAGTGAAAAATGATCAATAATTATAAATATTGCATGTAGTTTTCTAATATAAAACTAAGCATGAATGCATGCATTAACTTGTGATTATTTAACATACATTTGTTTGCATAAAGAATCAACAAATAATAAAAGATTTTGTGAGAAGATAAAGGAAAATAAATAGCTAGGCATGTAGTTATATATATATATATATATATATATATATATATATATATATATATATATATATATATAGAGAGAGAGAGAGAGAGAGAGAGAGGCATGTAGTTATATATATATATATATATATATATATATATATATATATATATATAGAGAGAGAGAGAGAGAGAGAGAGAGAATAATTCTCATAAATTCATGTAATTTCTAACAAGTACTGCTCTTTTGTTTCTGTATCATGAATAGTGAAAAAATAACTCGATAAATGATGTAATTGCAAGCTACCATGTAATTGAGTACAAATATTTAAATAGTTCTAGCAAGTCTGTAAGCTAGTACAAATCGATAACCCTTGTATTAATTTTATAATGGATAGAGTACCCATTTGTCATGTAAAAAATTCACAATAATTAGTTGCAAAAGCCATTGGTACAGGTATCCTACAACTACCTTTCTATGCAAATCCTACTTAGAATAATTTCAAGCATTGAGCTTGGCTGAGTGTTTTAAAGAGAAGAATTACTAGGAAAAAAAAATTAGACAATAAGGATATGTGAAGTATGTTCTATTAAAACAAATAGGTACATAATCAAATAAAAAGAATAATCCTACATATCCATGACTTAGGAATGATGAAGGAAATCCATAAAGGGAAAAGAAATTTATAGATGCTATCACACATATCATAATAGCATATCCAAATAGTACTTGTTTGGAATAGGTACATTAACAATGTAAATATTATTGGTTTAGGAATATGAAACATTCAAACGTAATGTAATGTATTGTAAATATGAACAACTATAGAATGGGTCTACTTAAGAATACTTTAGAGTCAATTAATACAAATTGTTTAACATTTAGGGTATTAAATAAAAATTCAATTCTTAATCTCGCAGTCAAGTATGTTAAACTCTACTAAAGTAACTTTAATATAGAAGCCATGGCCATTTCTAATTTTTCTCAATATCCACATAGTAAAAACCTATAGAAGAAGAGACAAGTTAAAGTGGCTATTACCACAAAAGATAAATCATATATAATGTTGGGGTAACCTTGAGATAAGTTTTGAAAATAACCTATAACAAACCGAAAGAGAAATTTATGTTAGTATCCCCATCTCAATATCTAAGTAATAAATCAATAATTTGCACCAAGAGACATAATTGTGACCTTATCTTGAGGGTATCCAAGCATATTTGGCTTTCAATGAAATGTTTGAAGTACTTATAGTTAGGAAATAAAATTATACAATCGGTGCCATAAAATTTAAAAACAAAAGAAGATGAGATTCACAGATAAAACCCTTTCCACTAAAATAAGTGAGAAGAAACTAGAATAATACCAAATGTTTAGGTAATAGTGAGAAGTAACAAAGAATATTTTGATTCAAGTTTAGAATCTCTACAATCTTGATGTTATGCCATTAGGGGTCTCCTATAAAAATACTACCTTCAATCAAAAACACCAAAGAAGGAAATTCAAATGAAACCCTCATATTACTAACTAAAAAGCTAAAGGAAAACATGCAAGGAAATTATCTCAATAGTTAAAAGTAATAAGTCTCGAGGATGTTTTCCAATGATTAGATGGGGATATTTTGTCCCCACAAATATTGTGGTCTAATATTGGGTAGGACTATATATGCTTTAGAGTTGCTTCAAACAAGATTTCTTTAGTTGAAAAGAAAACTCTTTGTCAAGTCCCACTAGCAGAACAAGTTTAGCATGGACCTCGTTAACAAAGCAACCCAACGTCAAACCTCACAGAGGTTGTTGCACTTGTGTTAACGGAGGATACATGCTAAAATCCAGTCAGCTTAGGGTTGGTGTGGCCTAGGACAGGTGTGATCCCTAGGTGACTTTGATGGCTTACATGCCCCTAGGTCGCAGTTTCTCAAGCCACGGGTCAAGTCTAGAGGAACACAAACAACTTGACAAACAAACAAAAAAGTAGTTAAAAGTAATAACTTTAATCACACATATGTGAGGAAAGAAAGGGTTCATAGGCATTGAACCCTTTCACCTAGAAGAAATATCGACAACCCAAAATAAAATATAAATAATCAAGTAACAAATAATAATAAAAAGGAAAGGAGATGGCACAATACCTGATAAAAATCATCCCTGTATATAGTAAGCTTTGACATTGAGTGATAAGGGTGTGATTTAAGTAGCATATTTTTTTGTCGTAACCCTCAAACTAATTGAGTACGAAAAAATATAAAATACTCTTAGATGTTAATACAAAATAAAAAACACAACCTAACAAATAATGGAAGAAAAGCAATAGCTAAAACTTACATATAAACCTTAATTCCATGGTTAGTCAACTTATCTTAATGGAAAATTATATGGTAATCATGTTGAGTTCTCTGAAAGACCCACAGTGCATAAACATATCATCAGTTAAGACATTATTATCATGAGACACATTTAAAAAAAATGAATTTAAATTCCATCCTAAACATTTGATAAAAAAATAAGAAAAAAAGTCAAATATGTAAATCCCACGGTAGTATAAATTCATAATAGAATGTGAAATGTATTTAATTTCCATTGTATCCAAGTCACTATCACAAGCTAGGAAGAAGATAAAATTCTTTTTTAATGGAATTAAAAAAAAATAAAAAATCCCTAACCCAACACCAGAAAGCTCTACTTCCATGGAGAGCAGAGACAACGTCAAATACCAAGACTAGAAGGGTAGTCATTGAATCATGGAAGGAGTTTGAACCTTTTGGGTCATCCAAACATCATATTTTATCAAAATTTTCCATTTGTGACCCTACCACATCGATAGGTCTAAGTATTGAGCTCCATCTCAGACACGTAACCAAGGTCCCACATTCGATGTATTTTAAATGTAACCTGGGAAGGGGGTTAGAAGAGTAACATATTTGACTTGTGACCAAACGGATGCTAGTTCGATTCATAATGGGATCAATTTTGAAAGATAATTATGGCATAAGCATCCATCTATTTCCTAAGTGACCTAATATATAACTGAACGCGTGGTTGATCTTAGTGCTTGATGTTTGACTTCACAAATGAAAAAATATATATAATCCACAACTTCAATACAAATTTATTCATGGGCATAATAAAAGCTTTGGACTAGGGAAGAATGCTCATACCATAATGTATGAAGGCTCAATTGCTAACATAAAGAATTAGTATGCTAAATGGTAAAAAGGTTTTTTGTTTGAGTATATGTGAGGTCATGTCAATGTGATACTCCCATAGTACCCAAACATATTTTTTTTCAAGAAAAACTTCACATTAGCATGATGGATACATAGTGGATTAACAAGGATTTTTAAATTTATTGAGGAACCGATGGTTAAAGGCTCGAGTCTCATTCCTTTTCCATATATATATATATATATATATATATAATATAAAATTAGCCTAGAGGGTAAGCGAATTCTTGTGACTATGTTATCAATAAAGAAACATTTAAGAACATATACATGGGAATATTGAAATGTTATCAATTTGAGAGTCAAATATTTAATATAATTACCAATAACAATATGCCAACATTGGATTGCTTAGAATTAACTATCATACTAAAAAAATTAGTTCAAATTTTGGAGGTATATTTCATGTTGCATCAATGGTGTAGGTTACAACATGAGGGATATGATTCATAATTTTAAAAGATAAACATTGTAGGAAGATATGAATCATAATTTTAAAAAATAAATATTGTTTCCTCCATAGTAAGGGGAAAACTAAAGAACAATCATGATTGAACCATCTTCAAGACCTCCTAATGGAGAGGAATTATGGGTACAGTTAGGTGGTGAGGTAACATCACTTACAGTAGATTCACATTGGAGATTGTGATAGGTTTGAAATGGGAACATGTATGAATAAGAGAAAATAATGAAAAAAATGTTCATTCAAGCTAGTGACAATCATGGAAAACTCATAAAAAGTATAACTAAAAATAAAAATAAAAATAAAAAATATAGGACAAACCTCAAATAACAGAGATGAAAAGGAGTCTCATAAAAGGAATGATCAGTATAGTATAGACAAGAGGGAACCTCTCAAACTTCAAAATTAAAAGGAATTGGATGAAGAAAGAATTCAACATACTTCACCGAAAATACCATCAATAGAAACTTAACATATGAAGTAATAGAAAGTAGAATTGTAGGTATAATTTAAGAACATTAGGCCTTTGGTATTTGATAGTGAATTAGAGGATGTAGCTAAATCAATGTCGTTAAAAATGAATAATTATTTTCAGGTATATGAGTATCCTAGTAATTTGAAATCCAGATTGACCACTTACTAATTGCAATTATAACTATACATAATATAGAAGTTAAGAGTATGAGTTAGGAGTATTTTCAAAAAAACTTCAAAGAAAAGTATCTCATGGAAAGGTATTATGATGGTAGAGCTAAATAGTTTGATGAACTAAAGTATGGCTAGATGACCATGGATGAATTGGTCACTATATTCACTCATCTCCTATGATATGTACCATAAATTCGTGAGGAGAAATACAAAATTCTGTGATTCATCATCTGTTTACCCCTTTCTTTCAAATAGAAGATTTAGTATGACAACCCCAAAAAAATGGATGAAGCTATCTAAAAGGATAGAATATGTTACCATCAGGCTAAACAAAGAAACAATAACTTTAGACCTTGGAAAAATAAGAAAAATGATATATGTATGCAAAGAAATAAGGGTTAAATCACCTTCTTTTAAGAATTCTTTCAAGAATCATCAGAATAAATTTTTTAATATGAATAATAATTAGTAGAAGACTAAGTATAAAATATTTCATAGATAGATTGATCTAAATAGAAAGATAGCCAATGAGAAGGAAAGAGAACCCTTAAAGTGTTTTGGTTCTGGGGAACCTTGTCTACTTAAAAAATTCCCCTATAATGTTAAATCTAATCAAGATTTACATAATGTATAGGAAGATTCCATGGTGAATGATGTGTTTAGGAGTATTCCCATAATCAACGCAGCCCTGGAGGATCAACAATTTGAACATCAATCACTTAATATCGAGATATAAGGTAATATTTTTAACCAAGGTGTGTAAATTCCAATAGACCCGTCATTAACTTTAAATTATGTTAGTCCAAAAATAGTTGGAAATTGCAGTTTGAAAATGGAAAAACATAAAATCTCTTGGCCCGTGTAGCTAAGAACTAATACCAAAAGAAAGATTGCTAGTTTGGGTTAGTGACTGTCATATTAATTTAAATGGGTTAAAAACAAATGAATTTTAATATCCTACCTCTAGGATCATATGATGTGTTAGTGTCTATTTATTGGTTAGAAAACTATAGAGTTGTCATTAACTACCTAGGAAAGACTTTTCCTTTTACCAATTATGAGGGAGTAGTACAAGTTATTAAAGGCATATCCATAAAAGTGTCAATAAGGTAGATATTGTCCTTATAATTAAAAATATGTGCAAGGAACGGGTGTAAACTCTTTGCAATATAGGTGGAATATTTAACATAGGAAAGAAAAGGAAAGACTTTAGATAGCTTTGTAGTGGTGCGTGAAGTTGAGGATATTTTCTTGGATGCAATTCCTAGGTTTCTGCCAAAATGAGACATTGATTTTACCATAGAATCGGTATCTTAGGAAATAATAGTGTTAAGGGAACGTTATAGGATGATTGTACCAGAGTTGACTGAGTTAAAGATGCGACTTTAGGAACTGTTGGACAAGGGGTATGTCAGAGTAAGTGTCTCACCTTAGGTAGCACCAATACTTTTTGTAGGGAAGAAGAATTCTACTCTTAGGTTATGTAAATTTTATTATAGAAAGATAAATAGGTTGACAATAAAAAATAAATACCCATTACCTACAATTGATTATCTATTTGATGAGGTAAGGGGAGTAACAATCTTCTCTAAGATAGACTTGAGATCTAGTTACCACTAAATCAGGATCAAATGTAAGGATATACAAAATACAAATTTTTGGAACTAGGGATGGCCATTATGAGATCGTTTTGCTTCCTTTCAGACTCACATATTCCCCAACAAAATTTATTTGTATAATGAACAATTTTTTAGTTAAAACTTTGATAATTTTTTGTTGTTATTCATTAATGTATTTTTGGTTTATTCCAAGACACCATAAGAGCATGAAAAACACCTAATAATAGTACTAAAACCACTTAGAGAGCACCAAATACATGAAAAATTTAGTAAGTCTCAGTTTTATCATGACCAAATTCAATATTGGACTTAGAAGTGTAAAGAAAGTTTGATTGGTTGAAATATTTTCTAACTTTAGCTTCCATACATAAGATTGTTGTTCCAAATAATAATTATACAGTGTGCATAGATTCTTGGTTATGAGAATTAGGTGGAGCATTAATGTAGGATAATCATGTTATAACTTATGAATCTAGGAAGCTAAAATAACATGAGAAGAATTATGTTGTGTATGACATAGAATTATTTGTAGAATTTCATGATTTGGAAATGTGGCGACACTACCTTTTGCAAAATATATTCACATTATTAACCAATCATATTAGCATGAAATATTTCTTTAGTGAACTAGATTTAAATATAAGGAAATGTGGATGGGTTTCCTTATTCAATTTGATTTTTAAATTAAACACATTAAGGATGACGAAAACAAAATTGTAGTTGCATTGAGTAAAATTTTAAATGAGATTTATTGGGCCTCATCTAATAATTTTAAAACAAATCCTAGTGAGAATATTAGGACTACACCCTTAGAACATCAAGAATATAGAAAAAGACAAGAACATTTGTTAAATGAAACTTTCCCAAAATGAGTATATGAGGATGCTCTAAATAGTAATTGTTTGTTAGCTTTTTTAAAATACAATTTATATCCAAAATTTGCATAGAATTAAATAGTCAATCCTATATGAACATCATAAGAAGCATGTTTGAGTTCATCTAGACTATCAAAAACTTATTACAACACTTAGAAAATGGTTTTATTTTCTAGGAATGAAAGGAGAAGTGGTTGAATACTTGGAAAAATCTCTAGAGTGTCAAAAACTTAAGGTGGAGAACCAACATCCTACTAGGTTACTAAATACCTTAGCTATTTCTTAGTGGAAATGAGATATTATTTCCATATATTTAATTATAAAGTTACCCAGAACTAGAAGAGAACATGATTCTATCATGGTTATACTTGATAAAATAAGTAAAATAGCCCATTTTATACTAGTTTAGTCAACATTTAAAGCTTTTCACATAGATGATATTTTTTATGAAGGAGATATTAAAGCTTCATGGGGTACCAAAAACAATCATTTTTGAAAAATATGTGAAATTCACATCAAAACTTTGGAAGGCTCCTTTCGGAGGATTAGGAATACGGTGGAATTTCAGTAGTTCTTACCATCACCAAATTGATAGAAATACTGAATAAACTAAGTATATCCTTGAAGACATCCTTCACATATATGCAATGGATCAACCCACTAGATGGCAGGATTACTTGCATTTGGTTGAATTTTCTTATAATAACATTGTCAAGAATCTCTTAAATGAGTCCTTATAAGGTCCTTCATGGACGGAAACACAATAATCCATTAAGTTGAAGTCAAATAGAGGACATATTAGTTTTGTGACCTGACCTCTTAAAAGATATGGTGTAGGTGGTTATAAATGTAAGGTAGAGTGTAACATCCCCAAGCTAAAGTTTCATGTAACAAAGACTATTAAAGGAAAAAAAAAATTAATACCAAGGTCATCTTACACGTATTTCAAGTTGAATGGTGGTAAAACACTATAGCGGGAATCAGTTGTGGTTTATTAATGGTTATGGTAATTGGCAAAGGAAAAGAGGAAATAATTGGTATTTAAATATGAGAAAAAAAAAAGAAGGAAAAAAGGAGAAAAGGAAGGTGAAGAGAAAAAAATATTCATGCAATGGGAAATTACAAGAAAATGAGGAAAAAAGGAGAAAATGAAGGTGAAAAGGCACAAATATGCATGCAATGGGAAATTAGAGGAAAATGAAGGAAAATGAAGAAAAAAGAGACATCAATGATAAAAAGGCATCAAAGAAACAATTCATTGTTTTTTTTAGTTTAGATTTAGGCTCTCATACACTCTAGCACACTTAGAGAATTCTTGGAGAACTCTAGTATTCACGTGGATCTGTGAAAACGACAAGCAAAGGAAAGAAAGAGAGTGTAAGGAAAAAGTTGTCTCAACAACTATAGTAGGAGGATTTTGCAGGCAACAGGTTGCATGTGTGATTCCATTGCTAGGATGCGAATGCATGGTACATCCATTTTATTATTTGGTCCATTTTCTATCATTCATGTCGGTTTTCCCTAGTTTGACAGTGGTTTCATCCTTTCCTTGTCATTTCCTGGATAGTCATGGTGTGATGGATTCATTCTTGGTTGAGCTTTGGATTGTCAAAATATTTTGGATCCGATTGAGGTGGTCTCAGGAAAATCTGAAGGGTTCAGGGTGGAGATAGTTTTCTCTAGGAAGCACTCGATAGGTGGGTAGAAACAGGAAAATTCCTCTCGGTATGGTGAAGGAATTCTGAGGTATCCAAGCTTGTTTTGGTTTTGTGATCTCGAGACTGATTTGAGTGAGATCATAATAGCTTAAGGGTGGAGGTGTTTTAACCTATGGAGGCCTTCTTTTGTTATGTCTTGGTTTATCCAACGAGATCCTAGATTCATGCTTGGAATATGGCACAGAGGTGATTGGCTGAAAGAGAGATTTGGTTATGCCCAATCTATGGTTGGGTGGTATGTGGAAGTCCCCAACTTCATTGGAATTTGTATATGTTATTATGAGTTGTCTTCTCTATTGTGATTTATGAACAAATTTACTATTTATTATGTTAGCTTATGGCTATTTTTTCATGGTTTCTATTCTGTTTAAATGCTTCGTTCTATGATGTGCTCTAGGTATGGTTCTTGTTCATGATTTGATAGTTTATTGAATGGTTTATGAAGGCATGGGCTAACAAGTGTTGTTGTAGATAGCTTGAGATGACATTGAATATTCTTGATGATTCTCATATGAATATTAGAAGCTTATGATCAGATATGAATTCATGACCTATAGCTTCTATGTTTATCATATGTTTGATGAAATGTCTATCATGCATTAGGCATGTCTTGGTCATGATCATCCTCTAGTTTTGAATGGCTAGAGATTTTATCATGTTAGATATGTTTTTGGAAGTTTATAGGTAGTTCTGCGTAGTCGTTTGGAGGCTAGCTAGAAAAAGTGGCATAGATATCGCAACTGCTAGCACAAAACTGAGGAATTTGGGTGATAACCATTCGTAGGCAAGCTTATGGGTGCGGTTGGAGACTCATATATGAATGCACAATGTGTCAAGGGTGTGGTTATGGTGTTAATATTGTGAAAAACGAGTTACAACTTAGGATATAATCATCAAAGTTTGTGGACTAGCTTATGTGTGATTTAGTGCCCCTGAGATGTATCAGAAAGTTTTCAGTTTCTAGGCCCCACTTCCATAATTGAGGACTTGGATGTCAGTTCATGTTATAGTAGCACTCATCTCATGTTTACCCAAAATATCTTTTGAAAGGGGGTAAATGTGGGAGGGGGCGTCACAGGGTGGTATCAGAGTGGGTTCCATTCTCTTTGGGTGATATCTAAGACCACAGGGTGGTACTTGTTATGCATGCATGTCAGTTGTCTATGTTCCTACTATTCATGCATTGTGATGACTATAGTTATCATGCATGTGGATATTATTGTAGTTTTGTGTTATCATACATGATGTTTCTATGTTGATTCATGATATATATGTATATCATGCTATTTTGGACTGATTTGTGCTAATGAGATAGCCTCCCATGAAATACACTGAGGTATGATTTTGATTATGATTTATATTTGGTTAATCTAACATGGCATGTTTTCAAGAAAGAGAAGGTCAAATATGAAGAGCAAGATTGTGGATTATAGTTTGCATGACTCCCCTTATAGGCTTGATATGAATTCAATGGAATGGGAAAGGTAAATTGAGAAGTAAGGAGAAGAGTACTCTCTTAATCTAGCAAGCACACTGGGGAGTTTGAGGGAAAAGACCAGAACTTGAAAGGTATATAATAAAAAGTTGATTCAGGCATAATAAAGGCTTAACAAAGCTCAAAAAAAGCATGCAGAAGTTAATGCAATGATTCTACTGATCCTTTGAGAGTTGCAGAAGAAAGGACCAATGGGGATTAGTCATGGGGATAAGCAAAAGGAGAAGACTAATGGGGCAGATGATAGCAGGTTCAGAGGAGACACTGGTTGAATGGGGAGGATATAGTGAATAGTGAAAGATTCTTAGATACACATGATAGAAGGATTGGTACGTATGGGTTTTATTCTAGTTTTTCTTCGAGGATTCATCATCATCATCATCACCAAAACCATAGGAGGATTGAGTACTTGTTAGAGTAGTTCAAGAAAGTCAAGGCTCCTAATTTTGATGGGGAGATGAAGAAATAAAAATATGTAGAAGCATGGATGCTTGGGATGAATAATTTATTCAGATTGCGTGACTATTCAAAGAACATGAAAGCCAAGATAGCTACCTTTAGTCTCAAAGGGGAAGTATAAATCTAGTGGGAAGATGTGAAGAATTTCATAGGCATTAGAGAAGAGGAGTTGATTTGGGATGAGTTTGAGAGACTTTTCAAGAAGAAGTACTTGTCTGAAAGATATTATGATGACACATCAGAGGGGTTCTATGATTTGAAGATAGGTTCTATGACAAATGATGAGTACACTAGTAGGTTCCTAAATATGTTGAGGTATGTGCCTTATCTCAAGGATGAGAAGGTGAATATTTGAAGTTTCATTAGTGGGTTTTCAATAGCATACAAAGACTGGATTGAGTTTTATGAGCCTCAACCATTAGAAGAAGCCATCAGTAAATTGAATCATTGTTATGAGTAGTTAAAACAAAAGCCTTAGTTCAAGTGTGACTGACGGGAAATAACAAGACTAAGGGAATATGGCCTAAGAAGTGAGAAAGATATTAGGATGCAGGTGAGAAGGAAGACGTGGCACCTCATAAGAAATTCAATGCAACTCAGATAGTACATGAGTCTCAGCTTTGAGAGAAGAAAAATAAAGCTAATGGTAGGGGATCCTTACAGTATTGGATTTGTGGAAGAAACCATCGCAAGAAGGATTGTCCATTGTACCAGTTTGGTGGGATTTAGATCTATAGGGCTCAAGAGGTGTAGATACTTAGGGGTGTTGGTTAGAGCATTCCTCATATTTATGTAGCACTTGATAATAGCAAGGTAGATCATCAAGCATCCATTATTGATATGGAAGATAAGCTTTTTGGTCAAGTTGTTTCCATTTTGATTGATCCTAGATCGAATTTTAGTTATGTTAGTCCTAACCTCGTGGATCAATGTTGTTTGAGTAAATAAGTTCACATAGAATCTTGGTTGGTGTAGTTGGCTACAGGGATGAAGAGAGGAGCTCACCATTGGGTGAGAGCTTATGCATTTGAGCTTTATGGTATGCCTACATCATCACATCTAAATTTGCTTTCTTTATATTCATATAGTATGCTTTTGGGAATGGATTGATTGTTTACTCACAGGACCAAGATAGGTTGTTATGATAAGTCTATTAAGTGGCTAGATGATGATGAAGAAAGGAAAATATTGCAAGGAAAGAAGAAGTCTATGTCAGTAAGAATGGTTACCACAATGTAAACTCAATACAGTTGGAGGAAGGGGTGTGTAAATATTTTAAGTTCATGTTTCCAGTGATAAAGAGAAGGATGTTGAGAATGATGAAGTCTTAAAGAATTACCCTATTTTGCAGTGGTTTCATGATGTGTTTCTCGTAAAGATTATAGAGTTATCGCCTCATAGGAAAGTGGATTTCTCTATTGAGTTGGTACGAGAAGCAACACCAGCATCAAATGCACCTTATAGGATGAGCACTCTGAAATCAGTGGAACTAAAGTTGCATGTTAAGGAAATTATTGATAAGGGATACATAAGGACAAGTGTATCCCCTTGGGGTGACATAGTTTCTTTTGTTAAGAAAAAGGATGGTACTCGCATATTTTTCATTCATTATAGGCAACTAAACAATGTCACTATCAAGAATAGGTATCCATTATCGTGGATTAATTAATTTTTTGCTCAGATAAAGGGAACATTAGTGTTTTCAAAGATTGATATGAGATTAGGATATAATCAAGTTCACATCAAAGAAGAATACATTTACAAGACTGCATTCCATACAAGGTATGGGCACTATGAGTTTGTGGTGGTTCCTTTTTGTCTTACTAATTCTATAGCCACCTTCATGTGTTTGATGAACAATGTGTTGCATCGTTATATAGACAATTTTTTTGTAGTGTTTATTGATGGTATATTGATATACTCGAAGAATGAGGAGGAGAATGTAGAGAAAATGGGAGAAACATTGAGAATATTGAGAGAGAATCAGTGGTATACCAAACTCAATAAGTCAAGATTCTTTCAGTCTCAGATTCATTACTTGGGACATGTTGTTTCCAAGGAAGGGATGGAAATAGATTCAAAAAGTTAAAGCTATCTTGGACATGCCATCTCCAACGAACGTGAATGTGGTCAGATCATTCATGGGACTAGCAAGTTATTATAGGAGGTTCATCAGGAGCTTCTCAAGGACTGACTATCCTATCACATATTTACAGAGAAAAGGAAATAAGTTTGAATCGATTGATGAGTGTGTAGCCATTTTTGCATAGTTGAATAATTTGCTTACAAATTCTCCAGTTTTGAAGATTCAAGATCCTAATAAGGATCTATTAGTTTGTAAAATGTTTGCAAGAAAGGACTTGGTGGAATCTTGATGCAGTAAGGATAGGTGGTATGATATGATTAAAGGAAGCTAAATGAGCATGAGTAGAACTATGTATCTCATGATCTTCAGTTGGAAACTATCATTCATGCATTGAAGATGTGGAGACATTATATCCTTGGTAGGAGGTTTGTTTTGATCAATGATAACAGTGGGCTGAGGTACTTGTTTAGCCAACCTAATCCGAATGCTAAGAAAGCTAGATGGTTGGTTATCCTCAGTGAGTTGGATTCTTAAATCAGACACATTAAGGGCAAGGAGAATCAGGTTGTAGATGTTATCAATAGCAGAGTGTAAGTAAATAATATTTCAATTATGAGATTTTATGGGATGGATTTGCAGGAGTGGATCTTTCATGTAGGGAAGAATGATGATAGGTAACAATAGTTGAAGTAGAGATTGCAGCAATAGGATGAAGGTGATAGAGATGAGGAGTATCATGTCACGACATATGGCTTGGTCAGATTCATGGATAGGATTTATGTGCCAGATAGCAATGAGATAAAGAAGTTTATCTTGAGGGAGTTTCATATCAATCCATATTCAAGTCACTTGAGATATCATAATTCTTTGACAATTATTAAGAATTTCTACCATTGGTTTAACTTGAAGAAGGAAGTGTTTGAATTTTTTCTTAGATGTTTTGTCTATGAGCAAGTGAAAGCATAATGTAAGCATCTAGTTGGTTTGTTGTAGCCTATTAGGATTCTAGAATGGAAATGTGAGGTCATTTCCATGGACTTCATTATAGTTTTTCCGAGGAAATTGAGACAACATGATTCCATCATGGTTGTGGTTGATAGGTTGAGAAAGGTAACTCATTTCACTGCAGCGAAATCTACTAATTCATCCAGTGAGGTAGCTCAAATATTCATTAAGGAGATAATTATTTTGCATGGTGTTCCCAAGAAGATCATATGAGACATATATTCCAAGTTAACTTCCAAAATTTGTAAGGAGTTGTTTGCAGTCTTGGGGATTGAGCTAGCTTTTAGTACGACTTATCATCCACAAACACATGAATATACAGAGAGGGTCAACAACATTATTGAGGATATGTTATGAATGTATGTCATGCATCAGTAGAGGAAGTGGGAGGAGTACCTTCCACTAGTAGAGTTTGCATATAATAATGGGTATCAAGAATCCCTGAGAATGAGTCCATTTGAGCCTCTTCATGGACAGAGTGGTAATACTCCTATCAGCTGGAGTGATATAGTGAACATGGTATTGAATTAACCAGATATGTTGGTCGAGATGGAGCAGGAGATGTAGGTTATTAAGAGGAATTTAAATGCAACACAAGATAGGAAGAAGAGTTATTCAGATCAGCATAGAGAATTCAAGGGATTTCAGGTTGGTGAGCATGTGTACTTGTGCATCAAGCCCAAGAGGAGATCCTTGAAGATTGGGTCATGTGCCAAGTTGGCACCATGGTATTGTGGGCCTTTTGATATCCTTGAGAGGATTGGACTAATGGCCTACAGACTTGCACTGCCCCCAATAGTGAAAGTCCATGATGTTTTCCATGTGTAATTTCTTAAGAGAAATGTGTAGGATGTTGATCGTGTGATTGATTGGTCAATATTGTAGGTAGAACCAAAGGGATATTTCTAGCTAGAGCCACAATGCATTCTGCAGTGGAAAAATCTCATGCTCTAGAACTAAGCAATAAAACAAGTTAAAGTGCATCGGAAGCCCTTTGGGCCATTTGAATCTACATGGGAGATGGTTAATCAGATGTGGGCTTTATATCCTTCATTATTTAATACCTAAAGAAAATGATTTTTTGGTATATATATATATATATCTATATATATATATATATATATATATATATATGTATGTATGTATGTATGTATGTATGTATGTATGTATGTATGTATGTATGTAATTGTCATCATAAATACCACAATGAGTTGTGTTATAAAGCTCTATATGCAGTATACCTTTTTTTCAATGGTTTGTTGGTCATAGGTATCATAGAACACTGAGGATGGTGTTCCCCCAAAGGGGAGGGGTTTTTAATAGCCCTGGGTTAAAGTTTCATGTAATAAATAATATTAAAGGAAAAAAATAATAGGACCAAGGTCATGGGACATGTATTCCAAGATAAATGGTGGGAAAACACTATAGTGGGCATCACTTGTGGTTTATTAATGGCTATGGAAATTGGAAAATATATTGTTAAAGGAAAATAGACAATAATTGGCATTTAATTATGAGAAATAAAGGGGAAAAGGAGAAAATGAAGGTGAAGAGGCACAAATATGCATGAAAGGGAAATTAGAGGAAAATGAAGAAAAAAGAGACATCAATGATAAAAAGACATCATAGAAACAATTCATAACTTTTTGTCAGTTTAGATTTTGGCTCTCATACACTCTACCACACTTAGAGCATTCTTGGAGCATTGTAATATTCACTTGGACTTGGAAAAAGGAAAAGCAAAGTAAAGAAAAGGGAAAGCAAAGGAGAGTAAGAGAGGATAAGGAGAAAGTTGGATCAACAACTACAACAGGAGGATTTTGTAGGTAATAAATTGCATATGTCATTTCCTTATTGGGATGTGAGTGCATGGTACATGCATTTGATTATTTCGTTCATTTGTTGTCATTGGCATGGTTTTTTCTTGGTTTGAGATTGGTTTCAACCTTGCCTTTGCATTTCCTAGATAACCATGGTCTGATGGGATTCATTCTTGGTTGAGATTTGGATTGCCTAAACTTTGGATCCCGTTGAGGTGGTTTGAGGAAAATCCAAAGGGTTGGGGGTGGAGATCATTTTCTCCAAGAATCCCTTAAGAGGTGCATGGAAACAGGAAAATTCCTTTGGCTATGGTGAAGGAATTCTGAGGCATTTAAGGTTGTTTTGTTTTTGTGATCTTGGGACCAGTTTAGGTGAGATCATGGTAGCTTGAGGGTGGAATTGTTTTAACCTCTAAATTACCTATTTGTTTATGTCTTGGTTTATCCCATGACATCCCACATTCATTCTTGGAATATGGAACGGGGGTGATTTTCTAAAAGAGAGATTTGGTTCAACCCAATCTATGGTCAGGTGGTATGTGGGAGTCCTTGCCATGGTGGGAATTTCTATATGTTATTTTGATTTAACTTCTCTATTGTGATTTATGAGGACATGTACTAGTTATTATGTGATATTATGGCTAATTTCTCATGGTTTCTACTCTAGTTATATTCTTGGTTCTATGATGTGCTCTAGCTATGTATCGTGTTAGTGATTTGATAAGTTATTAATTGGTTTATAAATGCATGAGATCACAAGTGTTGTTGTAGCTAGATTGAGAGGGAATTACACCTTCTTGATGATTCTCAGATGAAGGTTAGAAGTTTATGATCAGATATGCATTCATGAATGGTAGCTTCAATGTTTATCATATGTTTGACAAAATTTCTGTCGTGCATTAGGCATGTCTTGATCAAGATCTTGCTCAAGTTTTGAATAGTTGCAATTATTACCATATTAGTTATGTTTATAGAACATTATAGGTACTTTTGGGTAGTGTTTTGGAGGCTAGGATGAGAAAGTGTCACAAATATCACAATTGTTGGCATAGAACTGAGGAATTGTGGTCATAGCCACTAGTAAGAAGGCTTATGAGTGAGTTGGAGCCTCATAACTGCATGCATAATGTGTCCAGGGTGAATTTTTGGTACTATTATTTTGAAAAGTAAGATCCAACTCAGGATTTGGTCACAATATGTTGTGGACAAACTTCTGGGTGATCTAATGCTCCTGAGAGGTATCATAAATTTTTTAGTTTATAGGACCCACTTCCATAACTGAGGACTTCAAGGTTTGGTCATATCATAGTAACAGTGATATCATGTTTACCCTTGAGATCTTGTGAAAGTGGGTAAATTTGGGAGGGGAAATTACACAAAGCTTACAAAATAGCTCAATACAGACACAAAATCCAAAGTGCAAAGACACACAAAATGCAGTGTTGATTGATGTTTATGGAAAAAGGGTGTATCCTTTCATGTCACTATGATGGTACATGGGTGGTATGTGCTGAGTCTTCAATATACATATATCAAAGAGAGAGGAATAAATATGAAGCAACACAAACCGATTATTATTTAAATGTTCACGATGTTGATCTTCTAGCAATGTGGTGTGCAATTTCGATTGTCAGGTAGTTGTTTCTCAAGATGTAGTATTGAAATATATTGCAATATATGATTTGAAGGAAGAAATAAGATCTAAAATTTATCATGAAATGTTGATAAGGGTTTCAAGTGTAGGTGAATCTAACACTCCTGCATTATCTGCATATAGAAGGTTTCTTGTAGAAATGCTTGTTGAGCGTAACATTGGAGCACAAGAAACATGCCATATGTTACTCAAGATGACTCTTGTTGTGTGTAGTCACAAATTTGTTCCCTTGAATGTCGGAAATAAAGTGTTCTAAATAATATCAGTGTAATCTAATGAAATTTCATGTGAGAACAATTTTGTTCAGCTTTATCAAAATTGCCCCCATTTCCTCGAACATTTATGTTTGATAGAAACAACAAGATCATGGCATTATGATGCCAAGAATAGGCAAGATCCATGGAGACCATGAAATGTGCATGTAATTTTAGTGTGTGGTTGTGGTTCTACTATATTCTAGAGAAGGAGTTGAAAGAGTTTGAAACATTTAGCTGGAGTGAGTTGCTTGTGTACAAGTCCTTTTGTGACATTGCTTCAGATATAGAAATTTCAAGTGAAACTATCATTGAGAACTAGAGGAGTTTAAGATACCATGTATGTCATGTTGATCGAGCCCCTTTTCCAAATGAGAGTAATAAAGAGGGTGTCAATTCCATTGTTCATAAAGATAATGTTGCTTGAGATTCTGAAGAGTGGTAGGTTCTTTCCTAGATTATTACACCAAACAATGTAACCATTTTCGATCTTGAAAATATTAACAGAAGGGATTACGATATTCATTATAATTGGTAGGAAATAATGGTGCCAGATGAAATTTTTGAATATGCTATTCATTTTATAAAATATGCCCAGACTTTGGGTGTTGTTAATGGTGACTCAATTGGGGAGACAATAGTGCCACCTTTTTATTTATCTAAGAAACAATGATCTTTTTTTGAAATCGTTTTACGCCACTTTGTTGATGCTGAAAGCAATGATGATTTGAAAATGATTATTCAAGGAACAACTAGAACTAGAAAATCTTCTCTCATTCATTGTATTTCTCATACTAATTCTTCTTCTACAATGGATGGTAGAAGTCCACTATTGTTTCTCTCTTACTGACATTGTTTCTTTTAGTATACTTGAAAAACAATACACTCAACTTTAAAAATTGATATAAAAGATATGAAATTGTTGAATGGGTAAGACATAGAAACATTCCAAGAAGAAATGAGGCACATTCGTTATTTTTTGATTGATGAAATGAGATTTATAGGTCCAAGGTTTTTTATACAACTAGATTCATGTTCGCGAGAAGCCTTCCTTGAAAATAAGGATTCTGCTTTTCGTGGTAGGTCAATGATTCTTGTGGGTGACCTTGGGAAGTTTCCTCCTCTCAAGGATAAACCTTTGTATACAGACAGAACAACGAGGAAAGTGTTGTGGGAAAGCTTCAATATTATTGTGGCTTTGGATAATATTTCCAGACAATAAGGAGATGATCCTAGACAAGCATGTTTTCACAATCTTTTAACCAATATCATAAATGGAGATCCTATTCTACATTATTGGGATCTTCTCATGTCATGTGTTGAAAGTTTCCTACATCTAGAGGGAAATATTTTATTTGATTCTTATGTTCACTTGTTTGCAACAAATAGTTTTGTCAACCTACACAATCGGAAGATGCTAAAATCATTTAATTTTCCAATTGCGAGGTGTTTGGCGGAGTGGACAAGAAGAACAAAGATAGTTGACAATGATTATGATGTGTTGGAGCACAAAGTATTGTTATGTTATGTAAAGTGTTTCATGTTTACATGTAATTTTTGGGTTGAAGCTAGGTTGGTAAATGGTGCACTTGGATATCTTGAAGATATCTTCTATATGTCTGATTCAGAGCTGCTTGAACTTCCAATGTTCACTACAATTATTTTTGTGAAGAAAACAGGTGTTCCATTTTGTGAGAATGATTTCAGCAAAATCACATAAAGAATCATTTGTCGACGCGTTTCGAACCAACTAGTGTGGTTCATCGTCAGGACAAGTTGAGGAACAAATCTGAGCGATCCGTTAAATAGAGCATGCAGGTCCTTCAACGACTATATGAACGTGCAATGGTTAAAAAGACCCTTAACGGTTAATATATATATATATATATATATATATATATATATATATATATATATATATATTAATTATTATTTAATTATTTATTTATCTATTTATCCACAGTAATATTATTATATTAACTTCAAGCTAATATTACTATATTAATTTTAAATTAATAGTATTATGAATATTATTATCAATAATAGGCTAGGGCAATTTTTATTTTTATTTTTTTTTATTTTTTTTTTAACTTTATTTATTTATTTATTTTATCAAATTATTAAAATATTGTTATCAATAGTAATATTATTGTGATAAGCTTTAGTAATATTATAATGTTAAATCCAAGCTAATATTATAATATTAATTACCAATTAATATTAATAATATTAGTCTAGGGTAAATTAAATTTATTTATTTATTTTATTTTATTTTTATTTTATATATATATATATATATATATATATATATATATATATATATATTATTTATTTATTTATTTATTTTTAATACATGAGTGAAATGAATAAAATTGCAATAGTTAATTATTAAAAATCCAGGTCTAGGTGTTCCATTTGATATAAATTGTACACACATTGTGCCTATAACACTTGTTGTTAGATGGAATCTTAAACAAATGACTTTAAAAATTGTGTGAACCTTCAGTATAGACAAATCACAAGGGATGACTTTGTAACAAGCTACTTCAAATATAGGTGATAGAGAGAGATAGGGTTTGACATTTACAACTATATCAAGAGTGAAATTGTTTGCTCATTTACAGATTTCACCATCTTTTTCTTTTCAACATTTTGTCAAAATGAAAAATGGTGCATATGTCACACTTAGGAAGAAATAGGAGGAATGATTAAATACAATATCATTGTAACATATTTATTTTCTTTAATTACAATATTTTATCAAAAATATATTTGCATGTAGTTCCAGAAATAAATAAATAAATAAATAAATAAAAATTAAAATTAAAATTAAAATAAATAAATAGATAAATAAATAAAATTCTTCGAAAGAAATTTTGTTTAGAAGGAGAATAATTAAGTGCATTTTCATTTGAATATAAGGGTTCACAATAAAAAATATTTGCAATCACACAATAGATAACAATTTTCTTTGACAAAGAAAATAAAGTGCAAGATATCCTAACAAGTGATCAATAGAATATCCTTTGATACAACCATAGTTAGACATGAAGAAAGTTAACTATTGAGTAGGAAATACGTGCACTAGCAAAATAAATTTATTATCATACATCTATGTGATAGGTAAATACACATTCAACTATGGGTTTTGTTCTAAAAAAGATTTCACTTCAAGAATTGGTTAGGAAATATAAATGATTTTCTAAAAATAATTTTGCATGTGATGTCAAATATAAGTTACTTGAAAGAACTTATGATAAAAACATAAATGATTAATTGCACTGCAGTTTGAATATCAGGATTCACTTTAAAATACATATCCAATTAGAGAACAAATAACATTTTCCTTTGATAGAAAAAATAAACAGAAAGATATGCTAAGAAGTGTTTAAAAAAATATAATTTTATTCAACAAGAGATATATATTAATGAAGTTAAAAATTGAGTATAGAATACATCTATTAAAAAAAAAAAAGTGATGACAACAAATCAATGTGGTGGCTCGATCTGCGTTGAACTCGGACTTTTTTTTCTGGAGAAAGTTTTCACTTGAGAATTTCATGATGAAGTACAAATCTTGTTCCAAAAATATATGTGCATATACTACCAGAAATAAATTACTTGAAAATAACTTATGTTCAAAACAAGAGCGATTAGTTGTACTGTAATTTGAATATGGGGCTTCATTATAAAATAGATATGTAATCACAGAACAAAAACAATTTTTTTTACGGGGAAAAAGAAGTCTAAGATATCCTGAGAAGTATTTTAGAGAATATCCTAATATTAAGATAGAGATAAACATGAATAAAGTTAAGAATTCAGTAGCAGATACATGCATTAAGAAATTAAAGTGACGATAGAAAATCAACGTCATAGCTCAACACGCATTGAACTATGAGCTTTGTTCTGCATAAAAATTTCTCTTAAGAATTTGATTGGGAAAAACTAGTCTTTCTGCGTAAATATGTTTGTGTGTAATGCCATAAATAAATAACCTAAAAAGAACATATCTTGAAAATAAGATAAATTTAGTGCACTATAGTTTCAATATCACGGTTCACTTCTATAGAGATATGCAACCACAAAACAAAAAGTAATTTCCTTTAACTGAGAAAAAGAGAAGTGTGACATATCCTAAGGAGTTCTTAAGAGAATTGTTACTATTGGGTCACAGATAAACATAAATAAAGTTTAGAATTGAGAACCAGATACATGCATTAAAAAATGAAACTGATCACAGGGAATTAATACCATAACGCAATATATATTCAACCGGAAGTTTTTTTTCAAATAATTTTGACTTGAAAAAAAATCTTTGGAAATACAAGTGATGTTCCAAAAATATATTTGCATGTAAAACCAGAAATAAAGAGCTTGAAACGAACCTATGTTGAAAATGATAGAAGTTTAATGTGTTATACTTCCAATATCCTACTTCACTATGAAATAGATATGCAATGACAGGAAAAATAATAACAAATTGCATTGAGAAAAAAAAAATAAGGTGTAGCATATCCCAAGATCTGTTGAGACAATATGCTAAAATTCATCGAGACATAAAGATGAGTAAAGTTAAGAATTGAGTAGCAGATACATATTTCAAGAAATTAAAGTGATCATAGGAAATGAATGTGGTAGCACAAAATGCATTCAAATCTCAATTTTCGTCTTGAAAAAGGTTTTAGTTCAAAAAATACTTTGGAAAATAAAATTCTTTGACTTCACCAAGATACAAGCCATTAATCCAATGTAAAACGTCATAAAAATACTAATGAAAATAAAGAAAGTTTGTTCAATAACTTGAAACGAGAAAATCTGTAAAATTTCTCTGCAAAAAGAACAATTTGTGCTATGAAATTGTAATCCTAGTTTAAAGTATTTTGTGGATGGAAATGTGGCAGATCATTCGAATCCTCCACATCATATTCTTCTTTTTCCATGCTGAGAAAATGTGGCCCATTTTTCTAGATGTAGTCGTCCCAATCTGAGTACAATTGATAAATTGCAAAGAAGTGGATAGGATGAAAATGAGTCATATTGACTTGCCACATACATATGAAATTTTGTACAACTATTTTCTTTATTTTATAGTTTATTCTAAATTTGGAGATCATTTTGGTTTGCTTGAAGGGAAACTGCAGAAGTCTTTGGAAGTTTTCTTGATTCAAGTTTTTAAGGTTTTCTATGACCTTCTAGTCATATACGGTGTTGTCTTTGAGATGATGTTCCATTGAACTGAGTTTTACTTATTTTAGTGGTTTATATCCTGATAAATCGAATTCCTCTATAAAATTTGTTCCCATCTCCCATATTGACAAAAAATGTTCAGTGGCCCGTTTGATAAATTATTTGATTTCTTTGGCCTCAAACTATGATTGAGTCAAAGAAGAAAACATTAATATTTTATCTGTTTTTTATACTTTCAAAATGTTATCAGTCTGGAACTATGATTCCCATTCAACAATTGATTTGAAATTTTCTTTAATTTACTTGTCTTCTTCGACCAAAGATTCTATTCTCTCTTCAACCTCCAAATTATATTGATATAATCTACAAAATTTATCCATTTGTTTAGAAAACCTAGCTTAATCTTTCTTCAATATGGCTAAAGTGTATTTCTTTCACCTTAAAGATATTCATACTTTTTCTACTTCATGGATTTTAATTGGTTGAGACTTAATAGTTTCAATTTATTCCTTCATTACTCTAGTCATGGTTCGAATGTTGTTATCACATTCTTCCTTTGATATTCTATTTTTTTGTTCGTTTTCCCTTTGGATTTTCTAGATATCTTGGGAGTGCTTGAGTTTTAATTCATTAATTTCATTTCCAAATTGATTTTGTAAGTTTTGTCTTTCAATGGCGAACCCACTAACAAGTTTTGTGGAATGGTTTCATCAACTTTCATTGCTGAATGCTTTAATTTTCTCTATTTCACATTCCAGATGTTTTATCTTTTGAAAACTGTTCTTACAGGCCATCAAAATTTCACCAACATGGTGTTGGTTATGATTGAAAAATGCTCGTAGAGCTCGGGAGGATTCTTTAGATTTTTCCTTGACATTTATTGTTTCTTGTCAATTGAATTCTGAAATGTTTTCAAAAGTTTCAAACTTTCTTTTCTTGGTTCTTCTAACAACTGACTTATTTTGAGCATCAAAGTAGTACTCAGTCAAGTATGGAAAAAGTTTAGGAATAGTTTCAACATTAATGATAGGTTTAAATAAAAAGGAATTGAGAGATATTTTCATAGAAATTGGAGTCATGGATGTGTCTGAAAAGTCTTTGGAATAGAAATCTCAGTAATTTTATCTTGCTACTCCAGAGACTCTTTCTCTTTGCCACAGAAAGTGGTCAATGTTGACAGAGGGGTGCTAGTAATTAACTCATCTTTATTTGTATCAGTATGCATATATTTGACTTCGTCATCAATTTTCTTTGACTCTGTATGTGGCTGGACGGTATCATCTGAGCCATCAATAATAATGATACTTTTACCAGAGGAGCTATATTTTTCTGTTACTTCTTCTTTGTCTAGTATCTACTATTTTTTGCCTTTGACTTTTGTGCTCCTTTGACCTTGTTGGTCTATATCGATATCTAGCTCTTTTTCATTAATAGTGATTTCTTTCGTCGTGCTTATATATGAAGTTGTAAAATAAACATTAAGGACATTTTCAAGTTGGGATTCTTCTATTTTGGGAGAAGAGGAAACATGGTCTGAAACAATGTCATTGAAATTGTGTTTTAGAAGCTCAATAGATTTGATCTCTTTAATTGTAGTATTAGTATGAATAATCCTCTGCTTAATGAATTCCTCATAAATATTTTCTCTAAATTCTTGCAGTTTAGTTCTATCCTCACTACTCAACAATTTTCCTCTTTCAAAATCTTGCTAAAATTTATCAATATTAATGAAAATTTCATCAAAAAGAGTCTTTTAGGGTGTGAAGGTTTTGATGTCGCTGATAACCTTATAATGGTCATTGATTATTCCTTGAGGATCATCATCATGAAGGGGAAATGAATAAACCCAAACATGTTGGAGTTATTCATGATCCTTAAATGCATGTTCTCGATTGTTGAGGAAATCTTTTCGAAAGTTAGTTGGGAAGTTTGGCCATATTTTCTCCTGAAGCTTTATGATTTTCCAAGCTTGACCATTCAACTCAATTTGATTGCCTACCTCTGTTAAATGAATCCTCTCTAGAATATATCTAGGAAGAAGTTGAGGACCAACTTCACTTCTGTGGACTCTAATATATGTGAATAATTCTTCCACAATCTAGTCTCCTATTTATTCTAATGCCTCTTTATGCCCTTCACTAACCCTAGGAGGGATTTCTCCAAATAGAATCTCATGGAAAGAGATCAGCACATAATTAAAAATTCCATAAAAATTGAATATGAAGTTACTTTCCCACAAAATAGGGGCATAATTATGAATAATCACTTACTGATAAACTTGGTAATTCCATTTCATCGAAGGAAATGGAACATAAGAAATTATAATATCCATAACATAGGTTGACATGAAAAAAATGTGGTCAAATCCTGGAAGAGAGAATATGAAAAAGTTGAGGGCATCTATTATATTCTAAGAAAAAATAGCAGCCCAATTGAAACTGTAATGACCCTAGTTAAAAACTCATGTAAAAATATATAATATCACGGTTGATAGGACATGTATTCTAAGTTGAATGGTGGGAAAAACATCCTAGTGGGTGTTCATTCGGTTTATTATGGGTAGAGGAAATTGGAAAAGGAAAGGGAAAAGGCTTTGGAAAGGCATGAGGCATTAATTGGAATTTATTTATGAAAATAATGGAAATTAGGAGAAAAGGGAGGAAAAAGGTGACAGGTTGCATGTGAGGAGTAAAATGAAAGAAAATAGTGGAAAATGGAGGCCTCATTGATAAAAATTCTTCCGAGGATTAGTGGGTAAGCTTGGTTAGTTCAATTTTTGTGGATATCTCTTCTATTCTCTCTCTCTCATACTCTTGGATTCTTAGAGTTTTATTGGAGCACTCTTAGAGGGTGTGGCATATTTTGATTTTCAAGCAAGAAGGAAAAGAAAGAGAAGGAAGGTGTAAGAAGACATCGGGATCAGCAACGACAACAAATTTTTCTTGTAGGTACCGAGTTGTATGTCTAATTTTCGTCACTAGTTTTGGCATGCATGGAATATGCATGTGTTTTGTTGGTTATGATTTATCATTGGTATGGAGGATGGTCAAGATTGATGGTGGATTTTCCCAGCCTTTCCATTTCCTAGATAGCCATGGAGATTGCGAGTTTATTTCCTTTTTTTTTTGTTGGTTCTCATGTTTCCTTAGCTTGGGTTGAGTTACTAGTATTGAATCATTGGTTGGAACAAATTCTCTAGAGCGTTGGAAGGCTTGGATAGAGACCAATATGATGATGGTTTTGTGATGTCTAATCGTGAGGTGTAGTCATTGTTTGATGGCTTGAGGTGGATGGCCTCTCCACTCCCTAGATGGTTTTGGATTGATGTGTTCTATGAGATCCCACATTTATGCTTGGAATATGGAATGAGGTTGAATGGCTGAAGAATGATTTGGCTCAACCATTCTATTTTTGGGTGCAATCTGGAAGTCCCATCCTGGGTTTGGATTTTCCATCATCAATATGAGGCTTTTTCTCCTTGTATTTTTATGAGTATTATATTGGTTCATATGTGGATCATATGGCTATGATTTCATTGGTCTTTCTGTTGTTATGCTGGTTATGTACCTATTTTATGACAGTAGCTATGTATGGCTCTCATCATGTTTGTATTTGTATATGAATGAAAAATGTATGTATGGCCTAATGGGTGAAACTACAACTAAAGTAACATGTAAAAAATGCCTCATAGCGAATCTTAGATAAGTATGAGACCCCTATGTTCAGATCTATTATTTACACTTGTAGATTACATATTCGTGATATGTTTGACGAAATGCCTTGTTGGGAAAAATACTGAGATGGGGGGGTGCATTAGTATTTACAAACTTTTCATTTCATATTCGTATTTTGTGTGCGACCTTACAAAAATGAACCCAAGTATGTACGTGATTGTTCTTAAGAGAACTAGACTACATCCAATAAACTTATGATTCAGTTAATTCATCATTTGTTTATCTTTGGCCAATGCATCAATACTTTATTAAACATTAGATAGACAGTAACCATATGCAGTAAGAATAAAATAAACCATCAGATATAAGAAATATACATGAACACCTAGATTTCAGGTAGAAACCCAATGCGGGAAAAGACCACCTATTGTTGTTGTCTCTATCTTCTTTTAATATAAAGAAAAAAAATTACAGTACTATAGTGGTGTAGACTCATACTAGTACACAGGCACCCACCTATAGAAGGCTAAAACCTTCACTCATTCACTAGCTCCTACTAGAAGGGAGCTTCAATCACCTGGCTCTTGTATTGGTGTAAACTTGTACTAGTACACAGGGACCAACCTGTTGAAGGCTACAACCTTCACTCGTTCTCCAGCTGCTACTCAAAGGGAGCTACAACCCTCTGGTCTGATTTACCAGCGACTATTGGAAGGAAGCTACAACTCCCTCAACTTCAGGGACCACGTTTCATAAATTTTCATACTAGATCTACCTACTACAAAACATCATAACTTGTAGGCTACGTTTCATCAATTTTTCAGACTCGACCCACTACCAACATTTATTCTCAATATCAATCATCAAACTATAACTCATCACTCTAACTCAATCATCAAACTTTGACACAACTGAATCAACCAATCAACTAAAACATGATCAAGACTCAACCAATTGGTCTGATCACTGTAACTAGAATATCAAACATCATACTACACACCATAGAAACCAGATCATGTTACTGTAAACCCTCATCAACCATCTATGAAAATTTATATGCTACTTTATAGCAGAAAACACGCGTAGGTACGTGCCTTTCATGTATCATACCCGTGTACAGATCTTAAACCTTTGAAAACTGAAAATTGAACAACTTCCATTCTGAAACAAACATTGAATCATACTCAGACCCACTGCAACATTTTGAACCAATTACAAAACTTTCTCTGATCTTTAATTTCAATCAACAAGTAACTTCAACATTCTTCAATTTATCAATTCACAATCATACCATCACTGTTTGAGCATAGATCATTAAGAATACTTCATTGATAGTGGTGAGCTCCAGTATTGCAACAATAATGCTGCAACTCTTGGGGCTTCCTTCTTTACTTTTATCAACCGGGTAGTTCGTAAAAAACTTGGAAGCGACGGTGTTGTATGCACAAGTACTAGCTCTTACTGCAGGATGTCACTTGATCAACTGGTGCAAGTTCGCTAGGAGCTTAAGACAACTTCTATGAGTTCTCAGAAGAAGCTTTTACTGTGATGGAAGAAAGCTAACTCTATAGGGGCTATTCTACTTGTAGAAAGAGAAGGAAAACTGAAATGAAGCACAAACCCTGGCAAACCCTAGCAAACCCTAGTTTACCCACTAACCCTACTTTTGTAAGAAAAGAGATGGAAACTACCGAAATGGGTTCCATTGAATACTGAAAAGGTAGATTGAATTTATTCAAGCTACTTCTGAAGATAAATGAGAAGAAATCATCTTTTTGTACTTTTGAGCATTTTTATGTGGAATTATTATGCTTGTGTTTTGACTGGTTGTGGTTGTGCAAAGGTTTGGTGGCAAAGGAAGATGGAGTTGGCTTTTGCAGAAGGTGAGGAAGGTGTGGAGGGTTCCTAAGAAGCCCCTAGTACCCTTCTAAAGACTTCCATTGTGATCAAACTTCGAAAAATCACTCACAAGAAATTCTACAGGAGGCTGCAGGGGATATACAAGAGGAGGCCGAAAGTGGTTTTTGGAGGTTTGAAGGTGGAAAAATGATGGGAAAATGGAAATGAAGGCTAGATGAGGGTGTTGGAGGGCCTATAACTTGTCAAGGAAGATCAAGAACGAAAGAGATGGTTGGATTTGTTCAAAGGGCAAGGAAGCAACTTTGTGAAAAACCACAGAAATTAGGGCAGATTGGTGAAATGTGGCGAATGAGTGGGGAAATCTTGGAGAAGTGAGTTGGTGTTGGCTGTTTGATGGAGGGATAGTGAGCTGAGATGTCCTACAATAGATCTGCACATTCACTTAGCAAAACTGACCATAGCAAGAACAAAAAAACAGAGTTTTGTCTAACTTAACCTAATTTCTGACCTAAAACTAGAGAAATGCTGAACAATATCTTATGAATAGGAAAGCATGCGAGAAAACCATGGTAAATAAACAGGAAATGATCTAAGCATGTGAATCTAAACTAATGTCAACTTCTCCAACTCGAAATATCACACTAGCAGTTGCATTGGAAGAGCAAAAATTGTGTTTTTGGTGGCAGCAGTAGTGCCTTGACCTCAAATCATGGTCCCAAGGAGGGAGAAAGGAGATCAAGACCTGTTGTTGACCTTTTTGGATATTTTTCTATCACTGTAGCAAACTACTTAAGCAACTTGAAGCAAAAACAACTATTCTAACCATCAAAAGCAACCTAATCTAATGAAGCAAAATGAACCTAAACAATAGAAATTATCTCATGAATGAAAGAAAGAGAACATAAATACACAAAGGAGGTGTTGGGTAGCTTGGGTTGGGCCCTAACCCAAGAACTTTAGCCCTCTAGAAAAGATCAGTGCTGGTTCAAAACTTGGTGCATCTTCATTTATAAAAAAATAGTAGTTACATCACAAAACTGTCTTCAAAAAGAGCTTGAAAATGCGCTGAGTACAATGCTTCAAAAGTACGAAAATATACTAAGAACTGGCTAACCTACTGAGGCTTGAAGCCTACTTATTTATACAAGTGGGGACCCCAACAGTCCTCCTAAACTTAAGGAACTTGGCTGTCTAGAACTGAAGATAACAATAGCCCTACTTAACTTGCTCGACTGCCCCTTGGAATCATCAATGTGGGCCTTTATACTCCGAGCTGCTAATGGAGAATTTGAGGAAGGGGTCATTAATGAAGGAGACACCCCTCCTACAAGTCCTCATCCATGTTTCCTCGAGTTTGGCTACAATTTTGCTCATAAATTCGTGGTCCTTGTCCAAAATTGTCCAAAAAATCTGCAATAAACACTTATTAGACTACATGGCAAAGTGACTATCCCCATTCACTCTATTGACATAAATATATTCAAAAACATTCACAAAACTAGTGAGAATGGTTGATTAAATTAAAATAGTAGGCAGAATGAGCCCATATAGTTACCCATTTCTGGGGCTCATCATCACCCCCCTGCTAAATGGGTTGCTCATCCTATGAGCAACTAATCTAGTTTTTCATCTTTAATACCTCTAACAGATTCCCTGACGTCCCAAGCCTATGATGTGATGTCTTCCTCTCTGTCATGGAAACCTACTTTCCTATCCACTTCCTCCCATTGTTTCTGTTCTTCCTCCTCCTTAAGTCCTTCCAACAGTCCTAACAGTAGTGGATGACTGAATTTAAGACCAATCTAGTTGGCTTTCAAGTTTTGCATTGATTTTTTATATAGGGGCACTCTCCTCATAGCTTCCCTCATTCTGGTTGGGGAGTGATACTCCCTGATCCTTAGGCTATGTGACAATGTATTCCACCTTCTCATGCAGGCATGAAGGCAGTCATCGCCAAATAATCTCTCCATATCTTCAAAATGAGCAATAGCCTATGCTTGCTTGTCAACATAGTCAGGAAGAACTTGAGGATTGGCTGCCAGGTGTTGGTGGGCATAAATGAGATCCAATGGTTCTACTGGTTTTGCCCTTATCATCAGTGGCCCACTTAGCTCCTTTGCCATGATTTTCTGAATTTCCACTGCCCTCTTTTCTTCATGTTTCAACCAAGAAGCCATAGCCATGAGCTATAAGTCTCCCAATGCAACATTTGGATCCCATAAATTCATGTCAGGAAGCACCATGTTGTGAAGGTTAAATTCTACTCGCTTGGCTTTATCCTCGGCTGAACTATTATCACATAAATGCATAAATTGGCCATAATCTTGAAATGGTGTTGTGCCCCTTTGGGCCAATGTGTTAATCTAGAATTGGAGCCACTGATATTTGAGATACAGTGCATATGATCTAGCTGGTTGTCTATACTGCAAGGCCTCCATTGCCCAACTAGCCATGCAAGCCATCTAGGCTTCCTTTTCCTGTAGCTGCCTTTTCAAAATCAGCACTTTAGTTGCTGCCTGAGATTCTTTTTCTTGCTGCTATTTCATCAGTGTCTCACTATCTATACGTAATTCTTATTCTTGCTTTTGTTTCTCTACTGCTTCACTATCTGCCTGGGGTCCCTCTTTTTGTTGTTGTCCTTCCAAGATTGGCAGCTTATCTCCTCCTTGAGGTCCTATTTCTTGTGGCTTCTTTTTCAACAGTTCATTTTCTTCCTGTATTTGAGTTCTTCTAATGCTCTCTATGTGCCTTACCATGCCCAATTTTCTGCTCATCTCTCTCAACCTATTTTCCATGTGCCCTATATCTTCAACCCCTTTAGATTTGGGAATCTGCATTTAGGTGTGGGTCCTGACTCATTCCTTTTCTAGTTCAAATAAAAGAGGCACTACGAATTTTTGTGGGATGATATTCCCACCTTCTAGAAGATTGTAATAGGAGCCTAAATTAGGCTGAGGGCTTGGCTCAGGTATTTCTTTGGCCTTACCTTCCTCTTGGGACTGTTCTTCTACCTTCTTTTCCAATTTTTCAGTTTCTTTGAGCTTGGCCAGTGTCTCCTGTAGAGAGGTTTGTGCCTCCTATAGGACTGCTTTAGAGTCCATCAATTTGATCCTTTCCTTCCAGGTGGAGGTCTTAGGACTCCCTCTCTCGTAGGTGATAGAGATTTTGGAGGGAGATTCCTCTCTTGTCACAGTAGGTGCATCCTCAATGATAATGGGTTCTTTTGATGGTGGTTGTGGCTTGCCTACCTTAATTCTGGTGCTCCTCTGGGCTTTGAAATACATAGATGTCTGTCTTTTTCTTTTCCCCTTTTGCTTAGCTGGAGTGCTCAATGCAGCAAGGACAGCTGCTGCTTCCCTTGCTAGTGTCTCAGGGGACACTTCTTCTTACTGTTCTTCTTCTTCATCCTCTGTATTTTTTCATGTGTCTGCTATTTCTGTTTTGTTTCTGTTGTCTCTGGTGTTGTCTTCTCCTTTTCCTGCTGAGTCCCTGCCTTTCCTGTGGCAGTCTTTTTCTGACCTTTCTTATGCTTGTTCTTCATAACTTTTGTCCTCCTCCTCTTCTCTGTTTATGATGTTGTTTTCTTTTCTGCCTTAGGTTCAACTGTGCTTTTGTCTGGTTTCTCTTCTTCTTTCTATTTTTCCTATTTTTCTTCTTTTATTTGAATATTTTTTGCTTCCTCATGAATTTCCTTTCCAAGCTCCTCTGTCTGTTCCTCATCTTCACTGCTAGATGGGCTAAGGTCATCAATAAGAGTTTTGATGTCATCTTCTTTGGACATGTTCCTGAAAATTTCCCAATCTATAGGGATGGTGTATGTGTGTAGGGCATCCTCTACCAACAATTTGATGAGCCCATGGTGGGCCAGTTGGTCTGGAACCCCTGCATTCAATTTGGTGCCACACTCTATCAAAGACTAGAGGAGAAAATATGGCAGACTGAGTTTTCTAGCTGCAGGTAAGTCCATTCCATATCTTAATTCATGCAATAATCTGAAGTGATAACCATAAACTATACTGAACCTTCCTTCACAAGAGATATATTTCATGATCTGGTAGCTGACCTCACCCCATGGATGAGGTAAACTTGTCCTTCTGACCCCATTCTTATCCTCTACAGGATGTTCATCAGGCTGAAAAAATGTCTTTTTAGCAACCTGTCCTAATGGTTTTTCTTCTTTGCTCCAAGGGAGCCCAAGTGGAAGATCTGTGACTCTGCTGATGAATTCTAGTGTAAGCTCTATGGTCAAACCCCTGAAATTGACTATAGCATGGGTTTTTGAATGTGGTCTTAAGGACATTAAAAATTCCTCTATCACCTCCTCATCATATCCATGAATTTTCTCAAAGAAAGGCATCCAAGTTGCCCTGGTGAAGAGGGCTACCACTTCTAGGTGTTCATGCAATTTGTTGGAGTTCAAAGGCTCCTTTCTCATAAAACCTCCTGGCATGGTGTTTAGTGACTGCTGGAAATGTTCAGGTGAGGAGGCAACAAACTTCAAGACCGAAATCAAAGGAATAGCTGAGGTTTATCTTTCTGAAACTGGAGAGGGAATTTCTCGTCTTCTTTTTCTTTTTTCACAACATCAATTTGCAATTTTTCCCTCCCTTCAACCCGGTTCTCAACCTGAATTTACTTCTCAGCTTTTGGAAGAAATCAATATTTTGATAGAACAGAGAATATATAAAACAGTGTTTTTCACAGAGTAGACAGACTTGCAACTTCGTTTTTTTCACAGGCTTGGTTTCTATGGTTGCATCCCTTTTTTTCTTTAGGAGAATATCGGAAAGGGAAAAAAACAGATTTTTGAGTGCAGAGAAGAAAATTGAGAGACTATATGGAATTCAATAAAACACGGGCATACTTTTGAGCTCTCTTTCCTTTCTTTTTTTCAACCCAATACTTTGCCTCTAATCCACCACCTTGTATAGATATATCACATGCAGAGTGGGTTTCTGAGCCTACCTATTTTCAAGCTCGAATTTGACAAAATTTCCAAATTTTTCCTTTGCAGAGCTGCTCTCTGGCCTTGCTATAGAAATCCTCCTGTAGATGGTGTTCCTGCTCCTATAAACTGCAATAATGCTCCTGTAGAGCCCGATAAGTAGGAGGGTTTTGAAAATTGGCAGAGAACGACTGGTTCGTTGTTCTAAAGGTGGTAGGTGAGTGCTACAATTGAGAACTCGTTGATGCAAATGAAAGCAAAAGGTGGTGGAGGCTTAGACCGCACTGTACTTAAGCTGATGGTGTGATCTGCAGTGATGAGGTGAGGTGGCAGGATGGGTACGTTATCCCCATCCGGACTGTTGGTCCTACTCCAGTGCCATTATGGTATTTCATGTCGCCTGACCGCCATCACTTCCATTATTCCATTATACGCCGCCACCACTACCGGTTCTAAGCTTTTTTCTTCCCGAGTTGACGGGCCACACGTGCTGACTGCGTATCTGAACTACTATTTGAATGGGGCAAAGCTTGTTTGAACTCAACAAGGGTGATTTGAACTAAACAAGGGTGATTTGAACTGAACGAGGGTGGCCAGTTAGCTGGCCACCGATTTCATTTAATCGTGACCATCCCAATAGTTCATGCAATTCCTAAATAATATTCATTCAACAGAGGAACAGGTTTAGCCACTTACCTGTTAGTTGTTGTTGTGCTCTGCATGCTTGGACTTTGGCACTTCATTTTCTCATTGCTGCTGCTGCTGGTGCTTTGCATGCTTTGAACTGGTGGCTTATGCTGGTGATTTTTCGATCAGGCTCTACTCCTTGCATGTTGCATACATCTTGGCTGCGCCGACCCTATCTCTGGAGCTTGTTTTTTAAAGGGATCAGCTGCTACAGGAATCCTGCAGGATTTCCTGTAGCTGCTTCTCCCTCTGAAATTTCAGGCTGATGCCTGAGTAGGGGCTAAAGAGACAGCTGAAGAAGGTTCTGAATGAAAGGAATAATAGCTGGAAGGCATCAGGTAAGAACAAGTGAAGAATGCTGTTGTTTTATTCATTATTTTTTTCAAAAAACAAAAGAAACAGAATTCTGTGTTTTTTTTTTTTTTTTGTGCAGGGAAGAAAAAGCAAGTGGAAATGTGGGTGTGTAGGGATGGAATGGAGAATTAGGAGGGTGAATGGTGGCAGGGAGGTCCATAGGCCTTGGAAATCATAAAGTGAATGGAGCCTCCTATAGAATGTACAGAGTTTCTTGTAGAATGTGAAATCTTCAGGACAAGTGAGACCAAGGCCTGGGAAAAGATAATGGTGATGGAGGAATGGACTATGAAGGGTGTATGCAGCTTGGCCATGTCCTTTTCTTCTTGTGTGACCCTCCTACAATCTGCAATGCATTCAAAAGAAGTTAGGTTGTTTTCTATTTTTTTCTCTTTTTTCTTCGCTAGTTTTTTTTTTTTTTTGAGACAGCTGGGTCGCCTCCAGGAGGTTTTCACCCTCACTGCCTGCGCTGGGTGCTTCTAAGAGGGTTTCACCTAGGGATATTTTATTCTTTTTTTCTTTTTTCTTCCTTTTTTTTTTAACTTAGGGTGTGGGTGGAGTGGAGGCAGATACCTACTCCACTGCCAACACTGTTTTCCTTAGATTCTCAATGAATTCCTGCTTGGAAAGAGGCTTCCTGTAGATCTTCAACCTATGCCCATTGACGAGCATGGGAATGGCTTCTTCATCGATGGTCCAGATCAGGACTGAACCATTTTCATTGCATTTTTCTACTGTGTATGGTCCCAACCATCTTGTCCTCAGTTTTCCCTTGAAATCTTTATATCTTGAGTCATACAGCAGTGCCCAATCTCCTTGCTGGAATTGTTTTTCTTTGAGTTGTCTGTCATGCCATATTTTTCTTTGAAGTTGGACTACCTCTGAGTGGAGAAGGACCTGCAATCTCTGCTCATCCAATCCATTTAGCTGAAGTAACCTTTCCTTTTCTGCATGGCTGAGATCTAGGTTCAGTTGAGCTGCCATCCTTAATGTGTTATATTCAAATTCTATTGACAACAGAGCCTTCTTCCCATAGACCAGCTCATAGGGTGTGAACCCTGTGGTGGCTTTCCTGTGGTGGTTTTCCAGTTGGTGTTATAGGCCCAGGTGGCCTCAACCAATCAATCTACCCAATCTTTTGTGCTGCTGCTCACTACCTTAGTCAAAATCCCTTCCAAAGCTCTGTTAGTGACTTCCACCTATCCATTTTCTTGCGGATGATAAGGGCAGGAAGTTCTGTGCTTGATCTTGTGATGTGCGAGCAAGTCTTCAACCAGATTGGAGGTAAACTGACTCCCTTGATCTGTGACTAATTCTCTTGGATATCCAAACTTGTAAAAGATATTTTCCCTCAAAAACTCAGCTACTTTTTCTTCTGTTGCTGCCTTGATCTCCTTTGTTTCTACCCATTTTGTCAGATAATGAATACATATAATGATGTAAGATTTCTGTTTTCAAGGAGGGTTGATAGGACCCACAAAGTCCATGCCCCACTTCTCAAATGGCTCGAAAGTCACTTGAGGTTGCAAGGGCATCTCATCCCTTGGAGTAGGTTTCCCCATCCTTTGACATCGGTCACATTGGCTGATCTATCTCCTAACATCTTGATGAAGAGTGGGCCAATAGTAACCTGCTTGCAGAATTTTGAAGGCAGTCCTCTGTGTTGCAAAGTGCCCCCCACAGGGCCCATCATGATAGGTTAGGAGGATGTCAAAAACTTCCTCGTCCCTGAAACATCGCCTCAAAATATGATTTGGGCCAAGTTTAAAAAGATTGCCCCCAATCCAGGTGAATGGGGCACTTTTCCTCACGATCTTGCTCTTCTCTTTTGAGGATAGGTGTGGCAAGAACTATGCTGAAACCAAATAATTTGCTATATTAGCAAACCATGGAGAGAGTACTAAAATAGAAAATAGGTGTTCATCTGGCATTTGATCATCCACCATTTCTTTTTCATCTGCAGGTAGAACTAGTCTAGACAGAAAATCAAAAACAACATTTTCCTTACCCGACTTATCAACAATGGTCAAATCAAATTGCTGCAATAAAAGTAACCATCTAATGATACGAGCATTTACATCTGGTTTATTCATCAAATACCTAATCGCAGCATGATCAGTGTGTATGAATGTTTTATAGCTAGTGATGTAGTGTCTGAACTTATTTAGGGAATGGACTATAGCTAGGAGCTCCTTTTTAGTTACAGTGTAGTCTAGTTCTGCATTGGTCAAATTTTTACTTACAAAGTATATGGCATAAGGCAGCTTCTCATCAACTTGCCCTAAGGCTGCTCCTATCGCTTTGTTCGAAGCATTCTTGTGAACGTGGAAAGGTAGGGCCCAATTTGGACCTCTCAAAATTGGGTCAGTTACCATTTTACCTTTCAAGGCATCCAAAGCCTCTTGACAGTTGTCAGTCCATATGAACTCAGCATCTTTTCCCAAAAGACCAAAAAATGGAGAGGCTAGCTTACCAAAATCCTTAATGAATCTTCGATAATACCCTGCTAAGCCTAGAAAACTCCGAACATCTCTTACCTTTTGAGGAGGTGGGACCCTTTGGATGATAGCAATATTGTTGGGATCCACCTGTAATCCTTGCTGAGAAATTGTATGACCTAGCACGGTCCCTTCAGTCATCAGAAATTCACATTTTTCAGCACTAAGGGATAGGTTCATTTCAATGCACTTGGCTAAAACTTTTCCCAGGTTAGTCAAAGCTTCCTAGAAGTTAGAACCATAAGGGGTAAAGTCATCCATATAGATTTCCATTGAATCATGAACTAGCTCAACAAATATGCTCAGTACTGCTCTCTAGAAAGTGACAGGAGCATTGCACAACCCAAAATGAAGGACTTAGTATGCAAAAGTACCCCAAGGACAAGTGAAAGTGGTCTTATCTTGATCTTCCAGGCTGATTTGGATCTGGTTGTACCCACAAACCCATCTAAGAAGGAGAAGAACTTCTTGTCTGCCAGGCCATCTAACACTTGATCTATAAAAGGCAAAGGGAAATGGTCCTTCTTGGTGGCCTTGTTTAGTTCCCGATAATATACACAGATTCTCCACTTCTCATTTTTCTTTGGCACTAGCACCAAAGGAGAAACCCATTCGATGTTAGAGATGGGGTAGATGAATCCTGCATCTAGCAACTTTTGTAGCTCTTCTTTGACAATGTCCTTAAGGGTTAGATTCATCCTCCTTTTAGGCTACCTGACTAGTTTACAATCTTCTTTAATGTATATGTGATGAGTACAAACTGAAGGGCGGACTCCCTTCATCTCCTTATAGCTCCAAGAAAAATCATCCAAGTGATTTTTAAATAATCTACATAGTTCTTTCTCCTGAGAGGTGGATAGGGATGAGTTGATCTTCAAGGTTCTTTCTGGGCCGAATTCCACATTCTTAACTTGGAGAGGGTTGGATCAGCCAGACAGAGATCAACTAAAGCATTGGCTTAGGTTTCTTCCACCAACTCTTCTAATGGCAACACACTGGGGGGTGGATTCTGAATCAAGTTTTCAATAAGGTCATCCTCAGTTTGTGGGCCCCCCAGGGTAGCCTCTACTGTACACAATGGTGCAGAATAGACTTCATCCTCATCTTCCTCCTCCAACCAGAGAGGTAAATCATGTTCTAACAGAGGTTGGGCAGGAGGATATAGGACTAGTTGTTTGGACATATGCCCATTCTTGATTGTCATGCTCCCAGCTTGACAACTGATGTAGGCATCTACAGTAGCCAACCAAGGTCTTCCCAGGATGAGAGGATACCCAGTGAGCTTTGCCTTTGGCTGAAGAACCAGGAAATCAGCAGGGTACTCCCAGGAGTCAATAGAGACCATTACATCTTCCACAATCCCCTCAGGGGTCACGGTGGAGTGGTCTGCTAACTGCAGTACTGTTGTGGTCTTCCTCAGGGAACCCTGAAGGTTGAGCTTGAGCATAGTGTCCCTAGTCATCACATTAATGGCAGCCCCTAGATCAATTAGGGTATGGAGGATTACGGTGCCATTGATGTGGACATCGACTACAAGACTCCCAGGGTCTAGATATTTCGGACAGATTACCTGCCCCAACATCAGGTCGGACAGTTGTCCTATGACATTGATAGTTGGAGCATCTCTCTTGCGCCTGCCTGGGTGCCTAAAGCACTTCTCCTTGATCAACTTTTTGTAGATAGGTACATCTTTTATGGCTTGGAGAAGTGGTATCTTTACGCATAACTGTTTTAGTTCTCCCAGAAGTTCAGTTTCTTCTGGGGTCGGTTGTGTGGTTCCAATTAGTCTCTCAGGAAATGGTGGAATGGCTTTTGGTTCACTTTCCTATTTTTCTTCCTCATCCTCTTTAGGAGGAGGTTGGCTATTGTAGGTTGATCTCCTGTATCTCCACAGCATAGGTCAGGCATGACGTTTCTCCAGTATATACCTGCTGGGCCTGTCTGTTATTAGGGTTTGGGTTCAGTTGAGCAGGTATTTGGGGTTGTCTTAGAGGAGTAGGAGGTAATGGTTATGATTGAGTAGGTGGTGGAGGCAAAAGAGTGGGAGGAGAGTTGTACTGGGGCCTCGATCCCTGATGAGGTGCATTCCGCTGAGGCTGTGGCTGAGCATAAGAGTGAAACGAATGAGCAACTGGAGGAGCATGCTATTGAGGAGGATACGACCAAGGAGGGGGTGTGGACCAAGAAGGATGAGAAAGGGGGGCCCAAGAATGCATGGAAGTGGCTTGATTGGGGTTGTAATAAGTTTGGGATGTCCCTTGCATCCCCTGCTGGTTTGGTCTGGGTCCATGTGGCCTCCTTTGGTTCGTGAAATAGAGTGGTTCAGTGGCACCTTCAGCCCCCTAATATGTAGCTTTAATTCTGGGCAAGGGCACTGATTCGTAGGATGGTCTTCTTCATAGAATAAACACACTTCTATAGAGTGAAATGGACATTCATTCCTAAGATGCTTTCTAGTGCACCTGGGACAAAATATGGCCAAAGCCCTCTCGGCTTCCTCTTGTTTCCTTTTGATATGCAAGGTATCCATTTGCATGGCAAGAGTCTGCCTCACCTCGCTCTTGAAATCTTCCATCTGATTATCAAATTCATTTCTAAGGGATGAACTGGATGAGGATGTATTGGCTAAAGGTTGACTTCCCCTACCTCTCTTTCTAGCTAACTTGGAATGGTTTCTAAACACAGTCTTTATGTCATCATAAGGTAGTTGGTAGATGTCTCCCCCAGCCAGTAGATGGAGGGTATCTAGATGGTCTTCAGGGACTCCTCTGAGCAGAACCAACTTCAGACATTCAGGGTCAAGTGTGCACCTAGCCCTTTTATAACTGAGTTGAAACCTCTCTTCATAGTCTTCTAGAGATTCATCACTCCCCATGGTCATTCGGAAGATTTCTTCCTTGGTATCCTTTGACCTACAGTAGTCCCAATATTTGTTGTTAAAGACTTGCTGCATCTGAGCCCAAGTTGTGATGTTGTTTCTAAGTAACCCCATGAACTAGCGCAAGGCTGCATCCTTGAGGGTAAAAGGAAACAGTTTCAACTTCTGCTTGTCTTCTGCATAGTCATAGGTTCAATAGAGAACAACAAATTCAAACAAGAAGGTATCAGGATCTTCGGTAGTCAATCCATGGAAGTGAGGTAAGGCTGAAGGGCTTATGCTTTTCATTTTTGTGTCTCCATCGGTCTCTCGAATAGGAAAGGCGCCTTCTATTCTTTCCCCATTTCCCCTAATGTTTCTACTTTCAGCCATGGTCTCAGGAGGAACGTTTCTTGCTCTTCTTCTGTTATAGGATCTTCATATATATCTGGAGGTTCACATATAGGTTCTTCTGGATCACTGCCACCAAAGAAGAGAGAAGGGTGACTTAGTGATGTGGTGGGGGTGTTGGGTAGGAATTTTCCTAAATTGTCTCTATTCGTACGAGGCATGAAAGGAAATCTCTTTTGGGTGATTTTTTTTTTTTTTTTTTTGTACTTGCAAAACTGAAATGGATTGAACAACAAATTGTAACTAATTGAAATGAATCTTGCTAAAATGGAAATTGCAGAATTGAAATAAAAGCAGGAAATGACTAATCTACTTCGCTGGAATGGAAATTGCAGAATTGAAATGAAAGCAGGAAATGCCTAATCTACACGTGTTGAAATGAAATTGCAGAATTGAAATAAAAGCAGGAAATGTCTAATCTACGCTTGCTAAAATGAAATTGCAGAATTGAAATGAAAGTAGGAAATGCCTAATCTACTTTTACAAAATTGAAATTTCAGAATTGAAATGAAACAACTACTCTACTTTTGTTGAAATAAACTACTTAGCATAATGTTGCAGTAGAAAATAGAAGAAAAGCAGTAATCACAAAATACTCTGACACTTTCTCGGCAACGGTGCCAAAAAGAGTGGTGAGCTCCAGTATTACAACAATAATGCTGCAACTCCTGGGGCTTCCTTCTTTACTTTTATCAACCTGGTAGTTCGTAACAAACTTGGAAGCGACGGTGCTGTATGCACAAGTACTAGCTCTTACTGCAGGCTGTCACTTGATCAGCTGGCGCAAGTTCGCTAGGAGCTCAAGCCAACTTCTATGAGTTCTCAAAAGAAGGTTTTACTGTGATAGAAGAAATCTAACTCTATAAGGGCTATTCTACTTGTAGAAAGAGAAGGAAAACTGAAATGAAACACAAACCCTAGAAAACCCTAACAAACCTTAGTTTACCCACTAACCCTACTTTTGCAAGAAAAGAGATGGAAACTACTGAAATGGGTGCCATTGACTACTGAAAAGGTAAATTGAATTTATTCAAGCTACTTCTGAAGAGAAATGAGAAGAAATCATCTTTTTGTACTTTTGAGCATTTTTATGTGGAATTATTATGCTTGTGTTTTGACTGGTTGTGGCTGTGCAGAGGTTTGGTGGCAAAGGAAGATGGAGTTGGCTTTTGTAGAAGGTGAGGAAGGTGTGGAGGGGTCCTAAGAAGCCCCTAGTACCCTTCTGAAGACTTCCATTGCAATCAAACTTCGAAAAATCACTCACAGGAAATTCTATAGGAGGCTGCAGGGGATCTACAGGAGGATCTACAAGAGGAGGCCAAAAGTGGTTTTTGGAGGTTTGAAGGTGGAAAAATGATGGGAAAATGGAAATGAAGGCTGGATGAAGGTGTTGGGGGGTCTATAACTTGTCAAGGAAGATCAGGAATGAAAGAGATGGTTGGATTTGTTCAAAGGGCAAGGAAGCAACTTTGTGAAAAACCGCAGAAATTAGGGCAGATTGGCGAAATGTGGCAAATGAGTGGGGAAATCTTGGAGAAGTGAGTTGGTTCTAGCTGTTTGATGGAGGGATAGTGAGCTGAGATTTCCTACAATAGATCTTCACATTCACTTAGCAAAACTGACCATAGCAAGAACAAAAAAACAGAGTTTTGTCTAACTTAACCTAATTTTTGACCTAAAACCAGAGAAATGCTGAACAGTATCTTATGAACAGGAAATCATGTGAGAAAACCATGGTAAATAAATAGGAAATGATCTAAGCATGTGAATCTAAACTAATGTCAACTTCTCCAACTCGAAATATCACACTAGCAGTTGCATTGGAAGAGAAAAAACTATGTTTTTGGTGGCAGCAGTAGTGCCTTGACCTCAAATCATGGTCCCAAGGAGGGAGAAAGGAGATCAAGACCTGTTGTTGACCTTTTTGGATCTTTTTTTGTCACTACAGCAAACTACTTAAGCAACTTGAAGCAAAAACAACTATTCTAACCATCAAAAGCAACCTAATCTAATGAAGCAAAATGAACCTAAACAACAGAAATTATCTCATGAATGAAAGCAAGAGTATATAAATACACCAAGGAGGTGTTTGGTAGCTTGGTTTGGGCCCTAACCCAAGAGCTTCAGCCCTCTAGAAAAGATCAGTGCTAGTTCAAAACTTGGTTCATCTTCATTTATCAAAAAATAGCAGTTACATCACAAAATTGTCTTCAAAAAGAGCTCGAAAATGAGCTGAGTACAATGCTGCACAAAAGTGCAAAAATATACTAAGAACTAGCTAACCTACTAAGGCTTGAAGCCTTATTATTTATACAAGTGGGGAATCCCAACAGTCCTCCTAAACTTAAGGAACTCAGTTGTCTAGAAATGAAGATAACAACAACCCTACTTAACTTGCTCGATTGCCCCTTGGAATCATCAATGTGGGCCTTTGTACTCTGAGTTGTTGATGGAGAATTCGAGGAAGGGGTCATTAATGAAGTCGACACCCCTCCTACAAGTCCTCATCCCTGTTTCCTCGAGTTTGGCTACTATTTTGCTCATAAATTCCTGGTCTTTATCCAAAATTGTCCAAAAAATCTGCAATAAACACTCATTAGACTACATGGCAAAGTGACTATCCCCATTCACTCTATTGACATAAATATATTCAAAAACATGAACAAAACTATTGAGAATGGTGGATTAAATGAAAATAATAGGCAGAATGATCCCATATAGTTACCCATTTATGGGGCTCATCAGATAGCCAACATAAGCACATCAAAAATTGATTAACTGATGAGACATTCTTTTTTCTTCAAAACCCTAGTTTTTTTACGTGCTTTCCTCAAATCATATCTGAATGTGTACATTCTTTTCAGAAACAAAACTCGCATGTATGTGACCTACAAGAAACATATATGTGTGTGTATGTGCCTTGCAGGCTATAAAACCCATGTACAAATAACCAAATTTAGAGTCAAATCTTTTCCGCAACATAGAACTCCACACATACCCAGATCTTAGCATACACAGAAAAATAATGCGTTAACACAAAATAGATAATCTCATAATCATGATTGTCATCTCAGATATATTAGATCTGATCCAACATCAAACTCTAGGGGTGCATACTTAGTTTAGATCAAGAAAAGCATCAATAGCCTATACCATGCATATTTTCTTCAGATCTAACTATTCATAAGATTTCCATTACTTGCACACATTACACTATATATTTCACCACTTTGATCTTCATCACCTTATATAACTTAGCCTTTTTCAATACTACAGGTCAAAACCATACTACAACTGATGGTTTTCTTAAACGAGATCAAAACATCTATTAGTATGCTCAATACCACAAGACAATACCATGGTAATGACCCTTGGTATTTAGAATACCATGGTGCGGAAACTGTATGTGCCTTTGCTTCTTCAAACTCGTGTGTGTACGTAGATTTTCTTAACCGAACCCATGTATACTTCTTGAACTTTCAACTTTATCATACCTCTACCTCTGAACTGATATGCCTTTTCGAAAACACTCTGTCACATCTGTAAAGCACTATGTCACATCATGTTTACATCTTCAACAAGTAGGTTTCCATCAAGAGACTAATCATCAAGTAGGTTTCCATTCATCAAGTAGGTTGTCATCAAGGACAACTTATTAAGTAGGTTTCCATCAAGGACAACACTTAATTCATAATGCCAACAATCTCCCCCTTTGGACTTGATGGAAACCACTTTGGTGTTTGGTCACCACAACCTATAAATACATCAAGCCAAGCACCAATATTTTCAAACACCGAGCTACTCTCCTCCATCAAGAGACTAATCATCAAGTAGGTTTCCATTCATTAGGTAGGTTGTCATCTAGGACAACTTATTAAGTAGGTTTCCATTAACGAAAACACTTAATTCACAAATCCAACAATCTCCCCCTTTGGACTTTATGGAAACCACTTTGGTGTTTGGTCACCACAACCTATAAATAAATCAAGCCAAGCACCAAGCTTGTCAAAAACCAAGCTACTCTCCAAACACCAAGCACTCTCCTCTTTTGACATCAAGGTAAAAGATCTAACCAATGTTGAATGAATAATTCCATATATGAACTGCTGAGTATGAACATTGATCATGCTCCCCCTGAGCACATGCTGAAGTTTTTGAAGGATGAACATTGAAGTACATGACTCTATGACTCATAATACATGTCCTAGCACCAAGGAATCAAAATTATATCAATTACCCAATCACAGTGGGTATGTCATCATTATTACATCAACTCTCCAAACACAGTGGGGTTACAAACTACATTACATGTCCAAAAAGGACATGACCACAATAGTCCATACATGACTGAATTTTACAATGAGTGCATCCTAGGTCTTTACGTGACCTTTACATTAAATCATAGATAAGAAATTCATAATCAAGACCAAATACCACAAAAATACCATGATAGTCATCAAAAACTATCATACACCATATATGATCTGCACCACGGACATCTGTCAGCAGCAACTCATCACCAATTATAAGATAGAACAATGTAGCTTCAATATCATCAACTTATGATCTGATATGTAGTCACAACATCATAAGAGAGAATCATCATAAGATATGACAATGTAGCATAATTATTCAATATGCCATTTTTCCAAGTCTCATTCAATAGATGTAGCAGTAGCATATTACCATGCCTTCACAACATCATTTTCTTTTCTCAAATTCTTCTTAAGAAAATTTATCACCCCAACACCACTTCATTAATATGAAACATAATCAATTGTTCATCATAGAAAATTCATCATTCAAAAGATTCATAAACATAAGCAACAACACCAAAGAATCATTATGTATAAAGAAAACATAATACCAACAATGAATTATTAGAATCATATAAAATGCTCCCTGTGAACTTGTGCCAACTATTCATTGTCAGATTTGATCATATGATTTCATATATCAGTAAGAATCATCAATGCATCATCATCAACCAGTCATCTATCAAGTCACAAAAAAATTATACAAGCCAAAAACACTTTCAAATAGCATGGACAGATTGTAACCCTCAACCATCAGAACAGAAAAGGTAATTGATAATTGACTTGAAGCATGTCAGACCCTTTTCCTAAGTCTGTCCCACTATTTCTTCATCAAACCAGAGTATATGTGCCTGTGCAACTTAGAACTTGCGTAAACACCCACTTTTTCTTCATAAGATCCACGTACAAAAAGTGAAATATTGAAATTTCACATTTTCAGCTCCCCCTGAGTATGTTGTGTCTATACCTGTTTACAATTACTTCATTAGAGACATTGTTAGTAGTATAAGCATCATGGAAATTAAAAAACAACCATGGGAATTAATATGTATTACCCCCCCGGAGATTACACGTCACTGATCCTGAGGACCTGATAACCATCCTCTGTTTTTCATGAGGTAAAGTAGCTCTCACCAGTTCTGCAGTCAATGTTAGAAATATTCATTTAAGAATATGAGACTCCAATAGGAAAAATATTATTTTACTCTAAGTATGATCCTTTCTCATATCTATGAGAATTTCGATCTTCAAACACATACAATTTGTCTCCATTTATATATCCTCTTATTATGATTTTTCTAGTTAATTCATTCATAACCTTACACTTATTTGATGTAAAAGCAATTATATTTCCCTTGTCTACCATTTTTCCTACACTTAGGATATTCTTCTTTATCCCTTTAACTAACAAAGCATCAGCTGCTTCTCTAGTTTTATTAATTTTGGATTTACCTTGTCCTATAACTTTTGCTCAAACATCAATTCGAAGAATAACATTACCATGATGGTTTTTCCTTAGAGACTCCATTTCACTCTTATCTCCAGTCATGTGATGATAAAATCCACTATCTATGTACCATTCATCTTCATCTTAAAATGAGAAGAGAGCAAGACCACACCTTATCTGTTCTTCCTTTTCTTGCTTATTGGTGGATCCATCTTTTTCATATTTTCTTATATTCATGTTCTTATTTGGTTGCTTACCATATTGTCTGTGGTGATCCATAGACTTGTTCCTACATTCTTTTGCTACATGCCAAAACTTGTTACAATCATAACATCTTATATGCTTCATATTCCTTCTATTGTAATCAATGGCTTTGTTACCAAACATATTGCAAGCAAAACAATATCCCTTAAAATACCTGGAAGTTGATGATATTTCTATGAGACAATGATTAGCATGAAATATTCTACTTCTACAGCTGGTTCCAGCATGTCCAAAATTACGACATATATAGCATTCAACATTTTTTATCAAAGGAGAAAATCGATTAACACATCTATAGTTAGGAGTAAATGATTTCCTTTGAAGACTTTCTTTCCTTGGTTATTGATGAGGCTGACTTCTTATCTCTTTTTTGAACATTTCAGATTTTGCATTAGAATTCCTTGCTTCAACTTGTGAGCAAGATTCACCTTTAACAATTTCATGAAAACCAATACCTAATTTGAATGGCAAGATAACTTTGATTACTAAGAATATTATCCAAAATCTTAGTACTATCTTGAAATCGCAAATGTTTATCCTTTTCTTCTAATTTACCTTTTAGTGTATTTACCTCAATTTGATATTGCTTTTCCTACTTCTTCAATTTGAGAATCTCTTCTTTCATCCCATTATCTTGTTCTTCAAAAGATTGAAGTAGATCTTCATTCCAGTTGTTTTATTTTTCAAGATCTGCTCTTAAACAGATGACCTCACCTTTGATACCTTCACAATATTGGTTAGATTACATACTAATATGATCCTTTTTTTCATAAGCCTGCAACTTATCATTCTTTTTCAAAGTAAGATCAAGTTTTATCCTAAGATCAACAATTTCTTCTAACCTATCTTCCTTTGAATTAGCAACTCCATTTTTTAATTTGGACACATTGTTAGATATAATATTACCTGTGGGATATTCCTTTGGGAAATCTTCATGTATTTCTTGTAACTTGTTCCATACTTGCTTTGTAATGGTATATTGCATAACCTTATTTAATATTGAATCATATATGCTACATAAGATGTTACTCAAAGCTTTACTTCTCTTTTGCACTTCCTTATCTAATGGAGGAAACTTGGTGCAACACAAGATGCCAAACATCGAGATTCATTAGATTGTGTTTCATATTTCCTTTCCATTGTTCATAATTATGTTTTCTTAGAATACACACATCTGCATTGTCTATTGATTCTAATTTTTCTTGATCTCCTCCTTTAAGATACTTACTTCACTTTACCCATAAGTTCAAACTTAGTAGTTTCACAATCATCATCACTATTATTGCTACATAGATAAGGAAATGGATCACATCTTGAACATGAATCCATACCTGATGATTCTTCGTCTTATTAATTCTTGATAACTAGAAAGCAGTTTGCTCTCATATTTGAATATTTGTGGACATATGTAATTGTTACTGCATATAATATGTTCTTGTCAAAGTTTTCAATAAAGGTATCCTTTTCTTGTAGGGAACCAATGAAATTATCATCAGACTCATCCTCAAATTCCACAAGAAAATGACAATATTGATCACACTCACCTTCTTCACCATTTGAAAGACCATCAATGTCTTCATGTGTATAAAAACTTGTCTTATTTTCAAACCTCTTTGTGTTTATTTTGGGAGCTTCTTTTCCTTTCTCCTAATTTTCTTGATGATGAGGCTCATCAATAGGTAAGCTATATGGTTCACAATGCCACTCTCCATCTTATTAAATTAACTTTTCTCACATTTATTTACATATTTTGTTATATTATGCTTAGTGAGAAGAGTACATGTGAGTTACTATGTCATGTGGCCTAATGTGTGTTAAATGCAGGAATTTGAGCAGTTTTGGGTTGACTTAAGTGCAGGAATTCAGAGAAGGCAAGCAAGAGAGATTTTAGGAGTTGGTCTCCCTCCTTAACCCCTCAAATCATTTGAATATTCCTCCACTTTATCTCATCAGCTCAGTGTCACTGATAGCCAAGCAAGTCGAGTTCATTAGCAGCCAAGTCAGTGACAATGAAGGAAGAGTTATTCTCGAGTTAGGGAGTCAAGTATCCCTATTTTCTAGGGAGTTGTTGGTAGCTCCAGTTTTGTATAAATAAGAGAGCCAAGGGACTCATTTTTATGATAATGAGAAAAAAAAAATTGATCGTGCACTCAGTTGAATCACAAGGCTAAAGCTCTTTGGTTAGGGCCCAACCCTAGTAACAAAATTTCCTCTTTTTTAGTTGTATTCTTAACTTAGAATGATAGTTAGCTGCTGAAGTTTGTTTATGTCTTTCTGTTAGCTTAGCAAGTTACTTAAATTGTTGCTTAACCTTGTTTACCATAGTTTAAATAGGTAGATTAGTGTTGCAGTTTAGTGAAGAAAATTATACCATAAACAATTGTGACAGTAGCCCCTATCTCATCTCCCTCATGGGATCATAATTAGAGGATCCCACTCTCACAATCTCAAAAATAGAGTTTGTATTTTATTTATTGCATAGATTAATTTTCATTCTTAGCTAGAGAATTGTTATGATTTCTTGGAAGCAATTGCATTTGTTATCTTCTTTTCTTAAGTTTGTTGTAGCTTAAAAGGTAGTCCATGTCATAGATCTAGCCCTTAACAGTAGACATATTTGCTTCCTCAAATTCAACTCATTTATTCCATCTGCACATGTAGTGATTTATAAATGAAAAGAGAAATAAGTTTTATTGTAGGGATTTTTTGTCTACATGAAGGTAATCCTCCAACCAGATTCATCTAGGTCTTCTCCAAGTTCTTTTGGGGCATATGAGCCCATAGTCCGAACCTATGTTTTTCAGCCACTCTGAGCAAGCAACCTTTGGAAAATCTAACCTCATTAAGGTGTTGGACTTGGAATTGAGCGATGTTCACCTTCCCTACACCTTATACCATTATATTTAACCCCTCCATCACCTCATCTCACTACTCTTACCCTCCAAAATCTCTCAGCTAATCCTGTAGTAGTTCAGGACATCCTGTAGCAGTTCAGGACATCCTGTAGCAGTTTAGGACATCCTGTAGCAGATCAAGACATCCTGTAGCAGCCTGTTTTGACCCTATTTTGACTTGAAATGATAGGATAGCCTAGTATAGGAGTAGGTTAACCCCTCATCTTGGACACCCGAACCAGAAGTGCCACCTAGACTAGCCTTATGATTCCTTTCCCTCCTGAAATATCGGATAGCATTAGATTTTATATTTATAAAGTTAGAAATTAAGACTTTTTCTACAAATGAGGATGAGATATTTAACGCATGCATGCTTGAATTATGAGCTGATAGAGTAACTTTCTGTTTTCAAGCAGTCATGATAGCTAGATGATAAATTTCAATATTAGCATGGTTTCCTTTCTGCAAGTGATTTGTGTCATTTCATAGCTAGATTATTTATGGCATTTAATAGCATTTACCGTTTTCCAGTTTTCATTTCCTGAATAGACAAGCATTTCCTTTACATACACTCAAACTAGCTTTGCATTCATTGTCAATAGTTAGACTCCCTTTAGTTCAATGGAGGACTAGTCTGGAACCCTAATGGTCAAGTGCCCTAGTTGAGAAGTGACATGAGTAGAATGATGCATTTATTGTGTATATAACACTATCGCGTCCAAGTTTGTACGAAACCTCAAGTTGATAAACTAAAGTTGGTAGCCCTAGGATTTGTAGCATTCTTGCTAAAATACTAAGGCTCATCTCTTTTTGGCTTCGTTGCCAGGAAGGTGTCTAGGTAGATGTAATTTTTGCTTTTCTTTCTAATTTTCATTTAGTAGGTAGATGTTATTCTTATTTCCTTTCGGTTTTACGATTGATTATAAAAAACAGATTAAAAAAAATAAAATTCATGCCTCATAGGAATAGAGACAATTTATGGAAATTCTTCCCAAATACCCACACACCATCAAACAATCAGCCTTCCCTATTTGTTGTTGACTGTTAGCTTCCCTCTCTGACTGCAGGGGAGTTAGAGGACCCATTAGGTGAACAACAATAGAACTTTGAAGATCCTATTGGGGATGAAGAAGAAGAGACCATTCCACACACTTACACCATGGCTAAAAATAGAAATGAGGTTGAAAACATAAATGAGGGTTCTTTTCCCATTAGAGAGACTAATGGAGATACTAGGATGAAAAACATAAGTCCCTCTTCCTTTTCTCACTTCCATGGCCTAACCTTAGAGGACCCTAATACCTTCTTTTTGAGTTTGTTGTTAGTTGTTGAATCTATGATTATACCTCTGATGACCAGAAGTTGAGGTTGTTCCCATCCACCCTCAAGGATGCATCCTTGCACTAGTTCATGGGTCTACCTGGGGATAGCATCACTACCTGAGCTCAAACCCAAAAATCCTTTAACAACAAGTACAATGATTATTGTAGGGCCAAAGACACCAAAGATGAAATCTTCAGAATGACCCTAGGACTTGATGAGTCCCTCGAGGATTATGAAGAAAGGTTTCAACTCAGTTACAAAAGGGCTAGATGCACCCTTGATCCTAAATCACTCAAGTTAGTCCTTCTTAGAGGTAGTCCTTCTTAGAGGAATCAGGGAGGACATATTGGGAACCCTAAACATGTTATTTGGAGGGAAAATTTATCAACTACCCTATAATGATAGCAAGATAGATTCAAAAACCATTCTATGGCTGCCAGAAAGAAGGGTAGCGCTATTCAAGATTTTTCTAGTTCCTCTTCCAGCAACACATCTATCAAGAGTGAGATTGGAAACATGTTGGACAACTTTAAAAGTGAAATGTTTCACACCTTTTCTCTGCAAATGGATAGAATTAGATTTTATATTTATAAAGTTAGAAATTAAGACTTTTTCTACAAATGAGGATGAGATATTTAACGCATGCATGTTTGAATTACGAGTTGATAGAGTAACTTTCTATTTTCAAGCAGTCATGATAGCTAGATGATAAATTGAAATATTAGCATGGTTTCCTTTCTGCAAGTGATTTGTGTCATTTCATAGCCAGATTATTTATGGAATTTAATAGCATTTACCATTTTCTAGTTTCCATTTCCTGAATAGACAAGAATTTCATTTCCCTACACTCAAACTAGCTTTACATTCATTGTCGGTAGTCAGACTCCCTTTAGTTCAATGGAGGTCTAGTCTGGAACCCTAATGGTCAATTGCCCTAGTTGAGAAGTGACATGAGTAGAATGATGCAATTATTGTGCATATAGCACTGTCACCTCCGAGTTTGTATGAAACCCTGGGTTGATAAACTAAAGTTGGTAGCCCTAGGATTTGTAGCATTCTTGCTAAAATACTAAGGCTTGTCACTTTTTGACATCGTTGCCGGGAAGGTGTCTAGGTAGATGTAATTTTTTCTTTTCTTTCTAATTTTCATTTAGTAGGTAGATGTTATTCTTATTTCCTTTCGATTTTACGATTGATTCTGAAAAACGGATTAAAAAAAAATAAAAATCATGCCTCATAGGAATAGAGACAATTTAGGGAAATTCTTCCCAAATACCCACACACCATCAAACAATCAGCCTTCCCTATTTGTTGTTGATTGTTAGCTTCCCTCTTTGACTGCAGGGGAGTTAGAGGACCCATTAGGTGAACAACAATAGATCTTTGAAGATCCTATTGGGGAAGAAGAAGAAGAAGAGACCATTCCACACACATACACCATGGCTAAAAATAGAAATGAGGTTGAAAACATAAATGAGGGTTGTTTTCCCATTAGAGAGACTAATGGAGATACTAGGATGAAAAACATAAGTCCCTCTTCCTTTTCTCACTTCCATGGCCTAACCTTGGAGGACCCTGATACCTTCTTTTTTGAGTTTGTTGTCAGATGTCAAATCTATGATTATACCTCTGATGACTAGAAGTTGAAGTTGTTCCCATCCACCCTCAAGGATGCATCCTTGCGCTAGTTCATGGGTCTACTTGGGGATAGCATCACTACCTGAGCTCAAATGCAAAAATCCTTTAACAACAAGTACAATGATTATTGTAGGGCCAAAGACACCAAAGATGAAATCTTCAGAATGACCCTAGGACTTGATGAGTCCCTCGAGGATTATTAATAAAGGTTTCAACTCAGTTACAAAAGGGCTAGATGCACTCTTGATCCTAAATCACTCAAGTTAGTCCTTCTTAGAGGTAGTCCTTCTTAGAGGAATCAGGGAGGACATATTGGGAACCCTAAACATGTTATTTGGAGGGGATATTTATCAGCTACCCTATAACAATAGCAAGGCAGATTCAAAAACCATTCTAGGGCTGCCAGAAAGAAGGGTAGCGCTATTCAAGATTTTTCTAGTTCCTCTTCCAGCAACACATCTATCAAGAGTGAAATTGGAAACATGTTGGAAAAATTTAAAAGTGAAATGTTTCACACCTTTGCTCTGCAAATGGATATTATTTAGATCAAGAGTAAACAAGAGGAAGAGGAGAGATCTTTAGCTATGTTTTTCCCTAAATGCACTAGGAGGCACCCTAGAAATGAATTTCCACTAAATGTTATAGAAGTCTGCTCGGTCTATTAGGAAAACCATTCCATAGATAAGTGCCCTTCTCTGCCTAGATTGAAGGTTGTATAATAAGGGGCTGGGGTTGAACAACTCTAATATATCAACCAAAGGAGGCCTCAAGGACCTAGGCCATACTAGTAGGGCATGCAAGGTGCATCTTATTCCTACTACCATCCCAATCAGAATACATCCCTACCCGCTTGGTGTTCTCCTACTCACCCTTCATGGTCCACACCTTCTCCTTGGTCTTATGCACCACAGTTTCCTTCCAAACCTACCAATCTATCATTTCAGCCATATGATTCTCCACATCTTCAGTGGAATACCCCGTCGCAAGGTTGGAGGCCTCAATTCAACCAACCTCCTATTTTACTGTCTTCACCTCCATCTCAACCACAACTAATTCATCCTGCTCTACCTAAGAAACATCATATTCCTGCCCAACCAAATCTGAACCTGAACAACAAGTAGGCACATTAGGTCTACAATGGGGAGACATCTTACCCTACCTATGATATGGAATTTCAAGAAATTCACCTGATGTCTGGAAGAGTGCTACCAAATAACCAACCTCCATCTCCACCTAAGGAGGTTGAGGAGGAAAAGGAAGAGAGTGTTCCCAAAGACAATCCACCTCCTTTTCATGAAAAATTGATCCAACCTAACCAGAACACCCTAGAAGAGACTGAACTTCTGGGAGAATTGAAATTTTTTTGTGTGAAAATCCCACTCCTCCAAGCCATCAAGGATGTCCCCATCTATAATAAGCTAATCAAGGAGAAATTATTCAAACATCCTAGGAGGAGAAACAAGTACACCCCTACCATCAATGTCATTGGTCAATTTTTTGACCTAATGTTAGGGAGAGAAATTTTCCCAAAGTATCTAGACCCTAGAAGTCTTGTGGTAGATGTGCACATTGATGGTATCATTTTCCTCACACTCTGATTGATCTCAAGGCTACCATAAATGTGATGACTAAGGAGACCATGCTCAAACTAAATCTCCAAGGATCCTTAAGAAAAACCACAACATTATTGCAACTTGCAAATAAGTCCACAGTATCTCCTGAGGGAGTTGCTAAGGATGTAATGGTCTCTATTGATTCCTCGGAGTATCCTGTTGATTTCTTAGTTCTCTAGCCCAAGACCAAATTCAATGTTTATCCTCTCATCCTTGGAATACCATGGCTATCCATTTTTTATGCTTACATAAGTTGCAGAGTTGGGAACATGACCATTAAGAATGGGCATTTTTCCAAACAGTTGGTATTGTACCTTATTGTTCAACCATCCCTAGAGCATGGCCTACCCTTATGGTTAGAAGAGCAAGATGAATATGAATTATATCATACCACATCCTATCCAATCTGTACCCTAGATGTTATTATAGGAGGGGACAAACCTGATGAAGATGACCTCATTGATCAAATCCTCTAGAACTAGCCCCCCAACACCATTGTGGAGTACTAAAGAAGGTATGTTTTTGGTAATTACTTCAGCATCTTTTCATTAGAACTTACAAACCTTTTGCATCATGAACTAGGAAAATGATAAGGGATTATAATAAAACTTGTAAGATTAATGTGCAAAATGAAAACACTGATAATTGTCATTTTCTTATGCAGGAAGAAGGAAAAATGAAAAGCTGCCATTCCAAAGGAGAGGACAAGGATGGGTTAACTGCTGTCCCTTTGACAGGGGACCGTATGCAAACAAGCAAAAACAAATCAAAGTGAATCAGCCCTGGAAAGGAAGTGGAGATATCGGCTCGGCGCAAGAGAGAAAAGAGATAACTAAGGACTAACGGTTCGGCGAATCCCTCAGGATCCCTTGATCCTGAGGGATCGTTGCTTTATCTATTTTTTGCAGGGATTCTGAGGGATCGTTGCTTTATCTATTTTTTGCACCTAGACATCTCCGCCTTCACCATTATAAAAGGGGCAGCACTGTTAGCTCGAGGGGTCTATCGAGTCCTTATGTTTTATGTAATTTCTTTTAAGATTGAAACTTTGATCATCGAGTCTCATTGAGAGTTGATCTACTGTAATTCCGTCTTATGCATTAATACAAACTCGGTTGCTATTTCATCTCTGAGTCTGGAATAACTTCAAGCGGTGTACCCCTGGAGGCTAAGGGCCCGGCCCTGGAGGACACTTGCTCCTGTACTATTACATTTGGTTTATGTGTGGTTTGCTTATCAGCATTATTTGGTAATCTAATGTGTTTTGTTAGTTTACATCACATGCTCTGTTATGTTTAATTTACTGAGGTTTCTAAAGACAGAACTATTGCATTAACTCTGCAACGTATCACTGTTCTTTTAAGTGTTGATATAATATTGTCGGTCTTTACAGAATATTGTTGTTGTTCAATTACAGAGCCTCTGTGTTGTGCACTTATTCATTGATATTACGGAATTCATCTTAGCGATTATGTCTTTGCGATTGTTGAGTTTATAGACATTGTTGTTCCATTTTGAAATGCAGTCGTACTCTTTCTAACTGAGATTGATAACTGGATCAGATTACTATTAAGGTGTGTCGTGTGTATGTATGCGAGGTTTTCAAGCACTGTTCTATAATCCATCATTAATCAGTGCTGTTCCATTCTTGTGTGCTGTTCAATTCATCCTTAAAAGTGAAATATTGCCATTTGATTCTTGTAGGACACGACTATTGTATTCGATCTTGTAGACCAAGGTGTTACTACTTGTTAGACTTAATTGTTGTTATAGTTTCTTGTTTGCTGTCCCATTTCAGGTTTGTTGTTCTATTTTTCTGTTCCATTTCTTATCTGTCGTTCCATTTCCTGTCAATTGTTATTTTGGTGTGAAGAGCGATCTAAGGCTGTAGTGAGCATTGACATTTACTGTCTGGCTCCCAGATCCATGATCTATTCTCTGATTTCTTTTAGTTCCATCAGTTTACAAAGGGATGAGTTACTGCTACTGAACCCTTGACTAATAAATTGCTTAGTTTTCTGAATGTGTGGTTTAATCTTTTGAAGTAGTTTGCTGTAAACAAGCATCCGTTTACTCTTGTATTTTTAAGCACTGTACTACTAGCATTACTCTGGCAAATGATAGCCTCAGACTGAGACACTCTTTGAAATAACAAAACGTTCCTGGATTGACAAACTAATGTGAGGTAATTAGAGGTGAAAGAGACCCTTTTTATAGCTCGACATTTTGGCGCCGTTGCCGAGGAAAGAGTGTAGCCATTTGTTCTTTTTCAGAGTAGTGTGAGAACCTGCTAGGGAAGAATTGGGTTTTAAAAACGGAAGGTAAGAACCTACGTGTGGAGCATGTAACAGCCCTGCTCCTCTGCCCGCTTTCCTACAGATTTTCTGTTGTTTTGTTTGGGTAGAATCTAGCAGTTGATTTGTGTGCATGACTAAGTAGAAAAAGCTAGAAAAGAATTCCAAACCTCTACCCAAGCCAGAAAAAGCTAAGGGGCCAGTGACCCTTGGCCGATCAACCTTCATAGATGAAATCTTCAAGAAAGCAGAATCTTAGCCTTCAGTAGGACCCAGAAAAGTTATTTTTAGATAGCCTACTGGTTCCCTTCAGGCCACAGGATCACCATCTATAGCCTTTGCTGAGGTGCATAGTCAAACTGAAGAGTAGGACTTTCAAGAAATTGAAAATTCTATTCCATAACTATCGCAAGCAGGGAATTTTAGCAATCTTTGTGAAGGAGGAGGAGAGACAGGGGAAACTGGGGAACCGAGGTCTCCTCTTGGGACAACTCAGCCATTAAACAACCCAGACAAGGGAAGTGCTGCAAAAATCATTGTTGAAGAAACTCAATCTCCTCAGACATTAGGCACTCTCATTATCACAGACAGAGGAAGTGCTATTAAAACCATTCATGTTAAAGCCATTCCCTCTCAACCTAGGAATACCCTCCTAGATATCCCAGAAGGTTATTGGCATATATTCGACCAAATGGCTCAAAACCAGCCAAACACCCAAACCTCTACATTGCAATACCCCATAGTGGATACTGTAGCAAACGTGCCCAAGAAAGCAATCCCTCTTCAACATATCCCTACATTCCACGGTCTTACATCAAAAGATCCGGATGCATTTCTATTTGAGTTCGATGTGCTGTGTAGGGGATATGATTACACCACCGACCCCCAGAAACTAAAATTATTTCCCTCTACATTAAAAGGGGCTGCCTTAAGATGGTTAATGGGATTAGGTGGCGGGGTTATAAATAACTGGGATGAAATGAAAGAATCTTTTCTTAAAAAATATCAGGACTATTGCAGGTCTAGAGAACTGAAGGACGAAATATTCCAGATGGTAGTTAGACCAAATGAAACATTAGAGGAGTATGTGGAACGTTTTCAGTATAATCTTCAAAGATCTCCTTATGCATCACTACCTTTACCTAATAATGTGTTAAAAATAGCATTAATTAGGGGCATGAAGGAACAATGGATTGAAACATTAAACATTATGGGAAAAGGAGATATTTATCAGCAAAAATTTGCTGACATTATTGACTTATGTATCAGGAGCTCGAGAGGCAGCACAAGATTAAAACCGATAGAACATGATCGGTTTGTAAGAGATAATAAAATTTCAGCAGAAGGAGTAATGCGTGTAGAAATTGGAAATCTATTGGAAAATTTTAAAACTGATATACTAGGGACACTAACTACACAACTTGATGTTATGCAGGCCAAGCAGAAGCAAATGGAGGTAGAACAGAATTTGGCAATCTTCTGTCCCCGATGTAGGAAGAAACATAGCCATAAGAAGTGTCCACTAGATGCAGTCTGAACATGTGTCATCTGCACAAAAGATCACCTTACAGAAAGTTGTCCCTCACTTCCCGGATTAAAAGCAGTATATAAGGAAGCAGAAGAAGAGCCAGAATCGGTATATTTGCTCAACCAGCGCCGTCAGTGGCAGCCGCGAAAATCTGGTATGTTTTCAGACCCAACCTCTTCTTTTCAGTCTCCGCAGTATAATGCTCAACAATATAATATGTGGCAAAGTCAATCCCAACCCCCATTTCCAAACTGGTCACCACAGTCGTTTCCTTCATCAACCCCATGGCTGAATCAGGAAATCCAATCTGGTTGGCCGAATCTCCCCTATACCCCATCATATTGGCAAAGTAATGCATACCCACCACAATGGACTCCCCCTACTTCACAAAGTTCAGCCTGGCAGACAAACTGGAAAAGACCAATGCATTAGCGAGTAGGAACCATGCCACTCCCTCAACCTACACTGCCAGCCTTACAACAAAATCCCCAGTCTAATCTGAGACCGCAACTCCCAGCCCAACCCAACCCCAATCCAAATAATAGACCAGTCCAATCTATCCAAATAGTAGAAACATCAGAAATAGGAGCTGATCTGAGGGAGTGTAATGATCTTCAGCTAAGATCTGGGCATATTATTGAAATTGAGGGAGATAAGACAGCCCATGTTGAAAATCAGTTACCCAGAGAACATCTGTCACAAGAAGAGGATGTGAACAAACAACAAACTCATAACCAAACAACCACATCCTCTCCCCCATTCCCAGAACGATTAATCATACCTCGACCTACACAATATCCTGATTTTGACATTCTGGGAGAATTACAAAATTTGTACATAAAAATTCCATTCCTCCAAGCCATTCAAGACATCCCAATATATGCAAAGACTATCAAAGAATTGTGTGTAAAGAAATCAAGGAGGAATATGGAAAATAATCCAAGAGTCCAAGTAGTTGGCACTCTATCTGACTTATTATCAGGAAAAGAAACACCCATTAAATACGAAGACCCAGGAAATCCAATAGTCACTGTACAAATTTATGGTCAAACCTTCCCTAATGCCTTAGTTGATCTAGGAGCTGCAATCAACATCTTAACAACTACTACTTGCCAAAATCTAGGCATTACATATGTAGAACCCACTTCTACTTTGCTAGAGCTGGCTGACCGATCTATGGTTAGGCTAGAGGGCACACTACATGATGCCATGGTATCTGTTGACTCCTGGGAATATCCGACCGATTTTCTGATAATATATCCTAAAATCCAACTTGATGGACACCCATTGATTTTAGGAAGACCTTGGCTCGCAACTGCCGATGCCTATATTGGCTGCCGACAAGGCAATATGACCATAACGAGGGGAGCGAATATCAAGAACTTAGCCTTATACCCTCCAGCACAGCCAAGTGTTACAATGATCAAAACTAATAAGTACCCTGTATCATACCTTACTGACAACATTAGATCTCCATTAACTATACAAGAGGCACTTGATTTTAAAGATCAGACAGAGGATGATGCCATTAATAAATTTATTAGTCAAACTGAATTCAGATCCCTCACATAGTGTCACATGATAGAGGCAGCATTCGATAACGAATTAGAAGAAGATCCTCTTAAAGATACACATGATCAAACGATACCTGTTACCTTTGTTGCAAATAGTAAAATTGTGAAAATCGAACTGGGAAAAACCTTAAACATTAATGCCAATCTCACCTCCAAACAAGAAACGAAGCTCATCCATCTGTTGAGGAAATATAAAGAAGCATTTGCATGGGACTATCCTGATATGAAAAGAATTGACCCTCAATTATGTACACACCACATTTACCTAGAAAAAGATGCAAGACTTGTTCGCCAGCCTCAGAGGAGACTTAATCCTCATCTAAAGGATGTGGTAAAAGCTGAACTTGAAAAATTTTTAGATGTCAATTTCATTTATCCTATCTCCGATAGTAAATGGGTCTCTCCGCTTGTGGTGGTACCAAAAAAGAATGGGAAATGGAGAATTTGTGTGGACTACAGAGAACTAAATAAAGCAACACAAAAAGACCACTTCCCTCTCCCATTCATTGACCAAGTATTAGACACTTTGGTAGGAAAGAAATTCTTTTCTTTCCTAGATGGCTTCGGTGGATACAATCAGATTCAGATTGCCCCTGAAGACCAAGACAAAACCACTTTTACTTGCCCTTGGGGAACATTTGCCTACAGAGTTCTACCTTTTGGCTTATGCAATGCTCCTACCACATTCCAAAGGGTTATCCTCAGCATTTTTGCAGACTTAATAAATGAAGGACTTAAAGTATACATGGATGACTTTACACCGTATGGAGACAATTTTGATCCAGTACTGGATACACTGGAAAAAGTCCTACAACGCTGCATTGTTACCAGGCTTTGTTTAAGCCATGAAAAATGCTATATGATGAAGACTGAAGGACTTATTCTAGGACACTATATTTCAGCAGCTGCCTTCAGGTAGACCCAGCCAAAATCCAAATAATTTTGCTTATTCCCACTCCTACCACTCAAACGGAGGTACGCAGTTTTCTTGGATTTTCTGGTTATTATAGGAGGTTTATGGAACATTTTTCACATATTGCTGCTCCTCTATATGCACTAAATGGTAACGTTTATTTTCTTTGGACAGAAAAATGTGAACATGCTTTCCAGGATCTGAAGAAGCTTGTGTCCACAGCCCCAGTCCTTGGAGGACCAAATTGCGATTTTCCATTTCAGATATCATCTGATGCCTTAGATACAGCCATTGGAGCAGTCCTTGGGCAGGAAGAGGATAAAAAACCATATGCAATTTATTATATTAAAAAAAAATTATCCCCTGCTGAATTAAATTACATTGTTACTGAGAAAGAATTTCTAGCTGTAATACATGCTATCAATAAGTTTAGACATTACATTACTGGATATCCTGTTATCTTGTATACAGATCATTCTGCCATCAAATATTTAGCAAACAAGCCTATCACAAATGGCAGAATAACTAGATGGCTGATTTTATTGCAGGAATTTGATATTACAATCAAGGATCGACCTGGAAAAGAAAATCCTATAGCCGATTTTCTCTCAAGAATGCCAAAGCCAATTGATGCAGCAGCAGTTGAAGATCAATTTCCGGATGAGCATCTATTTGTTGTGGCTATTCAAACACCCTGGTATGCTGATGTTGCCAATTACCTAGTAGTAGGTAAACTACTGAAACATCTAACCCCTAATGAGCGGAAACAGATTGTTCAGAGGAGTGCTCGATTCTCGTGGGTTGGAGGCTACCTGTTCCACACAAGGACAGATATGCATATCAGAATATGCGTTCGAGAGGATGAAATCTTTGACATTTTAAAAGCCTGCCATGACAGACCATGTGGCGGACATTTTTCCAATCGCAGAACTGGACATAAGGTGCTGCAAATAGGGTATTATTGGCCTACAATTTCCAAAGATGCAAAGAAATTCGTCCAAGCTTGTGATAGTTGCCAAAGAGTAGGACGCCTTAGTCAGTCCGATGAGATGCCTTTGAACCCACAGTTAATCATTGAACCATTCGAACGATGGGCCATTGATTTCGTCGGACCAATTAACCCACCCTCAAACCAAAAAACATATATTCTGGTGGCAACCGAATATGTCACCAAATGGGTTGAGGCAGAGGCATTGCCGAGAGCTACAGAAGATTCTGTCATACAGTTCTTGTTCCATATATTTGTGCGTTATGGCCTTCCAAGAGATATAATTACAGACGATGGACCACAGTTTGCGGGGAACAAAATAGCTGCAACACTCAAAAACTATCATGTCTAGCATAAAATCACTACTCCATACCACCCACAGGCAAATGGCCAGGTAGAAAGCAGCAATAAAATAATAGAAGCAATCCTAACAAAAATAATTGCGTCACATAGACGTGATTGGGCTGCCAGACTACCAAAGGCACTGTGGGCCTACAGAACAACATGGAGAAGTACCACTGGTTACTCACCTTATCAATTAGTGTTTGGAAAGCAACCCATTTTTCCCATAGAATTCGAAATCCAAACACTGCGAACAACACAGGAAGTTGGCTTAGATTTAACTGAGGCACAGATTAATCGATTACAGTAGATCAATGAGCTCGATGAAATCAGGCTCTCTGCACTCCAAAACACTGCACCTATCCAACATCAGTGAGCTAAATGGCATGATGCTCTCATTAAAAATAAAGTCTTCCACGAAAGAGACTGGGCACTTTTGTACAATTCCAGGTTTCAGGACTTTCTCAGGAAACTCCAGACTCGTTGGTTGGGACCATACGAAATCCAGAAGATACATGACAATGGTACTCTTACTCTAATCACTATTGACGGTTCTGGATATGCCTTCAAGGCAAATGGCCACCGAGTTCGCCTTTATCACAAACCACTCACTTGGGAGTCCTTTTGCCAGCAGCTACACCAAGACTCTGATATGGAAATTTTGGGGGAGGGAGAGAAGTCTTTCTCACCTGTGATTCATTAAGTAATTTATCGTTTCTTCACAGTATGTACATAATTTCTTTTGTTTTGTTTTTGTACATATTTTTGAATCAAACGCTTTGCCGTTACTTTTCAAAGCAGCAGCAATGTTATTATTTTTGCTGTTCCTTTTCTCAAAGGGACAACATTTTCATTCTGCTGCTCCGTTTTCAAAAGAAAAACACCTTTTATATCAACCATAATTTTGCCTTAATTTTGTTCTTTTTCTTTATTTTTGCTTTCTGTTGTTCCTTTTCCAAAGGAACGACACTTTTGCTTTTTGTTGTTCCTTTTTCAAAGGAACGGCATTTGGGTGTTTTGCTGTTCCTTTTCCAAAGGAACAGCATTTTCGATTTTTGCTGTTCCTTTTCCAAAGGAACGGCACTTGGGTGTCTTGCTGTTCCTTTTCCAAAGGAACAACATTTTCGATTTTTGCTGTTCCTTTTCCAAAGGAACGGATTTCTGCGTTCTGCTGTTCCTTTTCCAAAGGAACAGCATTTTCGATTTTTGTTGTTCCTTTTCCAAAGGAATGGCACTTGAGTGTCTTGCTGTTCCTTTTCCAAAGGAACAACATTTTCGATTTTTGCTGTTCCTTTTCCAAAGGAACAACATTTGTGTGTTTTGCTGTTCCTTTTCCAAAGGAACAAAATTTTCGATTTTTGCTGTTCCTTTTCCAAAGGAACGACATTTGTGTGTTTTGTTGTTCCTTTTCCAAAGGAACAACATTTTTGATTTTTGTTGTTCCTTTTCCAAAGGAACGACATTTGTGTGTTTTGTTGTTCCTTTTCCAAAGGAACAACATTTTCGATTTTTGTTGTTCCTTTTCCAAAGGAACGACATTTGTGTGTTTTGCTGTTCCTTTTCCAAAGGAACAACATTTTCGATTTTTGTTGTTCATTTTCCAAAGGAATAGCATTTGTGTGTTTTGCTGTTCCTTTTCCAAAGGAACAGTGTTTTCGATTTTTGTTGTTCCTCTTCCAAAGAAATGGCATTTGTGTGCTTTTCTGTTCCTTTTCCAAAGGAACAGCGTTTCCGATTTTTGTTGTTCCTTTTCCAAAGGAACAGCGTTTCTGATTTGTGCTGTTCCTTTTCTAAAGGAGCGGCATTTGTGTCTTCTACTGTTCCTTTTCCAAAGGAACAACATTTTTGATCTTTGCTATTCCTTTTTCCAAAAGGAGCACCACTTGTATTCTTTTGCTCTTCCTCTTTGAAACAGCAACATCCTCATATTCCTTTTACTTATGCTTGCTCCCCTTGTTTTAAATTAAGGATGCTTACTGTTCATGTTCTTTCAAGTCTTTTGGAATACAGTTATGCACTTATGCAAATGGATACAAAATCACAACATACCAAAATCAGGTGAATTATAAAATCGTTATTTTTATAAGAAATTGCTCTGAATTGGTAAAAGGACAGAGGGAAGGACACACTTACCCATTATCTTTTGCTGTCATTGTTTCACTAACTCTTCTCTGATTGGTTATCTTTATCATGTTGGTTCCTTTTAAATCCTCTTTGATTATTATGCAGGAATAGGAGCAAAGGGTTTATATCTTCCTATTGAGATGTTAAGACTTCTTCCACCATTCCTACTCTTAAGGAGTGTTGAACCATCCTTTGTGTATAAATGGGAAAGTACTTTATGAAAGAGAAAAAAAAAAGCAAACTGACTTGTTTATATAAAGATGTCAAATGCAGGGTAGGGGGTCTCATCAAGAGCCAGCCTACCATGATCATGAGGAAGAAAGTGAAGTGGCATTCCCACTATGGCCACCACACCAGGGATATGGTCCAAAAGGTATATCAAATAAAGAACCCTTGGAGCAGGAGGTCTCATCACGAGTCGGCCTGCCCATCTTTCGCTCCTTCCTCGTGAATGGCATTATGGCTAACTGGTCACCAAGCCAGCATAATGGCCTACATTTTGACATCACACAACACTTCGTAAGCATACATAAAGGATCATCGTTCCATGGGTGAAATAAACAACTATTCCAAGGTTATGGACACCTGTCGGCAGCAGAGCACTATTAATGGTATTGAAGTCACATTATTTACACCAATAGGTAGTTATTAGCACCCTTCTGTTTCTTATACCTTAGTAATCAATCACATAAGATGAATGTATATTATTTTCCAAACCATACAACGCATGTAAATCTATTATCACCAATCATGACAGAACAATTGACAATGATCGCATGAGAGTCGGTATGTACAGTAGATGTCTTATCCTCCCAGACTCGCATCATATCACAGCAGTCTCTTACGTATTAAGCGATCCAACTTGACACCTCGATTTTGGTAATCTGCTACTTTTGTAAACATGGCATATTGCCATACGTTGTTCCTTTATGACTCTACTTCAGAACAAAATGGCACGCCGCTCCTTTATTTGACGGCCGAGACGGCCTATCACATTGCGGGGGGGGGGGGGGGGGAGATTAACCTCATCATTCCTTGGATGACGTGTCAGACCGCTATTCGGAAAACTGCGTACTTGGGAATAGCACAACTCAACGGTATACTATTTTTTTATTTTTTGCATGACTTGTTGTTCCTAAGCCATTTCCATTGTATACTCTGCAGCATTAGATTTTGAGCGAGTCTTGCGTCTGTCAGCCTTTCAGTGTTTTAATAGCGTGAACAGCTGTCGTTCCATTGTCAAAATTCTAATATTTTACAACAAAACCATAAACATGGGAGGAAGATCAATTTGGAGAGAACCGTAGGTGTTAACAGTCTCTGATGCTGCACGGGAAATCTTGGCAAGAGTCGGGTGGCTAACTTATCTTAATCGCTTATAGGAATCCAACGAGACTGTAGCAATTGAATTCTTGCAGAACTTGCAAGAGGATCACTCCACAGTGAGGGGGAGACACATAGCAGTCACTGATGACATAATCGCAAAGATCTCGGGACTGCCGGCCACTGGACCTGTACGGGCGCTAAAGAAGGAGAGATTGCAGAAGATTATAGAAACCTTCCAGGAGGAAGGCCAGAGCCTGACAATTAGAGGAAAGGGGGTTCTGCCAGCAGCATTAGGAGAACTGTGGGTGGAATTGGCAAAGACCATTCAAAGCTACATCACCTGTGAAGGAAGAAAAGATGTGGTAAGACCACGACACCTTAAAATTTTAGCTGTGTTAAAGCAAAAATGCTCTGTAAATTTACCTGCATTTTTGAATTCATTACTGCATGATGTTGCACGGAGCATGAAAAAGGCATAGCATGTAGAATCAGTTGTTAGTCATCATGGGTTGATATGGTTAATAGTCAGCCATAGCCTTACCCAGCAGCAGAGCAGCTGGGAAGACCTAATTGCCATGATAGATGGAGGATTGACCACACCATCCCCAAAACGTAAACCTGAGCGTCCAGAAAAATGAAGGAAATCGGTCCGACTAGCACTGCTACGAGGGAGGCTAGAGAAGCCCCAAGGAAGTACCAGCCAACCGGTAGAGATAGAAGATACAGGGGATGAGCAACCCCCACGATTAGAAGGAGAAGACAATGAGAAAGTAATGTAGGAAAACGAGGAAGGAGAAATGGAGGAAGAAACCAAGCAATCTGAGCAGGAGGAGGAAATGGAACAACAAGAAGGCAGCCCAGTGCAGGATCCATTAAGAGAAGATGAATTGGCCAAAGTTTTGGCCAATATGGGTGAATATGGCCAATCTTCCAGCCCATCAGACCTCCATGCTGAAGAAGAACCAAAAGAACACTCTGCTCAGGAGGGAAATGCACCTAAAGAATCACATGCAAAGGAAGTAGAAGAGGAGAGTCAGCCTATTCATGATGAAAACATGATAGGAGATGTAGAACAGGAACAATCCGTTCCTAGCCAGATGACACTAGAAGAAACTCTAGAAGCAGGGGGGCAGAAAAGGAAGTCACCCAAGAAATAACAGAACCAGCTAGGGTTCTTGCCCCAGAGTAGCCAGAGCAGAGCAACAAAGAAGCACCCCAGAGAGAAAATCAAGAAATTAATCCAGGTCATAGTCCAGGCCGCAGCGAACAGTCTGCTATTCCTTCTAAGGAAATTGAGGAAATTAAGAAATTACGGAAAGAACAGCAAATACTACTGAATGTAATAGTTCAACTTCGACAGCAGATTAGGATTTTGAAAGCAAGGAAAAGGGTAAAAAGGACTTCGGGAAGGAAACATGCAATTACTCTAGCAAAACCCCTCAAGACAAAGGATCAGAGGACCAGAGTCCACCCTGCTGTTCAAAACCCTATCGAAAAGTGGGCTGCTATTCCAAATGTTGTTGAGAAGCAGACTGTTGTTCAAATTCAAAAGGAACAGCATTTGACTGTTACCCACGTTGAGATACAAACAGATGATATATTGACCTGCGATAAGGAAATTCAGACAGAGGCACCACCCTCGGGAGTGATAAGGGCCATGAACGCAAGACAACGCAATAGGAAAATTTAGTTAAAACTCTCAGTCTCCACCGCTGCATGTGAAAGAGATCCGAGAATGGTAACCCTACGGGAGGGTTTGACGCAAGCTCAGCAAGCAGCAGAAAAGCTCATAGAGCAAACGGTCCCTCGAGAAAGGTATGAAGAGCTACAGCAACAGCTTAGGAATGTCAATCTATCTGAAAGCCAGGCCTTTGAAGGGTGGCGAAGGGAAGAAGAAAAAATCGCGAAGGTAACTCGTAGGTTAAATATAGTTATCAAGCAAATGGATACCTTATGTTCTTTGTACAATGACGTCCTAGAATGTAGATCCCCTGCTGAGAATTATGCCTTGTTTTTAATGGAACGATATTTGCAATTGAAAATAAAGGTTGTTAAAGCAGGTGCTCCCATACAAATTAATACCATCGATGATTTTATAAACTGCTGTAAGCACTATGGGGTAAAAGTTCAAAGACTACTGTGTGAGTTTTATTTACATAACCTTGTATTAGATCAGGAGACTGAGCTAAACCCTAGCACTTTTATTGGGGATATCCAATTACAGGCATTTATTTCATTTGGGGTTAATCAAATTAAATGGCTTAAAGCCTATAATGCTTTCCAAAGGCAAGAAAACGGATTAGATTTGTGGGTAAGAGCTGAGCCTAGGGATCCAGTACAGTTGTGGAGAGAACATAGGAACCTCATGAAGACTCCAGATATAATTGAAGCATTAGGACCCATTCACACAACAATCAATCAGCAGGGAATATAATACTTTTTCACTATTAAAGACCTTGCCATTGATGCGGCTAAACTTCGATATCAGATCTCTAATCCGAATATCCAACTCAGGGAACCATTTAAGTATGAAAATTTTAAGTTAGCCACCAACCGCTTGCACCTCTATGGTGAAGTCATTTTGAGGGCAGGGCCATCCTGGTTAGGATATAGGTTCCGGAGTCCAATTATTTAGCACCCTGCACCTGGGTACCAAGCCCTGTATGAGATGCCTGAGGGTCAGACAGGCCATTTCTTTGAACACCTAGTTATGCATCATGGTTGTAGACCTCCACATGAGATTCCATCTCCAGCCTACTCTCTCACTACCTTACATGTCAACTACAATGTTTTCATGAGGGCATGAAAAAGGGTAAGCAGGGGGGTGTGTGGAGTACTAAAGATGGTATGTGTTTGGTAATTATTTCAGCATCTTTTCATTAGAACTTACAAACCTTTTGCATCATGAACTAGGAAAATGATAAGGGATTGTAATAAAACTTGTGAGATTAATGTGCAAAACGAAAACACTGACAATTGTCATTTTCTTATGCAGGAAGAAGGAAAAACGAAAAGTTGTCGTTCCAAAGGAGAGGACAAGGACGGGTTAACCGTTGTCCCTTTGACGGGGAACCGTATGCAAACAAGGAAAAACAAATCAAAGCGAATCATCCTTGGAAAGGAAGTGGAGATATCGGCTCGGCGCAAGAAAGAAAAGAGATAACTAAGGACTAACGGTTCGGCGAATCCCTCAGGATCCCTTGATCCTGAGGGATCGCTGCTTTAACTATTTTTTGCACCTAGACATCTCCACCTTCACCATTATAAAAGGGGCAGCACTATTAGCTCGAGGGGTCTGTCGAGTCCTTATGTTTTATGTAATTTCTTTTAAGATTGAAACTTTGATCATCGAGTCTCGTTGAGAGCTGATCTACTGTAATTCCGTCTTATGCATTAATACAAACTCAGTTGCTATTTCATCTCTGAGTCTGGAATAACTTCAAGTGGTGCACCCGTGAAGGCTAAGGGCCCGGCCCTGGAGGACACTTGCTCCTGTACTATTACGTTTGGTTTATACGTGGTTTTCTTATTAGCGTTATTTGGTAATCTGATGTATTTTGTTAGTTTACATCACATGCTCTGTTATGTTTAATTTACTGAGGTTTCTAAAGACAGAACTATTGCATTAACTCTGCAATGTATCACTGTTCATTTAAATGTTGATATAATACTGTCGGTCTTTATAGAATATTGTTGCTGTTCAATTACAGAGCCTCTGTGCTGTGCACTTATTCATTGATATTACGGAATTCATCTTAGCGATTATGTCTTTGCGATTGTTGAGTTTATAGACATTGTTGTTCCATTTTGAAATGCAGTCATACTCTTTCTAACTGAGATTGATAACTGGATCAGATTACTATTAAGGTGTGCCGTGTGTATGTATGCGAGGTTTTCAAGCACTGTTCTATAATCCATCATTAATCAGTGTTGTTCCATTCTTGTGTGTTGTTCAATTCGTCCTTAAAAGTGAAAGATTGCCATTTGATTCCTGTAGGACACGACTATTGTATTCGATCTTGTAGACCAAGGTGTTACTTCTTGTTAGACTTAATTGTTGTTACAGTTTCTTGTTTGTTGTCCCATTTCAGGTTTGTTGTTCTATTTTGTTGTTCCATTTCTTATCTGTCGTTCCATTTCCTGTCAATTGTTATTTTGGTGTGAAGAGCGATCTAAGGCTGTAGTGAGCATTGACATTTACTGTCTGGCTCCCAGATCCATGATCTGTTCTCTGATTTCTTTTAGTTCCATCAGTTTACAAAGGGATGAGTTACTACTACTAAACCCTTGACTGATAAATTGCTTAGTTTTCTGAATGTGTGGTTTAATCTTTTGAAGTAGTTTGTTGTAAACAAGCATCCATTTAATCTTATATTTTAAGCACTGTACTACTAGCATTACTCTGGCAAATGATAGCCTCAGACTGAGACACTCTTTGAAATAACAAAACATTCCTGGACTGACAAACTAATGTGAGGTAATTAGAGGTGAAAGAGACCCTTTTTATAGCTTGACAACCATGCCTCTTGATGAGCTGGTGAAGGAATCTGAAGATAACCCTTGGACTGATTAATACCTAGGTGACCCGAGTCCTGCTCATGTCAAAATGGTACAATTCCATCCATGTAAAACATTGAAAATAAACCCCTCTCTCAGCTAACCAAAAAGAGAAGTTGTGCAACTAGCTCAGAGAGCACTTGGATGCTTTTTCCTCAAGCTATAAGGAGATTAAGGAAGTGCATCCTTCAGTGTGTACTCACCACATCTACATTAAGGAAGGATGAAAACTAGTGTGCCAACCTCAAAGGAGAATGAGCCCATCCCTCAAAGACATAGTCAAAGAAGAATTGCAGAAGTTGTTGGATGTAATTCATTTGCCCCATCTAAGATAGTGAGTGGGTGTCCCCTCTAGTTTTGATCCCAAAGAAGAATAAAAAGTGGAGGTTCTGTGTGGATTACAGATAGCTAAACAAAGCCACTAATAAAGACCATTTTCCTCTACCTTTAATTGATCAAGTCTTGGATGGTCTTGCAGAGAAGAAGTTCTTCTCATTCCTGGATGGATTCAATGGTTATAATCAGATCCCTATGAGACCTAAGGACCAAGATAAAACCACCTTCACTTTTCCTTGGGTACCTTTGCTTATAGTGTCCTTCCTTTTGGATTATGTAATGCCCCTGCCACTTTTCAAAGGGTAGTTCTGAGCATCATTTGTTGAGATTTTCCACGAGTCTATAGAAATCTATATGGATGATTTCAGTCCCTATGGGTGTGACTTCCTGGAGGCTCTCTCTAACTTCAAGAAAGTATTAAATAATTGCATTGAAATGAACCTATCACTTAGTCCTGAGAAATGTGAATTCTTGATGAATGGAGGGATTGTTTCGGGTCATTCAAGATCAATAGAAGCAATACAAGTGGACCCAAATAAAATTTCCATCATAAAAAGGGTTCGTACTCCTTAAAAGGAGGTGGATGTCAAGAGATTTTTTGGGCTTAGCTGGATACTATACGATATTTATCGAAGACTTCAACAAAGTAGCCTCACCATTGTTTGGACTATTGGCCAAGGACTTTGAAATTTACTAGTCAGATAGTTGCCAAGAGGCCCTAGAAATATTGAAGGATAAGTTGAGTACTGCGCCCATACTTGGAGGCCCAAATTGGGCTCTTGCTTTCCAAATACATGCTAATCCATATGACAAAGCTATAGGAGAAACACTAGGCCAGATATATGACAAGTTGCCTTATGCCATTTACTTCATTAGCGAAAAATTTTCCAAGGCTGAATTTAACTACAATGTGACTGAAAAGGAACTCCTAGTTGTTGTCCATTCGTTGAACAAATTTAGACACTACATCACTAGTTATCAAACCTTTGTGCATACTAACCATGCTTCTATAAAATACTTAATGAACAAGCCTTATGTGAATTCTAGATTTATTATATGGTTTCTTTTATTACAACAATTTGATTTAGCTATCATTGATCAGCCAAGTAGAGAAAATGTAGTTCTAGATTTTTTGTCTAGACTTTCTTTGCCTATTGGTGAGGAAGGAATGGTTGATGATCAGCTGCTAGATGAGCATTTATTTTCTATTTCATTCCTCTCTCCATGGTTTTCTGAAATAGCCAACTACCTAGTTGCTGCAAACTTCCCTCCAAATCTGTCATCCTAGGTAGAAGAGCAGAATTTTAAGGAAGAGTGACCCATTCACTTGGATTGGGGGAAATATCTTCAAGCTGGGCCCAGATCAAATTTTTAGGAGGTGTGTTAAGGAGGAGGAAGTATTTTACGTCCTTCTAGCACGTCATGATGGGGCTTGTGGAGGTCACTTTATAGCCAAGAGGACAACTTTCAAGTTACTGCAAGCTGGCTACTTCTGGCCCACTATCCACCAAGATGCAAGAAGATACACCAGTCAATGTGATTCGTGCCAGACGAAGGGTAAATCTACTCCCAAGGATGAAATTCCGTTGCAGCCTCAAGTAACTCTAGATCCATTTGACAAGTGCGGCATGGATGTCATTGCATCCATTGATCCACCATCAGGGTAGAAAAAGTACATAATTGTATGCACTGATTATTTGACAAAGTGTGTTGAGACCAAGGCTGCCAAGGTAGAAATAGAGGAGAAATTTCTTGAGTTCTTAAGGGAGAATGTATTCTATAAGTTTGGGTACCCTAGAGAACTAGCCATCGATCAGGGAGCTCAATTCACATCACATGTAATCGAAAAATGTTTGAGGAAAAATGGGATAAAACATAGGAAGTTATCTACCTATCATCCTCCGGAAAACAGATAAGTAGAGGTCACCAATAAAGCATTGGAAGGAATCGTCACCAAGGTTGGGAGAAACAATAGAAAAAATTGGGTTGATAGACTAGTGGAGGCCACTTAGGCCTATAATACAACCTAGAAGACAACCATTGGTTTCATCCCTTATGAGTTGGTCTATGGAAAGAAGACTCTGCTCTCCATTGAGTTTAAGTACAACACCTTAAGAATGGAAGCATAGTTGGATTTTCATGTTACAAAGGCACAGCAAGAGAGGCTACTCTAGCTGAATGGTCTTGATGAATTCAGGTTGCATGCCCTCCTACACATTGAAGTTATCCGAGTATAGAGGAAGGTTTGGCATGAAAAGAACATCAAGGAAAAGGTTTTTCAAGAAGGGGATTGGGCTCTTGTATATGACTCCAGGTTCAAGGACGTCAAAGGAAAATTAATGACAAGGTGGTTATGCCCATACCTGATATAGAAGTTCCATGATAATGGGGTTGTTCAGATCATAACCATTGATGAGGAAGGTATTCCCTTGCTTGTCAATGGATACAGATTGAAATCTTACAAAAGACCTTTTCCCAGGGAGGAATTCACCAACACAGTTAGTAAGGAGGTAAATGTGTTTGGAAGTGTCCTAGCTTCCAAGGCACACAATTCTTGAAAACTATTTTTTGTGGAAAAAAAAAAAGATGTATGGATGAAAACCTTCTATAAGGCATTTGAGGCCAACCCTTGGGTTGAAAACCTCCTTGAGGCAGCCTAGGAGTGGAAAAAAGAAAAATAAAAAGATCCTTGGGTGAAAACCTCCCTTGAGGAGTCTAGTGTAGGTAGGCAGGATGAAAACCTCTCTTCAGGTATCTTGTGTGTCTTTCAAAAACAAAAACAAAAAAGGAGCAAAAAATAAAAAGAATACCATGGTAGGGAACTCAAACTTGTCCACTAATAAATTTTGTGATTTTGTAGGTTTTGTAGGCAGTGAAAGATGCAAAGCTATAGGGACATCATACCAAGTTTCATTCAATTTCTCCCTCCATAAACTCCATCTCATCCATGAAAACCATGTCCGTACCACTCATATCCATTTTCAGGCATCAAAAATCATTTTTTTGCATTTTCTAGCTTGCTATAGGATGTCCTATAGCTACTACAAGAAGATCAGGTAGCATTAAAGGATGTCCTAAAAATGCTAGAGCAAAGGGGACCCAATAATAAAATCATCATGCTTGCCTATTCTAGGTTGATTAGTGACCCTACACTTCATCAATCCACTCAACCCTCATCCATGCATCCCTTGTCCAAATCACCATACCCATACCTAGCTTTGTCTCATTCAAGAAAAAAACACAAGAATATGTCCAAAATATAATGAGAAAAGTAGAGGACATGTCCTCACTTTCCTCAGCCATTCACTACTCCATCAGAGCTCTTCCATTATCCTCCAACCCCACACCATCATGCCAAGTTTCATTCAATTTATCCTCCATAAACTCCATCTCATCCATGACAACCATGTCCCTAACACTCATATCCATTTTCAGGCATCAAAAATCAATTTTTTTCATTTTCTGGTTTTCTATAGGATGTCCTGTAGCTACTACAAGAAGATCAAGTAGCATTAAAGGATGTCCTAAAATTCTAGAGGAAAGGGGACCTAATAATAAAATCATCATGCATGCCTATTCTAGGTTGATTAATGACCCTACACTTCGTCAAACCACTCACCCATCATCCATGCATCCCTTGTCCAAATCACCATACCCATACCTAGCTTTGTCTCATTCAAGTAAAAAACACAAGAAGATGTCCAAAATGTAATGAGAAAAGTAGAGGACATGTCCTCACTTTCCTCAGCCATTCACTACTCCATAAGAGCTCTTCCATTATACTCCAACCCTACACCATTACCCAACATCCCTATGAGAAAAAAAATTGTTGTAAAAGGAATAAAAGAGGCAACTACAGGATCTCGTGTCGCAGCTATAGGATCTCCTATAGTAGCCTATGCCATTAATGCAACTAGCCTGAGACTTTCCCAACTAGAGTAAGGAGGAGTACCATCATCTCTGAAGACCTTGTTTCTCCTAGATAGGCTCCACAACAGCATTAGTAGCAAACAAGAAATGAGCTATACAAGCAGGGGTAAATACATAGGAAGAGATAAAAGGAGCACTTCACTGAGCAGTAGCACAAAAGGTAAATATTCCAACATGCATCGATCAAAAAAAGGTAGGCACAAGTATGGTAACTTACTCAGCTCTTCCCTAAGTACAATATAATGGAAAATGTATAAATGTTGAAGAAAGATATTTTTATAAGATGGAGGTGGCTAGTTAAATTGGCCACCCTCAGCTCGTGATCAGAAAGTGAACTCTCAGTCAGCATGCCACGTCAGAGTGTCACATCAATGGGAATCAGTTAAAAAGGTTTTCGAATGAGCTAAGGGGGAGTGGATGATGATTACGAAGAGAAAGTGAATGATCAACAATAGTGGGCCAATGGTCCTAATTAGGAAATATCGTACCATTTCCAGCTAGCATTGTGCTCTAAGCCTTGACCATAAATAAAATAAAACAAAAAACTTTCATAAAATTGTTTTCTCGTTTCAAATCAAGGAGATAGGGACCAACTCGGGAAGCCATCGAAAGTCAAACTCTACTCTGGTCATCCTATAGGAGACAACTACAAGAAACACAGAAGCCTATACGAAGCTACATGTTGGGAGCAGTATCCCCCAAGGGAAATTTTGGGGCTAAAAGCCCATGTTTAAGTCAATTTTTGTAATATTATTGTAAATACTCCGCATTTTGTGGTCACGGAGTGCGAAGGTGTTATGTGTAATAAAGGGTAGTTCGCCCTTACTTTTGTAAAGTAAAGTCAGCTATAAGAGATCTAACCATGGTTCGCGGACCATGGGATTGTATAAAAAGAGCTAAGCTCTAAGTAGTTTAGGAGACACAACATCTAAGATATTCATAGCCTTAGAGTAAGAAATCTAAGTCTTGAGTTGTAGTGTAGGTAGAGGCTCTGTAGCAGAGTGAGCAGAGGCCTAGGGTAGAAGTTTGCAGCTGAGTGCACGGACCCCTACAGCTGTGTGTGCAGGGTGGACAGAGTCTGTAAACACTTGCGAGATATTAATAAAAGGGGTTATTCTGCAATTTCCGTGTCTTTTTTTTATTGATGGGTTTGAATATATTATGTATGAATTTCCTTTATTATGCTTATATGATGTGCGAATGAATGCACTTACAGTGAATAATTAAACACAATTACGAATATCTGATTACGCAGTGATAACTTTAAGTATTTGGCCAAATAAGCAAATCACTTAGGGTAATTGAGGAATCTTCACGGTGCACTGCCATAAGAGCACGAAAGTACCTGGGACACAGGTTAGGGTTGCACAAAGGTTGATCGTATACTTTTGGGAACGTATTGAAAGTCAGAAGAGAGGGTTTGTCTTACAAGACCTAGAGTGAGATCACCTGCGTGAATGTAGGGATAGAAGAAATCAAACGACATTAGAACCATCTTAGGGTGCGGAAACTTGGTTCTAGCATCCCCCCATACTACTTTGGGTGAGACTTCGGTATGCGCTCCACGATAGATGCCGAAAGGGCAAGCAGTGTAGGGATTTGTTTGGAAAATTAACATTGAACCTGGGCCAGGCCCCCTCAAACCAGCAAATGGTTCAATTGTCAGGACCAGAATCTGCATAAGAGATGTGTGATGTCATATCATTGGAATCCAACTAAGAAGTAGATTAGAGATTGTTTGGAGAGAAATATACACGAATTCATGACACAAGAGAATAGAAACCCGCAACTAACAAAAGAACAATGGTTGGACAGATACCTATATATAGTGGTCCGCGAGATCTTTTTTTTCTCCTTCCCTATCGAGCTATATGAGTGGATAGCGAAGCTAGGAGATAGCCAAGGAAGGTGGAAACTTGATGGTCCTATTGTGTGGACCCCGGAGCTAGTGCAAAGGTTGGAAGCATCGGAGCATAAGATTACCCATGTTGTTGATCATTGGCTCGATCATTTCATAGGAGGATTTGTAACTGAATTCACAGTCAACACCTCAGTCAGCTATAGCAAGGCAGAGCGATGCTTTTTCAAATAACCACGACGTAAGTACATAAATATTTGAATACTTGGATTAAAATGTTGTTGTGCAAAAAACTAGTTATGCAGCTACCTTGATTTTCGAGACTACGCGAAGCGGAAAAACTTACTGGAACTAAGGAAAAAATGGTCTGAAGTATAGCCCTTTGATTTCACCTCCGCGAAGTGATGAAGAAGGGATAGTGAAGGTTTCTCTGCAAAGTGCTATTTAGTTAATAAGACAAGGATTCCTGTAAGTACCACCTCCAAATCCACCACCCTCACCACCAACTTCGCCTATACCACCTCCACCTCCACCTCCATCGCGGTTCTGTATGGAAAATACAGTGAAGTTGCCTTTGTTCAAAGGATTGGGAAATGAGGGCCTGGACCAATTCTAGTTCGTTGTGAGGGATGTATGGGAAGCCCAAGGTGTTATAGATGATCATATAAGTAGGTGACACTCGTTAGTGCTCTACAATATCATGCGCCAACCTAGTATATTAAGTACTCTAACGATAACCTGAATGCTGGAGTAGCAGACATCCAGGCAGCATTAAATAGGGAATTTAGTAGGCCTAAACCTGAGGCACAGTCAATTTTGGGATTCAAAGAGATCGTAATGAAACCAGGCGAGACACCTTGGGAACTAGATCAAAGGTTGAAATGTAGAACCTGTGAAGCCAACATGAATTTGACAGATGGACAACATAGCGAGTGGTTTGTGGCTTCGCTACTACCACACTTAAGGAGTGCGCTATCATAGTAGAATATAAAAAGTCAGGTAGAGGCCTTGGAGATTGCCATGACACTACATGAAACTCCGATGCAAGATCCTAATCTAGGATTTTAGTAGATCCATGCGCAGCTGAAGAATCTGTCCCTTCAGATGCAAAGTCTGAAGCAGGATAGAATGGTTCACCACAGGTACGTGAGGAGGTATGGTGCTTGAAATGCAAGAGTCAGGGTCATGACAAAGACCATTTCCCAATCTTTGCAAATTACATTGCAGGAGGAGGATCGATGCCTTTAAGGCCATAAGCTCAAGAAGGACCTAGTGCAGGGCCTAAATTATGGTGCGCTATCTTTCAGGTAGCCAGAAAACATTGCACGGATAAATTTCACTTGCTATAGAAGTATGTATAAGCACCGCAATAGTTGTTCTGCAACTTTTGTAGGTCAGTAGGTCATGATGAGCATACTTGCAGGAGCTATGAATTGATGAAGGATAGAACTCCCACCTATAGGGTTTAGGCTGAAATTTGGCCCCTTGACTAGAATGTAGGGATGGCACGGATAGGATTTCAGGGGCATGGATGAGGCCGAGGCAGAGGAGGACCTGGAAGAGGTCAAGCACAATTGATTTGCTACAATTACGGAGGACCAAGACACTACACCTGTGATTGCACTAATCCAATGCATCCTTCGTGCAAGTACTGCACATTGTTTGATCATGAAATAGAACACTGTCCTATGCCGATAGCTAGGATATGTGATAAAGGGGCACTACCACCTCCACTGACTCAGAACCTATAGATGATGAGATCTGAGCCACGTGAAGAAGATCTAAATGTAAATATAGTTCTCAGAAGTGGAATCACGAGAAGAGATGACAAGGGGAAACATCTAAAAGATAGTACATTGATTCGCAAAGCCCCAGTAAAGGAGGTTGAATTTGATTTGGAGTGCGATCGTGAAGCCTTCATGGAAGCTAAGAAGAGCTTTGTTGAGGCCTCCACTTCAGGAAGCAGGGATAAGCCTGAGTAGGAGATGGACCCCTCCATGCTGACAACTTTCCTGGAAACCTGTATGAAGTTACTGCATGACAGTAAGGCTGTGAAAGGGTTATAAGAACTCATCAATAGATGCGCTGGAACCGTGCCAGGTGAGCTGTGTGTAGTAAGAAAGATTGGCAAGTATAAAACAAGGACAGGACAAGAGATGAGACTGACTACACAGATAGGAGAGTATGAAATCGATCAAGTCATTTTGGATCTGGGGTCAGATGCGAATGTCCTACCAAAACAGACTTCGGAGTGAATGGGGAGACTTGCGCTACAATGGTCTCCGATTAAGCTAAGTATGTCAAATCAACAGAAAATAATCCCCATGGGGCGACTGTAGGGGGTGATCGTGGATATTGAGGGAGCAAACGCATTGTTTGATTTTGAAGTAATAGAGATAGTGGATGATAGCAATACCTATCTTGCACTCCTGGTAATTGACTGGGCTATTAATATGAATGAGGTAATCAATCTAAAAAAGCGAAATATGATCTTTGAGAAGAAAGCACTACGCGTAATAGTACCCCTCGATCCCACTGAAGGATCGTGCTATACTAAACCTGTCCACGATATGAGAGTGATGACGACCTAGACGGTATCTATAAGATAACAGTGCGAGACCAATATTGGGTGAATCCCACCGTGGATGAACAGATTACATGGGATCATGAGATTTCCTCCACTTTGGACTCTGACGAAGAAATAGAAAGCTGGAAGAATAAGTTACATGAAGTTACTACGCCAAATTGCAACATGATGACCCGTTCACTGCATTGTGTGTCATCAGAGGTAAGAAATCTTCCCATTTTTGATGGTCTGAATGAGGTAGATATCTTTTTCAATGCATTTGAAATGGAGGTACCAGAAAAGTAGCCCTTCTAGGCCTTGGACTGGCACTGTGTGCTATTCCTACAAGATGGTGGGGTACACATTAGGGAAGCTTTGATGATTGACGCGAATGTAGGAGGATGATGAGAACACAAATTGGGAAGCCTAAGATGCAACTAAGAGACAAGTATGAATGACAGAACGATCCATGCACACATCTTGCCAAATGGACCCAGGCTTATGGAGAAAAGCCCCAACCTGAGTGGGTGCACCTGTTTTGTCATACCCTAGATTTTATCCCAATGAATTGGTATATAGAAACAGAGCTCTGCCATGGGATAGGTGAACGGGTTTGACAGTCTTGATGAAGCACTACAAGAAGTAAAAGCAACAATCTTTAGGATACCACAGGATCCTTTAGACCTGATTCAGCCTGAATGGGCTACTTATCTGAGTCTCGCACTAGAGCATTATAACGTAACTATTGAAGAAGAGGACGAGGATCTAAGAAAGATTAGCATTCCAGAAACTGAAGGTCACCGCGAGGTTCAAGGACCGTAGATTGAGAAACCTCATATAACCATGTCATTGCAAATGAAACAAATGAACATTGGTACGAATGAAGAACCAAAATTCATGAAGAATGGAGACTACTGGGATGATGCAACGGCAGATAAGTTTGTTGAATTGCTTCGCGAATATCAAGACTTATTCCCTACCAAGTTTATAGATCTGAAAGGAATAATCGGAGACCTAGGAATGATGAAGATCACGTTAAAGCCCAACGCGAAGCCAGTTAAGCAAAGGCCTTATCGTCTCAATCCAAAATATAAGGAGAAGGTTTGCTTAGAGCTAGACAAGTTGCTCATGGTAGGAATCATTGAGGCTGTGGAAGAATCTGATTAGGTAAGCCCAATGGTGGTGCAAGAGAAGAAGCAGAAGGATGAGATAAGGATATGCATGGATCTTAGAAAACTAAAGGACGCTTGTGTACATGATCCTTTCCTAACTCCATTCACGTATGAAGTGTTACACAATGTAGGCGTCCAGGAAGCATATTGCTTCATTGATGGGTTCTCTAGGTACCACCAAATCAAAATCACGCCATAGAATAGGAGCAAGGCACCCTTCGCAACTGAGTGGGGTTGTTTTCAGTACACGGTAATGCCGTTTGGATTGAAGAAAGTGCCTGCAATCTTTTCTCGTGTGGTTGTTGTGACATTCAGGGAATTTATTCATAAGTTCCTGGAGGTATATTTTGATGATTGGACTGTGTTTGGGCTGGTTAAGTGCCATGTAGTAAGCTTATGCCTGATGCTGGATACCTGTCAAAGATACGAGATCACGCTGAATCTCAAGAAGTGTCTGTTTTGTGTTCCTTTTGGGAACCTATTGGGGCATGTGGTTTCTAGACAAGGACTGATGGTATACCTCGCGAAGATCGCGGTGACGCTGAACTTGGAAGTGCCGAGGAGTGTGAAACAGCTACGCACTACTAAGGGACATACGGGATATTACAGAAAGTTTATCGAAAGTTATGCCTAGATCACCGTGCCTATGGAAAAATTGTTGAAGAAGGAAGTCACATTCTGCTGGAATGATGACTATAAGAAGAGCTTGGATATATTGAAATAAAATATGGTTACCGCACTGATTCTAGTCTTCCCAAACTAGAAGAAAGAGTTTCATGTACATGTTGACACATCATGTATAGCGCTGGGAGCAGTACTAACATAGGCTAGTGGAGAAGGCTTGGACCATCCTATCATGTTGGCAAGCTGCAAATTATCCAAAGCAGAGAAGAACTATTCTACCACTAAGTGCGAGGGGCTAGCTATGGTGTATGTGCTTCGAAAGTACTAGAACTACATAACATATATTTCATTAAATTTGGAATTAAATAGTGGATTTAGAATTTCAAAACAACAAAAAAACTCAATTCTAGTGATGTTCTTGTAATATTTTTTTCCAATTTTAATGAAATATGTGTTACTTGCTAGGAGGCCATTTTAGGATGTATACGGATCACTCCGCGCTCAAGTACTTGATCAATATGCCTGTGTTTGGGGGGAGAATCTACAGATGGCTCTTACAGTTGTTGTGAAGCCAGGATGATTGAACGTGGGATCAAACCATCTGTCGCGCATCGAAATAGGGGAGGAACCTACTAACTTGGAAGAAGGATAGCCTGAAGTGTAGCTATTTGCAGTGCGTGTCACAGATGGTCATTTTTAGGATATAATACACTTCCTAACAACAGGAACTACACCAGAAGGGTACTCTGTCCATCAAAAGAAGGAATCAGTGGTGTGCACAACACATTTCTCTTTCATTGTTGGGCATATATACAATATGGGGATTGATGAGATATTGCGATGGTATGTACCTGAGTTCAAATGAAACAGCATCCTCATGGACACTCATGGGGGCATAGCAGGAGGACATTATGTGGGGAGAGAAACTACGCAGAAGATTCTACGCGTAGGGTTGTGGTGGCCAACCCTTCATCAAGATTCAAAAGAATATTGCAAGGCATGTGATGTATGTCAAAGAATGGGCAGGCCATCGTGAAGGAATGAAATGCCTTTGAATCCTCAAATGATATTGCAACCCTTCGAGAAGTGGGCAATAGATTATTTAGGACCCATTCAGCCACAAGGGAAGACAAGAGCAAGGCACATTATCACTATGACGGAGTATTTGACTCGTTGGGCAGAAGCGCCGATGGTGAAGCATTGCACGGGTGCGACGGCCGCGAAGTTCCTATTTGAGCATGTACTAACAAGATTTGGATGTCCAAGGATCTTGATGATTGATCCTAGTACGCACTTCCTGAATGAGACGATCAACGCACTAACGGAGGAATTTCAGGTATATCACCAGAAGAGCACACCTTATCACCCACAAGCTAATGGGATAGTGGAGGCATTTAACAAAGTGCTCGAAAATGCACTAACCAAGGTTTGTAATGCTCAATGAAGTGATTGGGACCTACACATACCTCCAGTATTGTGGGCTTATCAAACGACATGCAATAAGTTGACTGGACAAACGCCTTTTACGCTTGTCTATGGTGTGGAAGCCGTAACGCGTGTGGAATACATCATGCCTAGTCTACGTATAACAGCGTTCATAGGTATGACAGATTGCGGAGCCCTGGAGGAGAGGCTCGTGCTACTAGATGAGCTCAAAGAAGAAATATTTTTGGCTGGATTTCACCAGCAGATCCAAAATTAGCACGAAAAGGCATGGCATGATCGACACATCAAGCTGCGCACATTTAAGATAAATGACATGGTTTTTTTATATGATAGTAAGTTTGATAAATTTCTAGGGAAACTCAAGATGCACTGGTTAGGGCCTTATGTTATTAAGGAGATTACCGATGGAGGAGTGGTACAACTGGTCAAGCTAAATCGAGAACCCTTCCCATGATAGGTGAATGGCAGTCGCTAGAAGCCATACATCGGTCGTCCGGCCATGTGACTAAATGAAAGTAGCACAATCTTAATGCTCCAGGCAACTGAAAGGAGGCACGGGACTATAAACTACATTGCCCAGGTAGGGGAGCTACATGATTGGAAGACAGAGCAAAGCACAGACGTGTCACTGGGTCAGCGGCAATGCAGAGGGAGTTACGCTACCCAGTGAGAAATCACGTAGGTTGGCTGGAAAGTGACCGCTAAAGTCACTGTTCATGAAGAGACGGAAGAAGTGAGGCCAAATGGAGCGGGCGGTCAGCATTTAAGATGAAATTTATGGCTTATATGCTTGAAAATTTTCCGCCAATCCGGCATTAATGACACGATTTTGGGGGGAACAGTCAGATTGCAATTCAAAATGCCCTATAAATTACAAGTGGCTATCCAGTGAAAAACACTAGGAATTTTGAGTATTCAATTGTTGAGCGCTTAGATGCCTATGGAACCAGAGTTCTTCGAGGCTCTCAAACATACACTTGCATTTGTGAACTTACCCGAGACTTCGCACGCACTGATAGAGAGCGTTATGTCACCACCCCCAGAAGTTATCAATACACAGAAAGTACTACAGGAGTCAACATAGGGAATGGAGAGAGAGGCCGAAATAGCTGTCTTGGAAGTGGTCGAAGTATTGGCAGAGGTCCCTAAATCCTCGAGAACACCAAGACCAAAGCCAACCCCAACCAAGGATACCATGAAAGGCAAGAAGGGAAAGAAACTTGCCATAACAGTGCGCATGTCGCCAAGACAAAACCCACCAAAGCCCACTTCCTAGGAGAAAGGAAAGGCTATAAACCTAGAGGCAGAAGAGGAGGATATCGAAGACATCCCCATGGAAAATGAGGATGTGGGAGTGGAAATAGAGAAGTAGAGAAGGTTCCAAGGTGCGGAACCTATTACATGGTTGTCAGAGTATGTCCCTCCACACAAGTCTAAGTCCAAGGTCGTGAAGGACATTGATGAAAGTAAGAATCCTTTGCAAACCCCATTGCTACGAGATAAAATCACTTTTGACAGTCCGCATTTGGCACGGGTGCCTATTTTGAAGCTCAAATACTGGGACTTGGTTGACCATGAGAAGTTATCGCATCTTGTGATCGAACAGTTGATGCACTGCATCATAGACACAAATACGGGGATGAATGCACTAGATTCGTGGAAGTGGCTCAGAGGAGTAGAGAAGGCAAGACTACTCAACCTACTCTGGGTGTCGCACTATAACCACACCCCCATGATAGTTTTGGTCATCAAGAAGCTATTGTGCTTGGTGCATGATCGGTGTCTGTGGCTAGAGGAGCCGATACCCATCACCAATATGTTGATTCGCCGCATAATGTGCCTACCATATATAGGAAAAAATCCAACTATGATCTTTAACGGCAAGGGTGGCGAGCTAGCGCTCATAGAATCAATGATAAAGAAGTTCAAACTGGTGAAGAAGTCACGCAAGTATGCTATCTCTAGCATTTGCGACCCCACTATGAAGGTGGAAACGCAGATCCTTGCAAGGAAGGTGATGTAGAAGTGTCGCGCTGATGAGGTGCCGACCCTTGTCATCACACTCGCACAGTAGTACGCGGAAGGAGCCTAGTTTAGCTAGTTGGACTACCTTCATGGAGAGTTCCTGGTGAACTGCAACGAAGTGCAAGAGAAAAGAAAGGCGTTCCACTACGTGTGGCTCTTGTTGTCGATTGTGCTCATAGCATGGGAGCTACCAGAGGAGAGCCAATTCGCCTCAGTCGCGCTAGACCTTCCTAAAGTAGCAAAGTACGTTTTTCTGTGGGTGACCAAGGATGCGGAGCGTGTTCAAGACAGTAAGATCTTCTGGGTCTTGACGAAAACGAATATCAAGATGGCCATCAATCACAAGCTGCGATTTTCGCCCACAGTATATGCTAACCTACAGAACTATGTCGATTTTAACGATGATTTCCATTGGATTTCAATCAGGGCACGGAAGGACCCTGCGTTGAAGTGGTACGATTTGTCATACATAGCCACATATGATGTCATTGATACAGTGCTAAATAAATGGCCGGTGGAGTGGTGCACCTCTACGGATTTGGTGGTGGGTCGAAGAGGCCAAGCTAAAGATGGCACTGCTGATCGAAAAAAGGAAGAAGGATGCCACTGAGAGAGCCCAGGTAGAACAGATAGGAAAGGAGGCAGGAAAATAGACAGGTGGTGCAGAGTGGGGCTTTGACAAAGGCGCATGGTCACCTTCACCTGAGACCAAGGAAGAGGACACAGAGCAACATGATGCGGGCCCTCAAGAGACATCTGACCGCATTAAATGCCCGAGAGAGATGGAAAAGTGAGGGTCCAGAAAGAAATCCAAGGTGGCCAATACCTCGCTAGACCCTATCACACTAACGGAGGGTGACTTATATGAGATAGGTGGCAGAGTCTAAGATGTCACCGCGGAGGCCCTACAACAATTTGAAAAGCAGCAATAGATCATCCTAAGGGCCATCCAGAGTGGTTTGTAGGATTTGCAAACCTGCACGTCTCAAGTTGGTACAGTGTCTACCAACATGGCTATCGGCACATCGGAGGCTACCAATATGTTGTGCACGAAGGCTTCTAGTGTGATAGTGTGGCCAGATGGAGCACTAACAATAGAAAATGACGCTGACATGCCCACTGTCAACGCCTTGAAAGGAGTGGGATTGAAACTGGTAGTGCTCCCACGTGAAGTGCTCCACCTCTTGCAGGATGGAGTCATTCCAGAGTTGAGGGCCCATGAGCACCGGACCCTCCAGGTGATCATTGAATAGAAAATAAACAATGAGCAGATCGTCTTATAAAGGAATGCTGCCATCACCGTCGATGTCAAGGTGACCAGCCAGAACAAGAAGATCCTACAGGTCATGGAGTAGGCATGTAGAATGGTCCCAGAATTATCCATTTCGAAGGAGGAGCTAGTTGAGATCTGCATCTGCAAATTGACCACAGGGGTGTGCGACACTTGGATAGAGATGGAACGGGTTCAGTTGGAGCTGAACCTGCATATTACAGAGCTCTAGTTGAGGGCTCAGATTTCAACACCACCAAAGGTAAAGGAATAGTTGGCGGTCATTGTCACAGAAGTAGTTGCAGCAGTGGAGAGTGTAGTAGAAGACTGTACATAGTTGTTCGAACAATTGTTTGAGGTCCTGACCAGCTTGCAGGAGGACCCAAACATCTAGAGGCTAGAGATGGAAGCGCGTGAACTCCAACAGTGCTATGATGAAGTTAAAGGCATAGCATGAACCATCGCGCTAACACAGAGGTTAGCCAAGCTGCAGGAAGCCAAGCAGCTGAAGGAATAGGTGGACGTAGCGCTGCACAAGGAAGCAGTGCTGAAGGCGCGACTAAAACCCTGGCTGGAGGAAGCTTACAGAGTCACAGGAAACATTTAATGCAATCTTGCGACTCTGCAAGCGATGCAAAAACAGCTTCAGACTGATAGTGCAAGGCTAGTAACCAAGAAAACAGTTGAATATGTGAAGCAGGCAGCAGCTCAGTGCATAACTGAAGTTGCGGTAATCAGGGTCGAGCTGGACGGGCTTCACACAAAGATCTCTGCGCCTACCAAGTGACTCGAGGGCGAGTCACAATGTTTATGTTGGGGGCCTATTGGAAGCGAGATCCCCAAAGGGCGGTTTTGGGGCTAAAAGCCCATTTTTAAGTCAATTTTTGTAATATTATTGTAAATACTCTGCATTTTGTGGTCGCGGAGCGCAAAGGTGTAATTTGTCATAAAGGGTAGTTCGCCCTTAGTTTTGTAAAGTAAAGTTGGCTGTAAGATATCTACCCATGGTACACAGACCATTGGATTGTATAAAAAGAGCTAAGCTCTAAGTAGTTTAGGAGACACAACGTGTAAGACAGTCATAGCCTTAGAGCAAGAAATCTAAGTCTTGGGCTGTAGCGTAGGTAGAGGCTCTACAGCTGAGTGCACAGAGGACTAGGGTAGTGATAAGCCCCATAAATGGGTAATTCTATGGGTTCATTTTTCCTCCTAACTTAGCTTAATCCACCATTCTCATTAGTTTATTGCATGTTTTTTATTATATTTATGCTAATAGAGTGAGTTGAGTTGGTCATTATGCCTTGAAGTCTAATGTGTGCTTAATGCATATTTTTGGTCAATTTTGGAAGACAAAGCCAAAGATTTAATGAACATTTGGCAGAAAATATTCGAAGAAGACAAGGGAGAGGATTTATAGGAGGGTTTCCCCCTCAATTATGACTCTCTACCTCGAATTCTCCTTCAAAAAGCTCAGAGCACAGGCAGCCACATTAATGCACCAAAGAGGCAACCGAGCAAGTGGTGGATAACTACTGTCTATCTCAACTTTTGGGAGCCAAGCCCCCCTGATTTTAACAGAGCTTTTGGGAGCTCTAGTTGTATAAGTAGAGAGGCCTAAGGCCTCATTAGGTTGATGGATGTTAGTCAAATTTTCACACTTTTGTTGCAACTTTGCTCTGCTCCACTTTGAGCTTACTTTTGTATACAATTTCATGTAATCTTACTGTTATTTTGATAATGAAGATGAGATTGTTTCTAAGCTAGCACTGAGTTATCTTAGAGGGATGAAGCTCTTGGGTTAGGGCCCAATCCAAGAAGCCAAGAACCTCTTGTTTTGTATTTATGTGCTTTGTTTCAGTTTATGAATGAGTTGTTGTTAGATAGATTTCTTTCTTAGTTAAGAATAGGTTGCTATTGGTGATTTAAAAGGTTGTTTCAATTTCAGTTTGTTGTAGCAGGTTGAACAGTGATAGAAGAAGATACAAAAAGGCCATCAGTAGAGCCTTGGCCTCCTTTCTCCCTTTGGGACCATGAACTGAGGCCAAGACCCTCTTGTTGCCACAAAAAAAACACAGATTTGCCTTTGCCATAGGATTTCTAGTGTTGCAGCTTGTTAGAAGGTTCATGCTTTGCTGTCGATCTATTTCACCATGTTCATTTTTGTCTTTACAATAAATTTCCTTCCATGTTTTCTTCCCATATAGCATTGTTCAGCATTCACTTTCCTAGATCAGAATTTAGTCTAGCTCGATGAACAGTTCTGTTTTTTACTGTAGCTAGTTTCTTTGCTTGCTTAGTCTTGGTGTTCAATTTTCAATTCTCTTGCAGTACATCTCTACTCATAATAAGTCAACCAATCAGCCATTACCATCTTTCTTTGATCCATGTTCCACAGGTCATCCAAAGTCCCTCACAAATCTGCCCTAATTTTTTGCACTTTTCTCATGAACTTTCCTCTCTTTCCTTGAACAAAGTCCAACCATCTTTCGCTTCCCTAATCCTCCTTGATGAACCTTAGATGCCTTAACACATCCTCCTAGCCATCATCTACCCTTTCCACCCATTTTCCCACCTTCAAAACCTATAAAACAGCTCTCGGCATCCTCCTGTAGGCCTCTTGTAGATCCCCTACAGCCTCCTGTAGATTTTCTTCTAGGTGTCTTTTTGAAGTCCGATTGCAGGGAAAGCCTCTAGAAGGCCACCTGGGACCTCCTAGGACCCCTTCACACCTTCCTACACCTCTGAAAACTCCGAAATCACCCTCCATCACCACCTAATTACTGCCACATTCACAAACAAATAAATTACATACATGACAATTTCACATAAAAATACATAAAAATCCAAAAAGATGTTTTTTTTCTCATTTCCTTCTAGAAATAGATTGAGTAGATGTTGTTTACTTCCTAATTAGGTAATGGCATTCATTTTATGGTTTTTGATCTCTCTTTCTACAAAAGTATGATTAGCTGGTTAATTAGGGTTTGCTAGGTTTACTTCACATTTCAGTCTTCTTTCTCTTTCTGCAAGTAGAGTAGCCTGTGTAGAGTAAGATTTCCTTTCTTTCATCACATATAAGCTTCTTCTATAATTCATAGAAGTTGGCTTGAGCTCCTAGTGATCTTGTGCCAGCTGACCAAGTGACAACCTACAGCAAGAACTAGTACTTGTGCATACAACACCCTCGCTTCCAAGTTTGTTACGAACTACTGGGTTGATAAAAGTAAAGTAGGAAGCCCAGGAGTTGTAGCATTATTGCTGTAATACTGGTGCTCACCACTTTTTCGCGTCGTTACCGGGGAAGCGTCAGAGTATTGTGTGATTACTGCTTTTCTTCTATTTCCTACTGCAACATTCTGCTAAGTAGTTTATTTCAGCAAAATTAGAGTAGTTGTTTCTTTCAATTTATTCATTTCCTCACTTTCATTTCAATTCTGCAATTTCCATTCCAGCAAAAGTAGATTATCCATTTCCTTGCTTTCATTTCAATTCTACAATTTCCATTCCAGCAAAAGTAGATTAGTCATTTCCTTGCTTTCATTTCAATTCTGCAATTTCCATTTCAGCAAAAGTAGATTAGTCATTTCCTTTCTGCATTTCATTTGCTTTCCTTTTTTAGTTCTACAATTTCATTTCAGTAAGTTCATTTCAGTAGTTTCAATTTGTTTGTTCAATCAATTTCAGCTTTGCAGGTACAAGCAGTGAAAAAAAAAAAAAAAAACCAACAAAAAAAAATATTTCCTTTCATGCCTCGTAGGAACAGAGATAATTCTGGAAAATTCTTACCCAACACCCCCACCACATCACATAGCCACCCTTCTCTCTTCTTCGGTGGTAGTAATCAAGAAGAGCCTTCAGGTGAACAACCAGAGATATTTGAAGAACCTATAGGGGAAGAAGAAGAAGACAACATCTCTCTTGAGACAATGGCTGAAAATAGAAATGATAAGGGGAATGGAGAAAGAGTAGAGGGTACCTTTCCCATCTGAGAAACCAATGGGGACACTAAAATGAAAAACATAAGCCCTTCATCCCTACCTCACTTCCATGGATTGACTATAGAAGATCTTGACACCTTTTTGTTTGAGTTTGTTGTTATCTGTCGAACGTATGACTATGCAGAAGATGAGCAAAAGTTGAAACTATTTCCTTCTACCCTCAAGGATGCAGCATTGCGCTGGTTCATGGGGTTACCTGGCAATAGCATCACAACTTGGGCTCAGACGCAACAAGCCTTCAACAACAAATATCGAGACTACTGTAGGTCAAAAGACACCAAGGAATAAATCTTCCGAATGACCATGGGAAGTGATGAATCATTGGAAGATTATGAAGAGAGGTTCCAGCTCAGTTATAAAAGGGCCAGGTGCACACTTGACCCCGAATCGTTGAAGTTGGTCCTGCTCAGGGGAATTCTGGAAGACCTTCTAGACACCCTTCATCTACTGGCTAGGGGAGACATTTACCAACTACCTTATGAAGACATAAATATTGTTTTTAGAGACCATTCTAAGGCAGCCAGAAAGAGAGGTAGGGGGAGTCAACCCATAGCCAGTACCTTCTCATGCAATTCATCCATAAAAGGTGAACTTAAACACATGCTGGAAGACTTCAAGAGTGAGATGCTACAAACTCTTGCCATGCAAATGGATACCTTGCATATCAAAAGGAAACAAGAGGAAGCAGAGAGGGCTTTGGCCATTTTTTGTCCTAGGTGCACCAGAAGGCATCCTAGGAATGAATGTCCATTGAACTCTATAGAGGTTTGTTCAGTTTGTGAAGAAGATCATTCTACAGATAAGTGCCCTTCCTTGCCTGGACTTAAAGTTGTATACCAAGGGGCCGAAGGAGCCACTGAACCACTCTATTTCATGAACCAAAGGAGACCGCATGGACCTAGACCATACTAGCATGGAATGCAAGGGACATCTCAGGCATACTACAACCCCAATCAAGCCACTTCCATACCTTCTTGGTGCCCCCATACTCATCCTTCCTAGTCCACACCTCCTCCTTGGTCCTATCCATCTCAATATCATGGCCAACCAGCCGCTCATTCATTTTTCTCCTATGCTCAGCGACAATCTCAGTGGAATGCACCTCATCAAGGGTGGAGGCCCGAATACAACTCTCCTCTCGCTCTTTTTCCTCCACCACTTACTCAACCACAACCATTGCCTCCTGCTCCACCAAGGCAACCCAAAATGCATGCTCAACCAAACCTGAACCTGAACAACAGATAGGCTCAGCTAGTATATAGTGGGGAACCATCATGCCCAACCTATGTTGTGGAGATTCAAGAGATTAACCTACGATCTGGGAAGGTTCTCCCAGATAGCCAGCCTCCCCCTCAGGAGACTGAGGAAGATAAAGATGAAAGTGAACCAAAAGCAATTCCACCCTTTCCTGAGAGACTATCTGGGACAGCACAGCCCACCCCAGAAGAAACTTAACTTCTGGGAGAATTGAAACAGTTATGTGTAAAGATACCACTTCTCCAAGCCATAAAGGATGTGCATATATTGTTGGTTGGATAAATCGTTCTTGCAGACAAGACCGATCTCCCTAGCATCACAAGATAATCTAGCAACAAACAGACAAATAAATCTATCTTTCTCTAGACATATGCAATTTACAAATAAAGACTATAGAGGTGTTACGATCCTACCTTAGATCCAACGCTTGTTCGTTGTAGTCATCCCTCGATCGTCCGAAAGAGTTATCTTCAAAGACCTACAATCACAAACAAGCAAACATCAAATAGCACCTGCATAGCAAATATCATAAATCATGTCTATTATGGTGATTAAGGAATCCATAAAATAAACCATTAATGAACAGCTTATTGAGAAAAACAAACTTATTTGTATTAACTTTGAAGTAGAAGAACCTTACAACCTTTTCAGCCTTGATGTTGAACAAGCTCTTCCTAGGGTTCAAAATAGGAATTTCCTTTACTTTGACAAGCCTTGTACTCTTCCAAATGAGATCTAAGAGGTATGCAATCTCTCCTCATAAAAGCTCAACTAAAGAGGACTAAGTTCCAGCAGTATTTCACCTAAAAAATATTCAACTTTTAACCTCTCTAGTAACCAACCCAATGCTTCATTTTATAGTGCAGAGGAGGAGGTTACAGGTCCATCTATGAATGGATAGAGTCCTCCTTCAAAGGGATAAGCTCCTCACGTCAAGGGGTTAGCTCCTTAAGGTATGGGATGCATGAACCTTAAGAGAGCGAACTTGCCACCTCAAGATTCCTGCTGGAAGCTTCTAGAAATCACTGAAAGTGAGTTTTTTAGAATAGACTCACGCCTTTTTAACTTTTACAGGGGTCCGCACCCATAACATAGATACAGAGTGGTCAAGTGCGCAGGGGACATGACCGTTAGGTGCGAGACTGCAGGTAAGACTAAGAGAAAGTGCAGAAGCAGAGTTTTAGAGACTTTTAGGGCTTTTCTCTTAATTTCAAGGCTTGATATGAAGAACTGAGGCTTTAGACTTGCAAAGGAGGAAAGTATGAGTGGTAATGGACTCACACAGATTGCAGAATGTCAAGGTGACAATTTTTAGTGCAATAGATTGTCCCCTAAACTGCAAAGTCTGTAATAGATGAAGATGAAGTCTTTCATGTATGAAGAGTGAAGTACTTTATCATTTCAAGGATCATCCTGTGGACACCCCAGTCGGAACCTGTAAAAGCATTCAATGTAAAATATATATATATATAGACATATCATCGCTGAGGTAGGCATTCCCATACCCAGATCAAAACTGACTAAACTATTTTGATACACGAATGATTTTGTAATACATCAAGAGTATAGATATGTGTAGGCACAGTATGGATGCAGCCATCTATTTATGAATAGTCCACTGCATAATGAATAACAAAATTCCTCACAGCCTGGATGGTAGAAACTAGATCCAAGGTCTTGATTTCTGCTTCATGAACTAGTACGATTCTATCCATGTGAATGAATGTGTCGAAGTCGAACATGGTAGAAACCACTTGATTACTATTCAATGATGTGAACTATTAACAAGTGTGAGAGAAACCACCAGTAATGTCAATGGCTCTCAAAGTACCCAGTACAATCCATGAAATGTGAATAAATGAGTCGAAGTCGAACATGTCATAGAATCATTCGATCGAAGGTCAATGATGCAACCTATCATCGAAGGCAAGAAAACTACCATTAGGGCATGCAACTTTCAAGGTACTGATGATTTCTAGATCAACTTCCTAGATAATGAGCTGAAGTCGATAGAAAGTGATCCGTCGTAGGAAAGCCCACAACACGAAATCATAGATCAAGTTTTGAAGAAATATATTAGCAAGGACTGACTCAGGGATGGTCAAAATGGATGACAGATATTTTGTAGATGAATGGTTTGTTTGAACTGATATCTTGAACACATAATGACACTGCAGATGGTTTGGTGACAATTGACCCAAAGCTAATACCCAGAAACCAGCTGAAGACTTTCAATATGGTTTGATTAACTGTTAGGCAAAGGATTTTTCCAACCCAGGTGAACAAAAAGTGTCGTGTTCAAGAGTGGTTGATGGTTTTTTATGAAACAAAGTGTAACAAGTAGGTTCATTTTTCTCTCTTTTCCCCCACCATTTCTAGCAAGTACCTCTTTATTTTTTACAAGCTTGAGGAGGATAAAATTTGCTTATTTATAAGCTCATCCTTTAGATGAGTCCAACTTAGTTTAAAATTAGAACCCTAAGAAGGAGTGGTTCATTCCTGTTTGAAATTGAACAGGTCCTTTATTGTTAAATTTTAACAAGTCAAGTATAGGAAAAACTTGGTGTTTTTCAATTTTAGGGAGTCAAAAGAAAAACTTAAGAAAACTCCATGGGGGTACTTTTTCGTAAAATAATCCCTTAGGCCCGAAAAAGAATAAAATAATACAAAAGGGATGACTTTTCAATACTTTAACGAGCTGAAAAAGACAAGCGCTCGACAATCTTTTCATATTTAATGAGTCTAAAAAGGGTTTAAAGAGGACTCTGTTGACCGTATTTAGTCAATGTGTACTTTTTTCGTAAATAGTCCATTTCAGACCGTAAAAGGGGTAAACTTATACTAAAGGGATGATTATTCATTTATTTTAACAAGTTCGAACAATCAAGTGCTCAGCGATCTTTTCAATTTTCGAGAGTTTGAAAAGAGCTTAAGGAGGACTCCAATGTTTCACTTTTTCATAAATTTCAAAAGGGTCCGAAAAGGTGATAAAAGTATGCTCTTTGTTGAAAAATGATCAATTTTCCCAAAAAATCCAATATTCTACACAAAAACTCAAAACATTACACATACCTGTTTAAGATAAATAAAAATGATTTAAAAATTTCCTTTTTAAAGTAAAAAATAAATAAATTAAAAATTCATTTATTCGAAAAAACTTATAAAAATGGGTTTTCCAACTTCATTTTTACCATTTGAGTTGAGAGTGAAAAGTGAGAGCTTTTGGGTAAGAAAGTTCCTGTGAAGATTCTGGAAAATTCATCCGTCAAAATCGAAAACAGTCAGCTCTAGGTAATCCATGACCTCCTTATCTTGTAGAAAAAAGTCGTGGGACCGCACTTGTTGCTCATAGCCCGTGTAGACCTACACACTATCTGTAACTGGCGGGTGTGGACCCCGTGAAAATGAATTTCAAAATTAGTTTTTCTCCATTTTTGCCCAAAAATTTTTGAACTAGCTGGTTCTAATATGTCTTTTGTGCATTGTAGGACATTCAAAATGCTTATTTGGCAAGAATGCGAGCATGAGGATGTGGATTTTTCTGCATTAAACCATATGCCCACAATGCAAGCATTAAGAGCATGCAGGTTGCTAAAGTTCTGGGGCATATAGGGTATGAGGGCCCAAGTAGACCTCTTGCAATGGCTAGTAGATAGATGGAACATACAGGACCAGTGTTTCATCATTGGAGGCCACCGGCTCGAAATCGAGCTGGAGGACATCTATTTTTTGATTGGTTTGTCCAAGAGGGGCGAACAATTATCTCTTTTCGGGACTAGGCCAGGTGGCCAGTCTATTGCTAGTCTCCGATTAGAGTTTTGTGATGATCAAACGAAGGACAAACGGATTGATATTAAAACTATCAATAGTCCTAAGCTTAAGGTCATTACGTTCATTGTTACCAGGTTATGCAGGAGTGCAGCATTGCATGTGGCTATAGGATCCCAGATGCAGATGGCAGTAGACTGTTTTCGAGGGAGAATATTCAACTGGTGTGAGGCTGTGTTGGAAAATGTGAAAGGCCAACTAACCAGAGCAAAGAATGGACAGCTGAAAAATTTTGGATATGGATTCATCATGGTTAGCTTTACTCTAGAGAGGATCCCCATGCTAGCCCCGTAGCACATTTCCTATTGATACTGGTCTTCCTCGAGAGCCTAGGATAGTTCGCTAGGTTGCCTTGATGGCCCACCACCTTGAGGAGGGTACAAAGGTTGTTTGATTTCCACCCGAGTACTTACGTTGGTTGAACAACCAACTTTTTGTCATTTATAATTTTCCATATGTTGGGATGGACTATCATGGTGACCGAGACATGATTCTCCCACCAGGAGAACAATGGGATGATTCAGGTAAAATCATTTTCAACACTTTCTAAGTTCTAATTTTATTTATTTTTTAAATCGTCCAAAACTGATAGTCAAAAGTTTTAATGTAGATGTGGTTCCACGACAACCAGCTGCTCTCCAACCTTTCGAGAGGAGACACCCGGCTGTAGCAGCACCAACCACACAGGACCAATCAACAGAGATCTTGACTGATTTGGAGCATCATCTAGAGTGCTTAACGCTAGATATTCCAGAGACAGATATAGATGATATCCCACTTAGGTTGCAGAGATATGTGATTGGGGTCCCAGGACCTTTTAGGAGGTTCCTATGTAGGGTGGCCCGAGCAGTGGTTTCTTATCATGATCATCGCCAGGGATAGGATGATTGACTTTGTAGACTCATGACATTTTTTACTTTTGTATTTATCATTTTTGCCAATCATAAGGTGTTTTTCAACCTATGATCGAGGACGATGTATATTTTGAAACACTACTTCTATGCTATGATATATCATTATTACCGGCTATCTCATGTAACATGTTATCGAATGTTTTTTAAATTTACTGTCTTGATTACTGCAAATGTCTATTTATAATACTAGAAGCAACTGCATCTGCTAATGTATTTAAATGTCTTGGAATATGTTGATATTCAATGTAGTCAAATTCACGTTCCAAGAGACGAACTCTCAAAAATAACCTTAATAACACTAGATTTCTAATGGCATAAACCCTGTTAAGTTGTAATACAATGAGTTTAGAATCCAACCTAACAATCAAACTCTGAATCCCAAATGAAATAGATTCAGATAATAACTCAATCACTGCACTATACTCTGCAATGTTATTCGTTGTTTGACCGAGGCTTACCCCATGCATAGATACTAACTCATCAGAGGGTGAATAGATAACCCAAGCTGCGGAAGAAATGTTCTGTGTATTACGACAAGCACCATCAACAAAACCAATGTATGTTTGAAGAGACGTCGACATCTGCAATATCAAGAGTAAAATCAAGATACGCAGGAATAATGATAAGAGCACTCTCTAAACGAGGCACATTTTTTAATCTAAAACATACCAGCAGTAAAGAAACTAATCTAACAAAAAATCTCCACACCAATTTTAAGCATAATATCTCTTCAGATAAAGTCCATTTCTGGGTTTACCCAAAGAGACACCGTCAAAATCTATTAATTCATAAGCCCCTTTTGCTAGCTTTCGCTTAACAATGTAAGGACCATGCCACATAGGTACAAATTTTCCAGCCCCTAGCTTATCGTTTGCTTGATCATATAATAAAACTAGGTCTCCTTCCGAAAAATTGTGAGGTGTAACATTTCTATCGTACTGAGCTTTCACTCGTTTCGCATGAGTCTCGTTTTATATTGCAGCAGTGCGTCGATTCTCATCTAGCTGAGCTAAGTACAAAAAATGTTTTTCCTCTTTAGAAGTAGCTGGGAGTAATTCTATGGTTAATTGTAATGATGGAATTTCATATTCAATAGGTAACACTGCTTCCAAACTGTAGACCAGTTGAAAAGGAGTGAAACTAGTTGATGTTTTCACTAAGGTCTGATATGCCCAAAGTGTTGTAAATAGCATGGTATGCCAATTCGACTTATGAATACCAATGATTTGTCTAATCATAGTGACTAAAAATTTATTGATAGCTTCAACCAGACCATTAGCCTGTGGGTAATACGGAGTAGAACTATTGTGGCGTAGGCCAAGTTTGTCTGTCAGTTCAGTCATCATGATGTTTCGAAAGTGACTTCCATGATCAGTAATAATAGCTTGAGGAACACCGAATCTAGAATTATATGATTGAATAGGAAAGTTGCAGCAGTCTTGCCGTCTGCCGAAAATCTAGGCATCGCCTCGACCCACTTAGTAAAATAATCTACCACTAGGATAATATACGCATGCCCCCCGGCCGAGTGAGGGTTACATGTAATAAAGTCAATGCCCCACTTTTCGAAAGGACCGAAAGTAATTATAGGGTGAAGAGGAGCAGGTGGAGCGTGCATCTTACGATAAAAAATTTGACAATTGTGGCATTTCTGGATTGCATAGATATAATCTTTAAATAAGGATGGCCAGAAATAACCAACGCACAATATCTTTTGGGCTGTGGCATACCCAGACATATGACCGCCACATGCTCCAGAATGACAGTCATTTAGAACCTTTTCAGCTTCTTCATGAGTTAAACAATGTCAGAAAACAGAATATGCCCCACGACAATAAAGTGTATCACAAATAACATTGTATTGTTGGGATTGGAAACGTATTTTCCATCACTGAGATCGTGAGATTTCAAGCTGAAGAGATTGGGTTTGGAGATAAACAATAATATCTCCATACCATGGATCAAGAGTACTGATAAGAAACAAGGATTCCTCCACAATGGGCTCTTCCACCACAGTTTCGGTATCAGTATGCGGGAAATCACACATCAATTCGGCAAAAACCAAAGATTTCTTTGCCTTAGATTTTTCAAATTCCAAGTCAAGTTCCTGCAGGATAACTATCCATTTGGAATACCTGCCCCCTAGCAATTGTTTGGTCAAGATGTACATCATAGGGTTATAGTCAGAAATTACCATGGTTTTGCGTAATAAGATGTAGTGACGAAATCTTTGGACAGCTTGAACAGCTGCCAAGGCCAATTTCTCCACATGCGAATATTTAATCTCAGTCAGATGCAGAGTTTGACTAAGATAGTAAATCACATGTTCACTATTGAATTCATCTTCCTGAACTAAAACCATCCCAATGGTGGAATGAGAAGCGGCGAGGTACAAAAAGTAATCCTAGTTGTAATTGGGAGGATGCAGTAACGGTGCATGGGTCAACGCATGTTTGAGTGCATTAAAAGATCGATCAGTGATCTCATCCCAAAAGAATGGAATATTTTGTTTTAACAACCTGGTAAAACCTTTCGTTAACTCGGTGTATTTAGGAATGAAACGACGTAAAAAGTTTACTTTCCCCTACAAACTTTGGAGTCGGCAAAGAGTCGAAGGAGGAGGTAGATTGACAATAGCTTCCACCTTCGAGGGTTCGACACGAATGCCTACTTTTGATACTATAAATCCCAGTAAGCAACCCATTTCTACACAGAATACACATTTGTGTGGATTCAGCCAAATTTGATAATGCTTACATCTCATAAATATAGCTCGTAAATGAATGAGATGATCAGCTCTACGTAATGAGTGGGTAGGTAAATCATCGAGATAAGGCTACACAATGTGCTTGATGTCATGAAATGCGTAAGACATAGCCCTTTGAAAAGTTGCTCCAGTGTTCTTCAATCCAAAGGGTAATTTGCAATAAGAAAATGTCCCCCATGGGAAAATGAAAGTTGTTTTAGCTTGATTAGTAGGGAGTATGTTGATTTGATTGTAACCGGAAAAACCATCCATAAAGGAAAACATTTCACTGCTGGCACAATCATCAATAATTTGATCGATATAGGGTGTTGGATAATTGTCTTTAGGACAAGCTTGATTAATATCCCTATAGTTGATACATACTCTTATCGTCCCTTATTTTTTGTTGACAGGAACAATATTCGATACCCAATCGGTTAAAGGAATTGGATAAATGAAACCTGCATGAAGTAATTTCTCAATTTCGGCTTTGATAGTAGCAGCTTTTCGTGGATGTATCTGATGTAAGTGTTGTCGGACAAGTTTAGCATCCAGGTATGTTTTAATTTCATGTACAACAATTGACGGATCGATTCCTGGCATTTCTTCATATGACCAGGCAAACACATCATGGAATTCTTGAAATAGGGCTTTATAAGTTTGGATTTCATCATCCGTACAACAAGCACCTCTATGAATGTTTCCAATAATTCTAGACTTAACTGAAATGTCAATAGGAATCATTCGAGAAATATCTTCCAAATTTAACTCAGAATCAAAATGTTGCAATGGATTCTACGGTTCTTTGACATAGTCAGTTGTAAAAATAGAAGAAAAATCATTTTCAAAATGATCAAGATCAGGTAAAAATGAAGATCGGTGATGCAGATCTTCCCATTATAAATCATCAACAGACAATAGTTCACGAATTTTCTCATCAAAATGAACAGGATCAAGAAGTGTTGATGAAGTTGAGCTAGATATAGAAAGTGATTCCCCTTGGACCACATTCATTGGATCAATTTCGGTTGAATAGGGATCAGAAAACGACTGTACAGCTTGATATGCAATTTCAAAGGGACTCAGAGGCATCGCGCCACCAAATGAGTCCACCTCAGAATGGGAAGGTAGTATCCAAGGATCATAAAAAATAAGAGTATTCGATGAAATCATATGAATAGTTGCAATAGAAGGTGATACGTTAGGAGGAGGGAAGGAAAAAGTTCCTAGTAAACTAGAATCTTTGATCAAACCTACGCCAACATCCTTGTAAGGGATAGTCATTTTACCGATGTGCTGAATACTATCTGTAGAGGCTGGGTCAGATGAGAAATAAGTTAGCTGGTCTATCGTAACGATCTTTCCGTTATGAGGAAACTTGATAAGCCGAAAGACTGATGAAACAACAACAGTCATAGCATAAGACCAACTGTGACCCAGGAGAAGGTTGTAATCTAGAGGGGCATCAACCACTTCCACATCTAGATTCATGGTTTTTCCCTCGACCCCTATAGGTAAATCCTGCAAAATGCCAAAAGGATGGAACCCGCGGCCATCAAAAGCCTTTAGAATTGTCGGAGACTGATTGAGTGTGGGAGAACCAAGCGATTTCCAACACTGGATTGACATAATACATGTAGAAGCCCCTTCATCAATCATAGTCCTAAAGCAAGGTCTATTTTTTACTAACACTGGAATCTGGAAAGCCATTTGATGAGGGAGACGGGGTGTAATATTCTCTAAATCGAAGATTATTAGGTTCGAATCTTGAATATCGACAACTCCTATAGTAGACAATAGTAATTTATGTTGTGTTGGGCATGATTGCAACACTTCCAAAGTCAACATTGCTGAAGGGGAAATAGCTAGGTCTTCAACAATGTTATAATTCTTAGCAGCTCTCACATGTGGATTGAAAGCTGACTTCCGAAGTATACCTTTAGCAGGTGGTTTGATTACTAAGTCATGGTTTGGTTTCTTGATCTGTAGTGGATCGGAACCATTAGGAGGTATAGTTAATGTGTTTGAATTAGAAGATTTTGCTTCTTTACCACCAACAGGATTTTTACTACCATAATCTTGCGATCACGTCACAATCCTGGCATGAGACATCATCATAATGGGTTCTTCTGAGGCATTCAAGGAAGAACCAATCATCTTACTATCTTGAGTAGGAAAATGATCCTTCAAGACAACAGGCGTTTGAGAACCTTTAACGATTTTCAAAACCTCTGCTCGATGTGGGCAGTGTTTGGTAAAATGATCCTCATCACAAATGAAACAAGGATAATAAGGTTTTCGTTTTTCGTCAGTAGATTCATTTTTATTTGTTTTATCTTTTGAATTTTGTTTATTTTTCTTCTTCCCCTTCTTTTTACTAATGGATTTTGATTTGGCCGTTGATGATTCTACGACATGGATGTCGGCAGAAATTTCGGTGGAAGACTCTCCTATCAGGGAATTAGGTAAAGTTATTATAGGAGAAGAATTCTTTTAAGATTTCTTCTTACCTTTAGTGCTAATTGTACCAATCATACCATCAGCGACATGAGACCCTGAAGAAGCTGCAGTTATTTGACCATGTTTTGGATTTTTTCATATAAAGTACCTGACTACGTATAAAGGAGGTCAAGGTACTGGGCCTGACCAATGACTTGCTCTTCAGTGACAACTCCTCCCTTAGCTACATCTTCAGTGATTTTAGGTAACAATGATTTAATGAACCATTCTGCTAAAATTTGATCCTGAATGAAAACTTTCACTAAACGCCTTCTATGTCGCCATTCATGAATATGATCAGAAATATATGTGGATGTGGACTGTTTCAGTGAAGTTAACAGTTCCGTGCCATTGTCGTATCTAACAGGCAATTGAAAATGAGTTAAGAAAACAGTGGCTAAATGACTAAAATTATAAAAAGAGGCTCGTGCTAACTCAATGTACCATTTGGCTGCAAGACCAATAAGAGTTCGTTGAAAAAGACGCAATCGAATTGAATCATCAATGATGGAATTAGATGCACACCAGAGGTGATAAGTCATAACATTATTTGATGGATCTTCTCCTGACTTACCCTTGAATTTGGGGATATCACTAGGCAACTTATTAGGCATTGGCGGCCAATACGGAAGATAGTAAATCCGATTGTTCGTAAGGTGTGACAAATCAGGTAAATTCAAAGTTGCAATAAATGGTAACTGACGGTTAGGGTCGCAAAAACTTTGAGTAGTGAGACCAGTTCCAAGAGGAGGATATCCAGGGTAACCTGGAATCAAAATTGCATTAGGAATGTTATAACCTCCTAGGAAACCAAGATTAACCAGACCAAACTAGGGTTGTTGAGGTTGTTGATAAGTATAGCCAAGATATGGTTGATATTGGTAAATTGGATTTTACACAGTAGGACCGAATTGATACTACCCCTGGTACAGTTGATACGTAAATTGTGGTTGACCTGTAGCAATGGTAGCAATCGTACTAGCTTGTCCCGCAGGCATCTGGACCGAAGTCTGAACCGTAGGTCCTGACTGAGGCACATAGACTTGAGGAATTTGTACTGATGCAGGGGTAGTAGCAACTGGAGCTATTGATACTCCAGAAACAAGTGTTGTAGGTTAAACAGAGGTTGTAGCAGTTTGGGGCAGAGTACGAGGTGAACTAGGCCCAGGTTGCTGAACTGTACCAGATGCAGGGGTTTGAATAGTAGGTTGGACAGGTTGCTGGGTTGGACCAAAAACCAAAGGCTGTCTAGGTTGATTAATTAACTGCACATTAGGTTGCAAAGTTTGTTGAGTTTGAGACGGATCCCACACCATGTTCATTCCAGAGTATGGACCCACAAAAGGTTGTGCATATGGAGGACCATAACCTGGTTGAACGTAGGGTTGATAATTAGGCGGTACATTTCCAGCTCCTTGAAAAAATGGTTGACCAGAAGGTGGTTGGAAACCTTGAGTTGGGTACTGACCTTGGGGTTGATAACCTTGAGGCACGTACTGAAACTGGGGTTGACCTTGAGGTATGTACTGAAACTGGGGTTGACCTTGGGGTATGTACTGAGTCTGAGGTTGACCTTGGGGTATGTACTATCCTGAAGGTTGATAAACTTGAGGAATCCCTTCAGGCAGTAACTAACTACCTTGGGGTTTCCCCCCAGGCATTAACTGACTACCTTAGGGTTGCCCCCCAGGCGGTAATTGACTAACTTGAGGTTGCCCCCCAGGCGGTAACTGACTACCTTGAGATTGAGGATTTGGAATACTACTAGACATCATAAGATTTGTTTTTCATTCAATGCTTGAATTCCATTATCTCCAGATGATAACACTTGTTCAATCAGTCTTGGAGATGCTCCTAAAAAGGTACCAGAGAGTGACTGGTACCCTGAAGGAATAGAAGGACCACCAGATAAAAATGTTTCTGGTGTTTGGGAAAACATGGATGACTGTCTTGCGATAATCAATGAAGGATAATAACCTCTTGGCGTAGGATGAAAAGGAATTCGAGGTGGAGAAAAACTAAGACTCGGGTTTTCTAAAAAATTTGTCAATGAAACATACCAAGAATCACTCCTAAAAGGACTGTAGAATATTGATTCACGCTCCCTAAGATTTAAAATCTGTTGGTTTTCGGGAAAAATTACGTCTTCTTCTAGATTAACAAGTTCTTCAATAGAAATGAGGCCAGAAGGAAGATTTTGAGTAATGATATTGCTTACCCTAGGTGAACCAGGATTACTAGAAGTTGGAGAAGCAAATCCTGAAGTTGGAGTAACAGTAGGTTCAGTGTCAGGTTCAGAAATTTTAGGTTCTTCAGCTAATTCACTGGAAGGAGAAATACTACCAGTAACTTCGGAAAATGAAATTGGCTCTTGAATAGACTCTGTTGTTTGTATCTGGTAATCAGGATGAACAATTAAAGATGACTCTCCAGCTTCTGGTGATCCAACTCTACTGTCACTAGGTGATACAAGAGCTCATAGCCCTTCAAGCTGGCTTGGTGAATATTCAGGAGGTTTCCCCTGAAGTCTATGAGATTGTCTCAGTAATTCAGCCACGATTAAATATTAATTATTCACACGCAAACAAAGAAAATTTCAATAAAACCACCTAAAGTCTCTAAACAAACAAACATTTAAATCACACGCCTAAAAAATCTAAGAGTTCAAACCACACACAAACAGTAACTTTCCGTACTAAAAACACTAATTGGTGATGAAATCCAACTTAGTAGAAGTTTAATACAGAAAGGGCGGTTGGAATAGTTACCCCGACAACCTGCTTAATGAAACAGATTGGTACAAGTTTCTTCACAAAGCCATCTCGAGTGAAAAGAGCCCCTCAAAGAGTCCAAGTGAGTCTAGTCGATGTCTGCTCCAGGTACAGTGAGACCCATCCTTCACCGTCACCTTAGGAAATAATCTTAAGTTTATGGACACTAAGGTTACCAACAGCAACAAATACAACTGGGGGAACAGTCTATGATCCAATCTACGCGCAAGGGCAGAGTAACAAAGCTCAATCCCCTTGAAGGCTCCTTGACATGATCAATCCGAGGTTTACCAATGAGTGACCCCTGGCTCCTCGACAATGGTTAATCCAAGGTTTACCGTTTATAATACGCGCAAATCTTCTATCTTTCCCAATGAAACAAACTTGATTGTCTCAAAGGTTCGGACATGATCTCGTGATTGACTCCTTTAAGAGAAGCTTCCTAGAATGTATCAATTACAATTGGATTTATTTCCTACCGCAAGATATAGCTACTTGTTTGTTTTAACTATCTTGGAGAGTTAATTACTCCCTACTCCAAGATACTAGCCTAAGCTATATTGGTGATAAGAGCCCTAGAAATAAAAAAGATTACTAGATCAATTTTAATTAAGTGTTGCTTTTATGGGTTGTTCCTTAAGTCAATAGGTATGGAAATGAAACTTTGATGGTGTGAAGACTCAACTCCAAACGCTAAAAAATGCACCTAAAATGATAAACAATTCATTTTTCTTTCAATGAAATTCTAGTTAAAAGAAAGAGTTCGAGAATGCAATTTCTTTAAGAAGCAAATCTTTCTTTCAACATGGAAATGAAAAGAAAATATTTTTGTCTTTTTCAATAAGAACTCATAACGAGACTAATAATTAATGCTCACAATAAATCCCTTTCACTTTTCAAAACTCGAAACTACAAGAAAAACAATTTTCCTTTCAAAAGAGATCTACAAGTTCTAGAAAAGCACTCAAAACTACAAAAACTAATTTTGAGATCTAAAAACCTTAAAAATCTAAATAAATGAAAGCTTCAATTCTTTTTGAGGATGTTTTACTTAGTTGTTCAGTAAACTAAGGATTCATTTGTTCAGAATAACAAACCAATCAAAAAACATCCAGATATGTTTTCTTTTGTAAAAATGAAATTCAAAACTTATGACAAAGTTTGTTCAAAGATTTGCAATGAGAAAACTAAATCTATTTCTCACAAAGGATAGATTTCACAACCAAGTCAGACTCATCAAGAAGACAAAAAGACACCAGGGTGATCTAAGGTTTCTTAAGCTTCTGATCTTTGAGTCACTAGAGAGACCAAGTGAAAACCACTCCAAGCATGCAAAACTTCTAGAAAATCATCTAAAACAAAAATACTATCGGAACTCACTCACAAGAGGTTTTTGATAGGAAAACACAACTAAAGCTTCTAAATCAAACCTAAACCTAACTGGAAAAAGGTATTTTAGGTTTTTCAAAAAAATTTACAGGGTGCATAGGCTCCAGAAGTAATAGGTGCGGTCCCGCTCTGTTTACTAAAGGAAAAGTGCAGAGATGCCCGCACTGTCTGTGAAAAGAAAGTGTGGTCCCCTGAAAAACTTCGAAAAAAAACAAAAAATACTCCCAGATTTAAAAACTACCCAAGCCAATATACATCAATCAAAAACCAGAAATGAAAACACTTTTCTCAAGTCAAAACAAAGGAAAACCAAAAACCAAATCCATTCCCCAGCAGAGTTGCCAATTTGTTGGCCGGATAAATCGTTCTTGCGGACAAGACCGATCTCCCTAGTATCACAAGATAATCTAGCAACAAATAGACAAAGAAATCTATCTTTCTCTAGACATATGCAATTTACAAATAAAGACTATAGAGGTGTTACGATCCTACCTTAGATCCAACGCTTGTTCGTTGTAGTCATCCCTTGATCGTCCGAAAGAGTTATCTTCAAAGACCTGCAATCACAAACAAGCAAACATCAAATAGCACCTACATAGCAAATATTATAAATCATGTCTATTATGGTGATTGTTATGAAACTAGCTCACAAAAAGATAGAAAAGATAGATCAATGCCTTAGAATTCAGCCTCTTCGAGGGGACAACCTCCTTTACATTACACAAATGAATGATTCCTTGATGATTCAAATGACAAAACCTCCTTTCTATATATATGAGTCTAAGGAGTCACAATATAACCCAACGGACCTAACAATAATAATATAAAGGCACAAAAATAACAATAAAAGGATTCTATGGGGCACAATAATAACAATATGGGGACAATAGGGGCACAACAATATTAATAATGGATACAACTACATTAGTAATGGGGTAATCACTAGTATTATTGGGACCTAACATGCCTCTCTCCTTCAAAAAAGTGTTGTCCTCAACACTTGAGTAGTTCTGGATGCTTCTATATAAAATTCTTATCCTCCCATGTGGAATCTTCAGTGGATAAGTTCTTCCACTTGATGAGATACTTCGAAATTGATCGATTTCATAGCTATCGAGTTCTTGTTTCTGTGACTGCTTCTGGTTCTAATATAATTTTTCCTTCCTTGTCAAGTTATGGCAATATTGTTTGAACTGGGAGCTTGTCGCCTATAACCTTCTTTAAACATGAAACATGGAAAATTGGGTGTACTCAAGAAGCTGCAGGAAGCTCCAATTTGTATGCCATAGTACCAATCTTTTGAAACACCTTGTACGGACCATAATAATTTGGTGATAATTTATTATCCTTCTTAGCTTGCTTGAGGGACATTTGTTTATATGGTTGTAGCCATAGGAATACCCAGTCACCTACATCAAAACTTCTTTCATTGCGATGTTGATCTGCCTGTTGTTTCATTTTATTCTGTGCCAACATGAGGTTATGCTTTAAGAGTTGAAGGACTTGTTGTTGATGCTTGATGTGATGTTCCACTGCTTGAACCTTAGAATTTTCTCTTAAATATGATGTGATGGATGGTGGCTAATATCCATAAAGTGCCATAAATGGGGTCATTTTTGTTGCTGTATGGAAGGAAGTGCTATACCACCATTCAGCCAGAGGCAACCATTTGACCCATTATGTCTGTTTATCATATACAAAGCAACGAAGATATCCTTCCAAGCATTTTTTTACTATCTCAGTCTGCCCATCATATTGAGGATGATAAGATGAGCTATGAGCTAACTGAGTATCTAGACAAGAAAATAATTTTGCCCACAAATTTCAAGTGAAAATGGGATCTCTGTCACTTACAATAATCTTTGGGTTTCCATGTAGCTTTCGAATTGTTTCCATAAATGCAGTAGAAACTGTACTAGCTTTAAATGGATGTGATAATGCACAAAAGTGTGCATACTTGGTAAGTCTGTCAACTACCACCATGATGACACTCTTTCCCTCAGACTTGGGTAAACCTGTGATAAAATCCATTAAAACCTCCTCCCAACATTGGCTTGGAATGGATAAAGGTTGTAATAGACCTGGGGTCTTAATTGTTTCAACTTTATTTTGTTGGCAAACCAAACATTCCGCCACAAAATTTTGAATATCTAATTTAAGGCCATCCCAAAAAAATTCCTTCTTAACCCTGTGGTAAGTTTTTGAAAATCCTGAGTGCCCTCCTAAGGGAGAAGTGTGCAATTCCATAAGAATCTTTTGCTTGATTTGGGAATCTTACAAAGGTATAAGCGATCTTTGTACCATAACGAATCATTTTGCCCACTAAATGTATCAAATGTACTGGAATATTGTTGCAACTTTCGAATAAGTGCCCACACTTCTTCATCATTCTTCCATTCCTCCCTTGCTTCGTTTATCCAATCTGGTTGGATAATAGAAATGGCGCACAACAATGCTTCCACATCCTCATCCTTTCTTGAGAGTGCATTTGCCACCACATTTTGCTTCCCTTTTTTTTAGATGATTTCAAAGTCATAACCCAACATCTTTGTGACCCACTTTTGTTGCTCTTCAGAGGATAATATTTGTTCTAAAAAGTATTTAAGGCTATCATGATCTGTTTTTACCTTGAAGTGTCTTCCCATTAGGTAGGGTCACCATTTCTTAAGTGCATGTAGTATTGCCAACATTTCCTTCTCATAAATAGCTTTGTGTAAAAACTTTCCCTTGATTAGACGACTTTCAAAAGCAATGGGTCTTTCATCTTGCATTAAAATAGCACCAATTCCATTTCCTGAAGCATCACATTCCACAATAAAGGTTTTTGTGAAGTCTAGTGTAGCTAAGACCACTGCTTGGCACATTTCCTCTTTAAGATGTTCGAAGGCCTTTGTTGCTTCTGGAGTCCATGAAAATGCATCTTTCTTCAATAATGTTGTTAGAGGTGCTGCTATTCTCCCATAATTCTTAACAAACTTGCGATAATACCTTGTCAACCCAAGAAATCCTCGCATATGATTTATGGATGTGGGAATTTTCCATTCCTTAATGGCTTTAATTTTGCTAGGGTCTACCTTAACTCCTTCATGAGATACAATATGACCCAGATATTCCACCTCTTGTACTCCAAAGAAACATTTGGATCATTTTGCATATAATTGTTTCTCCTCCAATAGTTGTAGCACCCTGTCAACATCTTCAACATGTTCCTTCAAAGACTTGCTGTAGATTAGTATATCATCAAAAAATACTAACACAAATTTTCTAAGGAAGGGTTTGAAAATGGAATTCATCAAGCCTTGAAATGTAGAAGGTGCATTGGTAAGGCCAAAAGGCATGACCAAAAATTCATAATGACCCTCATGAGTTCTAAATGTTGTTTTCGGAATGTCTTCAGTCTTCATTCTGATTTGATGATATCCTGAACGAAGATCCAACTTGGTGAAGTAAATTGATCCATGCAATTCATCCAGTAATTCATTAATGACAAGAATGGGAAACTTATCTTTAATAGTGAGCTTGTTGAGCTCCCTATAATCCGAACACATGCACCATGATCCATCCTTCTTGTGCACCAATACTACGGGAGCAGAGAAAGAACTTTGACTAGGTTGAATTATACCAACCTCTAACATTTCTGCAACCATACATTCAATTTCACTGTTTTGAGCATAGGGATATCTGTACAGCCTGATGTTTGGAGGAACACTTCCTTGAATCAGATGAATAGCATGATAATGATCATGAATAGGTGGGAGACCTTTGGGAGTCTCAAATACCTTGGAATGATTGTCCAAGACTTTTTGGAGATCTCGAGAAATAGATGATTTTGATGTGGAAACATCTAGCAAACATAATTGTGCAATCACACCTCTTTGTTCCTCTTTTAGAAGCTTTGTCATAGTGTTAGAGCTGATTATCTTTTAGGTTTTCCCTGCAATACCCCTTAATTCAACTTCCTTTCCTTCTGCAGAAAATTTCATGAAAAGCTCTTGAAAATTAAAAGCTATTGTACCCAAGGATTGTAGCCATTGGACTCCTAGGACAACATCAGCACCTCCCATTGGAATGGAAAGCATTGGGCTAGTCAATACATATTCTCCCATGGATATCTTGATATTATGGCACTTTCCAGAGAAATTTATTGTTCCTCCATTTGCAACCACCACTTGACAATCTAGTGCTAGATATAGGAAGCAATTCAATTCTTTTGCTAGCTTACAATGAATAGAATTGTGGGTACTTCCTGAATCAATCAACACTATTACCTTTTTCTTTTTGATTTGTCCTTCTATCTTGATGGTTTGAGGAGTGGTAATTCCAGCCAATGCATTACAAGATATGGTCGGATTCATTTCTTCTTTATCTAGGCTTTGTTCCTGGAGTATATCCTCTTTTTTTTACCTTTCTTGCTCTTTTTCTTCTTCCTCTTCATAATCTATGTAGAATAATTTCTTCTCAGCACACTTATGAACTTTAGTGTATTTTCTATCACAACTGTAACAAAGCCCTTTTGCTCTTTTTTCTTCCAATTTTTGTGGTGTCAGCCTTATAGGTTGTGTAAGACTAGGGGCAACAACACTTCCGTCTTTATAGTTGTGAGTGGTATGCATCCTAGTTGCCATAATTTTGCTTTCCATTTTTCTTGCTAACCTGAATGCCTTCTCTAATGAATCAGGTTCCCAAAGGCGAACATCATGTTGGATATTATCCCTTAAATTCCCTATGAACACATCAATCCTATGCTCCTCTGGAATATTTTTTACCCTTATGTTCAAGTTTTGGAATTCCTCAATGTGTTCCATTATTGAATCCTTTTGTTTGAGACTTATCAATTGGCTAAAAAAAAGTGTTGCTTTTTGTATCCTCATAATGTGCTGTCAATTCTTCCGTAAAAATTGCCCAAGTGATAATTTGTTTACGAGAGCAAAGCCATTGATACCATACAAACCGATTTGGTTCCAAATATAAAGTTGTAATACGTACCTTTTGTGTGTTTTGCACATTATTGAGATCGAAAAATTGCTCCACCTGTAATATCCATGTTGCTGGATCCTTGCCATCAAACTTCCTCATATCGATTTTTGGAATATGGCGGGTCTTCAATCCAACATTAGAGTCTATGAAATCATGATTAACATTTCTTTTGTTGGCATCATGAGTTTCCTTTACTACCCTTTCACCATTAGTAAGTATTTCTTGTAGAAAATTTGTCAAATCTGTCCTCAAATCTGCCATGCCTGTCTTCAAATTTGTGTTCAAATATACCTTCAAATTGTCCATCTTAGCTTCCATGCCATTCATCTTAGCTTCCACGCCATTTATCTTAGCTTCTGTTAGCTTTTGTGAGAGTGACATTTGTTGCACTTGGTCTTGTAATTTTGATATATCATGTAGCATTTCTTCCTCTTCTTCATGAGTCATGCTAGAGCTTTTAGGTTGCTTACTAGGTATTTGCATTTTCTTTCCTCAGGGAATCAGTTACCGATAATAATGCTCTACTATGCCCTTTGAATTCCTTCAAAATAATTTTTCAAACCAAGCTTAAGCAAGAATTTAAAAAAATCTACACACCTTTTTTCACTTTGTAGGAGCTCGATATTGCCTCTAATGTATCTCTGTAATTTCATATCATTCAGTTTTTAAATTGCAACTTGAAGTAGCCCTCTATGTCCTCTTTCCAATGCCACCAGTCTGATCCAAATTGGATTCTCCAAGGAAGAGTTATGCCAAATCTCCCACAGTGACCTGATTATAGACTAATTCAGTAGAACAAACTTGTACGACGTGCCACGTGTCCCTGTTTCGATATTTGGCTCTGAAAAATATATACAAGAAACTATAGTCCGTCCTCTTTCTAGACCTTCTGATGAAAATTCAATCCAACGCTCAGAGAGAAAGTTATGACGATTTTCCCCAGGTCTCCTGTTTCGAATGTAATTCAAGAGTCTGAAAAAAGACCAACTTCCTCAGATCATATCTCCGCAAATATAGCGAAAAAAGCTTTGAAATTTGGACCCAAGGTTCAGTGTGATTTCATCTCAAATGGGTTTGTTTTTTCTTTTCTGAAATGTTGCAGAAAAAAAGTTATAGCGAAAATTCCACAATGACCTATTTGGAGCAGCGAAACCCTAGAATCCAAAAGCTCTGATACCAAATGTTATGAAACCAGCTCACAAAAAGATAGAAAATATAGATCAACGCCTTAGAATTCAGCCTCTTTGAGGGGGAAACCTCCTTTACATTACACAAATGAATGATTCCTTGATGATTCAAATGACAAAACCTCGTTCCTATATATAGGAGTCTAAGGAGTCACAATATAACCCAGCGGACCTAACAATAATAATATATAGGCACAAAAATAACAATAAAGGGATTCTATGGGGCACAGTAATAACAATATGGGGACAATAAGGGCACAACAATATTAATAAGGGATACAACTAAAATAGTAATGGGGTAATCTCTAGTATTATATGGACCTAACAGTGATCAAGGAATCCATAAAATAAACCATTAATGAACAGCTTATTGATAAAAACAAACTTATTTGTATTAACTTTGAAGTAGAAGAACCTTAGAACCCTTTCAGCCTTGATGTTGATCAAGCTCTTCTTGGGATTCAAAATAGGAATTTCCTTTCCTTTGACAAGCCTTGCACTCTTCCAAATGAGATCTAAGAGGTATGTAATCTCTCCTCATAAAAGCTCAACTAAAGAGGACTAAGTTCCAGTAGCATTTCACCTCAAAAATATTCAGCTTTTAACCTCTCTAGTAACCAGCCCAATGCTTCATTTTATAGTGCATAGGAGGAGGTTATAGGTCCATCTATGAAGGGATAAAGTCCTCCTTCAAAGGGATAAGCTCCTGACATCAAGGGGTTAGCTCCTTAAGGTATGGGATGCATGAACCTTAAGAGAGCGAACTTGCCACCTCAAGATTCCTTTCGAAAGCTTCTAGAAATGACTGAAAGTGAGTTTTTTAGAATAAACTCGTGCCTTTTTAACTTCTACAGGGGTCCGCACCCATAACACAGATACAGAGTGGTCAGGTGCACAGGGGACATGACCATTAGGTGTGGGACTGCAGGTAAGACTAAGAGAAAGTGTGGAACCAGAGTTTTAGAGACTTTTAGGGCTTTTCTCTTACTTTCAAGGCTTGATATGAAGAACTAAGGCTTTATACTTGCAAAGGAGGAAAGTATGAGTGGTAATGGACTCATACAGATTGCAGAATGTTAAGGTGACAATTTTTAGTGCAACATAGACACAATAAGATGATAAAAAAGAAGTGCTTCAGGCATCCAGGAAGGTGCAAAAGAGATGCCCCAACCATCAATGTCATAGGACAACTGTTCGACCTGATGTTGGGGTAGGTTATCTGTCCAAAATTTCTAGACCTTGGAAGCCCAGTGGTTGATATCCACATCAATGGCACCATGATTCCACATACCTTGATTGATCTCGGAGCTACCATTAATGTGATGACAAAGGAAACCATGCTCAAGCTCAAACTCCAAGGTTCCTTGAGAAAGACCACGACAGTACTGCAGCTAGTAGGCCGCTCCATCGTGACCCCTGAAGGGATTGTGGAGGATGTGATGGCCTCAATTGATTCTTGGGAGTACCCTGCTGACTTCCTGGTTCTCCAGCCGAAGGCAAAGCTCACTGGGTATCCTCGCATCCTGGGAAGACCCTGGTTGGCAACTATCAATGTTTACATCAGTTGTCGGGCTGGGAACATGACCATCAAGAACAGGCATATGTCCAAGTAGCTAATCCTATACCCTCCTGCCCACCCCCTGCTAGAACATGATCTACCTCTCTAGCTGCACGAGGAGGATGAGGATGAAGTATATTCTGCACCACTGTGTGCAGTAGAAACTGTCATCGAGGGGAAACCAAAAAATGAGGATGATATCATTGGAAATTTAATTCAGAATCTACACCCCAGTATTTTTCCATTAGAATATCTAGTGAAAGAAACCCAAGACAATCCCCTAACTGATCTCTATGTGGCCGACCCAACCTCTCTCCATGTTAAGAATATAGAGTTCGGCCCAGAAAGAACCTTGAAAATCAACTCATCCCTATCCACCTCCCAGGAGAAGGAAATGTGCAGCTTATTAAGAAAACATTTAGATGCCTTTGCTTGGAGTTATAAGGAGATGAAGGGAGTGCACCCTTCAGTATGTACTCATCATATATACATTAAGGAAGATTTCAAACCAGTCAGGCAGCCTAAAAGGAGGATGAATCTAGCTCTTAAAGACATTGTTAAGGAAGAATTGCAAAAGCTACTTGATGTAGGATTCATCTACCCCATCTCTGACAGTGAATGGGTCTCTCCTTTGGTGCTAGTGCCAAATAAAAGTGGTAAGTGGAGAATCTATGTCGATTATTAGGAACTGAACAAGGCCACTAAAAAGGACCGTTTTCCTTTTCCTTTCATAGATCAAGTGTTAGATGGTCTGGCGGGGAAAAAGTTTTTCTCCTTCCTAGATGGGTTTAGCGGGTACAATCAGACTCAAATCAGCCCGGAAGACCAATATAAGACCACTTTTACTTGTCCTTAGGGTACCTTTGCATATCGAGTCCTTCCTTTTGGTTTCTGTAATGCTCCAGCCACTTTCCAAAGAGCAGTATTGAGTATATTTTCTGAACTGGTTCATGATGCGGTGGAAATATATATGGATGATTTTACTCCTTATGGTTCTAACTTTCAAGAAGCTTTATCTAACCTAGGGAAAGTTTTCAACAAGTGTATTGAAATGAACCTATCCCTCAGTGTGGAAAAATGTGAATTTTTAATGACTAAAGGGATCATGCTAGGTCATGCAATATCTCAACAAGGATTGCAGGTGGACCCCAACACAATTGTCATCCTCCAAAGGGTCCCACCTCCTCAAAAGGTGAGATATGTCCAAAGTTTCCTAGGCTTAGCGGGATATTACAGAAGATTCATTAAAGATTTCAGTAAGTTAGCCTCTCCATTGTTTGGTCTTTTGGGAAAAGATATCGAGTTCATATGGACTGAAAATTGTCAAGAAGCCTTAGATAACTTGAAAAGCAAACTTGTGACTACCCCAATTTTGAGAGGCCAAACTAGGCCCTATGTTTCCACATTCACACCAATGCCTCGAACAAAGCAATAGGATCAACCTTGGGACAAATTGATGAAAAGTTACCTTATGCCATATACTTTATAAGTAAAAACTTGTCAAAGGTAGAGTTAAACTACACAGTCACCAAGAAGGAACTCCTAGCTGTAGTGATTCCTTAAATAAATTTAGACATTACATCACAGGCTATCATCCCTTTGTACACACTAATCATGTTGCAATTAGATATTTAATGAATAAACTAGATGTAAATGCTCACATTATTAGATGGTTGCTTTTACTGCAATAGTTTGATTTAACCATTGATGATAAGCCTGGTAAAGAAAATGTTGTCGCTGAATTTTTGTTTAGAGTAAATTTTCTTGCAGGTGAGGAAGGAATGGTGGATAATCAAATGCCAAATGAGCACCTATTTTCTATCTCAGTACTCTCTGCATGGTTCGCTGATATAGAAAATTACTTGGTTTAGACACAGTTCCCACCACACTTGTCCTCAAAAGAGAAGAGCAAGATCGTGAGGAAAAGCGCCCCTTTCACTTGGATTGGGGGAAATCTCTTCAAACTTGGCCCAGATCAGATCTTGAGAAGATGTGTCAGGGAGGAGGAATTTTTTGACATTCTCCTAACCTGTCATGATGGGCCTTGTGGAGGCCATTTTGCAGCAAAAAGGACTGCCTTCAAAATCTTGCAAGCAGGTTACTATTGGCCCACTCTTCATCAAGATGTGAAGAGATATACCAGCCAATGTGATCGATGCCAAAGGATGGGGAAACCTACTCCAAAGGATGAGATGCCCATGCAACCTCAAGTGACCTTTGAGCCATTTGAGAAGTGGGGCATGGACTTTGTGGGTCCTATCAACCCTCCTTCAAAATAGAGGCAATACATCATTGTGTGCACTGATTATCTGACAAAATGGGTAGAGACAAAAGCAATCAAGGTAGCAACAGAGGAAAAAGTAGTTGATTTTTTAAGAGAGAACATATTCTATAAGTTCAGGTATCCAAGAGAACTGGTTACAGATCAAGGCAGTCAGTTCACTTCCAAGTTGATTGAAGACCTGCTCACACATCATAGAATCAAGCACAGGACTTCCACCCCTTACCATCCACAAGCCAATGGGCAAGTGGAAGTCACTAACAGAGCTTTGGAAGGAATTCTGACCAAGGTAGTGAGCAGCAGCAGAAAATATTGGGTGGATAGACTAGTTGAGGCCACCTGGGCCTACAACACAACATGGAATACCACCACAGCGTTCATGCCCTATGAACTGGTCTATGGGAAGAAGGCTTTGCTGTCAATAGAATTTGAATACAATACACTAAGGATGGCAGCTCAGTTTGACCTAGACCTCAGCCATGCATAGAGGGAAAGGCTACTCCAACTCAATGGATTGGATGAACAAAGATTGCAAGCCCTTCTCCACACAGAGCTAGTCCAGCTTCAAAGGAAAATATGGCATGATCAAAATATCAGGGAGAAGCAATTCCAAGAGGGAGATTGGGCACTGCTCTATGACTCAAGGTATAAACACTTCAAAGGCAAGCTAAGGACAAGATAGCTGGGACCCTACACTGTGGAAAAATGCAATGACAATGGTTCAGTTCTGATCAGAACCATTGATGAGGAAGCCATCCCCATGATTGTCAATGGACATAGGTTGAAAATTTACAAGAAGCCCTCTCCAAGTGAGATTTCATTGAAGATATGGATAAGACAGTGTTGGTAGTGGAGCAGGTCTTAGCCTCCACTCCACCCACTACTAAAGAAGCAGAAAAAAAGAAAAATAATAAGGGCTCAAGTGAAAACCTCCATGAGGTGCTTGAGTCCCATCATTGGATTGAAAACCTCATTTGAGACGGCCCAGTGATGAAAAAAGCAAAAAAACAGAGAGAATAAGATCCCTGGGTGTAAACCTCCCTTGGAGGCACCCAAGGCAGGTAATTAGGGTGAAATCCTCCTTGAGCCACCCTAATTGTCTTTCCAAAACAGAAAAAACAGAGAAAAAAGGGAAGAGGAAATTGACTTTTAAAATGCATTGCAGGTTACAGGTGGACCACAGGAAGCAAGAGGAGATTGCCACAAAGCCTATTTCACCTCCTCCATACTCTTCTCAATCATTTCTAACCTTTCTTCCACCTCACTGTGTGATTTTTCCAAACACTGTGTATCTTAGAGGAGGCCCTATGTGTTCTGCAGGAGGCTCCTGTAGAAATCACAGAGATCTCAAAATGGATTTTAAAAATAGTTTGAGGAGCTAGGAAGTTTCATGAAGAGCATGTAGGCCCTCCTACAGCTATCCACCCTCCTGGCCATCCATCCCATGCTTGCAACACCTCATTATAATGGATTTCTTTCCTTCCTGCTAAAAAAAAAGACACAGAAACCAATTTAGAAAACACAAAGAAATAAAAAGAGAAACACCTCCAAATCTCACCTGCAGCTTACCAAATACCTCCCCATTGCCATCATCATCTCTGGTAGCATCCTCATAGCTCCCAACACAAGAATTAGCTAAAAAATCTAAAGGGAGAAGTAGCTACAGGAGCTCCTGTAGGATTTCCTGTAGCAGTTGATCCCCTTAAAATCAAGCCACAACAGCAAAATAGGTGCAGCCATAGCATTGAAAAGGATGTCTGAAACAGATCCAGCCAGAGGGTACCTGTACAAAGCAAACAAACCACACATAATGGAGTAGAAATCATACAGCAGAGGAGATACATGCATGAAACGACTGAAATATGAGCATGCAGTAGCAAAGGAACTGAGATGCACCACAGCACGAACATTTGACTTGCAGGTAAGTGTCTAACCCTCTCCTCTATTGCATCTATGTAATTCAAAAATATGCATAAGCGAATGAGATGGTTAGGGTTGAACAAGAAAATGTGGCTAGTTAACTGGCCACCCTCATCCAGTTGACTGCGCTCATCCGGAGATGCCACCACACATGTGCCTAGTCAACTCACAGAAAATCCAAAGGACAGGTAGTGGAGGTTATACAAACTCTGATGAACTCTGATGCAATGATGGGAAGTGATTGCGGGAAAGAGTCATGAAGATCCATGATGACAGAGTAGTGGGGACCAACGGTCTGAATCTAGCAACGTACCTTTTTGCTAGCTCACCCCATCACTGGAAATATCTCAAAGAAGACATAAGTATTCCTCCTCGAAACTCCTTCACCACCTTTTCTTCCATTTTATTCTCGTCCACTTAGCTGCAACAAGCTATATACCACCACCATAACCTTGAAACCATCATCCTCTATCGTTTTCAGCCATCTTTCTGCTATCGGCATTCTACAGGAGCACCTACAGCCAGTTCTACAGGAGGGGCAGTAAGCAGTTTTTAAGGAGGAAACACGGGGTTTTTGCTCAAATTCTGGCTTGAAGAGGTAGGTTTTGTTATGCCCCTATACCAGTAGGTGTCATATTTCATGATTTACTTGGTTTAATTTTGTAATATGTTCATACCTTTCCTTGTTGCAAAGGTTTTCCATATTTGTAAAAAATCAAAAAAATTAAAAAATGTAAAGAGGGTATACCCTAAAAGAAAAATCAAAGGGTGAAAAGAATAAAAACATGGTCAAAAAATGAAAGAAAATGAACCCCAACAAAAAAGACCATGAAAGTGTGCAAGCCTAAATGCCACCACTATTTACTTTGTGTATAGTAAAATTGTGTGCAGTTTGTCACTTATGCCACAATTCATGAATAGTCAAACAGTTTAAGCTTGGCTAGTTCATATTTCAATTTCATGTTTTAGAAGTAGAGAATAAAGATCTAACCAAACAATGTAATCTTGGCAGATAAGTTGATAAGTAGAGTGAAAAAAGGAGCTCAACAGTTTAATCTGAGCCCTTGTATGTAATAAGTGTAGACTTATATAGGCATCACCATGTAAAAGAAAAGAAAAGTTTGAGAAGGGTTTGCCAATCTAAGTGCACCCTAATAAAGGAGTGAAAATGCTAGGTTAAAGTAGATAGGGTAAGTAGATGATGGTTGCAAAATAATATGTGATGAATAATGAGTCTAAATGTGTAAATATTTTACTTTCATCACAAGGCAAAAGCATGTATCACATGGAAGGCACATCAAGCAAGAAAAGTCAATAGTAATTAACTTCCCTTCTTATTTCCCCTAAATTTTCATTAATTTCCCCTAAGTGCCAAGGTATCTATCAAAGTTAGAGGGGCTCAGAGCATTTCTCTGACTTTTGGAGGGACTGGACCCTCGGCCCAATAATTTATAATGTCTAAGTACTTAAACCCCTTCATCAATATTCACCCTTCATAAAATCATTCATTCCATACTACATTCCACATAAAAACTCTCATTTTCACTTAGCCTAAGTTTCAAATATATACATGAAATGTTTAGACTTAGCACTTTTTACATTTCATTTGATCATATTAACTACTAATTTATTATTATGTAATTCACCTATAAACATTACCCACTCCCCTATTACTATAACTATACTAAAAAAACCCAAATTCTTATATATCCCGCCCCTCGGTTAAAATATAACCATAATACACTCTTAATTGAGATTAATTAATTAATATGTAACTAATTAAGAACCCCGACCCCACCACGTTAATATAAGGATTAATTAACCCCCACAATTAATTAATAACTTTTTCGGCTAATCACATCACTCCCGATGTAATTATAAACCTTCAAATTATGTTGGGCCCGCCCTCATTAAACCTCCGTCACCTCACCTCCCCGATAGCCGTCCGATCAAGTCCCTCAGATCTGACAGTTGTCATGCATATCGCACAGCCCTCCGTGACCGAACATTAGTGCACGATGGTAAGTGGTTTTCTAAACAGTGCCATCACCGTACGTCACTCATCTTATGGAATCCCTCTGTCTAGCCCAAATACCGCCTCCCCTACATAAGCAGTGTGATGAAAACCGCTTACTGCCTCCTACTAATGATAAAATGTCAAGTCTTTCTCCCGCTGACGCCACCTGTCCAAATCCTGAAACCTGCCAAATTTTTGACTTTGTATAAAAAACAAAAGAAATCATTTTATTGCCTATTTTGTGAAAGCATACATCCATGCAAACTGAACATCAAGGTCAACCAATTCGTGCACCCAACCGCCAACCACCCTCAGGCTTACAATTCGACGCCGCTCTGATTCTGCCATTCACACCCATTATACCTGCAATCCATTGCCCGGCTCTAAAAACTGGTTTTTACCAATTCCCATCAAGAAACCCTATGAATGTCTACTTTCCTCTATAATTAGAGCTGAAAAACCCAAATTTTATCATAATTCAGTTGCGACATTCATAATTCAAGTATCCCAGACCTTGTGTTTTCACTAATATCATATAATAAACCCTAGCTTCCTTTCTGAATCCACAAGAACTAGAATGGAAGCTCCTGTTGCCCTAAATATTGCACCCATAACTACCCCTCACCGTGATTTAGACTATCTACCCCCGGTAGATAAGGATTTTCAAATAAAATACTTGAATACTGCCAAAGACCACCTAAAAGTATTTTTCCAATGCTGGAACAATCACTTGAATGGCTACGATGCCATAGGACTTTGGGAATCCAATCTTCCAATGTATTTTTTCCCTGTGTACACATTTTTCCAGACATTATCCATCAGTGTCATGCCAACTATGATCCCAACCTTAGAGCAATGATGTCCCCAAATCAAAGTATCCTCTTCATAATCATTGCTGACTCAATCAATGAAATGCTTTAGTTTCATCCTGGTCAAGCCCTCACCCCCATTTCACTTGGTGAATTGCTTGAAAATCATCTAAATTGTCCCAATCTGAGCTTAGTCGCCTTTGTCAAACTTTCATGGATAAGGAGCATCAACCCAAAGATCCTCCTCCTTATATGTCAGTTTTCTTCACAGAGACAGGCAAGACTATAGTTGACATGATAGCTGCAGTCATGGAATTCAATACTAGTGAATATGTAGATGAATTAACCCTAGTTTTGATGTCCATATTCACCCCTGGTCAGCCCCCTGCTATCAAGTACAATTATGCTGCATTTATTGTTGATAAAATCCATGACTAGTTCATGAGGCTAGAGAATGAGAAAGTATTCAAGTACTCAACCTTCATATATCACCTCATCCTCTATTATCAGTCTGACAAACTCCCATTTTCTGTGAATAAGCTTGATACAAAGGGAAATCCAAGATCAGTCATATTTTGGACTTCTATCTTCCACCATTCTTTTGATTGCCCTTATTCATATAATGACTTCATTGACCAATTTGTCCACCCAGTGACCACCACGCTGACAGGAAATCCTCCTCTTAGGATAAGTGATGAAATCAAAAGGATCCTTCAGCTATCAAAATAGTACAAGGTAGGTGACTGGTACTTGTACCAGAATCACACAGAGATCAGGATATATGGTTGTGAACATCCTCCATTCAAACTTCCAAAATATGTTCCAATGAGATTGTTTGCATTGGAGTATTACAGACAAATGATAAAATTAGACCAGATTCATTTTACAAAGGCCAAGAAGAAAGCAGAGTTGAGAATCAAGGATCAACTAGGCCCATTTGTTTATAATAATAGAGAAGCAGGCAAAGCAATAGAAGAAATCCTAGCAAAATCACCTGAAATTAAATAAAAGCTTTGGTTGGAGATATGACCCACATAGCTTTATATGTGATAGGAGAATTAAGAATAGGTTATCACCTTATTTTCATCACAGGATCCCAGAAATTAAGCAATATGCTAACATGGATGAAGGGAGGGAAGGGATTCTTGTAGAGATGGATAGTGATTAGGTCAATGTAGATAATGTAATGAAAGACCTCGAAAAGAGACTTGACCTGGACTCTGTTGAACAGGTACCAGTTGGGACTTCCCAAAAGCCAACATCAGAGACTAGTGCCTCCACAGCAGATACTCCTCATAGTCACTCACAGGAAACTAGTGCACCATATGCAGAAACATCACAAGAAAAATAACAAGGAACTAGTACTCCAGCAACAGGGCAATCAAGCATATCAAAACAACCTGAAATCTCAGAAGAACAAGCTCAACCACAGATAAATCCAGATCAAGTTAATATGGAAAACCCCCCAGTTTTGAAAAATCCTCTGAATGAGGGAAATAACTTAAGCAGAGACAGGGATGTAGCTACCCCTGCTAGTGGTCCTTTAGACCAGCCTGGTGCTAAGAGGCACAAGCTTAATCCCCATTCAGAAGAAGAATATTTTGAAGAAACTACAGGGAGTTTGAGGAAAGAAGATGTAGACAGCTAGTATACATTCCCAGTAGGTGGGACACCTTCTAGTTCACAAAAATAAGAGTTGGAAAGACAACAAAGTGCTGAAGTTTCATCCTTCAGGCCTTCATCCAACAAGTCCTTAGACATCAAAGAAAAATTCAAAGAAATAAAGGCCAGAAATGAACCGTTGAAAGCCCAAGTCTACAATCAATATTTGAAGATGGCTCCTACCAATCAGACTAGGTTGATGTCAGCTTATGACATCAAGGAAGGTAAAATGTAGATGAGCTTTCTTAATCCCAAAGTACAACAACCCTAATCACTTGTAGACTACCTCAAAACTGATTTTGAGATTTTGGCCAAGGACATTCACTGCATAGATAAAATAGAGTTGCACAAGTAGACAGGGGAAATGGTGTATTCCACCTTGACAAGTAAAGCCATGATGCCACACAAGTTAGAAAATTCTCCGAATAATACTATTGCTCAGCTGCAGTTAGAAAGAGCCTCCTCATAGGTAAAAGACAATAGAATTAAATCATCGGAAGAGTTGATTATTGGATTGGGTCATAACCCAAAGGATGTAAAAGCTGCAGAGGCCCTAATAAAAAAGAAAAATGAAGATATAGCTGCCCTAAGAAAGCAACTGAAACTGCCACCACTAATGCATGCCCAAACTGCTAAAGTTATTGAAAAGAAAGCTGAAGAAGAGCTTACGGACCTAGTCCTCAAGTTGAATGAAAAATTGAAGGAGATCGAGCAAGAATTAGAAAAATCACTAAAAATCAGGCAGAGTGAGTCGACCTCTCAACCTCAAAATGTAGTACCAGTGATTTCCACTATAATCCCTTCTACACTTGCAACAGTTCTTACACCTAATGTCCCTCTGGTTATAGCTGAAACTATTCAAGCAACAGGTACAACAACAGGTGCAACACAGGTAGGAACTTTAGGACAGAGCACTGCAAAATTGATTAAGTCCATGGAGGAGATGAAACTCCAAATTTCTGAGCTCCAAAAAGATGAAATATTTGTCACCTTGGAACAGAAATATGATGTTTCAAAAATCAATTTTGCTGAAGAGGTGAGGAAAAATAAAGGCTTAGCTCAACAAGTAAAAACACTCGAAAAAGATCTCACCTTTGAAATGCCTTTAATAGATATTAGAAAAATTCTTTGGACCAACATCACTCAATCAATAAATGATGTTTGGTCATCAATACAGATCATTTTTTAACAAATTGAACTAGTGAAACTTGCTCTTCAAGAAATTGCCAAAACCAGGGAAGAGTTAGGAGGTAAGCCTGAGGAAGCTATCAGGCTAATAAACTTTTTGAATAGCAGGACCAGGCATCAATTAGAACGAATGAATATTGAAGATAGAACTGGGACCATCCTTAAAATCAAAAAAGGTTTTGACCAAAAGGTCTCTAATGCAGAACCTAGAAAGAAAATGTCAGAACATGCAGGAGGACATAGATGAATTTATGGAAAAATTTGGCATTTTACAGAGAAAAGGACTTCCAAGTCCTTTAGTGATCAATGATAAGTTAATGAGGCATGAGGATTATGTCGACAAACTATATCAATATGAAAACAACCAAGCCAATTCCTCTACTAGTTCATCAACACCCAAAGCATTACCTACAGGCAGAGTTCTCTATGACAGCTTGGAGAACCCTTTCTATGTTGAGCACGAATTGAAACACTTGTTTCCTGTTCAGCCCAATTTTGTAAAATATACTGAGGTTGATGAAATATTCAGGAAGTTACAAAGGACCAGGATACCAAGGGATGATTGGTGGAGAGATATGACAGACATTTTATAATTCACCTTGGTAAAAAGTAAATTGAAGTATTTACCATGGTCAATTTTGGTAAAATAAGATGAATGAGGATAAAGCAGGTAAAGTGTATCAGAACAGGTTAAAGAGTATCAGTCGAAAGTCAAAAGTAGCCAGCACAGAATTACAAGATAGACAGCAGGAAGCTCAATCATAGGGCCTGCCTCCAGCTCATTCACAAAAATAGGGATAGAAAGTCAGCAGCTCACTTTCATTTTCTATCTTCGAGACCATCTGTCTCTACTTTTATGTAAAATATATTTAGCTTTCCTAGAATATATCTCTCTCAGTTAAGAGATATTTTGTTGTAAATTTTTGTATAAGTACTTCCTCATTCGGAGTACTGGGTGTGGATTCTTAGACATTTCTGTAAACTTGTTATTTTGGAAAAGAAGTGCTATTGGAAGAACTCTTGTATGGCTAGCTGGAAGCAGTGAATAAAGAAAAGGACTTTCACAGGATTCCTGTGTCAAACAATGGTCGAATAAGTATTCTATATCTCTTGTTTATTATTGTTTTTCCTTTGTTTATTAATAATCATATTTGTTTTCATGAAATCTAAATGACAAACGAAATAATGATATCTCAGAAAGTGCTTTATTGCATTCTATTTTAAAAGGTTTATCTTTCTTAATGTTTTCTTCTAAACTATCATGGACAAGAAATTATTAGTTGCTCCTTGTTTCTTAGTTTATCATTGTGTTCATTTAGTAAGAAATTCTTAACTACTTTTTATTAGTGATCACCCATTTTCCCTCCCCTCGAAATTTGTTGAAGGATTCTTAACTGCCCTTCCTCCCTTTTGAGACCATTCCACCCTTTCAAGTTACCATTTGCCTCTTGTTTTACTATCTTGCCCTTTGAAGCCCTCCTTTGCTGAATCAACCCAATCCAGTTAAGCCATCTTCAGTTGACTCAATAGCCCAATGGCCTGAAATACTTTTTTCTACCCATATGTTCCTGAATTCCACCACCAATCAAAATCAAAACCCCCAAGAATTCATAACTAGCCTAATACCTTATTAAGCGAAGCTAAGTCATAAAGAGAGAGCCCTCTCTGAGTATAGATTGGCTAGATTCTGTACTTGAAAGTTGGTTTGTGGTTACCTCGGACCCCTTTCTTTCTTTTGACAACTTCTATGAAAATCTGAGTGATAACATAGTGGCGACCATACTGGGGAAGACAATTCCTCAATCATAATAAATCTTTAAGAAAGTTTAAACCCCAAATCTACAACATCTTAAAGAAATCACAGAAGTTGTTTGTTTGATATCATTTAAGAAAATCAAAAACATAATCCAAAAACCTGGCTTCAGAAAGGACTCGTTACACTAGAGCTAATCCTGATCCCAATCCACCACAAGTGTTTGAGAATCCCAATCTGATCCCCAGAATTCTTAGGAGACAAGAAAGTTCTGTTAGTCCTCGAACCACCTTCAGATCATCATCCTGTCCTATTAGGTGGATCTACCTTGAATACCAACCCTTTGACAAATACTTTGAGACCTCTTTGTTTAGGACTTCATTTGACTCTGAATTAGCAGACCTAGTCCAAGACCCAGAGTTCATCTGAGAATTAGAGCTTCAAGCTGCCAATTTGTCAATTGATAGGTATTTGTAGAACTCATCACAATCTGATCTTACCATAGAAGGAACACCTAATCCCTCTGTAATCACTATTGTTTCTACAAGTTCATCATCTTTTCCTCATACATCTCAACCTCAAACCACTCCACAACAAACCATCACCTCTAGCACTCCATCCACAACTCAAACACCCACTGTTATTCCAACCCCAGCGATTGTTTCACCATTATCTACAGCCATGGCAAATAGATTTACCCCCTTGGTACTACCAGCCATCTTAGGGGCTATGCCCCAGGATTATCAAAATAAGATCACTTCTTTTGATGGCACTGGTACCTATACAGCCCAGAAACACACCAAAAAGATGACCGATTATTTTTAAATTTATGAAATAGATGTTGACGATGTGCAAATGAGAATATTTGTTCAGAGTTTATCTGGGGAAGTTAGAACCTGGTTCAGAGGTTTAGCAGAAAATAGTATAGACAGTCTAGCAACTCTCTATAGACAATTCTTGAATTGATGGGAGAAAAAGTAAGATCCTCTTCAGATTCTATCTAAATACAAAAACATAAAGAGAGGAACACAAGAAACTATGCAGGATTATTGCACTCGATTCAATAGTGTTTATAATGCCATCCCTCAAAATCTTAGACCCCCACCTGATTTAATCTTAATCAAATTCCCTGATGAATTTGATTTTGATATGGCTTTTCAGCTGAGAGAACGAGCCCCTCGTACTTTGGAATACATGCAAAGCATAGCAGTCAGTGTTGAAGCCAATTTGATATCTAAAAGAACCAAAGCTAGGAGTGAAAGAAGAATACCATTAAAGGAAGAAGCCTCACCCTTTGAACAAAAGCTAGATGCCATAATTAAAGGGATGGATAGACTAGGAGACAGAGTGGAGACAATTGAAAGGAAAGCTCCTTGGGATGGTCAGCCAACCAACATAGGGAGAAATCCTAATTTCAGAAAAAATCAGAACCCAAACACTGGGAAGAATGGCCCTGACCAAAACATCAGACCTCCTTTTCAGGAGAATTATGCAGAAGCTTCCAACTCTGAAGAACTAGAAGAGGATACTCAAATTAATCTGATGGGACATGGTACTGAAGGAGAAGTTTTCTTGACCCAAGAGGATTAAGAGGCTCACATACTTAAACAGTTCCAAACTCAGTCAGGGGAGTCATTCGACTTTAGGGAAGGTTATGACACAACAATTTTTGAGGTTCACAAGAAATACAACCTAAGATGTAGGAGAATTGATGTCCCTGAAACAAACAAGCAAAAGGTTCCAAATCAGCCCATAAAAGGTAAGACAGTCACTACACCTATACATATTCTTTCTAGATCAGACCCTAATCCTTCTAACCCCATAATTTAGAGACATCAACCAAGCAACAAACAGCCATCCACTTCCCTTCCTTCTAAGGGAATCGTGGAAGAACCTCCAGAAGTTGATTTAGGAGAACCAACAAATCTTGATTCCACTCCTGAAAAGGAGAAAGACACAGAAAACAAAGAGAATACTACTGTTCGAAATCCAAAAGCACAAATAGAAAAACCCTTTACCCTGGAAACTGAAGTAGGTAAGCTGAAAATTGTTGTTCCGTTATCTGAATTAGCTAAACATGATACCTGCCAAGCTCAAATAAATAAATCACTGAAAATTACTAGAACTAAAGACTCAGTTAATCTTTTTGATGACCAACCAGAATTAATCTTTGGCCCTGAAGTGAATGGAAAACCATTAGAAGGAGGAATTCCTCCCTTCTATGTGAGCTAAAAGATACATGATAAGATTCTTCACAATGCCATGTTTGACTCTAGGGCATCTCATAATTTAATGCCCAAGTCTGTAATGGAAAAGTTAGACCTAGACATCACTAGACCATACAAAGATTTATTTTCTTTTGACTCTAGTCAGGTGAGATGTTTAGGACTGATAAAAGACTTGTGTGTCTCCTTGGTTCAATACCCTACAAAAACAATATTAATGGATATAGTGGTAGCAGATATACCACCAAAATATGGCATGTTATTATCCAAATCCTGGGGTGCTAAGCTCCAGGGATCTCTTCAATTGGATATGTCATATGCTACTATACCGGTTTTTGGAAAACCAAAGAAACTATATAGAGAAACGTTGATGAAATATGTAGTAAGTAGTCAAGAAAGACCCCAGAATTTCCCCATCTACTCAGTACACTCTGATATGGACTCATTTATCCTTTACAATGTAGAAACCAATCCTTCCAATACTTTAGAAGTTTTAGCAGCAAAACCAAATGAAATTGAAAAAGAGAAATCAAGTGTTCATATTCAGGAAATATCAGATAACAAAGAAAAGTCAGATGAAAATGAAAAACCAGATCCCACTGTTAAACAAATTCCTACTACCCCAGACACCAATTATGAGCATGAAATCCTTTGGCACTTAGAATTTGATGGCCCAATCAATAAGTTAGGGGTAGGAGCAGGAGTTTGGGTGTATAATTTAGAAAACGATCATGTTGAAGGCCATACCTATAGACTAAATTTTAAGTGCACCAATAACATAGCAGAGTATGAGGCTCTCTTGTTGGGTCTTAAACTTGTCAAAATATTAGGAGCAATCAGAGTGCTTGTCATAGGAGATTCAGAATTAATAATCAAATAGATTAAAGGAACTTACTCAACTGGGGATCCTAGACTAGGATACTATAGAGGAACAGTCATTGAAATTCTCAATACCTTTTTGGAAACTCAGCGTGCAACTATTCCTAGAAAACACAACCTACAAGCCAATAGTCTAGCTATGTTTTCTAGCACCAGCAAATTACCTTTTGAACCTAATCATCAGTATACTGTTGAGATTAGGCACAGACCAGCCATCCCTGATAATCTGAAGAACTATCAGGTTTTTTATAGTGATGAGCAGATCAATAACTTTTTAACTTTACATGAAGAGTTTTTTAATAGTAACATAGATGTTGATACATTAATTAGTTATAATCAAATAGATGAGGTAGAAACAAACATTTTAGAAGAGATTTCAATAAACATGCTTCATCCCACAAAATTCACACAAAAAGAAGTTCAAGACCTGAAACAAATGGATCTAGAAGAAGTAATTGAAGAAGAAACAGAGGTTATCAACCTAAAGGACAATCATCTACCTAAAGGATTAACTCCTCTAGAAGATTTATTTGATTCCAATGACATTCCCAAGAAACCTAAGATGGAACCATTAAAATTAGATATTGAAGAATACAACCTAGGTACTCAGGACAATGTAAAAATGATAAAACTATCAAAATCTTTACCTCCTGATCAGAAGCTAAAATATGTGGAACTTGTTAGAGTTGGCCTACTCAGTCCTCCATCAAAGATCAAAACTCTTTATGCATTTCATTTTTAGGTGTCCCGCTCCATTCACTCAGCTGCATTCCGCTAGGGGCATGCCATGATCTGACGGAGAAAGTCATGCTAGTCATTTCCCCTCATGTCTGGCTCCTGCTGGCTTATGTCTTTGTGTCAAATAATCAAAAAGTCCATGACAGTCAAGTTCTGGTCCTTCAATGGACAAAGGTCATTTTTGGTCATTTGGTCTAGGAATTAAAAGAATTTGGTCTTTAATATGCCCAGTGAAGCCATGCATGCCAGAGGGATACTCTTGCAAAGTAATGATCCACAGAGTTTCACCATCATATTGATAGACTTCGACTATTCTTCAAAACTCTGTTTTGAAGAAAAGTCAAATAGTGTCATTTGTGACAAAATTTTCAAAAAGAGTCAACAGTTGATTTCTTCAGGTGCAGTCATAGTTCCCGTGACCAGATGCTCTATCATGCAATCCCTGCAAAAAGTGTCAAAAATTTCATCATTTGAGCCAAAATTTCAGAGGAAAAGTGAAAATCAGGGTTATATTAAAATCAGTGAAAAAGTGTTGAACAGGACATTAGAAAAGTGGGTTTTTTAAAAAGTAAATTTAAAACATGACCTCCAAGGCTATATATACAAGTTTTCATCAAAATCAAAGGCATTGTGCTAATCCAAGCCTTGGAGAAATGTTGCAAAAGGTGTGAGTGTGCATCGTGAGTGTTTGAGGGAGTTGGAGGCAGTTTGAAGGAGCGCGACGCATATACTCAGGGGTGTGGCGCACACAGAGGGTGCGGCACACACAAAGCCTGCCCGCAGTTCAAATTTTCCACAGGTGCAGCGCACACAGAGCCTGCCCGTAGTTCAAATTTTCCACAGGTGCGGCGCATACCCAAGGCGCGGTGCACTGGGTTTTGCGCACGACGCACACAGACCAAGGGCCGAAACAAGGCCAAATCACTTCCAAATTTTTGTGAAGCCCATCAAATTAAGAGGTAGGCTCTTTGAAATCATTGGTTCATCAAGTTTTATAAATGATATGGTGGTTTATAGCGATGTTTGAATGCAACCAAATTCAATAAAATCAACCATAAGAAATCACCAAAAAACCATGATGGCTAGGGTTGCTAAAGTGGGTTGTTAGTGCCAAGGTTCCATTCCACCCATCATTTTCCCCTCGCCTACCATTTTTCCTATCCTCCCTTTCTCATTTTTCCTAATATCCCAGCCCTAAATTACTACCAAACCCTCTCACCTATCCCTCCACTATTTGGTCAACATAACATCCCAAACCCTACCTTGTTAAAAACCCAAACCCTACCCTATCAAAATACCCCAAAGCCCCCTACCTATCCCTAAACAAAATTCTCCTATAACCCCTATTCCCATTATATTATCCCCCTCCTAATACTCCCTTGTTTCATTGTTCCCTTGGTGGTAGATTATCAAAACAACCTAGCTTTCATCATCATCAAAGGGGCAGCCTAAATTCAGTTTATAAAACAACAGTCATGGCATCCGAGGTTTCATCAGAGTATGAGGAGGAAACCCACAGTGATACAGCTTTAGGAGAACGGGCCCCCAGGAGACATCACCGGAGTGGCAAACATGTTAGAGATGAACCAAACACCCTCACCAAGTTGCAGGCATGCCCTCTTGCTATGTCATGTTTGCAGCATTTAGCATGTCTCGAATTTTGTCAAAGGGTGGCAAATGTCAGAGTTAATCATGAGTTGGCCCGTCTTTTTTCACTTCACCTACATGGAGGTCAATCTATCTTGGCTGGGGTCACTTTCACATTGACACCCAAAACCGTATCAGTGGCAACAGGCATACCAAACATTGGAGAACAGTGGCATAAGAAGAAGAAGGTGGAGAGGCATCATTATGAGCCTTACATTAAGGCCAGTTGTTTGAGTCAGCTTACAAGAGTCTTCCCGTTCAGATTTTTGAGAGATGAGTATCCTCCGCTCATGAAATTGATTATGAAATACGTCAGTTGTGAGGGGAGGTTTTCTCGCCTTTATGCCTATCACATCAGGTTGCTCATGCACATTACCAGGGTGTGAATGATGAACCTCCCATTTTTCATTTGCGGGAACATAGAGAGGATGAAAAATTTCGTGCAACACAAGACCCCTCGACAGCAGCTCAACAGTGTTTATCACTTTCCTCTTATCCAGATTTTGGTGGACCATCAGTTGGGATTGCAGGGTATTTCTTGGGAGGACTTCATCTCCCGTGAATTCTTCAACGCTCCATAGGTAGTATCAGAGGCAGAGCATGAGATAGGTGGCCCATCTCATCAGTATGAGCGACATGAGACTGCTACTATGCTAGTATACATCACCTATCAGAAGGCAGTAGACCTTTGTTTGCAGCAGCAAAGTGAGTGTTATCTCCACCCGAGGTGGAAGGGGCCTCGCTTCCGACATCGGCATCACATGAGCAGGGTAGAGGTAAGGATCCAGTGCAGGAGGAAGGGCCATCAGGTGAACGAGAGACCGAATTCGTTCTCCTCCATGATGATGAGACAGATACAGAACCAACAAATGCAGAGCTTACAGAGATCATCCAGGAGCAGCAATCAGTGATTGAGGCCTTATCCCTTGACTTGGAGAGGGCCAAGTGGAACATGAAGTACCTGGAGTAGAGAAACAAGTAGCTTGAGGATTAGCAGGCAGTTATGGAGCTGCAAAACATTCGTGAGCATTGCTAAGCTGCTCAAAGGAGAAGAGTTGAGCTCACATCATTGGAGCAAGAAATCAATGAGGATCGGGAGGCCCATCTCGAGAGCGTGAACATGCACTTGGAGAGGCTGCTGGACAAGGCCAATCAGGACCTTGCCTTGCTAAGACACATGGCTTATCATTACAGGACACAAAATATGAGTGCAAGGGCTCGGATAAGGAGCTTGAAGGCGAAATTGAGGAAAGCAACAAGAAAGGCAAAAGAGAAAGATCAGCTTCGAATCTTGGCTGAGGCTTCCTTGGCCCATCATAACACCCCATAGGGAGCCTCCACCCCAAATTTCAAGAAATTTGGGGAATTTTTGGTCACATGACAAATTTTTGGGCAAAACACAGGGTTTTTCTCCCTGTGCACCGCGCCACTAGCGCAGCGCTAAAACTCTAGAGCTCCAAATGAGGAATGGTTTGCATTTTTGGATTCAACATGGAAAATCACGTCTACTGGTGCCCAGACAAGAAATTTTGGCAAGATATGAGTCTCCAAAATGTCAAAAAACACCCAAAAATGGCCTCTCTGCCCCTTTTTTGACACATAGGAAGCAGTCTTGGGAGAATGGAGATTTGGAGGGGAAAATGAGCACCAAATTAAAAAATTCCCATGGGGTTAGAAATTAGATAGGACAGGCTTTCCAACAAGCCCACTTGGGCACATTTTGGACGCCTGCAAGTGCCCCATAACAGGCCCCAAAGTAGCGCGACGCACAGAGAAAATGGCGTGGTGCACAAAGGAAAAATTGCCAAATTTGCTTCCGTTTCGCGAAATTTCGGTTTGCGACTTCTCCAAGTGGGCCCACTCATCTACACTTCTATTTTTTGGCACCAAAGGCAGCATTTAAAGTATTTTTTCTCAAAATTTGCTTCTATCCAAGTGGCGAAGGAAGGCAAACGGTCACCCAAGCCAAATGTCATGTTTGTAGCGCTGCACCTGTAGTTGATGGTTAGCATTTCATCTCCATTTTGTAATGATTTGAGTAACTCCCCAACCCTTGGGCGTTCTATCTCTTCATGGCACATTCTATATATTGTATGTAAACCATTTGCAAAGGGTTGGTTGGCTTGTAACTTCTGGGAGACTGTGGGAAAGAAACTCTCTTTCTTCACTGTATATTTTTGACAGAGAATTAATGAAAGGCAGTGGCTCTGTTTCATGAGATTCTTGTGGTTGTGAGTGTAGCAAATGTGTCTCTTATGTTTTCTTATGTTTTCATATGTATTTCGTTATGTTTCATAATTCAATTCATGTTCATTTCCAGTGAAATTTTTTGAGTGAGATTAGGTAGAATTCAATTTTATTGCTCTGTCTGTGGGAAAATTTCATGTTCAATGTTTTTCTTCTATTGAAAAGGATTCATGTAATTATGCCCTTTTCACTTTCTTCAGCAATCTATTCATTCCGCGTTACCTCAAACTAAATTGCTACATTTTCTGCCTGCCTTGCCTCATAGAATAATCTCTGCCTTTGTATTAAATTCTCTGTTTCTTTGCCGACCATTGGTCCCATACCATCCCAGAAGCTCGGTCATTCATGAAAATGGTTTCTTGTATCCCTATTCACTTACTAGCCTAAGATCAATATTTCACTGTAAGTCATCTCAGAACGTTTTTGCTTATATATTCACTGAGCGTGACTTGTAGAGAGCCCTCTCCTATTCTGGTATGGCTAGCTACCAGACTGAGCGTGGTTTTTGGTTACCCTAATTTTTGCCTTCCTTCAGCCTAAGGCATATTTAGGTGCGAACAGAACTTATGAGGGAATTCCAGGATGTCTTTGCCTAGAGTTATGAGGATTTAAAGTCTTATGACACCTCTATTATCCAGCATACTATACCTCTGAAAGAAAATCAAAAGCCCTTTAAACAAAAACTCAGAAGAATTAACCCTGTCATATTACCATCAATAGAAAAAGAAATCAAACGTATGTATGAAGCAGGGACTATTGCCCCTATTAGGTTTTCAGAGTGGGTGTCTAACTTGGTACCTACTAGGAAGAAAACTAGGGAAATAATGTTGTGTTGATCTGAGAAATGTGAATAAGATCTCTCTTAAAGATAACTATCCTTTACCCAAAATGGACCATATTTTGCAAAGCATAGTGGGTTCTTCTATAATTTCACTTTTAGATGGGTTTTTAGGATATAACCAAATCATGGTTCATCCTAATAACCAAGAGAAAACTGCTTTTACAACACCATGGGGCACTTTTATGTACATCAAAATGCCATTTGAACTAAAGAATGCAGGAGAAACCTTCTAGAGAGCAACGGACATCGCCTTTGCCAAAGAATTTCATGATTTTCTTGTTATATATCTGGATGATCTAACTATTTTTTCTAAATCATATCAATAGCACTTAGACCATCTCAGACAAGTTTTCTTAAAATGAAGAAAATATGGTATTTCTTTGAATCCAAAGAAGTCCTTGCTCGGTCTGGAGGAAGGAAAACTTTTAGGTCATATCATTTCCAAAGATGGTATTCAAATTGACCCTTATAGGATAGAAGCTATTCTACAGATACCTCATCCAAGAAGTATTAAAGAACTTGAAGCTTTCCTAGGGAAGATAATTTTTTTAAGAAGATTCATTTCTAACTTAGCAAAACTCATTAGATTACTGGATAACATGCTAAAAAATGATTCAAGTATTAAATGGACAATAGAGGCCAAGCAATCATTTGAAGAAATTAAAATGGCCCTAACTAGAACACAGGTCCTCACCAATCCACAATTTGATAGAAACTTCATCATTTTTTCTTTTGTATCAGAACACACCATAGCTATAGTTTTATTACAAAAGGATGACCAAGGATGTGAAAAACCTATAGCCTTTTTTAGTAAAGCTCTCAGAGATGCATCATTAAAATACAAAATAATGGAAAAACAAGCTTTTGCACTGGTAAAAGCCATTAAGGATTTCAGAGTCTACATATTATACTCTCATCTGATAGCTTATGTTCCTAATGCAGTTGTCAAAGACATCCTAACTCAGGATGGAATTGAGGGCAAAAGAGGTAAATGGATAGCCACCATCTTAGAGTATGATATAGAGATAAAACCTACAAAACTGATAAAAGGTCAGGGATTGGCCAAACTCATGGCAGAAAGTAATTATTAGGCCCTTGACATAAATGAACTGAATAACGAGCAAGAGATGGTGGCTCCACAAATCAGCCAGGCCTTATCAGACTCACCTTGGTATGCTGATGTAATTTATGTTTTACAAAACCTGCAGGCTCCTCCAGGGTTATCCAGAACCAAGAATAGGTTTTTAAAAATGAAAGCTTCAAAGTTTTGTATCTTAGATAATACTCTTTTTTGGAAAAATCATGAAGGAATTTTATTGAATTGTTTACTAAAAAATGAAGCTGACAAGGCTCTCCAAGAATTTCATGCAGGAGACCGTGGTGGGCATATCTATTAGAAGTCAACTGCAGACAAAATCCTAAGGGTTGGATTCTATTGGCCAACCTTATTTGCAGATGTGAAGAAATTTGTAACTACTTGCCATAAATATCAAATCTTTGAAGGCAAGAGAAAGTTGTTACCCTTACCCCTAAAACCCATTTCCATCGAGAAACCTTTTCAACAATGGGGTCTTGACTTCATTGGAGAAATCCATCCACCCTCTTCAGGCCAACACAAATGGATACTCACTGCCACAGACTATTTCACTAAATGGATAGAGGCCATCCCCTCCAGACAGGCCAATGACACAGTGATCATAGGTTTCTTAGAAACCAATATATTGTCCAAGTTTGGTTGCCCCTCTAAAATCATTACTGATAATGCTGCAACTTTCAAGTCAAAGAAAATGATTAGTTTCTGTAACAAGTATCACATTACATTGGGCCATTCCACTGCCTACTACCCTCAAGGGAATGGATTGGTAGAATCTTCCAACAAAATTCTAGTTAACATCATCAAAAAACTGTTGGAAGAAAATAAGAAAACTTGGAATAAAAAATTGATCAATGCACTATGGGCAGACAGACTTACAACCAAAAAATCCATTGGAACTAGTCCTTATGAATTAGTATATGGCATGGAGGCTATTTTTCCTTCATCACTAGGAGTTACCGTCATGAAATTACACCAAGAAGCTCAAGTGGAACCTAATGATATTCAAAGAAGGATAAACCAGACTATCAATTTATAGCAGACCAGGGAGGAGGTGTACCAAAGATCCCAAGTGTTGCATGAGAAACTTAAGAAGATATTTGACAAAAGAACCAAGGCAGATGATTTCTACCTTAGGGATAAAGTGTTAAGATGGGATTCCAGAAGAGAGGACAAGGGGAAACATGGGAAGTTTGACTTCCTATGGAAAGGACCATACATCATTTATGCTTTCAAAGGAAGCAATGCATATTTTCTTAAAGAATTAGATGGTACAGAGGTAGAAGAAGGACCAGTCAATGGTTGGATGTTAAAGCACTACTTTGATCCAACTTACTAATGTTACCATGTTCTTCAAGTACATATTATATCCTTCGTAATGTCGGAGTATTGATTGGATAGTAAAGTTTTGGAGTTGAAGCCCGAAGAGAAGGCCCTAAGCTTCAGAAGTATCCCTGTCATACATAAAATAAAGTAGCAAACAAAAGGAGATTGCAGAGCATAATCAAATTCATTAAGAGGCCACTGATCTACTATTCTTGACTTTCCACCAGAGAAAGCCATCCCCAAGTGGAGCCACTGTTATGCCCCTATACCAATAGGTGTCATATTTCATGATTGACTTGGTTTAGCTTTGTAATATGTTCATACCTTTACTTGTTGTAAAGGTTTTCCATTTTTGTAAAAAATCAAAGAATTTAAAAAATGTAAAGAGGGTTTACCCTAAAAGAAAAATCAAAGGGTGAAAAGAATAAAAAGATGGTCAAAAAATGAAAGAAAATGAACCCTGACAAAAAAGACCATGAAAGTGTGCAAGCCTAAATGCCACCACTATTTACTTTGTGTATAATAAAATCGTGTGCAGTTTGTCACTTATGCCACAATTCATGAATAGTCAAACAGTTTAAGCTTAGCTAGTTCATGTTTCAATTTCATGTTTTAGAAGTATAGAATAAATATCTGACCAAACAATGTAATCTTGCCAGATAAGTAGATAGGTAGAGTGAAAAAAGGAGCTCAATAGTTTAATCTGAGCCCTTGGATGTAATAAGTGTAGACTTAGATAGGCACCACCATGTAAAAGAAAAGAAAAGTTTGAGAAGGATCTGCCAGTCTAAGTGAACCCTAATAAAGGAGCGAAAATGCTAGGTTAAAGTAGGTAGGGTAAGTAGATGATGGTTGCAGAATAATATGTGATGAATAATGAGTCTAAATGTGTAAATATTTTACTTTCATCACAAGGCAAAAGCATGTATCACATGGAAGGCACATCAAGCAAGCAAAGTCAAGAGTAATTAACTTCCCTTCTTATTTCCCCTAAATTTTCACTAATTTCCCCTAAGTGCCAAGGTATCTATCAAAGTTAGAGGGGCTCAGAGCATTTATCTGACTTTTGGAGGGACTGGACCCTCGGCCCAATAATTTATAATGCCTAAGTACTTAAACCCCTTCATCAATATTCACCCCTTCATAAAACCATTCATTCCCCTATAAAATCTTTTCCTAAGTAGAATCCTATTTTACTTAGGAAAAATACTACATTCCACATAAAAACCCTCATTTTCACTTAGCCTAAGTTTCAAATATATACATGAAATGTTTAGACTTAGCACTTTTTACATTTCATTTGATCATATTAACTACTAATTTATTATTATGTAATTCCCATATAAACATTACCCACTCCCGTATTACTATAACTATACCAAAAAACCCAATTCTTATATATCCCGCCCCTCAGTTAAAATATAACCATAATACACTCTTAATTGAGATTAATTAGTTAATCTATAACTAATTAAGAACCCCAACCCCGCCACGTTAATATAAGGATTAATTAACCCCCACGGTTAATTGATAACTTTTTCGGCCAATCACATCACTCCTGATGTAATTATAAACATTCAAATTATGTCGAGCCCGCCCTCATTAAACGTTCGTCACCTCACCTCCCCGATAGCTGTCTAATCAACTCCCTCCGATCCAACAGTTTTTGTGCATAGCGCACAGCCCTCCGCGACCAAACACTAGCGCGCGATGGCGAGCAGTTTTCTGAACAGTGCCATGGCCATGCATCGCTCATCGTATGGAATTGCTCAGTCTAGCCCGAATACTGCCTCCCCTCCATAAGCAGTGTGATGAAAACCTCTTACCACCTCCCGCTAACGACAAAACGTCAAGTCTTTCTCCTGCTGACGCCACCTGTCCAAATCCCGAAACCTGTTAGCCTCCTGTTGCAACAGGTGTTCATATTTCATGATTGACATTTTTACATGCCAAATATGTCATACTTTGCATGCTGCAATGCTCCATATTTCCAGAAAAGGGCCAAAGAAGAAGCCATGAAAGTGTGCTAGTCTAAATGCCACTGCTGTATTCCAATTTTGATTACTTAACCATTTTTGAAGAATGTTCTGTTAAGGGAAGGCCAAACAGCCTAATATTGGCTTCCCTAGGTTTCAATTTCTTGTTTTATAATATAGAGAATCATTGTCTGTCCAAACAGCTTAATCTTGGCAGATTTGTAGATAGGTAGAGAAACAAAGGAGCCCAACTGCTTAATTTGGGCCCTTGGAAGAAATAAGTGTAGATTTAGATAGGAGGGCAGTCAAAAGAAAAATTGTAAAGCAGGGTCTGCACGTCTAAGTGCACCCAAACCAAAAAGAAGAAAAAAATGCTAGGTAAGTAGGCTGGGTAGGTAGTTTTTGAGGTTGCAGAATGTTGATATGTGATCAATTTTGTGTTTCAAAGTGATATTGTACTTCAGATTACAGGTACAAGGCAGCTTTCATTTGGAGAAGCTCAAGCAAGGCATGACTAACTCCCCTTTCTTCTCATTCCCCAAATCACTCACTAACTTCCCGAAAGAGGTCAAGATCTGCTTGATACCTCTTAGTTTCATCATTCTCCATATCATTTGCCTTGGTAAAGATCTCCTTTACTCAAGGAATGTTCAAACTTCCTCTATGAATCTTTTTCCCCCTAATAGCCTAAGAAATCACATACTTAGCGCTTTCTTATCACTTGTCATATTAACTACTAATTTTTACTATGTAACTCCCTATCTGTTCCCCCTTCCCCTACTAAAACTATGTATAAAATTCCCCTATGTACATATTCCCATCCCCTGGCACTATAGCCATATAATATCAGTTTAGGAAATGCTGAGCTCATCTGGGGCTTAGCATTAGCCTTCCGTGTCCTAACCTGGAGTTAGTCTAACCTCTGGTTAGACTAACAACCGTTCCCCTTTCATCCTAACCCATAAAACCCATTTTTCGCCCTTATCCTAAAGTTGTATAAATGAAACATTTAACCCCGCCCCCGCATAACACAAACACCCACTTTCCTAATGTTTAAACACCCCCGCCATATAATAAATTAATTAAATGCGCCGCGGGCCCCGTTTTTAACCCTTCGCCTCCTTGCCTCTCCCGTCGGCTATCAGATCTGGCGTGCCACAGATCAACGGTGGGCGGGTCTTTACATCCGCCAATCTGCCGATGGTTAGCGCCCGGGAGATGGGCGGTTTTGTCGTCGTACTCCCGCCACACCGCACATCCTCAGCTGTGGCGGAGCCCCCTCTGCCGAAACCACTTCTGTTCTAAAGCGGTGCGCCCGAAATCGTAAACCGCCTTCCCCCCTCCTGCGTCAGCACCACGTCACCGCTGACGTCACCATCCCGCGTCGGCCTCCTGCCATCGTGTCCTTGCCACGTAGCTGCCACCGTACTACCACGTCACCTCCTCCTCCGTACCGCCATGTCACCCGGCTGTACTGCTGACGTCACCCTGCCACGTCACCGCCGTACTGGGACCCGCCTGCTGACGTCATGCTGACGTCACCGTCAAAAAGTGCGAAAGGCGCAAATCGCAGCCTAGGAAGCCCGGAATCAGAATCTGAGGCAGTTTTTCATGCGCGATTAGCATGGCTACGGGAAATAGGCCAAAATGGAAAGCCCCTTTGTGACTCGGCCTCCAGCATGCCCGAAAGGCGCAAAATGACCAGAATTTCTTCGCGAAGCGTTCAGAAAGGGGCAAACACAGTTTTTAAAGCAACAGAGGACCGAACAGCTACCATAAAGGTCGATGGGACATTCTAAGCCACTCAGAAGACATTAAAGAGGCTAGGTTTAGTGCCAAAGAGTATCAGGAAGCGGCAAAGAGTATCAGTTCAGCAACATCAAAGCAGGTGAAAATTGAAAACCTTCATCAAAGTCAGCAAAGCAGTTAAGGCCATTTAAAGCTTATCTGGTCGGGATTAGTGCACATTAATGGCATTGAACAGCAGCAGAACCAAGTTAGAGGTGGAGATAAAAGAGAAATCATAGTTATTACAGAAAGACTACACCGAGGCACCCAGGACAGACATTAACTCAGTTTGATACAGCTGCCCTCAGCGCAGCTCAAAGATATTTTCATGCATTTATTTCTGGATAAGTTTAGGTTAAAGTAATCATTTTCTTTCAGACCTGTTTAGGTCAGCTGTAATAGATTAATCTTGGATAATTTTCCCTATTGATACGACTCTCTGTAATGTTAAGGGGGTTGGTTGGTTGATAATCCTCATTAGAGACTCGCACTGTATATCTGATATGCTTTCCTTAATCAAAGATTACTGAAAGTTTGGAGAATGGACTGTCTGATGTGTTGTTAATGGTTTCTGAAGGATGAATTTGGAATTCTTGTGCTGCGATATGAATCAATAAGTGTTCCTCACCTCTGTTATTTCAATTTCATGTATGCTCAAGTTACAGAACGAAGGATTGGTTTAGAACTTGCTTAGCTGCACTCTATGCTCAGTTTCTGTGGCTTCTTAATGTTTTCCTCTTGATTTAGGCATAAATATGAATCCTTTCATGGCTCATGTTTGATCTATTTCACATATAAATGACTGTTATCTAGGAATTCTTAGCTGCTCCTAGATAGGGCTCATTTATCTTCCCTCTTCTAACCTGAATGAGAAATTCTTAATTGCTTCTCATTCCTTAGCCTTTCAATCCATCTCTTTACCTTAAATGATTGTTTCATACACAACTGTCTTGCTCCATTTTCCTCTCTTGTGACCAAGAAAACGCACCAGCAGTTTTACTCCATGACTCCATGCCCAATGGTTTGAAACTTACCACACTATGTTTTGCCTCTCTACTTGAAATCATCAATATTCCCACCAAAATCAAAATAAAACCCCCTGAACCCAATAACTAGCCTAAAATCATCATCAACAAAGCTAAATCAGAAAGAGAGAGCCCTCTCTGATTGCAGGTGGGCTAGAACCTGCAGTCCAGAGATTGGTTTGTGGTTACCTCGGCCGTATCCTTTAGGAGCTTAAGGACAACCTAAGTGATAACATAATGGCAACTCCACTGGGGAACTTCCTCAGTTAATTTTATAAATCAAGTTGGAAAGCTCCGCTGAGAAAGAACCAGACCTGCAAGAAGTTTCTTTCTAACCAATACATTCCCAGGAAAATACAAAAAACAAAATTCGGAAGCTGGCTCCAAAGAGGAAAACTCATTATACTAGGTCAAATCCCAACCCAGACCCTCCAGCTGTTTTTGACAATCCCAACTTAATCCCAAAGATTCTTAGGAAGCAAGAAGATTTTGTTGAAAATAGTCCTGAAGCAGTTCGCCCAAGCGGTTTTCCAACCCCAGTCAAAGTTTTATTTCGTTCATCCCCGACTTCCCCTTTTTCATCATCCACCTCTCAAAGCACTCCTTCCACACCTCCATTCACTGCACAAAATACCACTACTACCATTGTTGTTACAGCTGTTCCAGTTGTTCCTGTTGTTCCTGTTGTTCATGTTGTTCCACTTATCCCTGTGAATATGGCTAATAGATATGCACCCCTGCAACTACCTGCTAATCCTGGGGCTATGCCTCAGGATTATCAAACTAAAATAACATACTTTGATGGAACTGGTTCTTGCACAGCCCTTCAGCATACAAATAAGATGCAAGACTATTTTGAGAACTATGAGATAGATGACGATAGCGTGAGAATGAAAATTTTTGTCCAAAGTTTAACAGGTGATGTAAGAACTTGGTTCAGATCACTTGCTACAAATTCCATAACCAATCCAGATGAGCTTTACCAATCCTTTATCAACAGATGGGAGAAAAAGAAAGACCCCTTGCATATACTAGCTGAGTACGACACCATAAAAAGAGGACCTCAAGAGTCTGTCTTAGATTACTGTGCAAGATTCAATAATGTCTACAATGCAATACCACAGAACTTAAGGCCTCCACCTAACCTTGCCTTGTATAAATTCCCTGATGGATTCGACCCAGATATGGCTTACCAATTAAAAGAAAGAGCCCCTCAAACCCTTGCAGACATGCAAAATGTTGCTGTCAGCGTAGAGGCCAACCTAATTGCCAAAAGAAACAGAGATAGAATGGAAAGAAGAACCACCTTTAAGGAAGAACCCTCAGCCTTAGATCAAAAGCTTGATGCTATTATCAGTGGCATGCACAGGCTGGGAGACAGAGTAGAGAGTGTTGAGAGAAAATCATCATGGGACGGGCAACAAGCCAACACTGTCAGGAACCCAAACTTCAGAAAAACTCAAAACACAAATGCCGGCAGGTCTAGCCCAGACCATGATGTAAGGCCCCCTTTTCACGAAAATTATGCTGAAGCCTCCACGTCTAGTGAGCCCACAGAGGACACTCACATCAACTTGGTGGATTCAAGGGCTGAGCAACAAATTTTCCTAACTCAACAAGACCAAGATGAGCATGACTTTAATCAATTTCAGACTAAGTCTGGTGAGTCTTTTGATTTTAAACAAGGTTATGATACTGCTGTGTATGAGGTCCACAAACAATATAAGCTGAGAACTAGGACCATTGATATTTCTGAGCTTAGCAAACCAAAGGAGGGTAAACAGCCCAACAAAATTAAAGGCAAGGCTATTATAACAGAACCAGCTGATACAACTATCCCAAACCCCCATAAAGTGACTGTAGAGGACATAACAGAAATGCAGCCCTCTATTGATCAACCTCTGCCACCTCCTTCCTCGAAAGAGAAATTGAGCAGCGTTCCAAAAAGCCCTCCTAAAACTGAAAAACCACAAGCAATTACTTCCCTCAGCACTGACAAACAAGAGGAAATCTCTGATACTCCACTGGAAAAAGGAAAGCCTGCCTCTCACAATGCTAAAACCCAATATGAAAAATCATTTGATTTAGAGGCTGGAATAGGTAAATTGAAGATATCTGTCCCTCTGTCAGAACTTGCCAAACATGATGTGTATAGGCAACAAATTCAAAGATCACTTCAAATCCCAGAGAATAAGGATGATGTAAATGTTTTAGATGATACCCCTGAACTGTTGTTTGGTCCAGAAGTTAATGGAAAATCAACATATGGACCTATTCCACTTTTTTATGTCAGTTTGCATATACATGACAAAGTTTTGCACAATGCTATGTTTGACTCAGGAGCATCGCACAATCTTATGCCCAAAGCAGTTATGGAGAAACTAAATCTTGATGTTACAAGACCTTACAAAGATTTATTTTCATTTGATTCAAGTCAAGTCAAGTGTTTAGGCCTCATTAAAGACTTGTGTGTCTCCTTAGTCCAATATCCTAACAAGACCATCCTCATGGATGTGGTGGTTGCTGACATTCCACCAAAGTATGGCATGATCTTGTCAAGATCATGGGGAGCAAAGCTCCAAGGATCCCTTCAATTAGATCTCTCCTATGCCACTATTTCAGTCTTTAGGCAGCCAAAGAGACTGTATAGAGAAACACTGATGAAATATGTGGTAAGTAGTGAGAGCAAGCCTGAAAATTTTCCCATTTACTCAATTCATTTTGATATGGATTCTTTTATTTTGTTTAATGATGAAACAAGTTCCCCCACTGATGATGAGCCGTTGGCTCTAGAACAAGACACACACATCAATGAAGAATCGGTTGCCCATATTGATGAAACTGTTAAAACAATTAATGCAACCAACATACTAGAAGAACCTCCCCAAATAGAAATTTCAGATCTGCCCAATCCTAAAATGACTGAAACTCTTGATACTAACCACAAGCAAGAAATCACATGGTATTTAGAGTTTGATGGCTCTGTTAACAAGTTAGGAGCAGGGGCAGGTGTACGGATTCACAATACACATAACACTCATGCAAAAGGCCATGCCTACAGATTGAATTTCAAATGCACCAACAACATGGCAGAGTATGAGGCTCTGCTTTTAGGCCTTAAACTGCTCAAAGCTCTAGGAGCTGCAAAAGTGTCCAATTTAGGTGTCTCTGATTTAATCATACAACAGATGAAAGGTAACTTTGTTACCAATGATAATAGAATGAGGGCCTATAGGACTGCTGCCACTAATATACTCAATGCATTCACTGAATCTGAGCTTGCCAAGATTTCAAGTAATCATAACATTCATGCACATATTCTAGCCACTTTTGCTAGTACATGCAAGCTTCCCTTTGGGCCAAACCATCACTTCACTGCTGAGATAAAACATAGACCAGCTGTCCCAAATAACGTTAAAGATTGGAAAGTGTTCGAAAATGATGCCTAGATTAATAATTTCCTTACTCTTGAGCATGAGTTTTCAAATATTAACATTGACATGGATGTTATGAACGATGAACAACACCAAACAAATTAAAATCAGCAGGCCGTAACAGCTATAATAGCCAAACAAATCCTGAACCCAACCGTTTTTGACAAAACAAACATAGAACAACTGAGACAAATGCATTTGGAGGAAATAGACAAAACAGAGGCCGAGATCATTGACTTAAAGGATAACCTTTTGCCTACTGGGCTAACTCCGTTAGAAGATATGTTTGATGCAAATGATGTTCCCAAAAAACCAAAAATGCAGCCCTTAAACACTGATATAGAAGAGCACAACATTGGAACAACAGAGAAGCCCAAAATGATTAAATTGTCCAAAAATCTGCCCCCCAATCAGAAACCAAAATATATTGATTTGTTTAAAGAATTCCAAGATGTATTTGCTTGGAGTTATGAGGACTTGAAGTCCTATGATACCTCAGTAATCCAACACACCATTTCCTTAAAACCAAACCAGAAACCCTTCAAACAAAAACTAAGGAGAATCAACCCTCTGCTTCTCCCTTTAATTGAGAAGGAAGTGAAAAGAATGTTTGAGGCTGGTATAATAGCACCCATCAGATTTTCTGAATGGGTATCCAATCTTGTTCCCACAAGAAAGAAGACAGGGGAGATTAGACTTTGTGTAGATTTGAGAAATTTAAACCAAGTCTCCCTAAAGGACCACTACCCATTGCCCAAAATGGACCACATCCTACAAAGAGTAGTGGGGTCATCTAGAATCTCTCTGCTAGATGGCTTTTCAGGTTTCAATCAAATACTGGTTCACCCGGATGACCAAGACAAGACAGCCTTTACCACACCGTGGGGAACATTTAAGTATGTGAAGATGCCTTTCGGACTTAAAAACGTTGGTGCCACCTTTCAAAGGGCAATGGATATTGCATTTGCCAAAGAAATACATGATTTTTTAGTTGTCTACCTCGATGACTTAACTCCTTTTTCCAAATCTGATAAAGAGCACCTAAAACATTTGAGGCAAATATTCATGACATGCAGGAAATATGGCATTTCCTTGAACCCCAAGAAGTCTCTCTTTGGCCTTGAAGAAGGCAAACTTCTTGGCCATATCATATCGAAGGACAGGATTAGAATTGATCCTGAAAGAATCCAAGCCATCCTCCAAATCCCATATCCAAGAAACATAAAAGAGTTGCAAGCATTCCTTGGAAAAATCAACTTCCTAAGAAGATTTATTCCAAATCTAGCTGAACTGATACGATTGCTAAGCAACATGTTAAAAAAGGATGCCAAAGTAAAATGGTCTCTTGAAACCAAACAGGCCTTTGAGAGCATCAAATCTGCCTTAACCCAAGCCCCTGTCCTCACAAGTCCACAATTTGACAGGGATTTTATCATATTTTCTTTTGCATCTGATCACACCATAGCTGCTGTCCTTTTGCAAAAAGATGATCAGGGAGCTGAAAAGCCAATTGCATTTTTCAGCCGAGCCTTAAGAGATGCCCCTTTGAAGTACCCAATTATGGAAAAGCAGGCCCAGGCCTTGGTTAAAGCAATCAAGGATTTCCGAATTTACATTTTATATTCACATGTGATTGCTTATGTCCCAAATGCTGTTGTAAAGGACATATTAACCCAAGAGGGGTTAGAGGGAAAAGAGGCAAGTGGATTGCCAACATCCTTGAGTATGACATAGAAATAAAACCAACTAAGCTGATAAAGGGACAAGGTTTAGCCAAACTGATGACCAAAACAAACTTCCAAACCTTAGACATTAACCAATTGGACAATGAACAGGAGCTAGCGACTCCACAGATCAGTGAAACCTTTTTGCAATCTCCATGGTATGCTGATATATGCTTTGTATTGTTAAACCTATTTGCTCCCCCAGGATTGTCCAAAACCAAGAAAAGATTTTTGAAAATGAAGGCTTTAAAGTTTTGTGTCATAGATGGTGCATTATTTTGGAAAAATCATGAAGGCATATTGCTTAATTGTTTAACCATGAATGAAACTAACAATGTCATGAAAGAATTCCATGCAGGTGACTGTGGAGGACATCTATATTAGAAGTCCACTGCTGATAAAATTTTAAGGGCTGGTTTTTATTGGCCCTCTCTTTTTGCAGATGTAAAAAAGTTTGCCATTTCTTGTCACAAATGCCAAATCTTTGAGGGCAAAAGAAAGCTGTTGCCCCTGCCCCTTAAACCCATCTCAACTGAAAAGCCTTTTCAACAATGGGGTCTTGACTTCATTGGAGAAATCCATCCCTCTTCCTCAGGCCAGCACAAGTGGATTCTAATAGCCATTGAATATTTCACCAAGTGGGTTGAGGCCATTCCATGTAGACAAGCCAATGACACCATCATTATCCAATTCCTTGAGTGCAATATCCTTTCTAGATTTGGCTGCCCTGAGAAGATCATTACCGACAATGCCGCTGCCTTCAAATCCAAAAGGATGATCAACTTTTGCCATAAATTTCACATTACCTTGGGCCACTCTACAGCCTATTACCCTCAAGGTAATGGCTTGGCCGAATCCTCAAATAAAAGTCTCATTAATATTATCAAGAAGAACTGGCATAGAAAACTCAAAAACGCCCTGGGGGCAGATAGACTTTCAATAAAGAAATCCATTGGGATGAGCCCTTATGAGCTAGTATATGGCATGGAGGCTAGATTTCCTTCATCCTTGGGCATCCCTACTATCAAACTACTACAGGAAATTCAGGCTGAACCAAATGACATTCAAAGAAGAATCAATCAGACCATTCATCTTCAGGAGACCAGAGAGCAAGTTTATGACAGAGCTCAAATTTTGCAAGAAAAACTCAAAAGGATGTTTGATAAGAGAGCTAAGGCTGAGGATTTAAACATTGGCAACAAAGTCCTAAGGTGGGACTCATGAAGAGAAGACAAGGGAAAACATGCAAAATTTGATTTTCTATGGAAAGGGCCATTCATTATTTCTACTGTTCAGGGAAATAACACATATTTTCTCAAATCTGTAGAGGGAAACACTGCTGAAGAAGGCCCTGTTAATGGCCGAATGTTAAAACATTACCATGATCCCTTTTAAGTGATACAATGCAGCTCTGTATATATCCTTTTGTACATTGATATTTGTATATATCAACACTTTGTTTTTATTTTGTGTAAGCAATCTGATGGTTAGAGAAGCAGCAGCAAAATTTGTGAAGATACAGCCAATGCCAGTATTCCATTTTAAAAAGCTCTGTCTCTACATTAATCTCAGCAGAACAGCAAGAGTAAGCGTTGTCATATCATAGCAATTCATGGTAAAAAGAAACTGTTTGCAGCTTGCAGTCTTCAGTCAAACAGTATCAATAAGAGAGGAGAATATTTTAGTTCCACATCACCAACTATTTCTAGACCAAAGCTAAGGGAAATACATCAGTTCTGATCTATGTTTTGGATCTATTTCAAAGGCAATGCTCAAGCAACATTGTATATAATATCAAGCACGCAGAAGAAAGCAGGCAGTGCTATGTATTTCACAATATTTCAGTTGAGGAGAGGGCTGCTCATATTTCAAAATTTCACACTTCTAGCAGCCAGCACAAAGAAAAGTTTCAGTCTACAGCAACCATAGAAGATCAAGGCAGTCTGACCTGCTGTTCTTGGCTTTTCACAAGGAAAAGCCATCCCCAAGTGGAGCCACTGTTAGCCTCCTGTTGCAACAGGGGTTCATATTTCATGATTGACATTTTTACATGCCAAATATGTCATACTTTGCATGCTGCAATGCTCCATATTTCCAGAAAAGGGCCAAAGAAGAAGCCATGAAAGTGTGCCAGTCTAAATGCCACTGCTGTATTCCAATTTTGATTACTTAACCATTTTTGAAGAATGTTCTGTTAAGGGAAGGCCAAACAGCCTAATCTTGGCTTCCCTAGGTTTCAATTTCCTGTTTTAGAATATAGAGAATCATTATCTGTCCAAACAGCTTAATCTTGGCAGATTTGTAGATAGGTAGAGAAACAAAGGAGCCCAACTGCTTAATCTGGGCCCTTGGAAGAAATAAGTGTAGATTTAGATAGGAGGGCAGTCAAAAGAAAAATTGTAAAGCAGGGTCTACAAGTCTAAGTGCACCCAAACCAAAAAGAAGAAAAAAATGCTAAGTAAGTAGGTTGGGCAGGTAGTTTTTGAGGTTGCAGAATGTTGATATGTGATCAATTTTGTGTTTCAAAGTGATATTGTACTTCAGATTACAGGCACAAGGTAGCTTTCATTTGGAGAAGCTCAAGCGAGGCATGACTAACTCCCCTTTCTTCTCATTCCCCAAATCACTCACTAACTTCCCGGAAGAGGTCAAGATCTGCTTGATACCTCTTAGTTTCATCATTCTCCATATCATTTGCCTTGGTAAAGATCTCCTTTACTCAAGGAATGTTCACACTTCCTCTATGAATCCTTTTCCCCCTAATAGCCTAAGAAATCACATACTTAGCACTTTCTTATCACTTATCATATTAACTACTAATTTTTACTATGTAACTCCCTATCTGTTCCCCCTTCCCCTACTAAAACTATGTATAAAATTCCCCTATGTACATATTCCCATCCCCTGGCACTATAGCCATATAATATCAGTTTAGGAAATGCTGAGCTCATCTGGGGCTTAGCATTAGCCTTCCGTGTCCTAACCTGGAGTTAGTTTAACCTCTGGTTAGACTAACAACCATTCCCCTTTCATCCTAACCCCATAAAACCCATTTTTCGCCCTTATCCTAAAGTTGTATAAATGAAACATTTAACCCCGCCCCCGCATAACACAAACACCCACTTTCCTAATGTTTAAACACCCCCGCCATATAATAAATTAATTAAATGCGTCACAGGCCCCGTTTTTAACCCTCCGCCTCCTTGCCTCTCCCATCGGCCATCAGATCTGGCGCGCCACAGATCAACGGTGGGTGGGTCTTTCCATCCGCCGATCTGCCGATGGTTAGCGCCCGGGAGATGGGCGGTTTTTTCGTTGTACTCCCGCCACGCATCACCTCCTCGGCTGTGGCAGAGCCCCCTCTGCCGAAACCACTTCTGTTCTAAAGCGGTGCACCCGAAACCGTAAACCGCCTTCCCCCCTCCTACGTCAGCACCACGTCACCGCTGATGTCACCATCCCGCGTCGGCCTCCTGCCACCGTGTCCTTGCCACGTAGCTGCCACCGTACTACCACGTCACCTCCTCCACCGTACCGCCACGTCACCCGGCCGTACTGCTGACGTCACCCCGCTGACGTCACCCTGCCACATCACCGCCGTACTGGGACCCGCATGCTGACGTCACCGTCAAAAAGTGCGAAAGGCGCAAATCGCAGCCTAGGAAGCCCGAAATCAGAATTTGAGGCAGTTTTTCATGTGCGATTAGCATGGCTACGGGAAATAGTATAAAATGGAAAGCCCCTTCGTAACTCGGCCTCCAGCATGCCCGAAAGACGCAAAATGACCAGAATTTCTTCGCGAAGCGTTCAGAAAGGGGCAAACACAGTTTTTAAAGCAACAGAGGGCCAAACAGCTACCATAAAGGTCAATGGGACAGTCTAAGCCACTCAGAAGACATTAAAGAGGCCAGGTTCAGCACCAAAGAGTATTAGGAAGCGGCAAAGAGTATCAGTTCAGCAACATCAAAGCAGGTGAAAATTAAAAACCTTCATCAAAGTCAGCAAAGCAGTTAAGGCCATTTAAAGCTTATCTGGTCAGGATTAGTGCACATTAATGGCACCGAATAGCAGCAGAACCAAGTTAGAGGTGGAGATAAAAGACAAATCACAGTTATTACAGAAAGATTGCACCGAGGCACCCAGGACAGAGATTAACTCAGTTTGATACAGCTGCCCTCAGCGCAGCTCAAAGATATTTTCATGCATTTATTTCTGGATAAGTTTAGGTTAAAGTAATCATTTTCTTTCAGACCTGTTTAGGTCAGCTGTAATAGATTAATCTTGGATAATTTTCCCTATTTATACGACTCTCTGCAATGTTAAGGGGGTTGGTTGGTTGATAATCCTCATTAGAGATTCGCACTGTATATTTGATATGCTTTCCTTAATCAAAGATTGCTGAAAGTTTGGAGAATGGACTGTCTAATGTGTTGTTAATGGTTTCTGAAGGATGAATTTAGAATTCTTGTGCTGAGATATGAATCAATAAGTGTTCCTCACCTCTGTTATTTCAATTTCATGTATGCTCAAGTTACAGAACGAAGGATTGGTTTAGAACTTGCTTAGCTGCACTCTATGCTCAGTTTTTGTGGCTTCTTAATGTTTTCCTCTTGATTTAGGCATAAATATGAATCCTTTCATGGCTCATGTTTGATCTATTTCACAAATAAATGACTGTTATCTAGGAATTCTTAGCTGCTCCTAGATAGGGCTCATTTATCTTCCCTCTTCTAACCTGAATGAGAAATTCTTAATTGCTTCTCATTCCTTAGCCTTTCAATCCATCTCTTTACCTTAAATGATTATTTCATACACAGCTGTCTTGCTCCATTTTCCTCTCTTGTGACCAAGAAAACGCACCAGCAGTTTTACTCCATGACTGCATGCCCAATGGTTTGAAACTTACCACACTATGTTTTGACTCTCTACTTGAAAGCATCAATCATCCCACCAAAATCAAAACGAAACCCCCTAAACCCAATAACTAGCCTAAAATCATCATCAACAAAGCTAAATCAAAAAGAGAGAGCCCTCTCTGATTGCAGGTGGGCTAGAACCTGCAGTCCAAAGATTGGTTTGTGGTTACCTCGGCCGTATCCTTTAGGAGCTTAAGGACAACCTGAGTGATAACAAAACCCACCAAATTTTTGACTTTGTATAAAAAAAAAAAAAAAAAAATCATTTTATCGTCCTATTCTGTGAAATCATACATCCATGCAAATTGAACGTCGAGGTCAACCAATTCATGCACCCAACCGCCAACTACCCTCAGGCTTGCAATTCGACGCCACTCTGATTTTGCCATTCACACCCATTGTACCCGTAATCCATTTCTCGACTCTAAAAACTAGTATTTACCAATTCTCGTCAAGAAACCCTATAAATATCTGCTTTGCTCTATAATTACAACTGAAAAACCGAAATTTTATCATAATTCAGTTGCTACATTCATAATTCAAGTATCCCAGACCCTGTGTTTTCACTAATATCATATAATAAACCCCAGCTTCCTATCTGAATCCACAAGAACCAGAATGGAAGCTCCTGTTGCCCTAAATATTGCACTCATCACTACCCCTCACCGTGATTTAGACTATCTGCCCCTGGCAGATAAGGATTTTAAAATAAAAGACTTGAATACTACCAAAGACCACTTTTAAGTATTTTGCCAATGCTAGAACAATCACCTGAATGGCTATGATGCAATAGGAATTTGGGAATCCAATATCCCAATGTATTTTCTCCCTACTGTACACATTTTTCCAGACATTATCCATCAGTGTCATGCAAACTATGATCCCAACCTCAGAGCAGTGATGTCCCCAAATCAAAGTATCCTCTTCACAATTACCGCTGACTCAATCAATGAAATGCTTCAGTTTCATCCTGGTCAAGCCCTCACCCCCATTTCACTTGGTGAATTTCTTGAAAAATCATCTAAATTGTCCCAATCTGAGCTTAGTCACCTTTGTCAAACTTTCATGGATAAGGAGCATCAACCCAAAGATCCTCCTCCTTATATGTTAGTTTTCTTCATAGAGACAGGCAAGACTATAGTTGACATAATAGTTGCAGTCATGGGATTCAATACTAGTGAATATGTAGATGAATTAACCCTAGTTTTGATGTCCATCATCACCCCTAGTCAGCCCCCTGTTGTCAAGTATAATTATGCTACATTTATTGCTGATAAAATCCATGACTAGTTCATGAGGCTAGAGAATGAGAAAGTATTAAAGTACTCGACCTTCATATATCACCTTATCCTCTATTATCAGTCTGATAGGCTTCCATTTTCTGTGAATAAGCTTGATACAATTGGAAATCCAAGATCAGTCATATTTTGAACTTCTATCTTCCACCATTCTTTTGATTGTCCTTATTCATACAATGAGTTCATTGACCAATTTGTCCACCCAGTGACCACCATGCTGATAGGAAATCCTCCTCCAAGGATAAACGATGAAATCGAAAGAATCCTTCAGCTATCAAAACAGTACAAGGTAGGTGACTGGTACTTGTACCAAAATCACACAGACATCAGGATATATGGCTGTGAACATCCTCCATTCAAACTGCCAAAATATGTTCCAAAGAGGTTGTTTGCATTGGAGTATTACAAACAAATGATAAACTCAAACCAGATTCATTTTACAAAGGCCAAGAAGAAAGTGTAGTTGAGAATCAAGGATCACCTAGGCCCATTTGTCTGCAATAATAGAGAAGCAGGCAAAGCAGCAGAAGAAATCCTAGAAAACCACCTAAAATTAAACAAAAGCTTTGGTTGGAGATATGACCCACATAGCTTTATATGTGATAGGAGAATGAAGAATAGGTTATAACCTTATTTCAATCATAGGATCCCAGAAATTGAGAAATATGCTAACATGGAACAATGGAGGGAAGGGACTCTTGTAGAGATGGATAGTGATCAGGTCAATGTAGATAATGTAATGAAAGACCTAGAAAAAAGACTTGACCTAGACTTTGTTGAACAAGTACCAGTTGGGACTTCCCAGAAGCCAACATCAGAGACTAGTGCCTCCATAATAGATACTCCTCAAAGGCACTCACAGGAAACTAGTGCACCACTTGCAGAACCATCACAGGAAAAAGAACAAGGAACCAGTACTCCAGCAATAGGGCAATCAAGCATGTCAAAACAGCCTGAAATCTCAGAAGAACAGGCTCAACCACAGACCAATCCAGCTCAAGTTAATATGGAAAACCCCCCAGTTTTGCAAACTCCTCTGAATGAGGAAAAGAACTTAAAGAGAGACAGGGAAGTAGCTACCCCTGCTAGTGGTCCTTCAGACCAGCCTAGTGCTAAGAGGCACATGCTTAATCCCCATTCAGAAGAAGAATATTTTGAAGAAACTACAGGGAGTTTGAAGAAAGAAGGTGCAGATAGCCAGCATACATTCCCAGTAGGTGGGACACCTTCTAGTTCAAAAATATAGGAGCTGGAAAGACAGCAAAGTGCTAAATTTTCATCCTCCAGGCTTTCATCCAACAAGTCCTTAGACATCAAAGAAAAATTCGAAGAAATAAAGGCCAGAAATGAACCGTTGAAAGCCTAAGTCTACAATCAATATTTAAAGATGGCTCCTACAAATCAAAATAGGTTGATGTCATCTTATCACATCAAGGAAGGTAAAATGCAGATGAGCTTTTTTAAGTCCAAAGTACAATAGCCCCAATCACTTACAGACTACCTCAAAACTGATTTTGAGGTTTTGGCCAAGGACATTCACCCCATAGATCAAATAGAGTTGCACAAGCAGATAGGGGAAATGGGGTATTCCACCTTGACAAGTAAAGCCATAATGGCACACAGGTTAGAAAATTCTCTGAATAATACTACTACTCAGATGTAGTTAGATAGAGCCTCCTCATAGGCAAAAGACAATAGAATTAAATCATTGGAAGAGTTGATTATTGGATTGGGTCATAACCCAAAGGATGTAAAAGCTACAGAGGCCCTAATATAAAAGAAAAATGAAGATATAGATGCCCTAAGAAAGCAGCTAAAACTGCCACCACTAATGCATCCCTAGGTTGCTGAAGTTATTGAAAAGAAAGCTAAAGAAGAGCTTATGGACCTAGTCCTCAAGCTAAATGAACAGTTGAAGGACAATGAGCAAGAATTAGAAAAATCACTAAGAATCAGGCAGAGTGAGTCGACCTCTCAGCCTCAAAATGTAGTACCAGTGGTTTCCACTGCAGTCCCTTCTACATTTTCAATAGCTCTTGCACCTAATGTCCCTCTAGTTATAGATGAAACTATTCAGGCAACAGGTACATCACAGGTAGGAACTTCGGGATAGAGCACTGAAGAATGGATTAAGTCCATGGAGGAGATGAAACTCCAAGTTTCTGAACTCCAAAAAGTTAAGGAAAAATTTGTCACCTTGGAGCAGAAATATGATATTTCAAAAATCAATTTTGCTGAAGAAGTGAGGAAAAATAAGGGCTTAGCTCAATAAGTAAAAACACTTGATAAAGATCTCACCTTTGAAAAGCCTTTAATAGATATTAGAAAAATTCTTTGTACCAACATCACTCAATCAATAAATGATGTTTGGTCATCAATACAGATCATTTTTGAACAGATTGAACTGGTGAAACTTGCTTTTCAAGAAATTGCCAAAACCAGGGAAGAGCTAGGAGGTAAGCCTGTGGAATTTATCAGGCTAATAAACTTTTTGAATAGCAGGACCAGAAATCAATTAGAACAACTGAATATTGAAGATAGAACTGGGACCATCCTTGAAATCAAAAAAGTAAATTTGACCAAAAGGTCTCTAATGCAGAACCTAGAAAGAAAATGTCAAAACATGCAGGAGGACATAGATGAATTTATGGAAAAATTTGGCATTTTACAGAGTAAAGGACTTCCAAGTCCTTTAGTGATCAATGATAAGTTAATGAGGCATGAGGATTATGTTGAAAAACTATATCAGTATGCAAAAAACCAAGTCAGTTTCTCTACTAGTTCATCAGCACCCAAAGCATTACCTACAGGCAGAGTTCTCTATGACAGCTTGGAGAACCTTTTCTATGTTGAGCACGAATTGAAACACTTGTTTCCTGTTCAGCCCAATTTTATAAAATATACTGAGGCTGATGAAATCTTCAGGAAGTTACAAAGGACCAGGATACCAAGGGATGATTGGTGGAGAGATATGACAGGCATTTTATAACTTACCTTGGTAAAAGGTAAAGTGAAGTATTTACCATGGTCAATTTTGGTAAAAGAAGATGAATGAGGATAAAGCAGGTAAAGTGTATTGGAACAGGTTAAAGAGTATCAGTCGAAAGTCAAATGCAGCCAGCACAAGATTACAAGATAGATAGCAAGAAGCTCAATCATAGGGCCTACCTCCAGCTCATTCAAAAAAACAGGGACAGAAAGTCAACAACTCACTTTCAATTTCTATCTTCAAGACCATCTATCTCTACTTTTATGTAAAATATATTTAGCTTTCCTAGAATATATCTCTCTCGGTTACAAGATATTTTGTTTTAAATTTTTGTATAAGTACTTCCTCATTCAAAGTACTGGGTGTGAATTCTTAGACATTTCTGTAAACTTGTTATTTTGGAAAAGAAGTTCTATTGGAACAACTCTTGTATGGCTAGCTGGAAGCAGTGAATAAAGCAAAGGACTTTCATAGGATTCATGTGTCAAACAATGGTCAAATAAGTATTCTATATCTCTTGTTTATTATTTTTTTTCCTCTATTTATTAATAATCATATGTGTTTTCATGAAATCTAAATGATAAACGAAATAATGATATCTCAGAAAGTGCTTTATTGCATTCTATTTTAAAAGGTTTATCTTTCTTAATATTTTCTTCTAAACTATCATAGACAAGGAATTCCTAGTTGCTCCTTGTTTCTTAGTTTATCATTGTGGTCATCTAGTAAGAAATCCTTAACTGTTTTTTATTAGTGATCACCCATTTTCCCTCCCCTTGAAATTTGTTGAAGGATTCTTAAGCGCCCTTCCTCCCTTTTGAGACCATTCCACCCTTTCAAGTTACCATTTGCCTCTTTTTTTGCTATCTTTCCCTTTGAAGCCCTCCTTTGCTGAATCAACCCAATCCAATTAAGCCATCTTCAGTTGACTCCATAGCCCAATGGCCTGAAATACTCCGTTCTACCCATCTGTTCCTGAATTCCACCACCAATCAAAATCAAAACCCCCAAGCATTCATAACTAGCCTAATACCTTATTCAATGAAGCTAAATCATAAAGAGAGAGCCCTCTCTGAGTATAGATTGGCTAGATTTTGTATTTAAAAGTTGGTTTGTGGTTACCTCAGACCCCTTTCCTTCTTCTGACAACTTCTAGGAAAATCTGAGTGATAACAGGTTCTGTATAGACCCACCTTGAATATTAATATGTGCAAGAAATGATACAATTTTAAGGGGGAATTAAGCCTGTAGAAGGAGAGGAATTCCATAAAAACATTTATGCCTGTTTTCTTAAAAAAAGCACAGTTTTTCTCTATTTCCTGTTTCTTCAAAAAAAATTGTCTCCATCTCTACCTGAGGTGTTCCAAAAGGGTATAAGCAAAATGACAGGTGGATTCATGAGGAAGGAACCCACAAATTTAGTCAGGCTCCATGAACATCCCAAGGTGGTAGCCATTTTCACCAAAGCAAATTGGATGCCATTTTTTGAAAAATTTCGAGGGTTTGATGAAGAAGTGGCTCAAGAGTTTGCCCTTGCTTTAGTACCTCGCTCAAAGACCATGCCACTGTTGCTTTTAGAGGTCTCACCATGGAAATCACCCTAGAATTTGTTAGTAGAGTTACCAGCCTTCCCCTTGGATTACCTTGGAGCAAAGATGAAAAGCCAATGGGACAAGTTGCCAAGAAAAACTTCTTCCAACCAGATGAACATCATGTAGAAGACAAAAATGGCATTAGAAGAACAAGCATACCTTACCCTTGGGATGAGGTCAGTTACCAAATCATCAAGTACATTTCCTGTGAAGGGAGGTATAGCATAGTTTATGGCTACCATTTTAGACTTCTCCATGAGCTGAGATATGGCATGGACACTCCCACACCCCAAAAACTCAGCATCCCCTATTTTCTCCTACAGTCCCTTATAGACTCTAGCATTAAGTTAAAGGCAAGAGGTCCAGATCAGTTGGCTCACCATGGGTTAATTAAACTATTAGTGGAAGAAGCCCTCCACACCTTCACAATCCCCATAGCATGGGAAATCTTCAGAAATATGACAAGAGAAGATGATATAAAGGCCCTCACATATGACCATAGTCCTTCTGAAAGTGAGGGGGAAGAGTAGCAAGGAGAAGAGGGGGAGGAAACTAAGGAACAAATAGAGGAGGAAGACATCAAAACAGAGAGGGAGGAAACTAAACTAGAGGAGGAAGAAACCAAAATAGAGCAAGAGGAAACAAAACCATCAGAGACAGAGAAGATGAAAAGAGAGGAACAAGGTGTAGAAAAGACAGAAGTGTCTCCTGAGACCCTAGAAAGGGAGGCAGCAGCTGCTCTTGCTCCCCTCAGCACCCCTGTGAAACCCAAGCAAAAGAGGAAGAGGTGAACATCAATGTACTTTAGGGCTCGGAAAAGAATAAGGATAGAAATAAGAAAACCACAGCCATCTTCAACAGTGCCTATTGTAATTGAAGATTCACCCACTATCAAAGGGGAAGAATCTCCCTCTAAAACCCATATCACATATGAAACAGGAAGTCCCATATCTTCCACCTAGAAGGAAAGAGTGCAACTACAGGACTCAAAAACATCTCTACAGGAAGCACAGACTATTCTACAGGAGACCCTAACTAAGCTACAGGAGATCAAAAAACTTGAGGAAAGGGAAGAAGAATAGCCAAAGGGGAAGCAGGAAACAACAGAGACTTAAGAACCTGACCCCCAGCCTAGTTTAGGCCTGTTGTGGTAAAAACACAACCCCCCATTTTTGACTTGTTTAACTCAAATAATGGGGACCCTTTCTATAAAAATTTTGGCTAAGCACCCTTTTGGATTTTTATTTTAGTTGATTGCCCTACGCTTTTGTTAATTTTAGTTTTCTTTGGATTCTTGTTTTGATTGTTTTCTTAGAATCGATTTTTTACAAGCTTCCCATTGACGCTTGTTTCGCCTCATTTGGTCAACTGGTTTGAAAACGGCACTCCTTTGAAGTCTCATCATTTATGTAGCCTGGGTTAAAAAATGCATAAAATGTACAATATTGCATTTGTAAATAAATTAGGTCAATAAGGCATTCATTTTAAATATTAACCCGTAGCGAGTTTTTACTAACATTTTTCATTTTTAATTATGCGGCCAAATCATTAAGCAGCGGGATTTTAGTAATCTACTCCAATAAATTACTAATCTCGAAAATCATAATTTCAAAGTGGCTGTAATTTATTTTTCATAGCTTAATTTTCATTTTTTTAAAGTGGCTGTAGTTTATAAATAACTAACTTCATAGAAATAAAACCAAAATAAAAAATGATATTAAATCTTAATTTAATTAAATTAATATATTATTAATTTAATTAAATTAAAATTTAATATATAAAAAAATATATATATAAAACTTATTTCGCAATCGGGAGATCGCATCGGAAGTTTTATTGAACGTATTTTAAAAACCCCGACACCACACTTCCCCCGATCGCCGATACTCCATACCCCCGATCACCGATTAAACAAGTCTTTTATATCGCATCGGAGATATTTATCGCATCGGGGGCCTTTAAACGAGCACATCTCTTAAGAGCCCTCTCCACGCCGACTGCGAAAAAGTCATGAGGCATTAATTTATTTTGAATGAATATAGTTTAATATATTTGGTTTAAACGATTTATTCCTTTAACTCTTACGTAGGGTGATATGTTAGTTTTAATGTTTTACATATATATTAGGAGTAGTGTAGGTTAATATAGATTAATTAGTTTATATATGTAATATGTAATATATTTTATTAATTAAATTAATTTATAATATGTAATATATTATATTATTTAAAATAATATGTAACATTTGATTAATTTAAATTTAAATATCATTTAAATTAATATTAATTAGTTTTTAGTTAGATTTAATTTGTTTATAAATAATTAATTAGATATTAGTTGGTTAGATGAATAATTAGCAATTAAATTAGAATTAATTAGAGACTAATTTAGGATTAGTTTTTAATTACAATTTTTTAGCCCGGCAACAGAATTTCCAGATTCATATCAGATTTGACCCATCAACTTTGGAAGCTCATAAATTGAGTTCTACTTGGCCAAATGAGGCCCAGGACGGCTCATTGGAAAGAGAAAATCAAGGAGAACATTTTGAAAGAGGTTTCACCAACAGAGTTGATCATTTATTGGGCCAAAAATCAGGCAGAAGATCAGGCTTCGAATTTTGAAAACAAAATCAATTTTCTGAGTTATTGTTTTCAATTTCATTTATCTAAAGCCTCTTCTAATTGCAGATCCATTGGTCAATGATATCCTTTACCAATCAAACCATTCCAAGCATCAATACAGAGCTTATATTTTGTTTTCAATTATTTATTTAAATAAAATTTGATTGGGTTTGATTTAATTGCCAGAAATGATATTTTGATTGCATTTTAATTTATTTTGATTTCTTTTGCAGGAAAACAGTGGAAAAGATATGGAGAAAAGGATTTCAAGCAATGAGAATGCTCCAGCAATTGAAGATCAGAATTAGGAGCAACTAAAATTATATTTGGCAGATTTCTCTTCAACAAACTCTCCTCTCCAAAATTCCTTCACAAATATTATAAATAACAGATTGCAGAATGTAAAAGGGGCTGCTCTCCTCTGCAATTTTAGAGCTTCTAAAAGCACTATTGTAATTGGAATTTAGAGTTGTAGGAGGGAGGAGTGAAAAATCTTAGATCTGGGGATTATTGAGGATTTTCCCTTTGTATATTGAATTATGCATGAGGAACAAAGCTTGCACTATTGTGGCTCTAGTTTTGAAGGCAGAAGTTCAAGCAATGTAAAGGGCTGTTGGAGACCAAGAACAGAGAAATGGATGCAATAAATTGGTATTTCTAATACCACTGTTTCAAATATCAGTTTTAATTTTATGGTGATATGAATGTGTCATTTTATTCATGTTTGTGCACTATTGTCAATATGGGTAAGTTGTCTCAATCTTGTTATTATGTATCTCTGTTTTTATGGATTAATTTCTCATTTTGGAGTAACTACTTACTCTGAAATCTGTCTTATGAAACTGATTTATTGAATAATAATGTGTGTGAACTATTTCTACATATAATTATTCAATTATTGGATTTATTGATTTGATAATCAATATCATTTTGAGAACTACTTCCTGAATGTTGTTGATTTATTATTTCAGTTTTAAGGTCTCAATAGAATGTGTTTTGGTAACCATAATATCAGTTAATTGAACTACTTCATTAACTTGATATTCATTATAAACAAGACATGTTTAAATCCTAATATTTTAATTATCTTGCTCTTAGTTGGGTTAGATCTATATCTGCCTAATTAAGATAGGATTTAGATTAGTTTCTTTTGCTTGCATCATAGAATAAACTTGCATTTAGAGTAAATTATACACTCTGTTAAGTCCTCTCCTCAAAGAGGCAAAACTTTAGTTGTGGCTTGGCTGAGCCCAAATCAGCTTAAGGGTCATTCTCTTGCCTGATCAGCAAGAAGAAGTGATCTGATGTCCCTGTCTATTGGTAGTTAAAGATACATTATAAACCAATAGCAATAGGGAGAAGGTAACTAGACCTAGATGAACAGTCGGAGCCACCACACCAAACGGAAAAGGAGCTGCTTTTAAGGTCCGGACCGGGTGGTTATCCCCCAATGTTGTTGCAGCGATTTTCGAGGCATCAACATTTTTGGCGCTAGAAGGAGGGCTTGAGATTTTTGTCTATTGGAGTCTTTTCAATTTTAATATTTTATTTATTGTGATGGCTCCTCTTAAACTTCCAATTTGGAGTTGTATCCATGGACGTGCATCCTCCAATACTCCACCCGAAGTGGTAAGACTCTTGTCCCAGGCAAAGTTTAATGGTAAGAGAAATTCTTCTGCTTTTAACCATGTCTTTCAATTTATTCAAAACATTTCAAATTATGATTTTCAAGGAATTGATGAAGGCATTTTATGCAGAATTTTTACTCTCACATTTGCGGCAAAAGCCAAAAGCTGGTGCAAAACTCTTCCAGTTGCCTCAATCCATAGCTGGGATCAATTTGTTACAATTTTCATTTGTAAATTTGACGGCTACGATTATGAACAGGTATGTCAAAAAATTGAATATCTACGAAGGTTTAAAAATGAATCTGTTAATGATTTTCATATTCGATTTCACTTGAATTGTTTAAGATTTAGCGACGAAGATAAACCTACGGAAGAAGAATCATTAGATTGGTTTAAATATATTAGTTCTCTTCCAACCATTCCCAATCCATATGAAATTGATTCAAGCTTTGTTCCATCCCCTTCCAATACAAATGAGAATCCCAATTTGGATGTGCAAATAAATGGTGATGAAGTGGTTTTACAAAGCTTGGAAAGTATTTCCATTCAAATGCAAGAAGACAACAATAGCAATTTTGGAGAAAAAGCCGCCTTGAAATCTGAAAGCTACTTCGAAGTAAATTCGGAAAATCAAATCGCAAATCAGCAAGTACAAGTAGCAATCAAAGTAAATAAAATGCAAACTGCTGTACAAATTTCTGAATTTCTCCATGATGAGCAAATGCAAAAATCAGAGAAGCAAAGCAGCGTTCTTCAAGAAAGCATATGCACGCAAAGGAATGATCTGCAATCTGAAATTTACAATGAGCATAATGCACAAGAGCTCTCAAACAGAGACAGTTTTAAATGCATTGTTTCAGGTTCACACTTTTCCCTTTATCCTGATATTTTCAATAATGGTAATATTTTTCCTCTTGATGTTAATGATATTCCAGAAATTAAAGAGGCTGATCTAAATGAATTACCATTAAGTTTTTATCAAGATAAAGAAATAATAATCGATCATTCTTTTGCCATTAATGAACACGAAATGCTTGATCCTCCTTGTTTGGATATATTGGATGAGATTGAAGGGAATTCTAGAGAGTCTTGTGAAGTCATTTATGATGATTACTCTGATATTGAGGATGTTGATTTCAATTTTTCTCAAGAGAATCCTCATGATAAAATTCAAATAACATCTAAGAATGAGGAACGCTTCAATTTAGAAATTATCCCAACTAATCCTCATTTTAGAGCAGCAAATTATCTTCATGATTTCACCATTCAAGAAATCATTCCAATTTATGATTCATATGAGGATAAAACTCCCATTCCTATTCATAATCATAATTCATTTTCTAATTCACAAGCTGGAATTCAAAATTACTCAAATTCCATAATTTTGGCCAATCCTTGTGAAAATGAAATCATTTCAAAACAATCCCAATTGTGCTGTAAAATTAGTTGCAAAAATAGTGATTTCATTTTAGTTTTTCTTTCACACCTATTTTGTTTAAATTTAGATTTATTTTTTGATTTTATTTTTCAATTTTTTCACACTTTCCGCTGGCATATTGAACACTTTATTATCAAACACTCAATTGATGAATTGCCTTGTTGGGAAATTGAAGTTTCATATTATAATCATCAGCATCGAAAGATATTAATATTCCAATTTATATCAATGCTAATGTTTCATCAAAAGCTTCTATCTTTTCAAAAGCAATGTCAACAAGATAATGTATTTTTGCAATCTGGCCAGCAATTCAATTCAATTAACAAATTGCCATTTTATTTGAAAGGCTTCCATCCATTTTTCATTGACTCATTTGAAAATTGTTTGGAAATTTTTCCTTCAAGGAAAATTGTCAATGATTTAACATTTGTACATAACACTAACAATTTTTTTCAGGTCAAAGAATCTAAAAGCTCATCTTCACAATCTGGCCTGTTATCTCTTCCTTCGAACATTTCTCAATCCTTAATAGAAATCCATCCAGACTTTTATGATCCAATTGGTATTCAATTGGAAACGAAATTTCAAGAGAATGAGATTTTAATCAACTTGCTAACAATAACTGTACATTCTGATTTCATATTTATTTTCCTTAGTTTACTTAGATTTTTATTCTTATTACTAACATTTGAACTGTACATAAACGCGGGAATAAAAATGAGAGAATGGTTACACTGGAAATATGACTATACCTAGTCATTTTCATGTATATGGTTAGAATAGGAGTAGGATTAATTTAGTTATTTTGTTTTATGTAGTTAATTTATTTTCAGCAGTTCTGTAGATTAAAAAATAAAACAAAGCAATCAGCCTTCTCATACATGATCAATGGGAACATTTTTCCTTATCAGAAAATTTTAATTCTTGCTTTCCTTTTTGAAACTTCTTATAGCGATATCTCTACTCTGCCTATTTTGAATAATGTCTTGATTAAATTCAATTAAAGTTGCACTTGGTATCAATTGCCTCAAAGCTACTTTTCTTCATTTCAGGTTTTCCTTCTAAGATTTTCTCTTGAAATTTATATGGTGAGGATTTGAGGATATAAAAGCTTCATGATCCCATTATCCCATGAGATGTGTGATTGACTATGATAAGCCTAATTCTAATCATTATTAGTCAGTCTAACATGTCACGGTAATCATATGAAGTTCATATTATCTTCCTCGGAATTTGCCAAAAGCTGATCTTAAGGATGCCCATTTTGCCAAGTGCACACATTTAAATCTGTTTTGATATTTTTCTACAATTAAGTGACTTAATCTCATTCTAATCTTTAGTTTATTATCTGATGCTGTAAAATGCATCATGTCTATTTACTAAAGGCATTATTAAAAAGTCACTATAACAATACAGATTTTTCTCAAGATTAATTCGGAATGAGCAGAGGTAATAAATTGTTACTTCACTTCGAAAGGGAAGCATAGTTTCATATTTATTTCTGGTAAATTTTATATTCCATGAACATGAATGATTGATTTCATTTAGGCTGATTGCGCACTTAGATTTAAAATAAATAATGAGATGATTTTAATCAAAGGAAGAATTTGAAGATTTATCAGGTAAAATTTACAGACAAATTCTTTTCAGGTACGCATTTACAACTTTATTTTCATCCATTATTAGTTCTGTTTTTCTTAGCTTATTTTTTATTTATGTTCTGTTTTATTTGCAGGTTTTTATTTCTTTTCAAAATCTGAAGTAAGCAGCAAACTCATTTTAAATTTGCAAACAGGTTCAGGGAAATTCAATTCTGATTCATTAGAGTTTAAGCATTTTTTAGCTTTGCTTTCATTCATTAGAAAACCCAATTGAAATTTCAAGAAATATCATAAGACCATTCGCATCACAACATTTCATCGGAAGTAGCTCTTAGCATTCCTTTTGATCACAAATTGTTCATTAAAGACCTCCGATGTATTATCTTACTCATATGTCATATTGCATTTCGCTTATCGAAGCTTTCCAAGTGAAGTATACTTCCATGAACATGAATCGCCTATCTCCGATAATCGACTTTACCGATATTGCGATAAACACATAATTCCGGACCCAATATGAAATTCAAATCAAATTCATAAAATATCACGTCCGTTCAATCGCAATAATGGTAGGAGTATAACTTTAAAGGAGGCCGATGTTTCGGATCCGATATGTTATCAAATTTTCAACATAAAATTATCGGTTCCACTCTTCATCACATATCGGCATATTGAGAATTGTTAAATCGTGCACATAACATTGCCGATCGCGATCGCCGATTAGCCACGTCATTCATCGCATATCGGCATCGCAACAATCATATTGTGTTACATCGGGTGCTTAAGATTGCCGATCGCCGAGCTACGACTTCCATCGCATCGCCGATATTGCAATCATTTCATCACATTCTTACGCTCACATCACCTCTCTGAATCTACAATGTGTATTTTGCAATATGGGAAGCACGATGCAATTTATTCTCTGATCCCCGATATAATATTTCTTTAATGATGCGATCGCTTCATTTCATTGCACATGTTCTTATCAGCAATTTGCCATTGCAATCTCCGATGCAATAGCTTCCAATGCATGCCTATGAGCCATTAACATTTAATTGATATATGGCATAGCAATAAAGGTGAAGTTCTGCAGATTAAATTTGAAGTATGGTGAAGAAACATGTTATGTGAATCATCCGATACGGCAATGTGTTATTTTAAAAGCGAGCTTGGGTAACCACTATGGTAAGAAAGCAGTTAATGACCAATTTGCAGCATATCCAAATTATTTCAATTTCTCATACATTTTAGTTTAAATATATAATTCCATAATTAAAAATGGAATTCAAGACCTCTCTATCTTCATATTTAAATTTTATTATCGTAGATTTGGTCTTGATTCCGAACTATTTATAAAATCATGGAATTTATATGAAACTTGTGATATTTTGAGAAACAGTCATTGCTGCAAATTCTCATTCTCATTTTTTATGCATTTGCTTTAATTTCAACTCCCTTGAACACTAGGCATTTCATTTTTACGTTTTACTACTTGCTTTAGTGTAAATAAAATAAATAATGATTTTGGGTTACAAGATTTTGGTTAGTGTGACTTCTTCATGTTTTTAATGATAATTAAAATAAGGAGTCAGCTAGTTTGGAGAAATTGATACCTTTCAGGTAAGATCAAAAGCAATTATCCAATGGTAAGATTCATGTGCCCACTTTCATTAATTTCCATTTCATCACTCTAGTTTCATTTTTGTTTTTAAATTATGCTGATATAAAACTCTGTTTTGCAGCTCTCCATTTAAAACTTTCAATCCTTTGCCAGATCATATTTTCAAAGTCCATACTCTTCTCCTGGCTTTATTTCAATAAGCAGCGATAATCTTCATCGAAACAGCTACACCAGGAAGTTTCTGAACCTTTAATCTGTTTCTTTAAGCATTCCTTTTCTTTTAGAAAATGATTAAGATGATGCTTGGGAACAAGAAGACTCATATCAAACAGAAATTATTCATTGTGGCTGAATTTTACGATCACTGTTATCTAAAAGCCCAAAGCATTCACAACTCTGCAAGGTATGTTTTTCTAAATCTCAACATAAGAAGGAATGATTACATGCTTATTTTCTTTTTCTTCATATTGTTGGAGACATTGGTATAAACATTCTTGTTTGAGTTTATCATGCGAAACTTGGATTTTCCTTCCCATTTTTAGAGATTTCTTTGTTTTTATTTTTATTGCTGATTTCTTTTCTCACTTTAGCATAAGACTTCTTTTCTTTTGGTTTTCAGTTTTGATTTTGGTGACTTTGCCGTGATTTATATGGAAGGCTTATTGGTTACCTAACAATGGTCAAGATATGTGGAGAAAAATTGTTAATAGTCACCTATTAGCTTTTTCTTAAATCTCTTAGTAAAGTTTGATTTTCTTATTATTAAAGTAGATATACTTAAGGAAGAGATTATCCATCAAGAGAAGTTGGCAAAGTATCATAAAATCTGCAAAAATTCATTTTTCATCAAAATTGTAATCATTTTGAGATTTCAAAATTTTATTAGAATCTTTCAAAGTTTTATTATCAATCAAGAAAAGTTATTTTTAACCAAGTAAAGACACTTTACAGCAAAGCACTTTTAACTCTGAAATTGTCAGTCTTAACTCTTAAGGAGTCAATGATTCTCCCTGTCCCAAAAAGTTTTATTTTTCTAGAGTATGATTCAGAAATATATTTAAACTTAAAAGATAAGAGGTCTCATCATGAGCCTGCTTACCATGATCATAGGGGAAAAATAGGCTGACATTACCAACACTGCTAAACAAACCAGGGTAATGGCTTATGATTGCAAACAATTATAAGACAAGGGGTCTCATCACGAGCCAGCTTGTTCAGTCCAATTTTAACCAGCGAGTGGCATTGTCAACTATCTGGCTACCAAACCAGGACAATGGCTTTTAAGAGAAATAAAAAATAAAAATTCAAAGAAAATAAACATATATAAATGGATTTATCTCTAGATCAATAATTCTTAAACAGATGGGATTCTGAATCATTTATGATTAAAAGGTAACCCTGTCGAAACTATAGACGTTTGCTGGCAACAGTGGCTCTACCTATGACAAATGAGTATATCTTAAAAGCTAAGCTGTAAAGTTACCCCTGCTTTATCCCTTCAGCTAATTAATGACTGATATAGAGTTTTGAAATATTTTAATTTATGAGAAATTTTAAGAAAAATTACAGTGAGATGATTCTTGTTTTTATTAAGATTAATGAACCGAGTCAAGCATTCCAAAAAAATAATTCTCTCTTCTTTGATTATTTTTACTTTTTTTTAGGAAAATCTCGTTCATATCAAGCAGAGATAACTGGTTCTTCTCCCGCGTGTCGCCATTGTTGTGGTAAAAACACAACCCCCCATTTTTGACTTGTTTAACTCAAATAATGGGGACCCTTTCTATAAAAATTTTGGCTAAGCACCCTTTTGGATTTTTATTTTAGTTGATTGCCCTACGCTTTTGTTAATTTTAGTTTTCTTTGGATTCTTGTTTTGATTGTTTTCTTAGAATCGATTTTTTACAAGCTTCCCATTGACGCTTGTTTCCCCTCATTTGGTCAACTGGTTTGAAAACGACACTCCTTTGAAGTCTCATCATTTATGTAGCCTGGGTTAAAAAATGCATAAAATGTACAATATTGCATTTGTAAATAAATTAGGTCAATAAGGCATTCATTTTAAATATTAACCCGTAGCGAGTTTTTACTAACATTTTTCATTTTTAATTATGCGGCCAAATCATTAAGCAGCGGGATTTTAGTAATCTACTCCAATAAATTACTAATCTCGAAAATCATAATTTCAAAGTGGCTGTAATTTATTTTTCATAGCTTAATTTTCATTTTTTTAAAGTGGCTGTAGTTTATAAATAACTAACTTCATAGAAATAAAACCAAAATAAAAAATGATATTAAATCTTAATTTAATTAAATTAATATATTATTAATTTAATTAAATTAAAATTTAATATATAAAAAATATATATATAAAACTTATTTCGCAATCGGGAGATCGCATCGGAAGTTTTATTGAACGTATTTTAAAAACCCCGACACCACACTTCCCCCGATCGCTGATACTCCATACCCCCGATCACCGATTAAACAAGTCTTTTATATCGCATCGGAGATATTTATCGCATCTGGGGCCTTTAAACGAGCACATCTCTTAAGAGCCCTCTCCACGCCGACTGCGAAAAAGTCATGAGGCATTAATTTATTTTGAATGAATATAGTTTAATATATTTTGTTTAAACGATTTATTCCTTTAACTCTTACGTAGGGTGATATGTTAGTTTTAATGTTTTACATATATATTAGGAGTAGTGTAGGTTAATATAGATTAATTAGTTTATATATGTAATATGTAATATATTTTATTAATTAAATTAATTTATAATATGTAATATATTATATTATTTAAAATAATATGTAACATTTGATTAATTTAAATTTAAATATCATTTAAATTAATATTAATTAGTTTTTAGTTAGATTTAATTTGTTTATAAATAATTAATTAGATATTAGTTAGTTAGATGAATAATTAGCAATTAAATTAGAATTAATTAGAGACTAATTTAGGATTAGTTTTTAATTACAATTTTTTAGCCCAGCAACAGAATTTCCAGATTCATATCAAATTTGACCCATCAACTTTGGAAGCTCATAAATTGAGTTCTACTTGGCCAAATGAGGCCCAGGACGGCTCATTGGAAAGAGAAAATCAAGGAGAACATTTTGAAAGAGGTTTCACCAACAGATTTGATCATTTATTGGGCCAAAAATCAGGCAGAAGATCAGGCTCCGAATTTTGAAAACAAAATCAATTTTCTGATTTATTGTTTTCAATTTCATTTATCTAAAGCCTCTTCTAATTGCAGATCCATTGGTCAATGATATCCTTTACCAATCAAACCATTCCAAGCATCAATACAGAGCTTATATTTTGTTTTCAATTATTTATTTAAATAAAATTTGATTGGGTTTGATTTAATTGCCAGAAATGATATTTTGATTGCATTTTAATTTATTTTGATTTCTTTTGCAGGAAAACAGTGGAAAAGATATGGAGAAAAGGATTTCAAGCAATGAGAATGCTCCAGCAATTGAAGATCAGAATTAGGAGCAAGTAAAATTATATTTGGCAGATTTCTCTTCAACAAACTCTCCTCTCCAAAATTCCTTCACAAATATTATAAATAACAGATTGCAGAATGTAAAAGGGGCTGCTCTCCTCTGCAATTTTAGAGCTTCTAAAAGCACTATTGTAATTGGAATTTAGAGTTGTAGGAGGGAGGAGTGAAAAATCTCAGATCTGGGGATTATTGAGGATTTTCCCTTTGTATATTGAATTATGCATGAGGAACAAAGCTTGCACTATTGTGGCTCTAGTTTTGAAGGCAGAAGTTCAAGCAATGTAAAGGGCTGTTGGAGACCAAGAACAGAGAAATGGATGCAATAAATTGGTATTTCTAATACTACTGTTTCAAATATCAGTTTTAATTTTATGGTGATATGAATGTGTCATTTTATTCATGTTTGTGCACTATTGTCAATATGGGTAATTTGTCTCAATCTTGTTATTATGTATCTCTGTTTTTATGGATTAATTTCTCATTTTGGAGTAACTACTTACTTTGAAATCTGTCTTATGAAACTGATTTATTGAATAATAATGTGTGTGAACTATTTCTACATATAATTATTCAATTATTGGATTTATTGATTTGATAATCAATATCATTTTGAGAACTACTTCCTGAATGTTGTTGATTTATTATTTCAGTTTTAAGGTCTCAATAGAATGTGTTTTGGTAACCATAATATCGGTTAATTGAACTACTTCATTAACTTGATATTCATTATAAACAAGGCATGTTTAAATCCTAATATTTTAATTATCTTGCTCTTAGTTGGGTTAGATCTATATCTGCCTAATTAAGATAGGATTTAGATTAGTTTCTTTTGCTTGCATCATAGAATAAACTTGCATTTAGAGTAAATTATACACTCTGTTAAGTCCTCTCCTCAAAGAGGCAAAACTTTAGTTGTGGTTTGGCTGAGCCCAAATCAGCTTAAGGGTCGTTCTCTTGCCTGATCAGCAAGAAGAAGTGATCTGATGTCCCTGTCTATTGGTAGTTAAAGATACATTATAAACCAATAGCAATAGGGAGAAGGTAACTGGACCTAGATGAACAGTCGGAGCCACCACACCAAACGGAAAAGGAGCTGCTTTTAAGGTCCGAACCGGGTGGTTATCCCCCAATGTTGTTGCAGCGATTTTCGAGGCATCAACAAGGCCCTAACTACAATCTTCTTGAGGGGGGAAAAATCATTCCACAGAAATTTGCAATCCCACTTTTCTTTGAGCTAGAGAAAGAAAGAATAAGGAGCCATAGATGGATGCAAATTGCCAAATCCAAGGGGGTAGAGAATATTGGTCACATGGAGAACTAGCTTAGAGAGATGGGCAAGGAATTAAGTGTTGTAAGACATAGAGAGGCAATCGGAAGAACTCACTTGGAAATAGAAAATGAGTTGCTAAGAAGACAACTGCAAGAAAAGGAGACACAATTGGCATGCATGGCCAGCTGGTCTATGGAGGCACTACAGTGCAGAACACCAACAAAATCATATGGAGTATACCTCAAAGACCAATGGCTGCAGTTTCAGATCAAGACTTTGGCACAGAAAGGCACCATGCCCTTTCAAGATTATAAACAGTTTACAGACCTATGTGACCAAAGTTTAGCAGAAGACAAGGCAAAGATATCAGAGTTCTATTTGCATAACATGGCCCTCACCGATATGAACCTATGGGACTTGCAACTGATGGCCATGGCATCATGGATGAACCATGAGGAGAAAAGGGAAACAAAAATCAAAAAGTTGATGGCAAAAGAGCAAAATGAACCCTTAATTATCAGAGCTGAGCCACCAGACCCCATGGCTCTCATCAACGTCCACCAACTACTTGAAAATAATCCTCAAAGTGCCCCTAAGTATATCAATGAGCAGGCTCAGGCCATTGCACATTTTGAGGACATGGAAAGATTACTTGGGGAAGACTGTATTCATTCTTGTATGAGGAGGCGGAACACTCTCCCACATAGTCTGCAAATCAGGGAGTATCACTCGCCAACAAGGATGAAATAAGCATTAAGGAGAGTGCCACTGTACAAGCGCTCTATGCAGAGTTTGAAGGCCAATTGGATTGGCCTCAAATTGAGTCCCCCACTGCTGCTAGGCCTACTGGAAGGTGGAAAAGAGGAAGAAGAACAACAACAGTGGGAAGAGGTGGACAGAAAGGCAGGATTCCATGACAAAGAAGAGGACCTCACATCAGAAGCATGGGATGTCAGGGAGGCCATCAGGGCCATCAAAGATGAGGAGATGGACTAGTTTCTCAGAGGATGAGCAACACATTCAGTAGGGGGTGATGATGAGCCCCATAAATGGGTAATTATATGGGCTCATTTTTCCTCCTAACTTAGCTTAATCCACCATTCTCATTATTTTATTGCATGTTTTTTATTATATTTATGCTAATAGAGTGATTTGGGTTGGTCATTATGCCTTGAAGTCTAATGTGTGCTTAATGCAGATTTTTGGTCAATTTTGGAGACAAAGTCAAAGATTTAATGAACATTTGGTAGAAAATATTCGAAGAAGACAAGGGAGAGGATTTATAGGAGGGTGTCCCCCTCATTTATGACTCCCTACTTCGAATTCTCCTTCAGAAATCTCGGAGCACAAGCAGCCACATCAATGCACCAAAGAGGTAGCCGAGCAAGTGGTGGATAACTGTTGTCTATCTCAAGTTTTGGGAGCCAAGCCTCCCTAATTTTAAGGGATCTGTTGGGAGCTCCAATTGTATAAGTAGAGAGGCCTAGGGCCTCATTAGGTTGTTGGATGTTAGTCAAATTTTTTCACTTTTGTTGCAGCTTTGCTCTGCTCCACTTCAAGCTTACTTTTGTAGACAGTTTCATGTAATCTTACTGTTATTTTGATAATGAAGATGAGATTGTTTCTGAGCTAGCATTGAGTTACCTTATAGGGCTGAAGATCTTGGGCTAGGGCCCAATTGAAGCATCCAAGCACCTCTTGTTTTGTATTTATATGCTTTGTTTCAGTTTATGAATGAGTTGCTATTAGATAGATTTCTTTCTTAGTTAAGAATAGGTTGCTTTTAGTGATTTAAAAGGTTGTTTCCATTTTAGTTTGTTGTAGCAGGTTGAATAGTGATAAAAGAAGATACAAAAAGGCCATCAATAGAGCCTTGGCCTCCTTTCTCCCTTTGGGACCATGAACTGAGGCGAAGACCCTCTTGTTGCCACAAAAAAACACAGATTTGCCTTTGCCATAGGATTTCTAGTGTTGCAGCTTGTTAGAAGGTTCATGCTTTGCTATAGATCTATTTCACCATGTTCATTTCTATCTTTACAATAAATTTCCATCCATGTTTTCTTTCCATATATCATTTCTCAACATTCACTTCCCTAGATCAGAATTTAGACTAGCTTGATGAATAGTTCTGTTTTTTAGTGTAGCTAGTTTCTTTGCTTGCTTAGTCTCGGTGTTTGATTTTTAGTTCTCTTGCAGTACATATCTACTCAAAATAAGTCAACCAATTAGCCATCACCATCTCTCTTTGATCCATGTTCCATAGGTCATCCAAAGTCCCTCACAAATCTGCCCTAATTTTCTGCACTTTTCGCATAATCTTTCATCTCTTTCTTTAAACAAAGTCCAACCATATTTCACTTCCCTAATCCTCCTTGATGAACCTTAGACACCTTAACACATCCTCCTAGCCATCAGCTACCCTTTCCAGCCATTTTCCCACCTTAAAAACCTCTAAAACAGTTCTCAGCATCCTCATGTAGACCTCCTGTAGATGCCCTGCAGCCTCCTGTAGATTTTCCTGTAGGTGTCTTTTTGAAGTCCGATTGCAGGGAAAGCCTGTAGAAGGCCACTTGGGACCTCCTAAGACCCCTCCACACCCTCATACACCTATGAAAACTCCAAAGTCACCCTCCATTGCCACCTAATCGTTGCCACATTCATAAACAAATAAATTACATGCATGACAATTTCACCTAAAAATACATAAAAATCCAAAAAGATGTTTTTTTCTCATTTCCTTCTAGAAATAGCTTGAGTAGATTTTGTTTACTTCCTATGTAAGTAATGGCATTCATTTTATGGTTTTTCATCTCTCTCTCTGCAAAAGTAGGATTAGCTAGTTAATTAGGATTTGCTAGGTTTACTTCACATTTCAGTCTTCTTTCTCTTTCTACAAGTAGAGTAGCCTCTGTAGAGTAAGCTTTCCTTTCTTTCATCACATATAAAACTTCTTCTAGAATTCATAAAAGTTCGCTTGAGCTCCTAGTGATCTTGTGCCAGCTGACCAAGTGACAACCTACAGTAAGAACTAGTACTTGTGCATACAACACTGTCGCTTTGAAGTTTGTTACGAACTATCGGGTTGATAAAAGTAAAGTAGGAAGCCCAGGAGTTGCAGCATTTTTCCTGCAATACTGGTGCTCACCAGGTAGAAGTTTGCAGCTGAGTGCGTGAACCCTTGCAGCTGTGTGCGCAGGGTGGACAGAGTCTGTAAACACTTGGGAGATATTAATAACAGGAGTCATTCTGCAATTTCTATGTCTTTATTCTGTTGATGGGTTTGAATATATTATGTATGAATTTCCTTTATTATTCTTATATCATGCACGAATGAATGCACTTACAGTGAATAATTAAACGTAATTATGAATATCTGATTATGCGATGATAACTTTAAGTATTCGGCCAGATAAGCAAATCACTTAGGGTAATTGAAGAATCTGCATCACATGCTTCCATAACAGCACAAAAGTACCTGAGCCATAGGTTATGGTTGCAAAAAGGTTGATCGTATAATTTCACGAAGGTATTGAAATCCAGAATAGAGGGTTTGTCTTACAAGCCCTAGAGCGAAATCACCTACATGAAGGTAGGAATAGAAGAAATCAAATGAGATCACAACCATCTCAAGGTGCTGAAACTTGGTTCCAACAGCCCCCCATACTGCTCTAGGTGAGACTTCAGTCCCCACTCCATGGGCTGATGCCGAAAGGGCTAGTAGTGTAGGGATTTGTTTGGCTAATTAACGTTGAACCTGGGTCATGCCCCCTCATGCCAACACTGCACAAAAAACTAGAATTCCATAGGAAGTCTGTAAGGGGTTGCCTAGGGTCAACTTGGTCATCAATTGTCACAATCTAAAGCATTACAGTGAGAAGTAAGTGGCCCATATATCCTCTGTCCATTCTTTGATAATTGATAAAATATGCACTCTTTTGGTAATACATTCAACTTGGGAATTAGACAAATTTTGGGGCTATTTAAGAGATTTTTTGTGGCTATAAGGAATCATATAAATTACAGTCATCTGCTAAAAATGTTAATCTCATAGCCACCCTCAAATCAATATTGAATCTATCCTACAAAATCTCTTACACTTAACTAAAACTAGAGAAGAAAATGGGAGGGGAATTCAATAGAAGAGAACCCATAGATATAACAAGAATTCACCTTTATCCCCCTGTGGTAGATATCTTCAAGAGGCATCACTTGTTAGGCTTCTTTGAGTTGCTCAAGGGATATGATGATGATATAACCTATGAGTTTTCCATCGCACTAAACCTTTAAGCAAGAACAAGTGCTACCACTATGGTGAGAGGGTTGTCCATTACCATCAACCTTGATGTGATCAACAAAGTGACAACACTTCTTCTAAGGGTTCAATGGAGAATGGAGGAAAAGGCCAAGAACACCTTTGCTAAGAAAAATTTCTTCCTAAATGATGAAAAGCAAATTGAAGACCAAAATGGGGTAAGGAGGGAGATCCTTCCCTATCCCTAGGATGAGGTGGGCTACCACATCCTTAAGTACATATCTTGTGAGAGAAAACTAACTGTACACTATGGCTACCAATTCAAACTCCTTCATGAGTTTAGATTTAGAACTAGAATACCCATAAACCAAAGGCCCATTGTTTCTTATTTCCTTTTACAGTCCATTATGGACATGATTTAGAATGTGAAAGAGGGGAAACACCAATAGTTAGCACACCATGGCCTCATCAAGATAATAATGGAAGATTCCTTGAGCCAATTGAGAATTCCTACTCTCTAATCCACATTTATAGACATGGATAGATAAGCCTTCCTTTAAACCTAAGTCCTTGAACATGGTGGGACCCCAACCTCTAGCTCTAAAGAGGAAGAGGAGGAAGAAGAAGAGGAAGAGGAGGAAGAAGAAGAGGAAGAGGAAGGAGAAGAGGAGCAAAAAAGAGAATAAGAAATAGAGACAAACAAAACATAAGAAGATGAAAAAGGATAGGCAGAGACAGACAAAACAAAGGAAGAAGAAAAAGAAGAGGAGGAAGAAGAAAAGAAAGAAAGAGAGGAGGAGAAGAAGGCAGAGACCACCGATGAGAAAATAATACACTTGTAGAAAGGCTACCATCACCTATTTCAGGAAGCCTTTCTATTGGGTAGTAGAGGCCCCACATAATGGTTTTTGGGGATCAGAGCCCACAATTTTGGTAATAGTATGGTAAAAGGTTCTGCGAGATGCATGGAGCACGAATTGTAATGAGTCAAGTCAAAGGTTTGTCCACCCGAAAAGAATAGAAAGTGAGTCAGCCTGCCCATGGTCCACGGACCATGGGAATGTATAAATAGAGCAAGGCTCTAAGGTTAGAAGTCAGTTTTTGTTTTGATCTTGAATGTTATGGGTTTATGAAGGCAATATTCTCTCTGTGTCTATAAGTCCAAGTTAAGGGTGTTGGTAGATAGATAGAGGCTCTGTAGCTATGTGCACAGAAGCCTGGTAGAGTCCGCAGCTGTGTGTGTGGACCCCTGTAGCTGAATGCAAAAGACGGATCTGGTTGTACTGGGAAAGAGATCAATAAATATAAGAATTTCTAAATCATTGTGTGTTTTATCGCAAATCTATCTGTTCTTTATGTTTTGATTTTATGCATATTTTTGCGCACACTGGGTGTTATTGTTAAATGTTTTCTTAAAGACCCTAAGAAGTAAAGTAGATCTATAATAAACTCATAATAACAATAGCACATTGGTGCGGATCTACGTGAAAGCCTGATAATAGTACAGAGTAGCGCGAGGGTACAAAACGATTTGCGATCCCATCCAAACCACATCACGACATCCCAAGGGTGCGGAAACTTAGTTCCAGCATCCTCCCCTGCTACCTCGGGTGCGACTTCAGTCCATGCTCCACAGACTGTTGCTGAAAGGGCCAATAGCGTGGGATTTGTTTGGCTAATAACTCTTCCAAACCTAGGTCAGGCCCCAATAAGCCAACAAATGGTTCCATTGCTAGGACCGAGATCTGCCTAAGGGATGTCTGATGTCGGAACACTGGAACCCTACGAAGAAAGAGATTGAAGATTGGTTGGATCAGAAACTGCACGAGTTCATAGTACAGGAGAGCAGAAATCCGCGGATATTTGAGGAAAGGTGGCTGGATCGCTACATATACGCAGAAATCCATGAGATCTTTTTCGCGACCTTCTCGCTGGAGTTGTACGAGTGGATCGCAAGGCTAGCTGATAGCATGGGAAGGTGCAGACTAGATCAACCCACTGTGTGGACTCCAGAATTGGTGTGCAAGCTAGAAGAATCTGAAGATAAAATCACGCACAGTAGATCACTAGTTGGATAGAATAATAGGATGGTTTATCACTGAGTTCGCGATAGACACAACTGTGAGTTACAGCGAAGAAGAAAGGTGATTTCTCCAAGGATTGCGGGGGTAAGTACATCAAATCGTTGAATACTTGGATTAAAATGCTGTTATGTGAAAAATGGGTTATGTGCATCCATTAATTTCTGGGGTAACGAGGAGCAGAAAAGGCTATCGAGGGATCGAGGAATTGGAAAATAGTCCTCTAATTTCACTTTCGTGAGAAAGCAAGGAGGAGTTCACAGGGTTCTCTCTGAGGAGCGCAGTCTGATTGATAAATCAGTGCATTCCATTGATACCACTACTGTCCATGCCATCACCTACTTCACCTACATCAAACCCATCTTCACCTACCCCACCTCCGCCACCACCAAGGGTTGGAATGGCGAGTGCGATCAAGTTGTCGGTATTTAGAGGCATAGGAAATGAGGAACCAAGTCAGTTCTGGTTCATGGTAAAGGTTGTATGGGAAGCCCAAGGCGTAACGGATGATAACATCAAAAAGGCTACTCTGGTTAGCGCGCTACAGGACCGCATGTTGACGTGGTATATAAAGTACTCGAGTGATCATCTGAATGCGGGGATAGCGGCGATCCAGGATGCATTGAGCAAAGAATTTAGCTAGCCAAAATCAGAGACACAGTTGATCATCGAGTTCAAGGAGATCGTAATGTTACCTGGTGAAACCCTGTGGGATCTGGATCAAAGATTAAAGAGTATAATCTACGAGGCTAACATGACGTTGACGGATGCACAACATTGTGCGTGGTTTGTGGCGTCTTTGACACCACATCCGAGGACAACGCTACCACAGCAAAAGATCTCAACCCAAGTTGAAGCATTAGAGATAGCGATGAGGTTGCATGAAACTCCAATACAGGATCCGGGGCTGGGAGTTCAGCAAATCCACGCGCAACTACAAAAATTATGCTTAGAAATGCAAAGTTTGAAGCAAGAAAGGGCGCCCCGACCAGAGGCACATACAAAAGTGGGGTGTATCAAATGCAAAATTCAAGGGCATGACAAGGACCACTGCCTTGTATTCACGAACTATCTGGCAGGAGCGGGCCCGATGCCATTAAGGATAGAGGTACAATTAGGGCCAAGAGCGGCGCCCACGCTCTGGTGCACGATTTGTCAAGTAGGAGGAAAGCACGCAACAGACAACTGTCACCTGTTGTAGAAGTATACCCAGACTCCGCAGCAGCTGTATTGCAACTTTTGTAGATCAGTAGGGCACGATGAGCGAACGTGTCGAAGCTACAAGCTAATGATGGAAAGGACCCCAGCCTATCGAATGCATACTGAGACACGGAGTTTCGATCCAGCCATGGGGCCACGTGGTGGATTCCAAGGACGCAAATGAGGGAGAGGAGGAATGGGGCCGGGAAGAGGCCACGTACAACTGATATGTTATAATTGCGGAGGGCCAAGGCACTACGCTCACGATTACACTAACCCAACGAGAATATCTTTCCTGTACTGTGAGCAGTTTAACCATGAAATGGTAGAAACAATGTAAACTTTGAAATGGGAACTGATACTGTTACCCATTTCGTAGAGATAGCAAAAAATTGACCCGATTTTGAAAAGGGGCGATGCAGAATACACATATTTTTTTTAGAACACAGTTTTTGGCACTTTAAATAACCGATATGATTACTCATTTCATAAAGGTAGTAAAAACATGACCTGATTTTGAAAAGTGGTCATGCAGAATACAATACTTATTTTTTGGAGCATATTTTTGACAATTTAAATATTTTTAAGTATCAAATATAAATATTCATTTTTAAATGTTAGTGATTTTTATGCTGATATTGAAACGTGTTGATGCAAC